>CM056742.1:133598714-134798714 GCA_029851415.1 Eretmocerus hayati | reverse complement strand
TCAGATAACCGAGCTCTTTCACGGTAAACAGAACCATGTCAATTATTTAAAAATCAAAAAGGTATGTGAATAATGATAAGATCACCTATCGAGTTTGAGAAATTTACTGTGTCTATCTTTACCGTATATCTTTTTTGGGCGGAAATAGATAAAAATTCGAACAATTTGAGTTCAACAAGTACAGTTCACTGGCGAGTTCTATCGCAGTGAAAGTATTCATTGATTCATTACTGTGACCACTAGGTTCAAGTACTTTGAGGAGCAAGTTTTCATTGGAATATGATATGAAGCCAAGCTTGAATAGAAAAAATCTCATCATTCTTGTTCACATTGACATGGGGAAATTGATAAATGCGTCAGCGGGGAAGAAAAAAAATGACTACATTTTTCACAGAACTTTGTGAATCCATCCGACATAATATACAACTTTCCTGCCCAAAAGTTCACACGGGTAAAGGAAGTGAGGAGGAAAAAATTGAAAATGATGAATTTTGAGAAAAGTTACGATAGCATTGAATCGTCAGCACTGGTGTGAGGGACAAGCGACCGTACAGTCGAAGTATCTCAAAAGTCACGTACGACAAACGTGAAAAGAGTTGGCTGAATCACCCACAAATTGTCACAGCACATAGTATCTGACGACGTATGTGTAGAGAAGAAAATTGAGTCTTTAGGGTATAAGCTGCTACGATATACCGCAATTTGTACGAGACTATCTTGTGACCAAGCGTCAGCTGTTAGTTGGCCATACCGGGATGCAAATGTCAGCCGAAGTCACCGGTAAATACGTTGCAGCATACAACAGTTCGATCTTTGACCTCGACTTTTAAGCTTCGCATTTGCGGCATATACACTCGAAAAGATGAATTTCTGGTGATTCTACGTCATAGTACCTCACTGAATCTAAAGCGATTGACATTCAGGATCGTGTACCACATTTAAAAACTGAGATAACTTTTGAGCGGTACAGCGGAAACAGTGGCTTTGCTGAAAGCGGTTGAATCAGCCTCCTCTCAACCAGATCGTAATTATCTCATCTTTAGCGACTCGTTAAGCGCGCTATCATCTCTCAAGAATATCAAATTTGATATTAGATTGAATCCGTATATTCTTCAGTTGAGGAAGAAATTACGAGAGTTCAATGACAGAGCCGTGAATGATAGCAGCATAACTTTGAATTGGGTACCAGCACACAAAAATATTACTGGTAACGAATTTGCCGATTTGAAGGCTAAGGAAGCTTCAAGAGCAGAGGCCTCTCCTCTTATCAAAATTTCCTTCACCGATCTCCGACCAAGTGCTAGAGCATCGGCATTCAATCAGACTGTCGATGACATAATCGAAAGTAGCGCTAAGAAAGGAACAGAATACTTTGAAACTTTTTTCAGTACATCCCACAAACCATGGTTTTCGGGCAAATGACTTGCCCGGGAAATTACGAGCCCAATAAACAGATGCCGTGCGAATCATTATTCGCTCAATGCGTCCTTGACTCGAATTGGCTATGTGAATGATGCAAAATGCAAGTGCAATTTTCCATCAGAGGACTTAAACCACATAATCTGGCAATGTGGGCTCTACAATTCCCAGCGTGTTGAATTACTAAGAACTTGACGAAGTTGGGATCTATACCCCCCCCCCTTTTCATGTCAATATGTTCCTAGCAAACCCAACTACCAAGAATTGTAAAACACTGTTCAATTTTTTGAAAGATTGTAACTTGAATATCTGAACCGAGAAATATTGTATACAAGCTTAAGAAGATATGTATTCATTCTTGTAGCAAAATAATCCTTTTTGTGATTGAATTTACTTTAATAAAAAAAAAAACTTTTGAGCGACTTAAACATTTTCAAAAATTTTTTATTCTACGGAATTTTTTTATAGTATTGGAATCATAGATAATATGAATATATTCTGATTTTAATTGGAAGCTGATATTGATTGGAATAAATCAGCAGCCAAGCAGAACGGTCCCATAAAAGCGATAGATCATTCAACTTTTCAAAAATGTACCAGTAATATCTTGGTTTGTTCATGAACATATTATTTATCACAATTTTGTGATAAGTCCGACAATAGTGCTGAGAAACAACATATCTAGACTGAAGCCAGCCTTCTGTTGTACAAACAACCAGTCGAGTCATCCTACATCGAATCGGCAAGAAACAGAAAGAGATCTTGGAAGTCCATCTTAGCTGTCACGGAAGAGTGGTGGCACGTGAGCGAAAAATGGTCTGTGCAACGCGAACTTCTGCCCTTTGGGATTAGAGAGATCCAAAACCTACCACTTGAAATACTCGTACTTGTATGTGTTCACATGTTTTGCATAAAATCCTGACTGCCACGAGCTATGGGAAAGTGTGTGACACATCGAGGTGAAAAATCTCCAAATAGTGAGCAAATATATGTGCAACAGCAAAATATGAAATATGCAGTAAAACCTAGTCTCCTGTGGGATGTCCCGAGCGAGCGCAGTAATACGTGTAATGCGATGCTTTTTCGTGGTACGCTATTTCAAGCGAACAAGATTTTCAGAAGCCTTCAGAGTTCCCCTCACCTTCGGAATTTCTTTACATTCGGCTAACCTCGTTCTCAAATGGGTCGGTCTCGTGCTTTGGTTCAGCAAAATTTTGATGAGGCTTGATTCGAACACTTTGCCGAACCAAGTAATTTATTGAAAATGAATTTGTGATCCAAAAGGGTTGATCATCGTATTCATATTTTGTAATTTGAGTCAGTTGTGCATCAATGGTTATCTAGGTAACCCAGTTGATCTCGTCAATACCATAATTCTGACTCATAGCAGCTTTTTTATTGTTGAATAGCATGCATACATGCTTTTTTTACGTTTGCAAACGAAAAAATCTATCAGTTGAGAGTCCATCATGCACCGAACATTTGCCATGTCTCAATCTCAGAAATGGGCACTCTTTAACTTTGTTGCAAATTTTTTTCATGTTGGGTTAACCGCTGATCAAGTGCGATATATTTTGTACAACAGCATTGACTCATTTCTACGTTCCTGAAATACATGGCTCTCCGAATACTTTTTCAAATACTTCTGAACGATGACGCGTAGTTTTAGGAGCTCGTTCGAGAGTGAGAGAATCGAGTTTTCATGCTCTCTCGAGGGATTCACCCAGGTTGTACAAAATGCTGATTTTAGGAAAAATAGTAGAAAAAGAAATTATGCCCGCTCATAGATTTTGGAGTTTGGGGAGAATAGTAGAAACAACACTCAACCAATTTTTCTCATCGTGTTGGGTGAAAATAAGTCTCATTCAGTGAACCTTCGTAACCGACATCACACATCTAGTATAAAACCAAGCTCAGAGCATCAAGTTCACGCGCGTTACATAATTTCATCCCAAATGTTTTTCACTTTTCTCTCGACATTTCCGTCACGCTTGCCTGGATGCTTTGAACGGAGTAAATTCAATTTCATTCATATGTATATGAGTATATGAGAGAGCAAAGCGCATACACGGAGCAAAAATGGTGCTTCTATTCATCGGTTCACGCTGTCACTTGTTCCCCGCTAACTTCTGCTCTGACCTACAATATCCAATTTTTCGTTACATTTTGATGCATTCCAAACGGTACTGTACCCCAGCTTTCAAGTATAATCTGGAATTCCATGCTCCCTGATGGCTATTCTTGAGTGGCACTTTTTTGTTCCAAGCGAAACCTTTGATAATCGCAAACAGTACTGAATGCATCGCTTAGATCCTTTCCCCCTTGTATCGACATGGGCAAAGTTGCACGGACCAAGTTTCTTTCAAGTTTTTTACGATGGACTAAAGTTCAGCATACTCTCGCTGATAGACTATTAAACGGCCGAAGCTGTCCTTTATCTCGGTTTACTCACTTCAGAACGATAGTTTTTCTGATACAGTGTGCTTGACTTATTTCGACCCCATTTATTTAGCCAGCAGAACTATTCTCAAATATTGAAGGTAAATTCAATATGATTATTGGACCCTTAGTTTCAAGGTGCCATGGGTATCATAAACATGACTCCAAAATTTACTTATCAGATACTTTTCAGAAGTTTGTACACAATCAACATTCGATTCGATTGAGATCGCATCGGCACAAAATGGCAGTCAAAATGATTTCTCTCATCTACGTATATGAGTGATTCTGGAGCAAGCTGGACAAAACCGTCACCAGGGGGGTCTGGGAAAAATCCGCAAAAATTTTCTGCCATTAGTACTATGTTGAAATAGTACGAAAAAATTTTTTTCAGATTTTTTCGGCCTCCCCTGTGGGCCCCAGGGCACATGAAAGGGCCATTTTAGGCCCTTTTTTAGCCTATTCTAGGAAAATCATAGCTCCGACGCAATTCAATATTTTTCGACGTACTTGGGCGCATTTTTCTCGTCAAGACTAGTACTTTGGAGAAAAAAAATTGTCCAAGGCCACCTAGTGAGCCTGACGACTTCTGCCACCTATTTATTGAGAGCAAATTTTAGCGATTTTTGGGCTTGCTTCAAAGTGACGTAGCTCTCACTAGACATGTGATAATCGACTTTTACAAGTAGTCATTTTGAAGGTCTTGAAAATACCTACAATTTGCCCACTTGTAAAAGTCAATTATCGCACTTTTTGTTGGAGCTACAGTCGATACAAGTTGAGCTATTTACGAAAAAGTCGAAAATTCAGGACTCGATTCCAAAAATATATCTTAATTTTTTTTCACCAAACTTGTGCGAAAATGTTCTTTCAGACATCTACTTTTAGTAAAAAAAATTTGGCGGAGGTTATTTTTTTTTATTTTTTTTGCCGAGCGTTACAAAATGCCGCATTTCGCGGTTTTAGCAAAAACAGCATCTTTGACCACGGTCACATATGCTCCCATCTGGACTGATGTGCACCAATCTGTGTGAAAGTACTCCCCAAAGTACCCCCAAGTACGTGTAAAAAGTTGCGGGGACGAGCCTCCACCCAGGAGCGAGCTGTAGGTTCTATTCACCGTGTCCAAAATAGGCATTATTTAGGCTATTCGAGCGTAAGCGACCAAGATCATGATTTTACTTGTTCTGGCTTACAAATGAGATAATGGGCTAGAATGAGGATCCAAACATACTTTCCGACTCAAAATGACCATCTGAACACAATTCCGAGGTCAGTTTTGCTCCAAATAGTCGTCCCTTTGCCCCTCAAGAACTTAGATTCTGTCGACGGGTTCTGACCCGTTGAGGCACTAGACGACATTCTAGAGCTAAACTGACCTCACAATTGTGTTCAGATGGTCATTTTGAGTCGGAAAAGTATGTTTGGATCCTCATTCTAGCCCATTATCTCATTTGTAAGCCAGAACAAGTAAAATCATGCTCTCAGTCGCTTACGCTCGAATAGCCAAAATAATGCCTATTTTGGACACGGTGAATAGAACCTACAGCTCGCTCCTGGGTGGAGGCTCGTCCCCGCAACTTTTTACACGTACTTGGGGGTACTTTGGGGAGTACTTTCACACAGATTGGTGCACATGAGTCCAGATGGGAGCATATGTGACCGTGGTCAAAGATGCTGTTTTTGCTAAAACCGCGAAATGCGGCATTTTGTAACGCTCGGCAAAAAAAATGAAAAAAAATAAACTCCGCCAAATTTTTTTTAATAAAAGTAGATGTCTGAAAGAACATTCTCGCACAAGTTTGGTGAAAAAAAATTAAGATATATTTTTGGAATCGAGTCCTGAATTTTCGACTTTTTCGTAAATAGCTCAACTTGTATCGACTGTAGCTCCAACAAAAAGTGCGATAATTGACTTTTAAAAGTGGGCAAATTGTAGGTATTTTCAAGACCTTCAAAATGACTACTTGTAAAAGTCGATTATCACATGTCTAGTGAGAGCTACGTCACTTTGAAGCAAGCCCAAAAATCGCTAAAATTTGCTCTCAATAAATAGGTGGCAGAAGTCGTCAGGCTCACTAGGTGGCCTTGGACAATTTTTTTCTCCAAAGTACTAGTCTTGACGAGAAAAATGCGCCCAAGTACGTTGAAAAATATTGAATTGCGTCGGAGCTATGATTTTCCTAGAATAGGCTAAAAAAGGGCCTAAAATGGCCCTTTCATGGGCCCTGGGGCCCACAGGGGGGGCCGAAAAAATCTGAAAAAAATTTTTTCGTACTATTTCAACATAGTACTAATGGAAAAAAATTTTTGCGGATTTTTCCCAGACCCCTCTGGTGACGGTTTTGTCCAGCTTGCTCCAGAATCACTCATATGTATACTAACGAGCAATGAATGACATTTTGTTCTAGGATAGTGACAATTTTAGACATTTTCCGCTTTGATTGTTTCTATAACTCAAAAAAGTCCGTCGGTCGGAAAAATGACTAACTCTCTCTTCTTCTAGTTTCTTGAAAATCTACAAAGAGAATTGATGTTTTTTTCACAAGTGCGACAATTTGAGGTTGACATGATTTACTCTACCTGAGTTGTCAGAGAACAAATTCTCGGAGAAATAGTTCCCAATAACTTCAGTCTCGCAACATTCACTCAATCATTAGGAATAAACAAACTCTTTGATGTGAGAATTTTTGCGAATTCATGGAACCGGTTATTTTTGATACTCGATTCCGCGTTAGAATGGAGATGTCTCGGGATTTTTAGTTTTAGAGGAGATCATCCCCTGATCCTTGGAAGTGATTTTGTAACAACATGAAATCTTCCAGTAGATTTTGGAAAAATCTACAAAAAATTATTCATCACTTTATTCGTGTGATAGGATACCACCTATCACTAGAACTGTTCAGAAGTGAGGAAAATTTGATTTCGAGGCTAGAGTTGTAGAAGAGATGGGTTTCTATTTTGAGAAAAAACCATGCCCGAGATACGCGGCGAATACGCGATCAAACTTTACGCAACGGTTCCTTCATCAATTGAGACGGAAGTGGTCACAAATGACTCGGAATTGCTTCAGGAATGAGTCTGTGATACGATCTGTGAGAATGAACGTCTCTCGCTCTTGAAGAGGAGTCACTGAATAGCGAGATATTCCGATTCTGATTCTCAAGAATCGTGACCTCGCCCCTTAGATCGAGTCTTATGGGAGATAGAGACGTTCGTCCTCGCAATTCGTACCAGGAACCCGGTAATAAAGGAATTCTGAGTCTTCAGCAACCACCTCAGTCTCAACTGATGGAAAAGTCAGAAAAACGATCATTGCCATCGGTTCCACATTTATTCTGGGTCCTATTTACCTATACATCTCCCCTCCCCCCCTCCTCCCGGCCATTCTATAAAAATCATTGTCAAAACATACCCACCTATCTCTCATTTCCATTATTCTATACTCCTGGATCATGATTAGCCCGAGGTGGGTACTTTTGGCTCAGTATTTCCTGAGATACAGCTGTACGCGACGGACAAACAAAAAGTTCTACGCAGACGGGACTATATCATTGCTCTTCAGATTATTGTGAAGGCAGAATGTCAATCAGGGAAACGAGTCCCAGAAGATTATGGATAAAATGGACCAGTCGAAAGATATATCTAAAATATATTTGTTCAGCAGTTGTAGCAGGTCAAGTGAGAGAACCACCCTGATTCAGAGTGAAACCATCATGCTCGTAACACACACGAATATGAAATGAAAATAATAGGAATATGACGATCGGAGATCCATTGAAGTAAAGACGTAGAGAAGTGATAAGGTGCACACAATTCGAAAACGAGCTTAATTGGTCCTGAAAGCAAAATTGCTCTGGAGCGAATGCAACGAATCGTTGTCAGCGACGAAATGCAGTACGTTTGGCAAAGGCTAGCGCACAGCTCGAAATTGTATCATGCTTGTGACGGTAACGTGTTGGCACTGGTGTGGCTGCAGTCTCAAGGGATAGTGACTGGAACTACCATTGACCTACCACTATATTACGACTTCGCCACTGTATACAGTAGTGGCGACCGAAGCACCGTCAAGCCATTAAACGCTCAGACTCTATCACGCAGGTGGTCTTGCCATTATCAAATTTTCTTAGTCTGGCGATCGCCGAGCTTGGAATTTCCTGGAAATTCTAGATGCAATGGAGACAGTCTCCAAACCGGGTCACCACGATCGGTAATTTTCATCCGACTCTCTCAGAAGTAACTTCTGGTGGGGAAATTTTTCCCAAAAATACCGTATTGTTGTGTAGCCTGATGCGAGATTAAGCGTATAAAATTCTTGAACTGTGCTGAGCCATTTCATCAACATTCAATGCAAGTTATTGTAGATGTGACCGAGGAGCCATCTTTTTGTTCTTTCTTGCAGTTGTCAGTCTTCAGGATCATTGCCAGTATGGTTATTGCTCCTCTCGCTAACGTTCGTTCGGCTTGCAAATATTCTTGATAAGTCAGCCTGGTCAGAGGCCCTTGAAAAGCCTCTGTAACTCAAAAATGGTATCTGCAAAATATGATTGGTGGGATCAAGAAGAGTTCTCTATTCAACTTAGTGAACAGAATACTTTGTTAAACTAAGGCATCAAAGAGTTATAATTACCCACCAGCCAGTCTAGCCGCCCACTCGCGAACCACCTGCCTGAGCACCAATCTACCCACCTACCGAATCTCTCAGGTATAGCAAACACGGACACGTATTATATTTTAGCTAGCTCAGCCTAATCCAGACAATCCCACGCCATTCTAGACCATCGCTGCTAGTCCGTACCAGATCATATTAAATCGTCCCAGACAGCTCCAGACCCTATAAGACCGTGCCAAACCGTACTAAACCGTTCTAGATCACACCAGATCATTTAAAATTATTTCCTAACCGTTCCAGACCATATTAGAAGTTAACGCATAGTGGAAAACCATTTTAGACCACCCAAGGCCGTTCCAGACCATACCAGAACGTCTCAGATCGTATCAGACCATTCGAAATCATTCCAGACCTTACCATACCGTACTAGACAATTTCGGAACTTACCAGACCGTCTTAGACTATTTCAGACCATTCGAGGCCGTACCATACCGTTTTGGACCGTAACAGAACGTCCCATATCATCGCAGATCGTTTCAGGCCGTCTCAGGTCATTCCAGACCGTTCTAGACCGTCCCAGACCGCTCCAGATCAGATCAGACCACCCATGACCTCTACGGCCACCCATTGTACCTCGCAATATATTTCACTTCCTCCACATATAGGCAGCCTGATGGGCGGGATCCGGACGGACAAGTTTTTTACTGGCATTGAATCAGTATAATTTGTGAATTCATCTCCTCAACAACATCAAAAGGGTCCGGCAGCGCCTTGCTGGCGAGTATATGAAAGAGAAGAACATGTGAGAAAGAGAGAGAGCGCGGGCAAGGCTGCCGTGCCTTATATACGCTGAGTTGGGCCGTTTGAACCTCACGCATTTTTTCGAACTTACTTATTTCATGCTTTCCTGGGTTCAGGGGGGTCTTAATCCTTCTGAACCCGTTATTTCGGTCCTCAACAAGGATATTGGCAAGTCATTTCGCCGCTGACAGCGTTTAGTGCCGAAATATCTTGCTCACTAGTTTCGACCCTTCCCAATTTTTTCGCGTCAAGATTTCAGCCGCGTTACGACACTCGAAGTCGAACACAATCGGTTGTTGGGGTCGACTACGCAGGACGATCGACCGCGAGAAGACGGGTGATGTTTTGATGCAGCCGCATGTGTAGCAGACGGCGTTATTCCGCTCCAGCAGTAAGCAGTAACATGTTGTAGCAGTAACATGTTGTAACGTTTTTGACTATTTTGATTATATTATGAAGAGATAACAGCAGAGATTCAATACCAATTGATGCCGATCGTAGCACCGGCTGCAGCGAGCTTGCAGATATCAGCTCTCATTGTTGGAGGATCAAGAGCCACCTATTGTTGTGGGTTTTCTTGTCTGTCTGGGTATCATTCTCGCTGTTGTGCAGTGTCAAGAGTTGATCTTCAAAAATATTTGGTGAATTTAGGATTTGATCGTGCGAAAAAATGAGTATCAATCTACATCTCAGCAGTGTATTGACTTTCAGTTTCCTCAATACTTCAGAGAGACCCAACTCTGAAAAATTGTGCATCTCAAAGAAAAGTCCATAAACCATTCTCGTTGAAGAGAAGTGCGACCAATAGAATATTCTTCGTATTGCTTTTCGTGTTTCAATAAGAACCTGTCAATGTCCAACACATCAAAAGATATCGTCTCTCACATTTAGATGTTGTAAGACAGGTCAGTCCAACTGATGACTGTCCAAGAACAGTTGTTGTGATATATAAACACTGATCCCTTGTGCTGCTCTGGTAACTTTTGGATTTCATACTTCTATTGCGTAATACAGTGAAACCTGTGTACATTGGACACCTTCGGTGCAAGAGAAAAGTGTCCAATGTAGGCAGGTGGCCAATGTACCCAACACCGGCTGGAAAGTCACGACAAATCATGTAAACACGATGAATATGGATTATTTTTAATATGTTGTCATCAGAATTCGTCATACATATATAAACCCTTGTTGATGCTTGAAATTATCGTCGACAATACAGTAATACTTCACACTGGTTTAAAAAAATTGCTAATTTTTGATTGAACTGGACATTTATGGGAAAATAGTTCTTTTTCATACTCGATATTAACGTTGTACAAATCACTCATACATTGAGGTAAATGGACGG
Source organism: Eretmocerus hayati (assembly GCA_029851415.1). Classification (NCBI taxonomy): domain Eukaryota; kingdom Metazoa; phylum Arthropoda; class Insecta; order Hymenoptera; family Aphelinidae; genus Eretmocerus; species Eretmocerus hayati. The sequence continues at coordinate 134,788,095 of CM056742.1, read as the reverse complement.
ATGCAAATTTCATAAACTCTTTCAGATGCAATTGAGCTTCTTCATAGCTAGGTACACTTGTCACATTCTCTAGAGATGAATCTTCACTATCACTGTCATCAGAACGAACATTCCTGCTTGAACTACCAGCCAATACACTCTCTAAGATTGCGTCTGGCGAACTAAGTGATTCTTCGTGAACTTGCAAGTGATCATCACAACCCACAATTTCTTGCGCCGAACAGATGTCTTCTCGTAACTCCGCAGGCAATGCTTCTATTATCGGGCCTAGGACATCACTAGCCGATCTCACATTTCCATCTGCTTCCAAGCCATCGTTATTCAATTCTTGTGCAAATCCAGCTCGTTTAAAACACTTCAAAATTGTTGTGGAAGACACCTCGTTCCATGCCGCAGCAATCCACCTCACAGCATGATAAACTGAGATGGACTTGATGAAGTTTGTTCTCTCGATACCTGTTTCCAGCTTACTGACAATGTGTTGTAGCATCAGCTTCCTATAGTTCAATTTTACATTCTGAATAATACCTTGATCAAGAGGCTGCACTTCTGAAGTCAAGTTTGGAGGCAAAAATTCTATTTTCACATTACTGAAAGACATGGAGCATTTGTGGCTCGATGCATTATCAACAAAAATGATTATCTTCCTTCCAGCAAGTTTCATTTTTATGTTTACAATTTTAGCCCATTCTGTGAAATAAATCGAAGTCATCCAAGCTTTCTGGTTTGATTTCCATATTACAGGTAAATTGTTTATATCAACACGATTTTCACGAAACGCACGAGGGTATGCGGAGTTACCAATCACAAAGGGTTTCAATTTTTCTCCGGTTGCGCTGCAACAAAACAATACACTCAGTCTCTCTTTGGCTAATTTCCCCCCCTTGCAAGGGTCATCTTTTGCAACATAACTTTTGCGCAAAAGTTGCCTATAGTTGATAGCTCCTTCGTCGCCATTGAATATATCACAGAGTTCGTACCCTTCCGTTTTTTCTGGGAGTTTTGACTTCCAATCCGTTGCAGCTTGCAAATCGGCATCGGCTGACTGTCCAGAAAGAGTGCAGTATTGGATGTTGTTTCTGGTCAAAAAACTTTGAAGCCACCCGTTACTCGCATGGAAGTTATCAATATTCAATGATTCTGCCACTCTCAAAGCTTTAGTTTGAAGCAGAGGCCCTGATACTGGAATATTAGCTGCACGACACTTCGCGAAGAATTCAAACATTGCAATGTTGATACGTTCATTTTCAGTTTGTCGCAACTTTCGTTTCCTTTCACCATCACAATTTTCATTCCACAACCGCAAAACTTTTTCACTGCCATCAGCTATATTCCCGACTGTTGATTTTGAAATTGAGAACTGTTCGGCAATTTTCCGATGACTCTGACCTTTGCTGAGTGCATCAAGCACTTCTTTTTTCTTCTCGATGGTCAACTCGTTGTATTTTCTCTTTTTGCCACGATTCATTATATTTGATCAAAACAAAAACACCAACGAAATAACGACGTTACTTGGAATGATGCTCGAAATTACACACGCTATAAATGTACGAGCGACAAGCAAATCACATGAGCGATGAGCAATAAACACGGCAATGTGAAATTGTAAACGCGTCAATGGACAGAGTTAGATACTGCGATGAGAGGGAAAGAGTGAGTAGACGAACGAGAAGGATAGTGTGAAGTCAGAAAACCGAATAGCTGTGTGAGTGAGATGTGACAAGGAAAATGTACACTGCTCACGAATATCAAATGTATATAATTCTAAGATTGGCCAATGTACACAGTGAAAATTACTTGTTCGGTGCACGTTCATGGTGTCCAGAGTAGGCAGGTGGCCAATGTACAGAGGTGGCCAATGTACACGGATAATTTTACATAAGAAACAATGGGCTGAAATCCGGTGCAGCGGAAAAGTGTCCAAAGTCGACAGGTGGCCAATGTACCAAGGTGGCCAATGTAACAGGTTTTACTGTACTCTAATCCAAAAGTCTCAGCTTGACTCTTACTCATATAGTATATGAATTTTACTTTCTTAGCGTGCCACTCACATTCTTGCCATATACTTTGTGAGCGTGATGGCATAGGTTCATTTCTGAATAGGATTAGAAAGTTGTACAGATTTCTTTTATTTCATCAAGAGTATTATGGAGAAAGAAAGGCACATTTACGCTCTTCGTGGGAAGTGGTAAGTTCAAATTGAAAAAATGATTGGTTGAGGAGTCCACCAAACAAACTGGATCCATACATCTATCTTGAAGTATTTGAGGATCATTCCATCAGAAATCTATACACATATCACATAATGCTTTTGAACCTTCATTTCCCCAGGATAAGTTCGTATGGGTTGCTCCAACTTCTTGATGTGTTACGAATTACCAATGCATGGAATTTGTTTCAATTGAATTGAAAAATTCAAGGTGAATTTTTGGTTCTTGAAAAATGTTGGGCAACACATGTAGTGTCATAATTCTATGTTTCATTTATCAATTAGTTATTAGTTATTCACTTTGATAGTTAACATCCTCTCTTGATGAAGAGTGGACGAACCAACTCATGTGAGGTATTTCCACAGTCTAGAAGTTCTTCGTGATCCTAAATATTCTCTGTCAAGCACCATCACAGGTGGGTTAGGAGTCTTCGCATCAACCCAAGTCAATTTCATAAACTAATTCCAAGTCCTGCTATCAAAAATACAAAGTTTTACTTCTCCAGATTTTTCTTTGCTCATGATCAAAAAAATACTCACCTTGGAATTAAGCACACTAGTGTTAATTAAGAGAATGATTTGTATGGATGAGATACATAGAAGTTATTTGTGTTTTCGTACATGCTACTACTTACAGCATGTTTTTCGATCTGAGAATATTCAGTCATTATCATAGCCAAGTATTGAAATCTCCCCCTCCCCCCACTTCACTTTTTCCAAAAGTTTAACTTGGCCATCCTTTCACCCTATCACTTCATCTGGGATCAAAAATTGAATTTCAACTCTTGAGGGTCATGAGATCAGGGGTAACATGTCGAGTAACTATCCAGCAAAATCTAAACGTGAAACTAATGAAAAGAAAATGAAAAATGCAAATTTTAACTCTTGAGAGTCGTGAGATCAAGAAAAGTATGTCGAGTAATTGTTTTGCAAAATCTGAACGTGAAACGCATGAAGAATGATTGATTACATTACAATCTGACTATCTGTCTGTAAGTTTGACTCAACTCGAGTTAACTCACCATCTCTTTATCTACGAGATATATTGAGAATGATTATCTATTTAGACCCATGGGAAGAAAGCGGGAACAAGAAGATTCAATCCAGCACTGATCGCTTTAGTTCAAGAATCAGTAGAGATGGTGAGTAACTCAAGTTGAGTCAAAATTACAGAAAAAATCAAATTGTAATCCTATCAATCCTTATCCATGCGTTTCACGTTAAGCTTCTGCAAAATAAGTACTCGACATACTTTTCTTCATTTTACGACTCTCAAGAGTTGAAATTAGTATTTTTCATTCTCTTTCCATTAGTTTCACGTTTAGATTTTGCTGGCTAGTTACTCGACATGTTTTCCCTGATCTCATGACCCTCAAGAGTTAAAATTCAATTTTTGATCCCAAATGAAGTGATAGGGGGAAAGGATGGCCACACTCGCCAAGTTAAACTTTTGGAAAAAGTGAAGTGGGGGAGGGGGGGGGGAGATTAGTCAATACCAGGAATAAACTGGTTTGAAATGCTATCATTCCCAACTCTGTTAAGAGTTTTCTCACCATCGGATTCTCCCAAAAGTTACGTTTATCGAAGGAACAACACACAAGGTAACAAATATAATAATTTATTGATATTCTCCATTTTTGTTTGTTGATATTGACATGAATCTTATATGGTTGAGATCTTCGCCAAATGAAAACTAGATTACTCCATGTAGTATTCCGTAATATTGGGCAAACAAATTGTGTAACAATATCATACAAAATTACAAAATCTTCCGCATAGTATTCCTATTTGGTTATAAAGCTAACAACATAGGTTTCGGTGAAACTTTCTTCGGATATTCACCATTACTACTCGATGTATGAAAGACAAATATCATTTGAATGCATCCCGCTCAAATGACATGCAGATTGAGGATTCGATGAATGATGACTATCTATTCAAATCTGGAAAATTGTCCATAAAGACGCGAAAGACAAAGAATCGCTAAAACAATTCACCAAGTAGAATTTTTGATTCGTCAAAGAATAGGATCGATTCCAGGAACTACACCAATTAATTAATTTTCCCGTGGATAACCTGGATCTACACAAATCATAAGAATAATGACAACGACAGGAAACAGAAGGAGGAATTTAGAGTCTTGTTCAACCGTTCCAAACTTGAATGAGTACTCAATTGTTGAGGGTTAAATTAAACTATCTGAACCAACATGTATATGATGGGATGAGCCATGGTTTGACGTTTGAAAAATTGCGATTTACAAGTTTACGTGGTATTGAGACGATCCTCTAGACAACGAGGTAAAAAACATTCAAATTAGTTACTACGTGTACAGTGTTATCTCAAAATTTTTGACATTCAATCTAAAAGTAGAAAATGTGCATGAAGATAGAGAACATGCACATTCGTCAGAAGAAACTATCCGACATTTTGTTGAATTTTGACAGTTTAAATATTAGGATATTGTACGTTCAGTTTTGGGGCGCATCATTGAGTCTACAGCAGCACAGTGAATGAGCGTGAGAAAAAAAAGAAAGGAATGGAATTGGGGTGTTTCCTCGTTTCTGGTGATCAACATGATGTGATTGGACATCCAATGTTCACCTATCGCTTCAGGATTGTCCTGGACATGGATGGAAACTGTGTCTTAGGTATCCATAATTCAAATCCCCACATTTATGGGGTTGGGGATGAGTTTGTTTTGTTGTGAGTAGATTCTATGACTGGCTATTTAAGACTTCGAAGTTATTCTATGAAGCTCACTCGGGAAATTTTTCATGATTATGAGGTTGGATATTTTCTATCTAACCATACAATTCATCTTCATTTATAATTATTCCAGCGAAGATTACCAAACTCGGAACCACCGAACGAGATTCAAAGTACCTGATGTAATTAAGTGATGAAATTTCATGTGAGATCAACTTTTGCTTAAAGAAAATCAAAATCGTGGAAGTTGACCGGTCCAGTTGATTATTTATTGAGTTTTCGTCAAATACCTATCATATTCAGTATCAAATCTATCAAACCTTGAGGATAATGAGTGCCGGAAAGTAATGTGAGAAAATTGCGATTTCAATCCCATTTTCAGTCCTGAAAACTAGACAGTGAGGTCGACTAATAATTGAAAAGAAGCCAAAAATAAGAATCACGAGAAACCAACTTTAAAGTTTTTTCATTGACCTCGGGTCTTTGGAAGTCGCTATTTGAACTATAGAATGCTAGTTTTTTGTTCATCCCTCATCTTCTGGAGTTTGTCATTCTCCAAAGCTCGATCACCATAGACTAAAGAAGCATTTCCTATGAATGATTCTTGAAACACTGATAGTTTTGTTCAGCTCAACTAGAGTTCATAATATATTGATACCCGAGAGACGGCCTATGTAATTTCATAACTTTGATCTTGTTAAAGGAAACAGCAATACTTTTTGGAAAAAACTGAATTCAGCAGGATTGACATACTTGGCATCAAGAAATTATTCAACCAACACTGCTTTCGAAAAAGATGACCGATATCTTATATCAAGTGAGTACTCAATCCGAAACCCGATCTCACCTGAATCTCTATCCACGAACTAATGAAAACATGCCCAAGTCTTGAACCACGCACAAGCTCAATTCACTTTGAAGTAACTATGCCACGGTAAATGTATATTGTCGAGTTTCCTATGATCTCACGATCAACTCATGCTTCAAGCTCAACACTGCGGCGTCCACAGTTACAATATCAAAGATATGATAAGGAATTGGATATGTTGGGGGATATGAGTATGGTTATGTATTTATGTACACATAGATGAAAATCGGATCTGCAAAGGACCAATATCATATTTATCTGCCTCTTAATCGGTAACTCACTCGCTCATGAGTTCACTCAACCTTTTGGCATATTCCGACTCGGTGAGAAGTGGCTCTTCGTCATCGACATGTTCCCATGCTTCATTTTGATCTATTTCATCATCCTGGTCTTCGATATCATATTTTTCTTCGTCGTTAAAATCATTTTCGTTGTCAATTTCGTCTGAAAGAGATAAACGTCTGCGACGCCTGCGACGTCTACGTCGACGGGAGTTGGGCTCACTGGTAACCTCAACGCATAGAAGAGCGAATTTGTTATCGCATGAGTAGCGTACTTGTTCTAGAAGACGACCATTTCCAAGAGGTGAGCCCAGACCAAAGCGATCCGAACTACCAGAGTGCCATGCGTCACAGTAAGTGTCCATTGCGCGCTCACCCAGTGCATGCGAGCCGTGCCATACCACCTTATTAGGCCTACGAGGAGGAAAAAATTATCTGTATGAATAGCTCTGAGACTAACAAGGGGAGAACCAGGTATGTAGGACACGGATCTTGATGGAAACTCCGGGAATCATCTTATTTCGGTGGTAAATGATGGCAACTCCAAGAGCTTGATCCAATGGACCTTTCATCCCCAGATTCAGCTATGAAGATTAACATTAGACCATGCTCCAATATTAATCTTCTCTACCGTAGAACAAAGTGATTCAGACCACGTGGGTGATTCGGGACACTTTTTGGGGATAAGATTGTTTTCAATTACACTTTTTGAACTTGAACAAACTTGAAGATTCTTTTAGTCGAATCTTCCGACTCGTGCATCGTGAAGAGCTTTTCAAAATCTCGTCCTGAAGCTCTGCGTCTCTTTTACATTTCTATGTAACGATATTAGTTCATACAGTCTCTTGCTCATCGTTTTTTCAGAATCATACTTCAGAAGAATATTGCTCGAAATCGACCCTCTAGAACTTTGTCTGGTTTTCCATGTGAAGAAAACCCCTGAGTTCTAATCATATTGTCTGTTGTTGATTGTGCTGACTATATCAAGATCCAGTTGAAGCATGGGTCTCAAAGATCCTTGAAACCCCCGCTTCAACTCCACCATTGGGTCCCACAAGTATAACTAGATCTGGATGTGTTAGTTGGATGTATCAGTGGAGAGGAGGTAGAACATGACATGGCACGTACAGGATATTTCGACCGATATACCTATATGTCTCCTTGAGGGTGGTCTCAATCACCCCAATGATGGAGTAATTTTTGGCCTTCCTAATCACTCGAATTGCTCAAGTCCATCAATCCCGATCTTGATTCTGAGCAAGGCATTGGATTTTTAAATTCGAGACCCAGATTTTCCACTTTTGAACGTCCTTGTAGTCCTATCCTAATCAGAGTTATGGAAATTAAAAGGTCGACACTAGATCCCAATTGACCGGTTTTAGGTTATCTAGATATACTGACCAATGAATATCTATAGCTATATCTTGGGACAGAAGGCCCATTGGACTAAGCACTCAGAGATACCTTCATTTCGTACCAGAGCAAGATGTTTTCCAGAGTTTTATCAGAATTTACGTTCCGTAAACCTGGTCCTTTGGATGTGAATAGGATGGAGCTTTTTCTTTTCAAATTGAAAACTGTTCAAGTTGTTGTATTTTGTGATCATATTTTCAAGAAATGCCGGAAGGATTGTGGAGCCAAATAGCTCATCTGCATGCTTCGAAAGGCATTTTACTCTATGATGGAGTTTTCAAAGAACAATTTTCGAGATAACAGCTTCTTTTCGACAACCAAGATAGATCTGGATTAATTCAGTACTTGATCGATCTGATCGATCTCGACTTGATTGCTCGCGGAAATTCCAAATGATGTGAGAGAGTACGAATCGGCCTTTGCGAGCTAAACCTTGCCGTACAAAGGCGAGACGTACTAGCATCAAGCGTAGAATAAAACATTCTTTCATTACTCAACTGATCTATCCTCTCAACTTATCATGTACTTATATGAGTTCCCGCCGAAATTCTTCAAATCGTGACCCCGCATTGGAGGCGTCTCAAAGGTACATAATTCGAGTTGCAGATAGAGTAATCCAATATCGATATATCTATAGCTGGCTCTACAACCTCAATCTTCACGCGCTGCATGCGCAGACCGCGCATGCGCGCTCCTGTGGATTACTGGATTTGGTGGTCGGAAACTTACTCGTGATTATGGTTATGAAAATTGGATTCATGATTTGATGGATGTTGGTCTCCGGGTGAAATCACAGGATCTGAATAACAAGTTTCTTCGTGTTTTTTTTTTTTTTTTTTTTGTGAACAAATATAATTAAACAACGGTGGCAGCACTGAGAGCATTTTTGGCCAAAAATCCAGATTAGGCCACATTTCGGTGGGATCCTATCTAGATGGGTGATCACTTATCTTGCGTTTGCCTAGTTCTTAAATCCGAACAAACTTGGCTATGCAAACTGAGACGGAGAGGACGGGGCACCCATTTGAATACAGCCAACGTGAAAAACTTTGCTTGACCCATAAATGACCTCTCTGGGTCAGATGGACCCTAACCAATATTTTTTCTTAAATAGCTGATGTACCTCAAAATGTGCCCAGATACGTTCAATTTCGTCCAGGCTATAGAAAGCATCACTTATGCGCTTGGCAATGAAATATAGATTTTAAAGTGGGTCATTTAAGGGTTAATCGAGATTTTGGACCGAAAAGGCTATCAACGCTGCCACTGCCGTTCAATACTATTCATTTCCAATGGAAAAATCGAGAAACTTGTTTCTCTGATTCTGTACTGTCATCCGGAAACCACCACCAATGGATCAAATCATGAATGCCATCAAACATCAAATTTAGCGCGAGGTCGTACAGTCGGCCATTGTCTCACGATCAGCAGAACATCCGCTGGCGAAATTTGACTCGCAGAGGCCATATCATATTTTCTTACATTACTCAAAATAAATCTGTACAGCTGTCTATGGCACAACCAGCATCATAATGTGGAGGTTATCGCGATTTCTGTTCAAATCGATTGATTGAAAGATGATTGATGATAATTCGCCAATCTGTCAAGAAGAAAGTTTATGACCACGTAATCTGAGGAAATCGGAAAAAAGTTTCTACGATTTGCTATTGTTGAGATTGATATTCAATAGGTTTTTTCGTGGTTCTAACGCGAGAGATCGCCGATTAATCACTATATTTGTCAAAAAACCCAAGGAAAAACATCTACAAATTTGATAGTTTAGGTAACTCGCTAGTATATGTCAGTAATCTACAATAATTCAATATCGATAGCCTCGAGAATACTTGCTTGTACAGTACCCGCCGAAATGAATGACGCACAGATTCTTTTACCAAAACAGCGATTACTCCGACGCCGGTCTACGGCAGATCTCAAGGAAACTGCATTTGAAAGACGAGAAAAAATGCTATCATTTGACAACTTTGAAAATTCTTCCACCCCAAAATCTATTGCTTCAAATGCCTTCGAAAAATAAAAAGTGTCCTACCTAGTCAATCATCAATCAGTTATCGAGAAACCATGATACCGAAAAAATGCTTGTGAGATCTTGTAGTTTGTTCCAAGATCTTCAAAATCGTTCTTTTTTATAAATTGCTCCGCGGTTATTCACACCTGAGTTACGAGTGATCAGGTAAGAGGAAATTCGTGCGTGTTAGGGTGCCTCCCCAAATGATGCATATGCACTGCACACGTGCACATGTGCAGCTCATCAAATTTTAGCCAAAACCAGATGGAACTCGTCTGGATCTGCTTTGGATCAGCCGGTAACGCAGCAAAGACAAAACCCGATTCATATCAGAAGTTCTCTGATGCGAGCCCTTCAATTTTTGCTCAACTTCGATGAGCTGCACATGTACTGCATATGCATGCATGTGCATCATTTGGGGACGCACCCTTAAGGGTAGTGAAGATCCACGAGTTCGACGTAAAACCTTCTGTAATCCATGAAATATGAGTCAAATTTGTTTCAGAATGCACTCAAAACGATCTCAGACAGCTAGCTTTTAAGGCTAGTCCGGAGTCCCCGCAAAACCGCAACCAGATACGCACCGGCGTACTTTGAGGTTGCAGCTGAAATCCAATGATTCTGAGAGCGGTATTATTGTTTACACGCTTTTGTTGGTACTGAATGTATCACTCAGATAGTAGCCCACCTGTGAAATCTTATAACACGATACCATGCAAAGTTTCATGGCATTTCGTTCATTAGGAACCAAGAAAAACTTGAAGGCAATTTTTTGGTGGGGCAGAGCGCATCTTCGTCTACTCCGATTCATTCCTCAATAACAGAACAGTTCTGGCCAATATCAGATAGTAGCCCACCTGTGGATTGGAATTTCCTGTCGAATGAGCCCTTCCACGCCCGAAAATTCTGAATCTAGGTCGCAAAAACCTTGAACTAGTGTTAGCATCGAGCAGTATAACTTGCTCAGCAAGCCAAAGAACTGCGATTTTCTGGAGATATAGAATGAATCCCCGGATGTGAAACAACTCATTCGATGGGAAATATCATGGTGTTTCACTTATCATATTCCGTTTGGGTCGGAAATATGAGGTTGAACCTAACTATGAGTCAAAAAAGTAGTTCATAATCTCCCATCGCACATGCAGTGCGATCAAAGCGCCGTCTATCGAGCAAAATATCCAGATCCTCTTCGGACTAGCCATAAGAAGAAGAGCTTCATACCTACGTATCACCAGTACCCTCAACCCGCACCAACTTCTCCTGACTTGATTGCTCGTAACTCAGGCGTGCAAAATCGTAGAGCAAAATATAGAAGAATATTTTTGAAGGTCTTGAAAAGAGCTACACGATTCTAAAAGAATTTTTGCGCTATCATGATTTCTCGGTAACTGGTCGATGATTGACTGAAATAAAAAAATTTCCATCTTCCGAAGCAAATTAAAACGATGAATTTTGGGTTGAAGGAACTGTTTAAAGGCATACATTGAAAGCTTCTTTCCCATCTTTCAAATCGGAGTAATCGCTGTTCAAGTGAAGGAATACGTGTTTCATTCATTTTGGGCGGTACTGTCAGTAATTTATGATGATCAAATATCGATATGTTTTACCAGTAATCTTCAAGTTTTCTGAACAGCGAAGAGTAGTTCTGCAAATTCCTAATCAAAATGGAATTCAATAACAAATAGTTCAGTAACACCAGTAAATTAATGTTTCATAGTTTCAAACTACTCTCAACAAAACAACTACATTCGACATTCTCTAGCTTTTAATCACCGTTTTCGGTACAAAATTTAGTGAGAATTTCTAAACTGCTGAGCTTCTCTTTACCTCCAAACTATCCATTTGAGCTCTCAATATTTACCATTCTGAACTGGCAGTTCGCACGAGTTTGACGATGTGCTTGCATGTTAATGCAGAGTAAACTGTACAGGTTTTAATCCAATTTACATTCTACAACTGTTTTGACCCAATTTCCGTCATCAACATTGATAAATATTCCAAAATATCCGTAAACTAAGTACAAACAACCCGCCATCCAGTAAACACAGACTCCGAACTGTTTGATATGCACGTATTACCGAGAAACATATTCAATCATATTTAGCTGATAATTCCAAATTATTCTGTTAAACATGGAAGGAATTTCAGATGTGAACTACGCGCTGAATTTCCGAAATTGATTCTCGCGTCGTCAGCACGATTAGTGATTCTTCGAGGGAAACTCCATTGGTATTTCGATATCATCATAGAATTTGGGATATTTGAGGAGAATATCGTTGATATCCAGTAATGCCGGGAAAAGATCTTGAAAGGATAAGTTTCGATTGATTCGCGCATATTTTAATAGAAGATTCGATTTCTCATTTCATCAACCAATATTGTACATTCGGACAAAACTCACCATGAGAAGTCTGTTAGGATATTTTTGCCGCTGAAGCTGTATAATCTTGGGCTCTGAGAGAAGTATGCACCATTCCCATTGAACATCTCTTTCCACGAGTTGAATAGGACATCGCCCTGAAAATAAACACGAACGATTGTTGGAAGGGATATTCCATCAGTATTCAATACACAACAATAAAAGTTATATAATGCTGATATTTATTCACGAGATATTTGAGTTTATAAATTTTCTAAAAATTCAAGTCGGTACAAGGTTCCCAGCTCATCGCGAGTGTGAAAATTTTCATTGTAACAACAAGTCTTGACCACCTGCAAGAGCCCAGGGTAAGTTTCTGTCAGTTACATGAGCGCTTGAGTGTCTATATTGATCTACAAGACGAGGATTCGTAGAAAAAGAAATCCAAGAACATCAGACGAGAGCTTACCTTGATATTAACGATGGGCAGATCACGGTCGCCAAGCCTTACAATGCTATCGACGTTTTGGACGCGCGAACTGAGGAAGGCTCGGAAAGTACCCCTCAAGCCAGCCCTTCTAGCCTCTCGGTAGCAAGAATAGTCTGCTCCTCTTGTGCCATGCAGATCACCCGTGTATGGCTCGTTAAGTGCCGCCAATCGTAGCTAGATTTCAGAAATTTTTATCTCCAGTGTTTGTTAGATTATCTTCAGTTATATGATAACTAGAAACTCTCCACGAGCGCAAGCACGCTGATTCTCAAATTTCAAAATGATAATAATCAGGGCGTCGAAACCATTCATCATACAATTAATATTTATTGAGTGAGATCAGATTTCATCCTTTTTGATTTAAGATGCCTAAATGATCATACATTCGGAGGTAAACGATTATTATTACCTTTAACGGTAGCTCAAAATTTCAAGACTTTTAGTGGTTTATTCGATCTGTCAGACTGCATTGTTCGTAACTCTCGGACCACTTTCTTTTACTCAAAAAAAAAAAGAGAAATATATTTTAGGCCCATAGCACTCCGAACAGCCTAAATCAAATTCATCCCAGAACTCTGATTTTGTAATTGTATTCGCGCAGATTACGCGCGCAATTATTAACTATCAGCGGTGAATGATTCGATTCTTGCTTCTGTTACCCACTTTTTGAATTGAGTAAATCAGAAACAGCATGGCCTGAAGTCCAGCGTTCGCCAAATAAACATTAAAATGATGGGAAGAAAGGATCGACGAGCGTCGTCGTGTTATGCTACATTTTCATTGCGATGTTTGCTGTAGGACGTTAGGTTAAAACTATCGATCAACGCAAGGTATCTAACAAATCTGTTATACTATTTGGTCCTTGATGAGTGGGTTGATCTACACTACATTGCGATGGCGCTTGAATAACCAAATGAGAATGCATAATTGAAAGTTTAAACACTTATGAAAATACGAGTAAGTTTTTCTCGTGATCATCCCCATTAGAGAAATTCCAATCATGGAGAAATTGACGGGCAGGGATCCGAGAAAATGTATTATGATTAAGAATGGATCATCAGACTTTTCTCAAACGTATAATATTTTTTACCTCGAAAATGCGGCGAAAATTTTGATTGTTGCCGCACAGCACAATGAAAATTCATTTCAACAAGATAAGATGCATTATTCATTTAGACTCATCTATTCACAGCCCATACTTCGTTTTTTCTTCTTTCTTCAAAAATCCACTGGTTATAGAATTTTTATCGAAGGTTTGATCATTCTCGACCGATTAATTTATAATTCATGAGAAGAGAAATTTTTCACAACGATTTTCCGAAACTGAACCTCAAATCTTCATCACAACAAAAACATTGCAATTCAAAATCAAAACATAAACATATTGTCAGACACAACCACAACCATTCTCATCTCCACACAAAATATCTGTCCACATAAGATATCGAAAAATTCGAGATACGCCAACTTTTCAATTAGCCTGCGGACTAATAGGGGGGATTGAGATACTTCTTGTGACGTAAACAGCTGATTGCTGGAGTACGCGGATAAAGATGGAGACCAGCCCAACTCATGCACTCACACTGTCAAGTTATAAGAAGCAAAGTTCAAATTTTAGATAGTCTATACTCTGGTATTAATGGTGAACATTTTTTGGTCAATAACTAGCCAAGTCGCATTGCTACTGGCTATAGGTAGCCAGAAAAAATTCTCACTTTTCTACCAGGGTATTGGGATGGATTTTCATTTACTGAACCTCATAGTTCCCCATCAGAACATGGTCTGCTAAATCCAAATACTTCTTTCCATCTTCTGTGCGGGAAATGACTTCCGCACAGGTTTTCTGAATTTGTTCCCCGCACAGCTAATGGAAAAGTAGTATTCGACACTCGGACGAAGTGCTTTCCGCATTCTCGTGATAATTCCGACCTTCGCATTCGGCTTGGGTCCGAAAATTATTACTCGTGATGCGGAAACCAACATTCCCGCCCCCGTATCAAAATGTACTATTTTAGCGAAATAGCAATCGGCAATCTCTCAAGAGTTCGTACCTAAGACCAGAATAACTCCTAAACTGTAGGCAAATCCCGAAGCAGTTGATTGGTTTTTGACAAGTAACGAAAATACGAAAATCGCGAATACCGGGGTATATGGCTCATGAGAAATGCGGGATTTCGTTCTAAATATCTTTCAAATTAAAAAATAATCCTATGAAGATTGAGAAAAAAATGTCTGTTCTAGGTGATTTTGAAGTATTTCCTGGGGGCACTCTGAGAATTGGTTGACATCGTGTCTCCTCGCAAACAAACCGACTTACTCCAACAATTTTGAAATATTCAATTTTGCATTCATGTCCATGATTGTTTCGATCATTTCTTCTCGATTTTCCCTGAATGCGAAATTTTCCGAAATGAAAGTACTCCATTAGCTTGATCCGACCGACTCAAATGCCAAGATGAGAATATATTTTCAGAACAACAATAATCTGAATGTTGATAATCGAGAAACTAGATCACTGTGTTGTCCATCTTCATTTTGAGGAGGAGGAACCCGTAGTCGTCAGTTCACAACTAGAATCGACAATTCAACGTGCATAAATACATTGGGAAAAATTCGTCAACCCAGATAAATTTCGAAACTTCGGTCATCATACCGCGAATGCCGGGGCAAAACTCCGAGGATACGGGTCATTGTCCTAGACTGGGTAACCGCGAATATGGGAGTATCACGAATGCCGGGGTCGCGAATACCGGGGTTCACCTGTACTTCACTTCCAGGAACACTTGAATTTAATTATTCAGGAATCAACTCTCCTTCACTCAAATGTACAAATTCTCCAAACTTAAGCTTAAAGCTCATATAATATGCACTAACGTTTCGTAGAAACTGAGAAAATCCCAAGCTATAGAAGATCTTGCGAACGAATGTACATGTACAATTTTATATACCCTATACTAGACTCAGTGAGCTTTGAAATATTCAGAGCCATTATGTTACACAGGATCAAACCGACTCTCTGAAATATGCTCGCCTCCTTGCTCGCTTCAAACCCTACACGTCACCCACTTTGTTCTCGACATGTAGAAAAGTGAGCATCATTCTCCACGATTTTATGCTGCGAGGCAAACTTGAAACTGCGTGTACTTGAGACATCATTCAGCCTTTTTGGCCTCGAGTGCAACTAGATTCATCGACGTATGTCGGAAAAAGCAGCATCACTGGATTCAACCTCTTTCGAGAGCTTCCTTTTTATTCATTTACTACAAGCTACAAATATGTACCCTTCACGTTTAGATAATATTATCACAGATGCCGAGCTCAATTGTAAAATCAAAAATTCTCATTATGTGACAAAAAAGTAGCGTTGCATGGAATCCAAAAGATTTTGTGCCAGTTTGATGCTAGATGATTCATCTTCCAATGCAACTATTCACGAATGACAGTTATTCCATCAAAACAGGTATCGAAGCTCGAGAAATTGAGACTGGCAGGAGCGTCAATGTTTTAATCAAAACGGGGAAGGCTTTTTCCGGTCCTGTCACACAGTCGAATGAAATTACAGTTATTGAGTGTTCAAAAAGGAGTGGGATCTAGTGGCGTACGTTCATCGACCTCTTACTAAAACCCAAATACAGGAAATTTAGATGACCGATACTCAGAAATGTGGGACTCGGATCTTTATGGAACTGAAAAAAGTGAAAACTATTTTCCAGGAAATGGTAGATTCCTATGTTATCAATGATTCGAACAATGAACTCGAACAAGTTCTATCAACCATGTTTGATCATTCGATGAATTCGTCCATGAATCTTTTTTAAATCTTCCATGACCATGACTCTGACACAGATTTCTGTGTATTCGCCATGGACTGACTACATATATTAACTGTATTTTCGAATATTTTCACTCGTTGATCAGAGTATACTTCGCAAATTAAGGCTCGAATTAAGGCCATTGACGCAAAAATTAAAAAAAGGGAGAGAAAAAATGTACAACGTACCATCTTGGGATACCACTGCTGTTGAGAGCGTAACAATCAGAAGAAGAAATTTGCATGTTAGAACAGCCGAGAAGTAATGTAGATGGTTAGATAACAATTGATGAGACAGTAAAATGATCTAATATCTTACGCTTGATCCTTCCGTCTTCGTAGGTATCTGATTGATCAGGTTGGAAGCCTCAAAGGGTGGATGAACCGGTGGCGTGGAGGCGGTAGTCGGCGGTGCGGGCGTCGTTATCGGCAACAACGTGCCAAGCTGCAATGCACAGATCGATCGAATTCAATATCGCGGTGAGCATGATTCATGGTCTCCACAGGCGGACTTTCTGCGGTCCCCCAACGCGGCCGTAATTGGATCATTTTGATGTGGTGACGGTAAGATAAACCAAATTCACGAGTTTCAGGACTTGCAGATGATTCGAAGGCATTCCGAGTTTGGGTTGATTGCTCAGAAGTGAAGAAAGAGCGAGTTCTGGGAGGAACTTGTGAAGGATGCGATGATGAATTGTCTTTGTCGTAAGAGGGGACCCGGAAGTGAAACGGGCTGTAGTGGCTAAGAGAATAATGGTCTCACCGGGATGTACTGCCAACCGTTATTGACTCTGACCAGGAGGGCTTGCTCGTCGATTATGTAGGCGAGTGTACCTACTGGGCTTACAGCCGACATCTGCGAGTAAGCATCTTTTTTAATAAGAATTCATTCTCATTTCAGTTAATTCTCAGAGTGTCCTCAAATCTTACCTTTGCCATAGCTTCGGTATTTTGAAACGTGACTGCTCCTGGTACAATTTTTGTTGATGTGGTGTCCATGAACGATCTTGAAGCTGCTGCGTGAGCATCTGCAAAAAAAAATACTGTTTGGATTCTGATTCCTCCGAGTGAGAAGAATTCTGACGATGGCTTCAGAATAAATGATAAAAAAGTTCGCAAAATTTGCTGCTCTGTATTTGAACGATGATTAAATGACTAATTTCATGTAGTGATAATGAGTAACAGTGATTATTTTGATGATGGTGAATGAGGACAATAAAAGTAAATGACAGGCTCAGTCGAGTGCACAGCCAATGGTAGTGAATCATAGGGTTGCGGTTTGTGCTGTGCAATGGAAAAATGAAATGATGTATACACAGTGCCTTCGAAATCAAATATTCCACTCACAAGATCTTATCTGACAACTGCTCTGAATCACGTTTCGAAATCTCATGCTTGAGAGGAAACCAAGCGTAAGAATGATTTTCGAGGAAATATGTATGTCTCAATTTCGAGCTTAATTCTTACGTCAACCAAATCCAATATTCTAGCCCAAGGCTTAATTTGAATGACTGAAATATAATGGCATCTGAAGTGTAAAATCTGGCTGTCACAGGAATTTTAGAGGCTTCTGTAGATTTCGACAGAGAAGTAAGAATAATTTCAGCGTCCCGCGACCCAAAATCTTCGATGAATATGAATATACACATGTCTGTCATTGCACTACCATTGCCTTTTGATAGCTGATCGTGCATGTTTGAAGCAATGATTTCCAGTCTCATAAAATGTTTGATTTTATTGTTTAGCTCAATGTAACATTCTCGTGAAGAACACATCTGACAAAAAAATTACATTAATGTCGAATGTGAGATTTGATACACGAAGTAGTTATGAAACAAAACCGTTGAAACCGCCACCAAAACTCCAGAAGGAGATTCCAGAAGAATAAGTAAGCTGATAATCACTCTGTTGAAGTGGTACTGAGATATTCCTCAGGTTTCCTCCAGGGTTATTCATAAAGCCAGAGGGCTCATGAATGTTCTATTCCAGACCCTCCTTGAACCTTTCCCGAAGAAGGTTTAAAAAATTCAAACTACCTCCAACGGTGATCACTTTTTCGAAAAATCCCAAATTCATTATTCGCAGCAGTAGCCGATTTGTATACTTCCACATTCCTCTCCTCGACTGAGCTGATTGATAACAATACTCCCTAGAAGACGAACGCACTGTTTCGAAAATGAAAAGTTGACTCATAACGTTCCTTGTGACGAGCCATCTATATTAGATTTCATCAAAAGACAATTATCAGTGATTTTGCGCAAAAGCAAACCACGAATTGCAGACATGTCTCAGATTGTATTCTCACCATTATCAATCGATTCTATGGTCCAAAAAATAAACTAACCACTCCCTATGAGGTCCCAAGAAAAATTTTCGTTTCCCTGGGAAATATTTTTTTGATATTGTGTTATAAGGGAGATTTCGATCTTGTTCCAGTAAAATAGATGTAGTTTCGATTCTACACAAGATAAGAGTGCGCAGTTCGATTCGAAAAGTCTTCTAAAATCCATCGAAATACGTCTCAATAAAATTCTTCTGATTTCATAGACGTCTCCCACAAGCAATAGTGAAAAAGAGAGGAAATTCAATTTCGCAAGGAAATTCATTTTTGGACCTCTATTTACTAAAAATCTCAAAAGTCCACATTTCGATGTAAAATGTTGTCTTCTTTCAGAAAAAATGGCCTCGAATTTTGTTTTTTGATCCTACACCGTTATTCTTGAATTTTATTGATATTTTCGGTTCCAGCTTCAGTTAAAAAATGAGTTTTTTCTAGTCATGCGCGGAAGTTAAGGCTGCTGAAATCATTCCCATTGAGAGCCAAGAAAATTCCCTTCAAAATGACAACTTGACAAAGTCAATTTGATGATGTAGTGTCAAAGTTACAAGGTCTCAATAACAATGTCCCACACCTGTACTCGAATCGCATTACTAATAGAAAAATTGTGCAAGATTCGCATTTGCACCTCTGGAGCATGCTTCATTATTATGGCGATGTAACTTTGGCCCTAGTGCATCAAATTGACCTCACCATGTAGCCATTTCCTAGAAAATTTCCTTGGCTACTCAATAAATATGTGAATTTCCGCGCATGCGCAGATAACACTCATTCTTTGGACCATGGAATCGATTAAAAATGGTGAAAAAATAATCAGAGGCATATCTGTAATTTGTGGTCCACTTTCGCGCTGAATTACTCCTATGCGATTGAGTAATTTTCATATATTCAATGAATGATTCCATCCAGACGAAGAACATAACCCTAGTACCATAAGCCCGAGAAGACGACTTTCTGCTTTATAGGAAATTGGAACCCACCCTCCTAAAACTACAGGATACTATTTCCTCATGGGAACCTTGGCTCTCGTAATGTGCAAGATTTCCCGAGAACATGAATATAAATCTAACCAAAGTAGATCAACGATACCACTGTGCATCGAAAACAACCAAAATGGTACACTCGTTTACATTCTAGTCGTATCAACAAAGCGAAATGTTGTCTTGAATACAGCCATACTAAGCATGAGATACGTATTGAGATGCGAAAGGAAATGGTCGGCAGTGCTGCTGCTCTAAAGCGATATCAAAATGTATCGTGCTGGGATGCAAATGGTAACCCCTTAAGGCTGGTGACACAAACACGCGTGAGTTGTACATAAGAAATGCAAAGTATAAAGAGGGTATCGGTCGCTTGGGAGACTCATACCCAGATGTTCCTTGTGCTCCTTCAGCTGTTTGAGCTCAAGCAGAGCTTTCACACCGTCCAGGCTGCCTCTTGCTCCTGATGCGTCAGCGTGCAGAATACGCAAAATACCACATTGCAAGTATCAGATAAAGATATATACTTGCAAGTGTGTGCACGTCGTAGCTTTATTTTACACACGAGGTTTAAAGCTGAAGCTGGCTCGGAAATGGCTTTCACAGCAAAGCACAATGGCTGAATTTCGAGTAACGCGAGAGAACATTCATCCGAGACGCGCTCGAGAGATTCATTGTCGCATTCATCAAGCCACCGCTTCAATTTGAAATGATGTCTCTCCGAGAATTAAGCCTCGGTTCGGGAGTGAAACTGAATGAAATTGAAAATCAACATGGTACTTCACTCACTCTCATCATGCTTGAGTTTCATTTTGAGAAATTGCGGTATTCACTGCACAATCAGGATGCAACGCCTTTTATCAAAATTTC
Source organism: Eretmocerus hayati (assembly GCA_029851415.1). Taxonomy (NCBI): domain Eukaryota; kingdom Metazoa; phylum Arthropoda; class Insecta; order Hymenoptera; family Aphelinidae; genus Eretmocerus; species Eretmocerus hayati. Next base: position 134,767,741 of record CM056742.1, on the reverse strand, counting down.
TGATCATTAGAAGTCCGCAATGAGCAATCAAAATGACTATTTGTATGGATGTTAATTTCATATCTTCCATCATCAGACCCATGAATAATCTTGCTACGATTCCAACACTGCTGATTTATATTCCTGTTTTTTTAGCAACGCGTTATTGGCTAGCTGAATTGATCTTTGAACTGATTGAAGAGCGCAACCTGCTCATGATGAGTGTAAACAAAGCCCTCGATCAGTCCTTACGGAAGCGTTCAATAAATTCTTAATGAGTGCTGATATGATTACTTCATTCATCCATCAACAACAAGACTGAGACGTTGATTTGGTGAAACTCAAAATGCGAGATAATACTTCATTGATTTATTAAAAACGTCCAAGTCAGCACTGATAGATGTAATCTCATCGATTTCAGTGAATATCATCAGTGATTATCCATCGTCATACCTTGTCTAGCTCCGAATAAGTCGCGCTCTCCATGGAGATGGCTTCTGCTGGCAAACCCAGGACCTGGAGGACCTGGAGGGCCAGGAGGACCGGGTGGTCCGGGTATTGGTAAATACGAGCCTTTCAAAGGTGGACCCGGTGGACCAGGTGGACCCGGAGCTCCATCTCGACCTGGTGGGCCAGGAATCCCAGGCAGACCTTCATCACCCTTATCACCCTTCGTCTGTAACATACAAAATCAATCGTCGCACTCGAGTTGTTTTTGGTGGTTATAGGCGTTGTGGGCCTTCATATAGTCAACTGATCCAAAATATCGCGGATTTTAAAAACTTCAACGAAAATTCAACAGAAGGAATATTCAGACATTAGCACTGAAAAATATCGAGCCAGAACAGGCTGAGTATAAATTCAAGTAGAAATAGGCGAATTTGGTCAGACGTACAGGATTCAATGATGAAATTTTTATTTTGAGGCTTCGGATCTCCTGAATTTGAGATTATTCTGAGATCAATGGCAGGTATATATCTTAGTCAAATCGTCTTGAAACTGAAATTGATCGAGGGCACCGAAGCAACAAGGTAAAAGTGACGACTTCACCATTTCAGAATCAATTATTCACAGAATCAATCCTTGACGAGATTATTGGCCTTCATGTATAATAATATTTCCCATACATTGTAGAAATTTGCAGCATTGCGCTTACCCAATGTGTCGAACCATAAGGGCTAGGTGCTCCTGGTTCTCCCTTTTCTCCCTTCGGCCCTGCAATACCTGGGACTCCAGGAGTTCCTGGTCGACCCTGTGGTCCATCAAACAGTGATCAATAGGGAATCGGATCAGAAAATCAAGGACCATCGGCAGTAACCATTTCCAACGACAGAATTAGATCATCAAATTGATTGACAATGTTTATCATGCAGACGCATATACACGATGAAATTGATAACATGCAGTGCTACATTCATCCTTGGCAAATGAGGTCCTGGCATAAATGTGCATCATATTTTTTTATATGAACTCGTTCACCAAGGCTAAACGAAATAAATCTTCAATCGTTACTCTGGAAGAACACTTGATTAGCTTACAACTCACCTTCATGTTATTCTTCAATGAAAGCGTGGAATAAGGAAATTTCCGTCATTATTATTCTAGAAAATAATTAGTCGATTGATGGGTTCTTTATCGAGAATGGGAATAAGTTTGCACTCGCAAGTAGAGTACGTCATGATATAGTCAGACATGGAAGAGTGCTCCCGATAGTGCCAGATTGTCTCTCGGACAATGAACCAGTAATTAGTCTTATTTTCAATTTCTCTCTACCCACTAGGCAAATCATCTAGATTTATAATCTCAAATAGAAACAAAACATTTTGACTCTGATCACATTTTTGGTAAGCCATTCTGTTAACTGTTACCCATAATGGACATCCAATCCAGTCAACCTGATCTGTCTGCACTTGGGATGCAATGAGTTATACATACTCATCGCGTGTACGTACTCATTGCGTGCGTATCATGCATACTCATTGAGTGTATCACGGGAGAATGATTCACAGAATCACACATCGGCTTACCATCCATCCAGGCAGTCCGATATCGCCGATAGTACCGGGTTTGCCGGGCGGTCCCTCAGGACCCGGAAGTCCGGTTTTACCTCGACGTCCACGTGCTCCCTTTTCACCCTTGATTGTGACATAGTCACCCGCATCAGCAATGGCCACAGCCCCCGGTGGACCCCGCTCGCCTTTTGAGCCTGGAGTGCCCGATGTGCCCGGTATGCCATCCTTGCCTGTGTACCCAAATTCCCAATTTTGAGGAATCTTACTCATGGGGTGAGAGATCATGAAAATGTTCTCAATTTTGAGAGACCTAGTTTCTAAGACTCATTTTTCATTCAGACTTCAGTATAAATCAGTAAATTCCTGTAATTCATTTCCACGATATCAATCACATGAATTCAATCCATTTTAAGTATAGAAAAAATATTGGAAGTAGGAGAGATTTGATCTTCATAGAAATCTAAAAGCCCTTAATAAGCGCATCCAGCTGTTGATGTGAGAATTCATTGGGGTCTGAGGGGATTTGACCTGACCAAGTTACCCATTTGTTTACTATCGCAAAATATAGCATAGAATGGAGACGGAATTCGAGTTGACGTTTCTCAGTGAAAATAAAGTGGATGTGGTCTCAGATGGCACCTACTGAGATTTTGTTCGAATATTTTCACCAAATTCGTGTGTTAAGGAGATATTGGGCCATTGTTTATGAGTGATACCGACGACAATTGCGACCTTCAAGGAAAATCAGGTGATCAAATACACGGCTCGTTACTATTTCAAACTTCCAAATTCTGGGACCCCTCCAATTTATTCCTGCCAACATCAAGTACACGAGATTCTCGGACTCCCTTTCTTTCAGTTCTTGAAGTCAATATTTCGCGAGAGTACAGATTAGACACGAATTAAGGGATCGTTATTACTTATCACGGTTTTGCAGCATTATGGCCAATATAAATATAATCAGCCAAGAATTCACATTGCTGGTGATCAAGGAATAGGAGGGAAATTCATCAGATTGCGAAGAAATTGACTTCAAATATTGGAGAAAAGCGTGACTCTTGTATTCGTTGGAATTTCCTTACCGGGTTCGCCTTTGTCGCCTTGCGGTCCTTGGATTCCGTTGACGCCTGGTATTCCAGCTGGTCCCGTGTCACCTTTGTCACCCTTTTCACCTTTCAAGCCGAGATCGCCTTTGTACCCTCGTTCACCTGGTTCGCCTTTGGCTCCTTTACCTTCAAAGCCAACTAAGAAACAAGAAATTCATTACAAGTGGTTTCTTGCGCTCAACTTCCTATGAAGTATCTCGTCAATTAACATAGAATTTCAAGCCACGAAATTCCATAGACTTATTCGTCATATTTTGCAATGTCTTTGTCTGAAATCTAACCTTCTCAGAATCTCAATATTGAACTCGATATAGATGATATAATCTTTGATATTGTGGTTCGATAATTTGGATTTGACAAAATAATGCACGAGCTACGTTGCGGCCCAGATACTCAATGATCTAAAACTCACATTCTACTAACTATCAATTGCTGCATGCCCTATTTTTCTATTTCAAATCCACTCAGAATAGTCCTGTTACTGATAGTCGTACTTGTATGCCTCTAGTCCAATTCGCGTAGAATTATTAGCAAGCGCTGTCAAGAGGATGGCAAGACTAGGCATGTGGAATGGTTTGGAGAATACATCTTCTTGAAAGTCATATCTTACGCATTCGACTTGGAATCTCCTGAATATGAGGAAACTCGACGTATGCTATCTGCTATATATTCTTGCGAATGACATTGTTTTCAGGACTTGTACGGACTTCGACAAACCAAAAAGCTTGCTCGGCCCTCGCCGCGTTCGAGCCCAACGCCGCCACAGCGAGAAATCGAGTCGACTACTTGGTATTTAGCGCCTATGCTTTTAGATAGCTGCTAGCGACCAAAGTTTTGTTTCGATTTCTCGCTGTGCACCGCAGACCGAAAGAAGATTGCTCCCACCGATAAAAATTCGTCTCCATTTAGCGAGATGCGGGACTGACCATTCTCTCATTTGCGGGTATCCCGAGGTTTCTTTTCTGTATTTCATTTTTAATTCAATTCTCTGTCGAGCGGATCAACGGACACTGTCAAACGTACACTTACCGGCTTGGCCAACGCCTCCAGTTCCACCAGTCCCAGGTGGTCCTGGGGGTCCAGCAGGTCCGATCTTGCCTTCGGGACCAGAGTCACCTTTGGCACCTTTGTCACCGGGTCGACCGATATCACCCATCGCTCCGGGTAGTCCAGGCGTACCAGGGGCTCCAGGCTCACCCTTCTGACCTTGATGACCTCTTGGACCTTCTTTGCCGTGATCACCTTTGGCACCTTTCACACCTGAATCACCTTTGTGACCTTTAGCACCGTGCACGCCTGGCTCACCTGAAGATTGACAATTAATAGAATCACTCAATGACGTAATTTGGTAGTAAGCCAGAAAACACTGTAAGGCTGCGTTCGTCATCATAGATCGCCGATTCTGAGAGATTTCAAATACGACGGGATCGAAAAAATATTGAAGCGTAACATTATTGTTGATCGGGCTGTTCAGTTTCGAGAGTAACGATTGGACAGAGTTTTTAATTCCCAATACTAGTCTGAAAATGTAGGGTGGAGTCAATCCTCGATAAAATCACTCAGTGGCATCACTGGTGCTTGGGTTGGAGACCATTTATAGATTCTTGAGGCTTAACCAGTATTGGAACTGAATGATTACGACGACGCATAATCAATATTTTTGTTTAACATTCAAATATAGAGATTCTCAGGGGTAGGTATGAAGTTATGGATCAAAAAATTTAACTCGTGATTGACAATTACCCTTGATGGTTTTCAAACCGAGAGTTTTTCATTCAGAATACTATGCTCTGTAAAATGACAGAGAATAGTAGGAAGGAAGCAGTTCTCAAGATGATTTTAGAACAAGGACGAGTTGGAAAATATAATATGATTTCTAAAAATTCCATTCTAAGCTTCCTAATAGATTATAGATCGAATATACAACGTTCTGCCATCACCTTTCGACCCCGGATGTCCTGGTTTTCCGTCTTCTCCTTTCTGCCCTGGAAGTCCTGGTCGCATTGTGTATCCCTCTGACTGTGAAACGGAATATCAATTCAAATAATCATTTGATTAATTCATATGAGTCTTCAGTTGTCTCACGTGTAAATGTGCTGAAATAATGATCAACCATGCAATAACCGATACACAGCGAGCTGAGGAAGTTTCAGAGGTTCAACCAGACACAGGAGAGAGATATCAACTTTCCAAGCGTCTGTATCTGCTCACCAAAACTGCCGAGTATCGAAACATTACTCACTGAAACTAGAAAGAATCTTATACCACACTTTCAGAAAAGATGTTACAGAATCTTGGGGTGCAATCAAAACTTCGAAGATCCAAAGAGAGAGAGAGAGTCTCTTTTTCCGAGCTGGCAATATTTTTCCACAGGCACCAATAATTTATTCAGCAACTTGCTCGACGCGCGTAGAGCGAGCAATCCCGGTTTGCTTTTCCTCTCGGAAAACTTCTACAAAACATCTCTCTTACGGCTCAGTGTGGCACTGTGGGATACAACTATAGTGGTATAAAAACAGCAGTTCTAGACGAGGCTGAGATGATGAAAAAACACACGGGGTAAGCACGGCTCGAAACTCAATCCGCTATTTAATTTGGAGATAAGCGGATAATCTCGGCATTGTCGTGAGATACTCGGCGTTGCAGCAGTTCTAGGAACAAACGCTTCGACGCTCAAGCCTTGGCGAAAGCTGAAACTTTCTCGCGCTCGCTTTAATCTGTAATGGGCATTCGAAACTCACTCTGTAGATCCCTCGTGGCTTCCAGCTTGGCTGCATGCGCATAATGGCAGAAATTCGCAAGCATTTAGTGGGCATTTTCGTGGACAGTTAGCTCGAGGCTTTCACGTGTACGTGTTAAAATCGTAGAACGCAAAAGCCAATTCAACTATTTGTATACATATGTACAAGTATGAGCGTTACGTACTGAGCACGAAATCGTACAAGACCAGTAATAGTGAGATATTTCGTGAGCAGCCGGTTGAGTTTGCACAGAAATTCCATGCAGCGATTGACTCCGTATATTTTATAGAGACTATTTTGCACGAGGAAGACAATACGTGCAAAAGAATTTTGAGGAAAGAAATCCTATCTCATCGACGAAGAACAATGAAAAACTAGCAAGTAACGAGAAGCGATATGGAATTATGGCTTGAACATGAAAGCTTTTATCTAAATTTGGATATCGGAAGATGAGTTTTCTTCATAAATCAGTAAAATTTTTAGAGTACACTTCCAAGACTACTTTGATCAAAGAATTAATTACAGGTATTCTCAAATCATGACTCATACGAAAATGGAATATTTTTCAGCTATCAGATTTCTTATAGTCTCGTGAAGTTTAAATACAGCAGAATGCTAGATTTAGATTTTCAATTTTAGTCCAAAAAGATCAAAACCGAAACACCCCGTGAAAGGCTGTTTCTCCTATCTATTCAAGTCCAGGGATTTGTGCTGTGTACGATTTCGGATCCAGAGCGAACATTTCGACCATGCAAAAAGTATTGACAGGGCTGTGCTTCGTTCAGAATATTTCTGCAGATATCAGCAATAATCCTCAGTAAATGGAATCGAATTCAATGCCATGCTACGGTGACACCTGATGGTCTTGTCGACACGCGACGCGTCGCGCCGCACCAATTCCGATCAAAATTTTGTGGGATTGAGGACATGATTGATCGATGCACCCATTTCCCATGCTGTCATGCCGATTGACACCGTTGCATTTGTACTCGGGGATTGAATGTCTTTACTGCGCAGGCAAGTCGATCGCGCCTGACAATCAAAGAAGACGACGGTGACGCCTGGAGTTTCACTCCTTCCCTTCTGTGCGGCGATACGTACAAACGCTTTTTGGACGCCTCACGGAGATATAGAGTTGAGAAGTAGAATCGGATCGAAGCCGAAGCACAACTTTCGTCGAAGGAAATGATTTGGTGCAAACTTTCACCCCAAAGAGTCGACTTTGGTGCCTATGAGGTGTAAAACTCACGGGAAACATTAGGCAAGTAGTGCGAGTCCGCGTATAGTCAGACTGGGGCTGAGCGAGTTAATCGCGTGATGTAGTTCAGGTGGAATGAGCTAATCAGCTGCTAGCTCGCGTCTATCTTTCGACGCGATAAATATCTGTAGATGTGTATGTAGGTGACGACACAATTGACTCGTTTGCGCTGGTGGAATGAGCGCCGGAAGCGCATCGCCGACAAGCGTAAACGAGCCCAAGCGATAGGGAAGCAGTAGCGATAATCAAATTCGAGAACGAGCTACAATTGTCCGCCGATCGGGATGCATCGACACGCGTGAATGCTAATGGACTTTTGTCGATGCAGTAGTGAAACTTTGCTAACTCGCACAACGCTCAGAAATTATGAGCTTGAAATCCAGGAGTGGATTTTCCGATGGTCGTAGTCCATTCACAAAAGCTTGGAAATTCACTGTTTTTGAAAATTGAAAGTCCATGCGTCTTCTGTCAGTAAGAAGAGGAATTGATACACTGTAATTGAGGGGCTGCGTGGGAGGAGGGCGTAATGGTGGTTACGCCCTTTCCCCGCCTTTCCGCTCTTTGAGCCCTCTCAGGAGTTTTCTAACCATCCATGAAACCCGTTTTGAAAAAACTGTTTACGAACCTCGAGATCTTGAAAAGAGCGTAAACGCCATTACACGAGCTTTCTGCGATGTAACAAAAGGGCGTATGAACACCCTTCGCTCTTTAATCCATAAAATTATGTCAGTTACTTTCTTTTGATCATAGATTTACAGAAGTTACGCCCTTTTTCCAAATTCTCATCTCTTCATACTAGTTTGACTGCCGTCCAGCCTGCAGTGAATCGAACCACTCAAAATCGTTGTTATTAGAAGATTAGAATTTTATATTCAACGGGTGTCGTAGAGCCGGAAATAACTTAGATCTTATCAATCACAGCTCGTTGAGTAACATCGCGTTTCACTCATCATTTTTCACCAATGCAAAACCATATTCTATTCCGACAGTATTCGGCGGACCCTTACTTTATAGGCACTTTGTTCATAAAATCATCCAAAGTATCCAATAGTTCACACTTCATTCGGATGCCACGGTTCATCATGAAAAATCAACGAACACCGATCGCGGAGGTTTCGCAATTATTCAACCAAGGAGTCATCCTGATCGCAAATTCTATCTATTCATGTTTCCAGCATATGCGCATCTTTCTACGTCCCTGGAAGTGTTCCTATTTGATTTCTACTCTAATTTCTTTAGAATGTCTCTTGCCAAAGTTGATCTAGAGCCGTTGAACCACGTAAAAAGAGACGAGCAGATGAGTGAATAGTACATGTGAATTTTCCGCGCATGTACGTAGATTCTGGGCCAAAATCAGTCTCTAATTAGTGACCGATTCGATTTTCTTCAAAATCACCACTTGCTGGGCTTAATTTGATACAGTAGGGCCAGAAACGCACCCATCCAAATCTTCAATAGTATATTTCCGTACTGAGCGCGGTAGCCCATTTTGGGCACTAGGACAGACATGTCCTCCAGTGCCCAAAATGGGCTTGCAAGTAAGGTGCGGATATATTTTTTGATTACGAGAACCCTAAAATCCTATTCAAACGCGGCACTTTTAGGTTAGAGTAATGAAAAGGATTTTTCTTCCTCCCGGCACGAAAGTACGTCCTTCCGTGACTCATTTGGGTCAATGCCTCGGCTTCGCCTCGGCATTATCATCACACAGTCACGGAAATCCAACTCCCCTGCCTAGTACAGTAATATACTATTTGAGCTAGCCTAGGACTTGCGGGTCCTATAACTAGGAGATTCATCTTTCACCCAACGGCGACACTCCAGTCAAACTGATCAGGATCATCTTCGGCAAAAGATGTTCTCCGCGAAAAGCAGACGAGCTATCGATCAAAAGTAGTTCTAGAGACGTAGAAAAGTCGCATGGGCTATTTCCTAAGTATCTACGTAATAAGCATCTTCTGCGGATAGATGCTGATTATTGATACCCTCTCTAAATAATTTTCTACTTATATTTGAGCATTTATTATTGAACATGATACTGGAGCGAGTCATTCTAGATTGATTTAATCCCACAAGTATAATGGAATGGCGCAGTCCTATATGAGGAAATTTTGTAGAGAAAAAACGCATTCTTTGAGTCCCTTGAGACTTTCTCGGAAATAAAAAAAGTCTCAGGGTGCTCGAAAGGTATGAATAGAATCTGAAAACTTACATACGTGCGGTTTATCATCATACAGTTTGGAAAAAGAGGACAGAGAAATCAATTTTTCGATTTGTCAGTATTCTAGCCCGAAGATGCTGAGGAAAGACGTGAAAGTTATCCACCAAAAGTTAGCGGATAATTTTTTGAGTCACTTCTCAAATGCTGTTTTCGAAATCAAAGTCGGTCGAAGCAGTTCAAAATTATGAGCAAAATAAAGTAGTAAGAAATCGGTGTTTCAATTTTTTGGAAGTTTTTAGGATGGCTCTATCTTGGACAAAGAAATTATAAGCAAGATGACTGTGGGTGACTTCTTACAATACATGAAAATGAAAAAAATCGCTTGGGAACGTTTGAAAGTTCACTTCGACGTACTTTACCACCAACTCCCAGAAAAGCGTAACTGGATTAAAAAAAATTTAGAAGGGCGTAACTACTTCGATCAGTCGTCGGGAATATGGAAAAAGGTCGTAACTGCAGATGAAAGAATTCAAACGCCCTCGTAACTTCTCTGATCACTTTTCGAGTGGAAAAATGGCTTAACCAACTTGTTCAAATTCTGACAGGACGTAAGTCGCTGAGTGACCAAATTCAAAAGGGCATAACTTTTCGGAGAAAAGGCATAATTACCGATGGAAAAAGTTTCAAGAAAGTCCCCTTAGCACGGAAACTCATTCGCATGGGTTTGAACTATCAAAATATGTTCTTCTTTCTCCAAAATGAATTCCTCAACATCAATACAGTGATGTTAGACTTTCCATACTTTCGGACATCCATATTGAGCTTCCCGCGAGTACAGAGCTCCTGTGCATGGGTCGAACAACTTTACTAATATGAAAAATCTTCTAGTAGGTATCCATGAGCGTACTCGTGAATTTTGAGAGTGATTGGATCAGGTGTCGGGATTTGATTCAACGTTTCGTGCGGCAAGTGTACCAAAAGTTCGACCGTGATTCGGAAAAGGGACGTAATTACATTTTTTCAAATGGCTGTAGAATCTTGCGCTGATATTTGGAATATGCCAATTTCTTTGGAATGAGCCAGGTTGTCCCACTCAATCATGCCTCTGGTGACTATGGTCAAGTTTTATCAAATTTCTCAAAATCGACAAAAACTTGACCAAAGTAGTTACGTCCTTTTTCCACGCATCCCCTCAATTGTTATGGAATGACCAAAGTATTCTCGCTCTGAACAGTGGAAAAATATGGATAAAAGGTAGTCTTTTCAACAATTACAGCAAGTATGGGAAAAACCTAATTGTGAAACTCATGTTCAAAATGATGAACTATTTTTCCAAATACCTACGATCCCCGAGGGATGCCTTCCCTACAAAAAATTCATTTTGATCATGCTCAAATGCCTTGCCAAAGGTAGATCGATCAAATTTCTCCAAGCCAAAAAGCTATTCACGTCAGAAGATGTTTGTGTCTGAAAGCTTTCACCTTGTTACCCGATGATAAAAATCGCACTTGGATATATTGAATGAGCATTCCGCAGAATTTTTCAAAAGGATCCCAGAAAAACACTACACGACAAGTTTCTTTGTATTTTCCGAAGTGGTCGTCTCATATCAAATTAAATACATAATCGTTGGTGGATTTTTCGTGTTACAAAACAACAATTCGACAGAAATATCTTCGCAAGAGCTATGACAGATTCTCGCGCTGGTGCAAATATTTCCTCGCTGGTGCTAAAAATGTTTTTGTGTTCCGCCAGACTAATCAAGAATCTCATTGAAATATTTATAACACGATACAATTTGTAAGCACAGAAACAATCTACTCTTAGCTTGTAAAAAATCTAGAGACAAAAAATGTTTGATGGGATAATATCAAACTGGAGTCAGATATTATCCGCAGGATTTTATAGTATCCTTGTAGAAATGTAATTCAGTCTTCACAGTCGTATGATAAAATGTAATTACTCTTCCAGGAACAACGTAGGAACAATGGAATAGTTAACAGGGAATATGTCAACGGATTTTAATGGGAAAGAAGACAGAAGGTTGAACAAGCGAGGGATAGAAACTCGAGTACAAATAAATCCGGCTCTGCGAGGGAGCTACTGCGTAGGGAAATTGAAACTCCAGCACTGTAACAGGGGTATGGATAATATTCTCGGATCACTGATCTCCAATCCTCCTGTGGCTTCATCATGAAATGCTAAATTCATTCCTAACCAATCTAGTTTACAATCTTTGATGACCCAGTTGCAGGACGAGTGAGAAACTTAGGATTATGAGCTTCAAAAAAGAATCCGAACTAGTCTTCCCTGCCTATCGGGCAGATGTTTTGAGAATACAACACAGAATCTGAGATGCTGCTAAATGATGTAATTCTATCGATTTCAATTTGTTCATTGCGATGGGACCCATCGATGGAGCTCATCATAATTGAAGATGGAATCATAATTCACTCAATTGCAATGAAAATATGGGCCAGTGCAAGCTTCACCATATATCATACGACAACACCTGATACTGTGAGCACATTTTTCTTTTTTGATCAATGCATCCTTGAGACTCTTTTGAGCTTATCCCACGGAATTCCTCATCTCATTTGAGCTCTGCACCACGACATCTACCAATGGGAGACTCTGTTTTTTTCTAATCTGGATTTCCATTCTACCTTGGTGTCAGTCTAGAGTAGACCCCTATTCTTCTGTTTTGAGAGTAAGCACCTTATCCACTGGGCTGCTATGATTTCTGAGTGCGCATTCATATGTTCTGTCAAAAACAACTCACTTATCTACATCATTCACTCTTAGTCTTACGTACCAGCTGAGTCATTTTAAGCAAAAGATTGAGCCAATTCATCATACGTCAATATAGATCCGACAATAACGAAATTAGGTATATCAACTCCTTATGAGATATTAGCCATGACATAAATATACGGAACGCCTGCACATCATACATCGCGCATGGACTCAATTACTGTACGGGTACAGGCAGATTTAGTTCATAGGTTTATACACTGGTACATCTCCATATTATGGAGAAATCCTGGGAAAAATAAATCGTAATCTTGCAAATGTAAGTCTATTTGCTACCGCTACAGGTTCTATTCATATGCAAATAGATAACTTTTGCATCGATGATATGAATCGACATCAAAACAAGAATGGCGTTGTACTTGCTTAGGTTTTTCGAATCCGTGCAATTCTGTGCACATACCTCGTACGGTACTAAAATGTCGTTTCTACTTGTGGGAGGCAAGAACTCTCCCTCTTCTCCATCTCGAGTGGTTTTACCTTTCGTGAATAGTCCTGTGTACATTCTCAACTTCTACTTGGCAAACGTTCGAAAGAGGGTACTGCACCAGACGGACAAAAGATGCAGAAACTCAATACAATATCGTGTACAAGTCTGCGAAGCCAAAATACACATGTTTTGTAGAAGTTGGACCAAAATATACACTTGCACTCAAATTTCTCGCGCCATGAAACTGTAATCTCAACCTTCTCTATCTCAATTTTGCTGTTCCTTCATCCTCTTGAGTCTCGGAGGTGTAAAAAATGTGCAAGATCTGTGCAATAACGACAGATATCCCCTGCTGAAGCAAGATATTGGACAAAATTAAGTGAATTCTTGAGCAGCCAACTCGAGGATTATGTCGATCCTCTAAATTCCAAAAAGAGATCCATCAGGTCTACAATAATCGAGAAGAAAGTTAACAAAACTCGACCACAGCTCCCATGATGCCTTTTTCATTCAGCTTCAACGGAAGTACGTGAGAAACTGAGATCGTGTCCTCTGCAAGCACTGAATATCCACGTCAAGTTGCAACTCGACCCAAGGGTGTTTCTATCGAAAAAAGTCGTGCTCAAAGCGCAACCCTCGTTTATCTCTACAAATGCTATCACTTCTGAAGCGCTTTGATATTTCTTCCAAGGTGCTCTCTTTGATGAATCGCTCTATCAAACTGAGACCTGATGCAAGAGACCGAATTCAATGCTTGTCAAGTTCATTCCAATTTTTATTCTAAGGCTCTTAGGAGAGCTATTGGTAAGGAATGTGACGAAAAATGGGTAAAACCCGTATAAGATATTTGGTTGAAAAGAGACAAAATGGACTCCAATCCTCTGCAAGTAAGGCGATAATGCAGAAGGGGTTGTTGATTTCATACTATTTTTGAATCACGAAATAGAGCGCTTATGCCAAATTCATGGTGACAGTTTCAGATTTAAGACTTTCTTTCTCGTGGAACTGATTCATAACCAACTACTTGTCGTTACGTAACCACAAATTACTCATCCCTCGGCATTCATGGACTATACTCATATCATAAAACGTGATCACAAGATTCATTCTATAATTCGTCAACAAATTGAGGTGAAACGCACTTCTGCAACGTGGGACAATTTTTGTTGATCGAGCTATCAGTCTCGTGTAGGGTAGTTTCGGTCTTGTCCAACACATTAAAATTTCGATTCTTCATGCATTTGATTTTTGCATCCACCTTTGATTCCTGACTCTCAATGCTATTCCACTGATACTTGATTTCTGAATTGTTTGAAGCTGCACTCCACCGGATCTCGCTAAGTCGAGTCCAATTTTTTTCATGATCAAAAAAAGTAAGCGTGCATGGTTACATTCTTATTCTGGAGGCATTTGAAGGTAAGCACTAGGTACGATATATCGTACCTAGTGCTGAATTGTGAATTATAATTCACAATTTTGTACTCTTTTGTCCGAGAATCAGCACTCAATCACGGCTTGGAGTCCGCAAAAAATTGCTCTGGGACAATCCTTCTCAAGTATTTCTGTACCCACGCATTGTCACCCATCCTACGATCCCGTTTCTACCCCGAATCATTTTTACTCTCATTCCACATCCATATTCATACTATGCATAGTTTTCCATCTCACTTGAAACACACTCCTCCGGGAAATAGCCTCCTCAGTTTTTCCAAATATCGCAAGTAAATTATTCCAAATCCTACAAGGAATGCATCTTGCAACCCAAGAGAAACCCAAATACCCGGTTGAGTACGGTTGTAGATGTACTTACTACCTATCCGTCGGATTGTAAGGGAAAATGATTGCTTCGGATCAGTTACAGAGCGCCCAACTATAACAAGCTCGAGCCGAACAGCCAGAGACAGCAGAAGACGAGACTCGAGCATTGCAAGTCGCACCGTGAGCTCAGCCAACCAATACCTCACCGGGAACCGTCACCGTCTTGCTTTATTTCCGCGCCGGCTGGAAAAGCACGAGTTTGTTTAGATAGAGTGTGTCAACCGGCGCGCACGTGTTTCCCTTTCTGCCCCTCCGACTTTCCCAGTCTGCAACGTCTCTTTCGCGTACCTCAGCTCGCTAAACCTTCGCGCTCCAACTAGAGGCAGGTTTGCAAAGCCCCCAGATTTGTCATCCAGAATAACGAAGCTCGCCTGTACACAGCAGTAGTCTGCGCGATTCTACCAAGTTCCACGAACTCATCCCCCCGTATACATAACGACGGTAAACTGGAAGGAACAACTCGGACTCCCTGTGGGTCAGTCCGAGTCCAGAAGTTTATCCTCTCGCCCATTCCTGTTGCCGTTTTCCATCCCGTTTAAGCGATGAAAGTCGATTGCATCGTGTCAGGGATGCAGAAAGCGGAAAATACCCTCGGATACGAGAATCAGATAAATTCAAATGAGTTTAACCGGGTTACCTACCTCCACGTCACCATCTCTTTGAATCATTCCTGCAATCAATCGACGGTTCCACGAAGGCCATGTGAAATTTAATTCGCATTCACACATAGTCTGAGACTGCCAGAATTGTCAATCGTGCTCGCTCCACCCATTACTGTATACGTATTTTGGGATCATAAAGATCAACTATTCATGAGTTATCCCATTTGAAGCATTCTTTACTGTCGATACCTTTTCGAGAGATCCAAAATATTTTTTGATACGGTTGTAGGATACCGAGCCATTTGAAATAATATACACTAGCTGAATTGCTTCGCTCAATGACGCTCGCTAAGCCTACAAGTTTTTGGAGGGAGTTTCCACAAACTCATAGTAATATCCATAAACATGTACATTTTGGAATATACAGATTTTACTTCATCTTTCATTCCATTTCTTTCTGTTTTTTTCATCAACACCATCTCATCACATCATTCATACACGCCAATGATCACCCACTTGGAGGTCAATTCTTGGACGCAAATGAGCCGCCTTTGGGTGCAGAAGCTGTGTCCAAATTCATCACCAAGTAGGTAGCCGGTGAGGCGGTCATTTTGATCAATTTCATTTGCAACATTCTCATCATCCCAATAATCATTCCATCGCTCATTGTATCACACCTTTATATCACACCTTCACATTTCATCGCAGTCCATCAGTCACTACCTCTATTCACTTTACCATATCATGACACATTTTCATTTCATCTTTTCATTCCTTCCATTTGCTACATTCCTATCATCTCATTGACTACTTTCACTCCATACTTGACATCATTCATTCCTAATTTTATTTTATCTTTCATCAAATCTTACATCATTCACACCATCTCATCATATCATTCATACACGCCAATGATCGCCCACTTGGAGGTGAATTCTTGCACGCAGGTAAATCGCCTTCGGGTGCGAAGGTTGCGTCCGAATCCATCACCAAGTAGGAAGGTAAGGCGATCATCCTCCTTCATTTCATTTGCAACATTCTCATCATCTAATCACTCTAACCTTGCTCATTGTATCCCATTTTCATTCAAATCCATCATTCATTGCATCTTTCAACTCATTTTTCACATTAACACCAACTCATCCACTTTTATCTAATTCCCTCCCCCTCTCTTATTTTATCTCATTTTCATTCTCCCTCGCTAAAAACATTTCGGTTGAACTAGCAAATTTTTATGCTCGACTACCGATTTTCTGCTGCTGTTTCCAGACAGCGAAAATAATTTGCTGTCGTAACTAGACCTCAACCCACTGTGACCCAGCAAAACATGTCATTGTCATTGAATTTGCTCTGAAGAATATGAGGTGAAGGATCTCTTATGAATGGCCACATGCAATTGTATTTCAACGGTGACATACCATCATTAGAAATAAATGAGAAAGCTCACATTCTAAATCCTCAATTAATTGTGGAGGGTGGGTGATGTGGATGTAAACAATGACAAGAGGTTATATTTATTTTGGTTGCAAATTAGCCGCATCAACTAAACACGAAGCTCGCCCAGCACGCAACTTGTGCTGTTTTACCCATTTCAAGTCGCTGCGACACCAAAATTTTTTGCAGCGCAGATGGCGTAGCTGTTTTTGCAAAATACTTTGCTAGCTGAACTCAAAAATGTTTCTAGATTTGCAGAACGTTTCATAGCGAAATCTGTTTGCTGATTCATCGAGGCAAACTGTGCCTGATTTAGCAGCAGAAATAGCAAGACCAGATAAAAATATTGTTGGATAAGCGATGATCCTTACAGCAAATTCTGTTTTGTTGTCGGAGCTCGATCTTTTTTTAGCGTGCCATTTCATACATAATGGTGTTAATCACCATTCATCTCCTTTTCTACATCCACCTAATCTCATTCCCTCCACCACCGTTCACTTCATCATTCATCATCTTTTCCATCGCTCAATCCATTGCATTCGAGAAATTCCATCAATCTTACTCGTTTATCATATTTCCTCCATAGACAGAAACAGAGGGACCCGAACTTCCATCGTGGGGGCCTTCCACATTTCCGCACTTGCGACATCATAATTCCTTGTATGGTGAGTAAGTATGGAAATTGGTGTGAATTCAACGGTGACTCGGAGGGAGGGTTCAACAGACAGACTTGAGACAATTTCACTATCATGAATAAAATAGATTTAGACAAAAACATAGGGACCCACGATACGCTTAGAAACATTGCAGTAGTCCATGTTTCTGTACCTGACACCACACGAAAGTGTGGTGAGCGGGAGCTCTAAAGAACTTGGGGCGAATATAATGATAACACAGGGCAAGGGTGCAACGAACAGACTTTCGACAGATTGAAAATCATTCCCATTAATCATCCAAACGTCTCCCACACTAGTCTATAACGAAAATGTAGAAAATGAGTGTGAAAGGTGAACTACGAGTTGATGAAAATCATCGTAAATAGAACTAAGAGGATACGAACTGAAATCTGGTGAAAGGGGAGGGGGAGAGTCCACAAATAATCGGGTAAAAGAGCTGTATCGAGTGAAAATAGAACAGAGAAGAAGTCGAAATCTAAACAGGTAAGAAACGCTAAGGGAAACGGATCCAAATAAGGTGGAAGAGGGGTTGAAACCGGAATTAGGTAAAAAACTGCGTCGTGTGGTGAACAGGTATGAAATCAATAAACAGTCCGAATGAAGTGTATATCAGGGTCAGTAGAAAATATCGGTCAGAAAATAATCGGGCAAAAAGCCGTATTGAGTTGAAATAGAAAAAGGAACAGAGAACATGTCAAAATCTAAACAGGTGAGAACTACCAAGGGGATACGGATCAAAATCAGGTCAAAGGGGTGTCAAAACCGGAATCAGGTGGAAAAACTGCGTCATGTGATAAACAGGTACGAAATCAAAAAACAGTTCAAATAAACTGTATATCCGGGTATGTGAGAAGAATCGTGGAGGAAAACGCAAATAGTAACCACGCTGCGCGAAATTTTTCAGTCGTGTCAGGTTAGGTTAGCAAAATCTAGGGAAGTTCCACTCTAGGGGTAAAATCGGTTAAAACACGTCTAGGGGCATTCTCCATCACGATAGGTCAGGTCAGGTTAGGTAAAAACAGGCCTAGTGACATTTCTACAGGGTTAGGTCAGTATCTAGGGGAAAATCTAGTGACTCCGGACACCAGAGCAGTCGTCGCGCGACTCAATACTATTTAATTAATTGATTAATCAATAAATAATAATTAATAATGAACAACTAAATAATAATTAATATGGGTAAGAAATTTCAATGAGAAAATTTTAGTCCTAGGAATACTGGTGGGAACACGTCATGGCTGAACCAATCCCTCAGATGAGATAGTCCAAATTGAATTTGTGTGCACCATGGCGTGCATGGCACTGATATGATTTGCAGTCAGTTAGGATTCACGTGTCGAACAATGGGGTCACGTCACCGAACTGGCAAATCACATATCTCATTACATCTAATTGATCAAATTCTCGCTGAGTCTGTCGTACAGCGTGGCTTCCGAGCTGACGCAATTAACGTCGTCACTGTGACCTATCAACGACTAGCTGTGACTCATCCATAGAAAAGTATGGTTGTAAGTAAGCTGCAGGATATTCTCAAGATCCTCTTCTGGTGTAAAAATCATCCAAAACTTCTACACAGTGAGATAGCATGCACTCCTCCTCTGGTACAACTGAATAATGGGCACAGCAAAGGACTTCGAGTCGGAGGTTTCTGAATCACGACGAGTCTCTGGACGTTACGCGGACCAATTCATTTTCCGTAATGCCTTTCGTGGTGGCCATAAATGCCCCTCAGAGGCAGCACATCTCCACGACAAGATGCTCGAGAAGACACACACTCGGGTACTACTATCAGACTGACACTGGAAAAGGTACGTGCGGAGGGTGCGTGATATGCTCTACGATCCACGAACATAGCAGGAGAGCATTCGAAAAGAGGATGAAGAAGACGCAAGCAATAGAAGAAAGCGCACCAGATTCTCAATCTTCAAGACCGGAGGCAATTCTACAGACTTTCATTTGCGTTGCACGTATCTGTTGCCCCGGCTTGCTCCCTTTCCACCCTTCAGTGCAAAGTACAAAATTGGAAACTCATCCAGACTTGCGTACGTCCAATCGGATTTATCAGTAGCTCACGCACGTTTTTTCACAGGGAACTGCATTGACATCACCAATATTTGCTTCCAAGGATCACTCATATTAATTAAATCGGTTCTGTCATGCGGGTATCACTCGTAAGACTATCTCATCTGGTGACGATACCCAACTTCACGGTGCGCCTTTAGGATTGAGAAGCTTGACAAAAATGACGAAAAAATCTGAGCCATCTTTCTCGTTGAGACTCACCGAACAATACCCATTTTGCAAATAAATCGTATCAGATCGTCTCATCGAAGGACTGTCAAATCAAGAATTCACCATACATTCCTTATGGAGGAATTCATCGACTCCCTGTTTTTTTCGCTTCCTCGAGGTTTCCTCGCAATTACTCCAAAAAGTTGGGTAATAGCAAAAACTTCCAAGAATAGTTTTCTGTAGATCTTTCAGAGACCTACAAGGTGTTGTAGTGAATTTGGTCGAGAAACTCAGCCTATTTTCATGGTATTGGAAGAAATGATAGAAAATCACCAAGAAGCACAAGATTTTTCGGGAGAAACTTGGGCTTTTTCCATGATATTCCAAGTCTTTTGAGTTGTGCAATCAATCCAACCACATCACCTTGTAGATCTTCAAAGAACCTATAAGGTTTTATTCTTGACATTTTTTGCTATGACCCACCATTTCTGAGTAATTACGAGAAAACCTCGAGGAAGTTAAGAAAATGAAGTTCACCGAATTCCTCCATAAGCAATACATAGTGAATTCTTAACTTGACAATTACTCGATGAGACAATCTGATACAATTTACCTAAAAAATGGGCCTAGTTCGGGGAGTTCCCATGAGTAGGTGGCTTTTTCAGATTCTTTCGTCATTTTTGTTAGACTTCTTGGTGCCAGAGGCGCACCGTGACTTGTCGTCGGTATCGTTGATATTTTGAAAGATCAACCCGCCCACCCCTCCATCATAACCGGTTGCCCTTCAAAGGCATTAATATCGAATGTCGTTTCCTGGGTAGCACTGGTCTCATCACAGTAGAACTGGCCCTTCAAGACGATTGCTCCCCTTCTCTGATCACTTTTTTCTCATTAAGAGCCGCGATTTCTTACATCCTCGTTCCATCCGTCATTCCTTGGCACATTCCAATCTCACAACATCGTACTCCTAAGATTTCTTTAACGATCAATGGCTGCTACAGACTGCGTTATGCTACACTGTGAAAATATTGTGGGAAACGCTTCAACAAATTGGTTCAAGTTTTTCCCACAACCACTGTTTGGGGCTGCGGATCAACCAACTTGGTGCTTTTTGGCAGCAACCACTGGTTTCCCATCAAATCCAACCACTGATTTACTTTTCCCCACAGCGAAATGGGCATGAATACTATAGGCCCATGAGATTAGTAGATAATGGTCCCCGAGTGACACTTTTGGGTCAGGAATACAAGTTTCTTCGTGTTCTTCCACAAACAAACAGAAACAAATATTAGCTGCGCGGCGTCCATGCGAGCCTTTTTGGAAGAAAGTTCAGGTTAAACAACGTCTCAGTGATTCAGTATCTGGATTGGTAATTGTTGATCTTGCTCTTGCCTAGTTTCTGATCCCCAACAAGTTAAGTATAGGCTCGGCAAAGTAAAACGGGTGGTCACCAATCCGGATACTGAAGCTCGAAAAAGTTGCTCAACGTGGATTTTTTGCAAAGGCTCACAAGGGCGCCGCTAATGTTTCTTTCTGTTTATTTGTGAGAAAACATGAGGAGACTCCTTTTACTGGCCCAAAAATGTCGTCCGGTCACCACCATCTATCTATCCCGTGGGCTCCGTATTCATCCCCATATTCAGCGTGAGAAAAAAATCCAACCAATGGTTGAATTTGCAATTACCTGACCGAATTTCGTGAGCTAACCAGTGGTTACCGATTTGGTCGAAAGTCAATCAATTTTCTACAGTGTACGTCAAACTTGCGTGAGTCATGGAAACCTTGCACGACAAAAATTGGTTGAATTTCTAATCAGCAAGTTCAACC
This sequence comes from Eretmocerus hayati, assembly GCA_029851415.1. Classification (NCBI taxonomy): domain Eukaryota; kingdom Metazoa; phylum Arthropoda; class Insecta; order Hymenoptera; family Aphelinidae; genus Eretmocerus; species Eretmocerus hayati. The sequence continues at coordinate 134,746,653 of CM056742.1, read as the reverse complement.
AAGTGATTGAAAATTTAGCTAAGTAGTTGAATGTCCTGTACAATAGTATGCGCAGATGACTTTTGGGTGAATCAGCAGTTGAACGAACTACTTGGTTAAAGTTTTCCAAAAAAATTTTAGACAGTGCAAGAACTCGCAAAACTAGGATCATTTCACGCTGGCAGCACCCTGACTATCATCTTTTCTGCAGCCTTGTTCGTGGCTCAATTGTCAAAAGAGTGAGATTATCTCGATGTTTTTGGAAGTGAGATAATGACGTTGTCAAGATTGGGGAGTGACCTCAATCGTCTCTTGGAATTTGACACACGCACTACTATGACACGTCCGACACTTTTTGGGAATGCAAGCATTATTTCATTCTCGGAGTGAGTGCGTGGATCTTTCTAGCACTATCAAGTACGCGTGCGTACATTTGATAATTATCATGAGCAAATTTTTGAGAGCAAGTGAACACGTGGATGGGACATATTGTTAATGAGTGAGGCCAAGAGTTTTCAGTCGAAAGAGAGTTAAGAGAAAAAAATTCGTTTGAATAATGGACAGATAGAGGTGAATTTTAAAAAGCAAAGAGAGAGCGCCGGGATGTGCTCGCTTTGCGGTACAAGGCAATAACACGGAATATGAGCTCGATCAAACCATGGAAACATTTCTGTTTTTATTGCTAACATCGCACGCATGATTCATGGCATATCTTTTGATCTCTGTGTGCTGTCTCCATTGCAATCTATCCCATCAGAGATATTCCAGTACGCTGATATTTTCCCGGGCCAAAGATTGGATATGGGCACATAATTGCCAGAATTACGGGAAAAAGTTGCTCAGGCATCCGACAAATAACGATCACAGTGATGCCCGTGATCATCCCGAGGTTGGCGCAGATTGAAGTGAGTACGAACAATAATAAAATTACTGTCCAGGTTTCATTATTCCTGAAATTGTATTTTTTGCATACTGCGTGGTCGAAGAATTCCGAGTACCACAAATTTTCAAGCAATCTCACAGAAAACCACTTATCGGTTTTTTTTTGCACCAGAAGAAAACCAATATTCAAATCACTAAACTTTTTTGACACTATAATACCTCATACGAAGTCGTGATTTCGGATTCTCCGGAAACGGTGAGGAAGTCTGATGTATCTCATTCCTTCAATATCGAGGTGAACAGGATTATAGGGAAAGTCCTCGTCAACCTTATTCCATGATTTACACTCGAGAGGTCTCTGCTCGGGTCTCTGAACTGTCCAAGTTTCGAAATCTCGTGTCTCATTTAGACCCATGGCTTAGAATACCGTAACCTATAAATGCGAATGTGAAAGTAAATTTTGAATCTTGGAACACTTCAAGTGATTTCCGAATGTCCATCTATAAAAGAATTTACGAGATCGGGATGGCGATATGCATTGTCTCGTAGTTTTTTTGTTGGACTGGATATAGAAATAATCAACGACTTCAAGGTTCTCAGAATCTTTCAAGAACATGATTTCACCTACAAGCATCCTCTATTTTCAACTTTCGAAGCTCAAATATGCCTGCGATGATTAAGATGCAAGACCCACAAAAAAATTTGTCACCGCAGTCTCACAAGGCAACCGGGTCACACGTATTTCTATTCTCGTATTCATTTTCATAAGCATTATACCACTCCGTGAATTTGGCTCGCACACTCCTCAGGCGGATCTCGTTAGCGCGTTGTTTTCTCGGAGTATAAGAGCACCAGCACTGCCCTAAACATACCCGAGTTTACAGTAGCCTCGCAGTACACTTCCTCAAGTCCGTCGGGCTCAAACAAAATGTGAACTACGCAAACGGCACAGAAGACGCCCACCACTGAGTGAGAGACGGAGTAAACAGGTGAGACGAGTTCAGACATGCGTTACCACCCACTGGACCTTTATACCTGCCCCGAGCATCTCTTTTTCTCACTCAGCGGAACATATGCTTTGATTTTTGGAGTCTTACTCCTCGAGGCAGTTTGAGAAAAACGTCTGACAAAAGTGTGTGCACAGACGTTCAGCCAACTGAATGAGTGGAAAGGAAATTAAAACTGTTAGCATAAAACAGTACGAACTGACCCCTGAGGCTGGAAAAATCGTGGAGAGTGTGTGAGAAGAAGTGTAACGCTGACTCATTAGTATGCGTTGCGCACGAGAGATGCTTCTTGACCTTCGTTTGAGCCTACGATATTTTCATTGCCATAGAATAGGAGAACCGAGATGAGTTCAGATCAATATGAGATGGATTCCATTTAAAAACGACACATGAAAAATAGTGGTGTCTCGGATCGGTTTTCCGTAGTTTTGATTCGATTCTGTAGTCCAAAACATAAAGTTTCCACCCACTGGGAGGTCCCAAAAAAATTCCGGAGTCGCCTGCGGAGCTATTTCTGTTTCGCTTTTCGATTGCACCAGAGCATCAAAATCATGATCTTTTTTTACTAAATTGAATATATCTCAAGTTTGGCTCAAGATAATGCAACGCGATTTGTGCCATTCAAAAGATCTTGAAAAAACCAATCGAAAATGACCTTGAAAATTTTTGTTCAGCTTTTTCAGGCCCTGGTCAGGCGAAATCCGGAAAAATCAGGCTAACCTGATTATCTCAAAAAGCAACTTTTTTTTAATTTTTCAAAAATATGATTAATCATGCAAAACTGCACGATCTTTACGATGGAACTAGTCCGAAGTTGTTTTTTTACGGTATTATGCGTTTTTGTCAATTTTCCGATTTGCCATTCTCCGACCAATCAAAAAAAAAAATTTCTGCGCATGCGCGTGGTTTGCCGAATTTTTAAGTAGTTTCAATCGAAAGCTGAGGAAATTTCCTCCAAAATGACCTGTTGCAGAACTCCATTTGATCAACTGGAACTGAAAATACACGATTCTTTAGACATCAAGATTATCAACGCCACTGACAGCATGCATGGATGCAAAAGAAGGTCTCAAAGCTTTCGTTCACGATAGATAGATCCTCTCGCTCTGTCCATCCTCCTGGTTCAATCAAATTGCCGTAGTTATTGACAGGAAACATGAAATTGACTTTTGCAAGAGGTCATTTTGAAGGAAATTTCCTCAGCTTTTGATTGGGCCTACTTAAGAATTCGGCAAACTACGCGCATGCGTAGAAATCGCTGTTCTCTGATTGGTCGGAGAATGAAAAATCGGAAAATTGACCAAAAAACGTATAATACCGTAAGAAAACAACTTCGGACTAATCCCATCGCAAAGATCGTGCAGTTTTGCATGACAAATCATAATTTTGAAGAATTAAAAAAAATTGCTCCTTGAGATAATCAGGTTAGCCTGATTTTTCCGGATTTTGCCTGATCAGGGCCTAAAAAAACTGAACAAAAATTTCCAAGGTCATTTTTGATAGGTTTTTCCAAGATCTTTTGAATGGCGCAAACTGCATTGCATTATCTTGAGCCAAACTTGAGATATATTCAATTGAGTAAAACAAGGTCATGATTTTGATGGTCTGGTGGGATCGAAAAGCGAAACAGAAATAGCTCCGCAGGCAACTCCGAAATTTTTTTGGGACCTCCCAGTGGGTGGAAACTTTTTATTCCGGACTACAGAATCGAATGAAAACTACGAGAAACCGACCCGATACTTCACTATTTCTCATGTGTCGTTTTTAAATGTAATCCATCATGAATCATTTTTACTGCGTCTTTTTCCGTGTCACAAAATTCACCCAGCTCCTATTTTTCACAATCATGTTGTCATTAATGAAATAGTAATGCGAGATCTCATACATTCGTTTAAGCTTAGGAGCACTACCTTTGGATGAATATTCACAGAGCCCATGACTTTGATAATTACAGTATTTAGGAAGGATGGAATGGTAGCATTGTACTTGCTGTGAGTACGCGCCTCGCAAAACTTGTCACTTTTCAACCCGGCCTTTGATAGCCCTTACGTTCGTAAGAAATCAATTTGTGTATTAGAGATCAGATATATCGTAAACAATTTGCCATCAGACGGGCGTTTTTTCTCGAAGATGGCCGCCTTTGAAACTCTATTTAGTATAAGGTGTACCAGTTAGTGTTCATAAAACTAAGTTTTTAACCTTACCTGGTCATTGAGTGGACATCAAAAGCAAGAGTGAGTGAAACAAGCTCAACACATACGTGTTTTATGACAGACTCAGGAAACTTAGCCGTGAATTGTGCAAAATTCCTAACCCTACCAATTATAAATTATTTCATTTATAGTATTGATATAAATATAATTTCAATATATGAATATTGATATGAATTTAAAATAATATAAATTTTAATATATAATAAATTTAATGAACTATAAATTCAATTTCAACGATGGCCATTTTACGCCTGTACGAAGGCAACTCGACAAACAAGATACTAATTGGAGAATCTTCCCAGAACTGTTTGCATCATAAACGAATCATCCTTTGAGTACTGAATAGAGTGTGAGAGGTACTTCACTTGTTCCCGTGCACATTCAGAATAATGAAGGATTCTGCAATATTCTGCTTCAGCGAATAATATCGGGAACAAGCGTGAATAAGGAAAAAGGATCGCTATAATCTCTAAATCCATTCGGAGGATATGTCGATTTTTACTCAACCAAATGACTTTGGATTTCATGTACATCTACAGAATGCATTTCTAAAGGGGGCTACGAAGCCAAATGTGTCAATTTCCTACGAAAAAGTATCCAGACGAGGTTTGCTTGAGACGTCGTATGTTGCCGCTCATCAGCAGACGACATTAGTGTTCACCTCGTCTGTATACTTTTTCGTAGGAAATTGACACATTTGGCTTCGTAGCCCCCTTCAGACATGCTTTCTACAGATGCATGTAAAATCCCAAGTCTTTTGATCCAGTGAAATTTGACTTATCCTCCGAACGAATTCAGGGCTACATTCAATATGGCGACTGACTACGGCCTCGCCTTAAACACCTAAACACTCTCGAATTGATGGATGTGATTTACAAAATAAAAGCCCGATGAAGTTTTATTCAAGAGTCAATATTGATAGCTCCGGACAAGGAGGTATGATTCTCTTATTTTAGGTATTCAAGAAACTGCTTCGGCTATTTGAAGACTCTCTCAATCAGTCGTCACTATACAAAGGGATTCCAACGACGTCATTTGATTTAGGAGCCCGTTTATACGATGCAAGAATGACTTTTTCTATAAAGTAATCACCGGTAAGAGCAGTTTGAAAAATGCCAAAACAAGTTATGAAAATCTGAGATGGAGTTATATTATTCTGTTATTTAGCCATCCATATGTTTCTTCGATACCCAAAGAATTTCATGGAATCTCGTCAATATTTTGATGCTCCCAATCAAGTTATTGAGACTTATATGTATGTGCAAGAAATTGACTCTGATAACAAGCTACTGCTGTGATAAGCGAAGTATTAGCGTGTAAAGTTATTACAGAAAATATCGTCCTTCATGAATGCAATCCCGAGTGCAATCCGCAACGAGTAAGAATTTCAGTAGTATAGCTCAGTGTACGGGGAGACGCAAAGATCTGCGAGAGTACACATTTACTTACAAATACCAACGTTTAAAGAATTAAGGTACAAGATTAGCGCTGTGAGCTTTGTAGTGGCAGGCAGATGAGTTACCATCATTCGTCAAGATTTCGCAGCGCTAATCTAGGATGAGAAATTTCTTCAAATCTCAACTTGACATCTTTATATCGGTCAAGCGTTCTACTGCGAATAAGGGCTGTCAAGCTAAGCACATCGCAAACAAATAATATGACTATGATTCATCATATTCTCCAGATATCTTGGGCAGGCCCTAATCAATTTTATGGTCGCCGAGTTACAATCTAGAACATTGCGGGCCGTTTACGCGGCCGTCGTGTCCCGGCGACCATAAAAAATCGTATGTACCTCGTGTCGCAATCGCGGCTTTCCATGACTCGTGCTGCAAAGTTCGTTTGCAGAACTCGTCATGGAAATTCCGCGATTGCGGCACTCGGGTACATAATCTACTATTGAGTGCCTCAAATATTAGGCAAGCGGGAAGTGGCCAGAACGTCGCTCCCTTAACGGAATAGCGACCATGGACGACCTACTCGAAGAAAAGGTCTTACTTTACATTTCCGAGGGCGCTGAACACGAATATGAACTTCGTTTTTCTCTAAAATTGGGGGAACCATGTCAAAATCGACTTTTTAGGTGAAAATGAGAAATTTGAGATTCTAAAATTTTCGTGTTCGTCTCGCTTGATCTCCGAGGTGGATGAATATGTCTCCTTCAAATTTTTGATGTACAATTTTGAACTCATTTGGAAGGCATTAAATCGAGTCCGGAGTCTTCGAAGCATTCCCCACCTCCTTGGGAAATTTTTGGAAAACTTTTCCCCGGAATCGTCATATTCATCTTCAAAAGCAAAAGTTGAGTGAGCAATTTTTCAGAATCGCATTCTCTCCTAGACGATTTCAAAGTTGATGACCCGAAGAAGTTTTTCACATAGTTTTCAGATCGGGAAATTTAACGAGTGAAAACTGACTCGACTTTTGATACGAACGAGACTAGCGTGGGCCTCGTGTGATGACTTTTGAGGATGCTACGCGAATTTTGAGATATGTCTTGATGTTTACTGAGTCATTTCAACCCGCTGAATCGATTCCGCTAGGTACTTCAGGTAAGTCAGTTGCAGATACTGCGAAAGCCCTCCACCAGAGAGACTTCTATTTGCAATTCTTTCATAAGTCAGCAAGATTCCTTTCAACGTCACTGTTCACGAGCTACTCTCTAATTTATCCAGAACATCACTCTGAAATTAACTTGATCAGTCAGCATCGGTGATATCTCTCGTACGTTCAGAGGCATCTCTCACTCACTCAAATCTCGTTATTTGCTACCACAACTAGTCATTCACTTCTCTCAGTCTTTGGTACTCAACAGCTTCATAAACTTTTGGATATGTATCTAATCAGAGTGGATGTATGCGTATAGTGGTGCGCCACAATACGGATCGAGTTTCAACCTTATCGTACATACTCCCGTACATACGTAGAATGAAACGATGTTCGTTGATGAAATCCACGAACTCGCTTTGAGACTCATACAGACAGTATGAATTCCGGAAAAAATTTGTACGAGATTGCTGAAGTTTTTGTAATACAGGTCAGTCGAATTCCGGGGCAAGAAGGAGGGGGGATCATCCAAAGTCTTACAATGTATTTCTGAATTCAGTCCATCCGATTTAAAGAAAAATTGGAATGGAAAATTCGACATGGATTTCTCGTAGTTCTTCCGTAGAATTTCACAAGGCACGAAAATTCCACATCGATTCTTACGTATGTCCTTGTGATGATCATGGAATTTTCGAAAAATCCCACGAGTAATCTATAAGAAATGTTGTGGACTTGTTGCGTGGATTTTCTGGCAGACGCTTCTGATCGAACACAAGGAGAGGTTGGATGCCAATCTGTGAGCATATGTTTGAAGAACAAAGCATGAGAAGAGGGATCAAAAAACAAAAGAAGCCTGGAAAGGCGCTGGAGGTGATCCCATGGGAGTAAAATGCGCGGATACGGGACATATTGTCCGGCAGCCGCTTTGCGAGTAATGTGCCAGTATTCCCCGCGGTGCGCCACCCGCTCCATTTCCATTCGGCGAATTTGCCATTCCCAGGGGAGCCCGATGTACCTATACCCCCGTCAAACCTCCCTCTCCCCACCTCAAACCGTACACTTGTTAGGTAGAGCTTCGTCTGCATTGTCGCGAAGTCCGATGGAAGCACGTGCGAGATATCGACTTTTGCGCGCTTCGACCGACGATGGCAACGAACAAATGCAGCGGGTATATCCCACCGATCGTAACTATGAGACCGAAATGGCTGGTTCGCCTTTTTTGCATCCATGAAATTTGAGGTTGAGAAGAGTAATCGCTATACCGCCACACCGACCACGAGCAATCATTCGAGCCATACGCGCCGATTCACTGAAAGCATATCAAGCGATGATCGCCGCGGATGTGCGCGTTATTGGTTTGAAATCAAAGTCATGATGCGGTAGGAATATTTTTGCGTAACTGACAGTCATCGAGCGTAACGTGTGATTTTTAAAATAATAATTCGGAATTCCAACAAACAAAAATTCTCTCATCTCGCGTATTGCCGTTAGTTTCCGGCTCAGTAATTTTGAAGTATTCAGCGCGCCTCACCGTATCAATAAAACTGCACAAAAAGCTATCAAAGAGCTTGCGAAGTTCACTTACAGGGTCTGGGGAATTAATAAAATGACTCCAAAATATGTAAAATAAATGTCTCTTGTAGCAGAAGGAATATTCTTGGAACTCTCGAAAATCGAAGCGATAAATTATCTTCATGCGAGGATAAACTGAGTTGATAAAGGAATTTGCTTGATCCATCGAGTCATTTGAAAGCTGATTGAATTCGATTCAGTTGAACATTGACCCAAGGTTAATGCACGGAACGCTGATGACTCATCAAATCACAATTGAAAAATCCTTGATATAAAATCAGTCCGATATAAAATATTCAATACATTCTTATTACGTTCGAAGCACAGCCCCATAGGCACCTCAAATATCCAGAATATTCAATCATCAAAGGAATAGATATCAGTGATGTTACTCGTCGCAAAATATCGTGAATGACTCTCGAAAATCTTGACTGTGAAAAGCAAGTCAATACTCCACAGTTCCCCATCGTCCAGTCCAGCAATTTTGAGTTAATTAAAGAAGATTAAGTACTCCCGTTAGAGGTACCGAAACTCAAAGGGACGCTCAGAAAATCCAGAAACTTGCAAAATTGTAGATTTGTATTTCAAAGTGACTCGCAATCAGTATAAACTAAGGAAACCTTCAAAGGCAGAGGGAAAAAAGCTATGAGTCATTTTATGAAACCTCAAAGTTGATGCGGTGAGTGCAAAGAAGAGATAAAAAAAAAGTGAAAAGCTGAAGTAGTCGTTTTCCAGTGAAAATTCGTCCATATTAGCTGGCAAATCATCTGATTTATGTTGAGAAACCACTATTATGTGAGTAAGTGAATGACTTGTACTCATTGCTAGTGTATCCAGCATCGTTAACGTACACCGAGTCATTTCTGAAGCATAAGATGTTGGAGCAATGTTGGACACCATTTTCAAATGTCGAAGCTTCTGATCTGATCTTACTATCAAATGCAATTAAACACCTAATCAAATTTTATCGATACTAATCATCGTGGATACAATACTCACATCATATGCACCGAAATCACCTTTACCAGGTGGTCCGGGTGGACCTTGAGCTCCTTTTTCTCCTGGGGCTCCATCACGACCAGGCTCACCCTTATGGCCTTGAGGTCCTTCGGGGCCAATTGGTCCTTGATCACCTTTGTCACCTTTTGGTCCGGCTGGACCATCGTGACCACGTTCACCTGGAGGACCAGCTGCTCCCTGTACGTCAATGCCAAATAAATTTACATCAGTTGTAATGCAAATTATTTTTTAATATGATAAAAAAATTGAGTTTCTTATGTGTAAAGTGTTCGATGATCTTGTGTGGTGTAGTCCCTAAAACCGGAGTCTTCTGAATCTCATCTTTCACTATAAATAATACGTGTACGGATATTTATCCTTCACATCCCTCCATGATACAATAGCCCTCCCTCTGAAATATTGAACCATAGAGGAAGCTTGAGAATATTGAATGAGTAAATGAGAAAGGATAGACAAGAGGAAAATTGATGAAGGCTCGCAGAGGCAGCAATCAGGTACCGTCAATCCAAGCGGACCGGGCTTGCCCTCATGACCGGGCGAACCCGGCTCTCCTTTCTGCCCTTCCATCATTCTTGGCATGGCAAATGATGTTAATAGAGATGTTGCGTTGCAAGCACATTCACCAGGATCGCCTTTTGGACCCGGAGGGCCTTTTGGGAGCCTTGCCGTCCATTCCTGTAATCATCAAGTAAATTATTAAACAACCTAGAGAATCAAATGAATTGAATCCTTCGAGAGGCTCTAGTTTCACGCGTGAATGAAATAATGTACATACATACAACAACATGAACAATTTATAATGACTTCTCAAGCCAAAATAATTCATCATTTTCACTTCCATAATGTAATGAGTCACGAACAGGCGTGTAATAAATAGGTGCCAAGTCTTGAGTGAATAATCCGTATGCACCAAATTGTTTAGACTTGATATGTAGAATCTTATTTCGCTTCCTCAACATAAAGACTTGTGATGGTGAGGAGTTTTTAGCTAAAAATTTTTCGTTCCCTCCAATTTTGAACCATTTGATATAGTCCTGTACAACTAATAAAATTCATTCCATCTTGTTCTACTTAACAAGATCAATCAATTAGTACCCCCATTTATTACTCCCAACACATGAACCGTCTTTGACAAAATATTTTAAACTACCCGTATGTGTACATGTGAGTTCGTTGTCTTTTGATTATCATACAACCGGTCTCAACCCCTTCACTTAATCTCTATAAAATTTCAAGGGTTTGTTCGTCATTGACCGATGATTATCTCTTGCAAATTTGAACCATATTGACAAATTAGTCAGACTTCCACTAAATTTATTCTGCCTAAATCTCACCATGCTTCCTTGCAATGTTGGTCCAAACGTCATATCATTAACCTCCCTCCATTTGAAGATCTAGACTCACTCTCTCCGTATCATTTGATTCTATTTTGAAGCGCTAGATTGATACGGGATGTTCATTTACCCTCCTACTTTGGAGATATTAATTTTGCTATATACCTCTCCCATGTCATTTAAAAAATTCTTCAACGGTTCCGTCGACCTTTTTGGAATTTCTAGAGATTCTTCAACGTTAGTGGAGGAAAAGCCCAGTCTATCTTGGCCCCATTTCACGGATTGGTTCCACCTCCAATGAATTTTATGAGATAAAATTTAATTCCTTGCTTGAATTTCATCACATTACTCGCAATGAATCCTTAACCGAATAAGCACCAAAATTTAACCTGTTCCTCCTCTTATTCCACTAAACATTCCACTGCAATTCAAGCTCCATACTCGCTAACATTTTTATCCTACTGAACGGGAATTCAACATCATATTTTCAATATATTTCACCGAACATAATGTTATCGGAATTTGTTCCAATAAATAATCTAGTCATAATTTTTGTAGCGATTGGTTGATACAGAATTTCCACTTAGGGTTTGCCCACAAATATGCATATGCATGCATATGCACAGCACAAGTACACATGCGCAGCTCATCGAATTTCAGCCAAAACTCGACGGAACTCATCGAGTTGGCTTTGGGATCAGCCGGTAACGCAGCAAAGGAACAATTCGATTCAAATCAGAAACTCCCTGATGTGAGCCCTTCAATCTTTGCTCAAGGAAGTTTTGGCTATTTTAGAAAAGTTATATCGATAAAATGTGAGAATATGAGAGGTTTTTCCTCATTTCCTAAGAGACTATACTGCATTCGCCGTTGCAGAGATAGAAATCATACTAGAGCGTACCACATTATCACATACCTCATCGTTGAAATCGTAGCCTTTCCCGGGTGGACCCGGTGGACCTCTCACTCCTTCGCCCTTTTCACCTTTTTCTCCTTTCTCTCCTTTCTCAGCTCTAATTGGTTCTCTGGAAGCTGTGAGTCATATGAGATTTCGTTATTTCATCTAACATGTATCACCTTACACCTCCCAAGCCTTATCCGATTTGTGGACTCTATTGACTGGAAAATTTTCCAATGCTACGAAATGTCAATTCAAGACAATCGTACGCATTTCACACTCCATGGACTGAAAGAATCATCTTTCCAAAAGTTTGCAAAGAATTCGCAAAAAGATAGTAAATACTGAATACGCGTAGCTCATTTTGATAGTCTTCCGGCAAACTCTAGAATGAGTCCTAGAATGACCAGTTTCATCCATTTTTCGCTTTTGAATATCACAAATTTGAGGAGCAGAGATTGTACAATCATTGGGGGTGATTAGAGAACACGCATATTTCACCTTTCACAGTCCAAGACCATGCCACAGGATTTTGTAATTTAGTGCCGAATCTATTATTAGAGTGTCTCGAAAGAATTGGATATTTATAACTTTGAATGTTTTTCCTTACCATTGGGGATGGATGATGGAGGTGGCGACGGTGGTGTTACTGTTGCAGGGATCCGGTTTTCTTCATATTCTATATCATCTTCAATGTCATCAACCTGAGAATTGAGAAGGCTCTTCGAAAATTGTATGATCCCATGGTATAGACAGAAATTACAAACACGCATGAATTATAATACTAATTGTTATTCACAGATGAATTTAAAAATACGTAAACTAATCGGGGTATATTAGAATAGCTATGAAATTTTAACCTAGGATAATGAAGTCTGCTTTTTCCTATATCGAAATTTTCAATGCTTAACAATGTCAACAAGTGTGCTTTGCGCACTGTAAAGGAGACTTTCACAGAATGGAGTTCCTCTCGACTTTTCAAATTTCTTTCATAGGTTTGTTAAAGAGAATCTGGTTCAGATACCGTAAAAAATATACTCATGAATATGATTTAAAAGCAGAACAGACAATATCAGGATGAGAAATCATGATCGGGATTACGCAAGAAAATACAATAGCATCCCAGCATTATGGGTACCAAACGATGCAGAATAAGATTAAAGAAGCATGGAATAAAGAAGACAGAACATAGGTAGCCTCTTCACTCATGGGTAGTAAACCAGTACCGTAATGATCAAATGTCGTTCTAAATAGATGGAATACAGGGAATGGAACTCGCACAGATAGATTTCAAGTGAAAGAAGCTATAGTATTGATGCTACGTTTAGCTTCATTTCTGGTTAACTTATAGATGACAGCTAAATTTTCTAGGTGAATAGTGATCATATGATGGCAAGATTATGTTCTCATAATGGACGAATTCTTCCCAGTATAGAGGTATGATGGTTCCTCTCTCGTAGTAATTCATCTTTCCTAATTTCATCAATACGAGGCTTTTCCATCCAGACATAGTTTTCCAACGCGCATTTGGAAGAAATAGTCAATTCGGTGTGGTAACTGTGTATTTGAAGAATATCTAATATGGTTCTGACCCTTATTGATGATTTTAATATCTTAATTTCATCTGTTTCTAAGGAATAATGCTACCTTAAGAAGTCTCCCGAAGCACCAAGTAATGCAGATGAAGATTCAAGTACAAAATCGAGAAGAAACTAAATTTTGTCCCTCTCAGGTGACTCCAGCAACGATAGCCGCACTTATGTCTCCTTCATCATTTCTTCCACAGTTGTCAAAAGCACATAGTCTATGACCCAATGCTTTATCTTACTCATACTCTATAACCGGAGGTCAAACTCGACCTCCCGGGTCACGCGACCTATCCTCATCGCTCGGTGTATGATAAATTATCTTCCACCGTCTACGGAAGTCGTGATTTTACGCATAGATCCGAGTTGGATGATTAATATTCGCTTCACGGCACGGTAAATTGAGTTGCTCCATGCAAAGGATACAGATTTGCAATAGGCGGCTAGCAGCACTCGGAACCGTTAAGTGTTTTCCAATGATCGATCGATTCAATTCGAGGTCTAAGGCTGTCAGTAAATTATTTCGAATTCAAATATGTCAGTCTGAATTATCAGCACATGGTCATATTAGTTTGCATCACAAAAAATAAAAGTTGAAGACTTTGCGATTCTCGTTTCTTATGTATTTAACCCTTAAATGACATACTTTCAAAACAGATCATGAATATACACTGGGTCAAATTGACCCGAAGTCGAAAATTTGATGCCTCTCCAATCGCGTCGAGTATATCGTCTTTGAAAATTTCTTGTATCAGTTGAAAGTCCTCAAAACAAAACAATACCGTAGAATCGGGTAATTTGGATCCAGTTTCAACCTTCTGATCGCCATACCTTTGACTAGAATAGGGCTACAAGAACGTTCAAAAGCTAAAAATTTGGGTCTTGGCTTCGGGCATTCAATGCTTTGCACAAAATCAAGATCGGAGTGGATAGACTTGAAAAATGTAAGAAAATAGGGTGGTCTATGATTATCCGCGTCTTCGGGGTTATTCGGCCCCCCCCCTTTTCAGCAGCCTTAAATCTCGAGTGAAATTAGCTTGATTTATAGTCATGTTGGTGCTATGTGATGTTTTTTCCCTCAAAATGGTTCCCTAAGTATCTTTGAGAGATGGTTGTTCTGGGAATCGCCGAAAAAAGTGAAATTTTTACAGAATTATTAGCCTTTACTCAAAATTTCCATCAAAATCTCGTAAGATCTCAACATATTGAACATGATGTGCTCCATACACTCGAAATAACAGAGTTATCAACTTGTTATTAACCATACAGTCAAGATTATGAATCCATAAATCACGTCTCTAAATAATAACTTGCTGCGGACATTTCTTCGAATTAAATTGTGGATGAATTTTATTAGTATGAGGTCCTTTTTGATTTGATTGCCACCTCATCTCTTGTAAATGGTGATCTCATTTTTTCAGCTGTCAGAAAACATTCAGTAATTCACAAGAGATGCACGAAATGGGAAGTCGGAACGATTTTGGATTTGTGAGAATTTCGAAGCGATATCTGCACCTATGGAATGACTCTTCATTCAGACGTATGGCTACGGCTAGTGATCGTTGCGACTTGAACTTGTGCGAGCGGAACGATTGAACGTATGTCTGGATAGCAATATCAATTGCTTTGAGAAAATTACTTGGACTTAAACATCTAAAGACGAAATGAAGAATAAATGATACCTCGTAGTGTAGCTGCTTCGGGTGGGCCGAATTACCCTGCCGAACCCGCTTACTCACACTATTTCGATCTCCTACTTCTTGTCGATAAGGTAACAATCTTTCGGACCTCTGTTTCAATTAGATTTTGAAGTTGGCATCACAAACAACAACGGAGGGAAAGATCTAGGTTCAGGAAAATTTTTTACGTGTAGAACTAGATAAAAGTTGTAGAGGGTCGATTTTTGGCGAAATTTTTCCACTGCTTTGATTTCCAAAGAACTAGGATCCAAGGATCGTGTAGATCAACTAAGGTTCTTCGAATTGTACTCGAGAAATTGAGCTCCAAAACGGGCACTCATAAGGCCCTGTAGGATGCACGAGCCGACAGTTACGACTAACACAATGTTATTCCTAAGAAGTTGACGGATTTACCAATTGAGCTCCATATGAGATATGATGTGCATAAATGACACACTGGGGTCAGGCTGACCTCAGATAGAATTACGTCTGACAGATACGAGACTCGAGTGTGGCGAGCGGTGACAACTGCACCAACTGATAGTTAGAAACTCAAACTTAAAATAAATGGCGTGTAGCAGTAAGATTATGGTAAGGGAAGATTTGCGTCAAACCTCATTTTACGTACACAAATCACACATTGGGATCAGTCTGACCCCAGCAAAGATTACGTCCAATTTTGTTGGATGCGAGCGTGAGACTATAGCATCTGCACCAGCCGATAATTGGAAACTGAAATGGAAGGCAGATGGTGCGTAGCGGTCTAAATACAACGATTTTAAGAAAAGAAAATTTTTGGAAATTGCTTGGGGTCATTCCAACCCAGTATGTCATTTACGGGTTAATACGGTTTCCTCGCGATAGTTTGAGACATTTTTTAACAATTCCTCCATCGCCACTGTCCATAGACTCAAGCAATCCATCCAGAAACATGCCTGGATGAAACATTGAAGATTTGCTTAGAAGTCAAGAATATTGGGCAAAATCTCGCGAATTTTGTTTAATTGGCCACATTTTGGAGGCAGCTCAATTCGATGGTCAAATTAAAAGACAGATTTTGGTGGCAGTACAGTTCTGTTCCGATAGCTGTTCCGAATTCATCAATTTTCATATCCCCATTGATCTGAGACCCCTTGATCCGAGCAGAAAATTGTAGTGATGCAGAAGTGATGAATGGCATTATATATTCATTAAAGGAATGAGATAGAAGATGCAAATGAGTGATCTCAATGGAATGTGATTGCTATAATTGCTTGAAGAGGTGATGAACAGGAATGATCATGATAGAACCGGCTTGACAACTAAAGAACTAACATCACTCACAGATAAATTGCTGATATCAATTTCTCCTGGAGCATCAATCGAGTCATGAACTCTTGAACGTTGTTTCAAAAGAAACTATAATCAAGCAAAAGATAAAGAACGGTATGAATAATAAAATATATAATTTTGTTCATAAATTTCTCAAAGATCAAGAAGAGCATGCTTGATTTTAATCAGCTGATAATTGATACCAATCCATCCATCGAATCTTGTGAATTACCAAGGTAATTCACAAGATTGGATGCCAAGCTTGTTGATTAATCCAATGATCATCTAACAAGATTTGTATTTGATAGAAAATCAATCCTTTTTTGAAGTTTTATCGAGAATACGTCCACATTGAGGATGTAACTATCGAGTCATAATTCGAGTTACTGTAATAAGATTTTAAGTAGGTAATATGATGTCGATGAGACAGTAAAAAATAAATTTCCTTCGTCCCGAGCTTCGTATTTTATCGGTACAAGGTTTTATAATTGCGCTTGACATCAATTGGGAATGTAGATCTAATTTATTGGCCAGCTAACAAGCCGCGTGAGGTTATCGTACTGCACCGCTGAGGTCGATCATTATTATGCACAACGAGAGCTCACTTGATCCGCAAGGAACACAAAATTTACCATTACCAGCGATTTATGATCCTCATTTGAATATCCTCGAATATCTTCTTAATCAGATTCCAATCGAGAACCACAGGAATGAGGATCGACGTAGAATAAGGACGAGGCTTGAATATCTTTTGATTTTATCAAAACTTCGTTCTATAATGTCCTACATTACAGGCTCAAAAGCTTAGGAAATTCATATCTAGTCATTCTCAACTGTGAAAATATTTGAGTAATTTTTTTTTTTTTTTTTTTCTAGAAAGATTATTTCATACAAAGTGACGAATTTCATTAGGTAGATATACATCATGATAGCCTGCAACATTATCAGAATCTACCCAATACTGCGGACCATCTCCTAGAATCTACAGGGTGTCCGAAAAGTAAGTACCCCCCCCCCGCATTTTTTGCTTTCTCGAAAAAGAAAGCATTCATTTGGTGCCAGGAAAATTTTCGTCAAATTTTTTGTAAAAAATTTTTTTTTTCCTTCATTGAAGGTCTTGAATACATGAAATTTGTACAGTCCTCTCCCTTTCGCCAAGATCTACATATCTAATGTAGGTCACAAATTTCGTTATAATCCGTCACAAAATTAGTACAACCCCATCTTTCGAGCCCTCTTTCCGTGTCTGTGTGTGTATGTTGTTTTCTATCGCTCAGCAAAACTCCTCACTGGTTTGATCGATCGTCCTGAAATTTCTATGCCATGTTCGGAGTCGTCTCTAGATGGGAATGCTAGATTTTGAGTGCCCCCCGATGATTACTCTTATACTTATGAATTTTTCTTCATTTATTTATAATTTTTTTCATCTAAAAAACTAAAAATATTCTGTCCTTCCTCATCAAAAAATCTGAGGCTGTTGATTTACGAGTTTCTCGACGTGCTGAATCGATTGGTTAAAACGGAATTTCGATTGGAACTCATTTTATTCTAGCTTTTTCGCACCTCCTTTCCGTTGGGCTATAAAACCTTTATAATCACAATTTAACAAAATTCCGTATCAACCAATCGATCCAGCACCCAGCACGCCGAAAAACATCTAAGTTACTTCCTTGACATTTTTTTATATAGTAAAATGAAGTACAAATCATTTATAAAATTTGCTTTTTCATCATTCTAACCTAAAAAGGCCGCATTCAAATTCGGTTTTAGGATTCTCATGATGAAAAATCCTTATTGCTCTGTGCTCGCAGGCCCATTTCGAGCGCGGAGGACTTATTTTCCTCGCTTCACTCGGGAAATAAACTGTCCTAGCGCCCGAACTGGGCGTACGCGCCCAGGGCAATAATGTACTATTTTCCGAAAAATTTCAAATTTCTCATTAAAAAATTCACAAGTCAAAAAATATTCATGCGATCGTGTTCAAAATTCACTGGCATCATCATCCCAGTCTCCAAAATACACGTACAAAGTCTCAAAAGATTTTGTCGAATCGATCTCGAAATTTTGCGTTCCAAATGATACATTTTCATTCCAATTTTCACGTTCACCGACTGTTAATTGCTTTCTTTCCTAACATAATCACCTGTTTACCAAAATTCTCTATCAATCAATCGATTACCGCGTTAACAAAAATCAATAATAAAGACCTTTACATTCCTATCACTCTGTTCCACCTGCTGCAAATTAAAATTTACACTCCAAAATTTATTCTTCAAATAACTGATTTGCAAAATATACCAGAATATCACCAAAGTTGGTGAGGATTTAGTTCAAGTGTTAATGAACATCTGTGCAAAATTTCAAGATGATTGACCGTTTTGTTTCAGAGTGGTACTCATCAGAATTCGTCACTCTTAGCACGGCTCTCATGCGGGATCGTCGACTCCCATATAAACACAATGTTAAAAGTGGCGGGATTTTGATGGCTACCACTCCGAAACAAAACGGTCAATCATTCTGAAATTTTGCACAGGTGTTCATTAACACTTGAACTAAATCCTCCCCAACTTTGGTGATTTTCTGGTATACAGTGGAATTTCCCTCAATGGATACCTCCTATTAGCGGACACCTCTCAATAACGGACAATTTTTTGCGACCAGCAGAAGTATAATCACAGAAATGAACCTCTGATTAGCGGACACCTCTGGATAGCGGACAGTTTTCATGCAACCAGGGGTGTCGGTGCGACCGGAGATTTCACCGTATTTTCAGCTTTAGTGTACAACTACCTTAAAATTCCTTTTCAATTCGAATATTATTGACAACTGAGAACACTCATGCCTAATTCATATGTTAGTATGAATGGAGAGTATCCTTAATAAACATGAAAATTTTGTAAGATTATATGAAAATGATTGAGAAATTGTTCATTATTCAGTCGATTGATTATTTGATAACGTTTATTATTTGATTATATTGATATTTTGGATGAATGAACATTTTAATAAAAATTTCATGAGGAGAATTGATCAATGTAACAAATTAATGTATTCGAATTTTTGAGTGAATAATATGAGATTAGTTGACATCTTCTATGGCGATGAGAAAGCATTCAGCTAAATTCTTTTAGCGGCGTATTTCATGAATGGTTGGAAATCGGGAAAAACCCCGGAACACATGTCTCCTTATTTTGAGGGGGACATCCGATGGTGGCCTTGTTTTTTACCTTGAAGGCCATTTTCAAGGTTATTTGGAGGTCAACTGGATTTTTTTAAGTCGAAACACCTACTTTTGACCTCGAATTCTGAAAGAACATGAACAATAATGAAACTTTTGTTTGGAACTTTTTTTGACTCGACTCGACCTTGGCGAGATAAATGGAGGTCAGCACGGGTTGACGGTAACCGCTGTCGCTCCAAAAGTGAGCATTTTATCGAAAAATGTTTGGAGTAAAAGTTGTTCATGATCACAGTAGAAAAGAGCTAATGACTTTGTTTCCGACCTTGAAGGTCATTTTCAAGGTCATTTGGAGGTCAACTGGATTTCTTTAAATGGAAACACCTACTTTCGACCTCGAATTCTGAAAAAACATAAAAATGATGAAACTTTTGTTCAAAATTTTTTTTGACACGACTCGACCTTTAGCTCAAAGAGTGAGCGCTTCATCGAAAATTTTTCCGACCGTAGGTGTTCATGATCACAGCGAAAATGTGTTTATATCCTTCTTCTTGACCTTGAAGGTGAAAATGACCTCCAAGGTCGGAAACAAAGTTATTAGGTCTTTTCTACTGTGATCATGAACAACTTTTATCCCAAACATTTTTCGATAAAATGCTTACTCTCGAAGTTACAGCGATCGCCGTCAACCCGTGCTAACCTTCATTTATCTTGCCAAGGTCGAGTGAAATATTTCGAACAAAGATTTCATCATTTTTCATGTTCTTTCAGAATTCGAGGTCAAAAGTGGTTGTTTCCGTTGGAAAAATCGACTTGACCTCCAAATCACCTCAAAAATGACTTCCAGGGTCGGTAACAAGGTCATTAGGTCTTTTCTACTGTGATCATGAACAACTTCTATCACAAACATTTTTGATAAAATGCTCACTCTTAGAGTTGCAGCGGTCACCGTCAACCCGTGCTGACCTCCATTCATCTCGCCAAGGTCAAGTCGGGTCAAAAAGAATTCCGAACAAAATTTTCATCACTTTTCATGTTTTTTTCAGGATTTGAGGTGAAAGTTAGGTGTTTCTTTTCGAAAAAATCGAGTTGACCTTCAAATGACCTCGAAAATTACCTCCAAGGTTGGAAACAAGGTCATCAGCTCTTTTCTACTGTGATCATGAACAACTTTTATCCCAAACATTTTTCGATAAAATGCTCACTCTTGGAGCGACAGCGGTTACCGTCAACCCGTGCTGACCTCCATTTATCTCGCCAAGGTCGAGTCGGGTCAAAAAAAGTTTCAAACAAATCTTTCATCATTTTTCATGTTATTTCTGAATTCGAGGTCGAAAGTAGGTGTTTCTATTTCAAAAAATCCAGTTGACCTCCAAATGACCTTGAAAATGACCTTCAAGGTAAAAAACAAGGCCACCATTGGATGTCCTCCTCAAAATAAGGGAACGCGTGTTCCGGGGTTTTTCCCGATTCCCAACCATTTCTCAAAAAATGGGTGGGGGGTACTTACTTTTGGGACACCCTGTATTTCCTTTCATTCCTTATTTGAACACAAAAAATTTACGCAAATATTTTCATGAGACTAACTTGCACCACGCTAATCTAGGCACTCGAGATACGAACTATTGTCTAGAAAGGGTCTTAGATTCCAGTTATTTCAATGAATGTATCAATACCTGTTTCCATGCATACTTACATCAAAATCACTATCGCATTTGACGAGGTCCGTAGGATATCCAGAGTGCAGCTTGAGTGTTTGCATCAAACCCTTCGAAAGAATAATTTAAAAGCAATATAGTATGGTCATATTAACTTCATTGATGATTGCCTATGAATCTCGAGTCTCGTGGAATTGCCAACTCATTCTTGCATCAATCGTTCAATAATCGTTTTTTCTTAGTCCTCCTCTTGGGGTATCGAAAAAAGCAGTCATAGTTCTTCATTTATTCATGAATTACGTCATCATCGAGAAACGCTACACGCATCTCGGAATTCAAATCCCAAAATATGCAATGAACGAGTTTTGTTTGATTACGAACACAATTTTATCAACTGCAGATTCACTGTTTCTTGAGTATTTGATGTCAACGTTTGTTTATTGTTGGGGATAACTAAAATTGTGAGAATATTGATGGAATTTTCCGTGACCTATTCAGCACGAGGCTCCTGTTTTTACAGCGAATAAAAATGGCATCATTGAGGTTGTCGATATAGTCTTCAAGATTTATAAAACTATGGTGTCACAAAGTTGATTAGCATCTTAACGAATCGCCTTCCACCCCTGAGCTCTTTACGAGAAATTTCCTGGAAGCAAAAAGAAATAGAACGGA
Source organism: Eretmocerus hayati (assembly GCA_029851415.1). Lineage (NCBI taxonomy): Eukaryota > Metazoa > Arthropoda > Insecta > Hymenoptera > Aphelinidae > Eretmocerus > Eretmocerus hayati. The sequence continues at coordinate 134,725,117 of CM056742.1, read as the reverse complement.
AAAGAGAAACAGGGAGAGTCGGTAATACTCGCCGCAAAATAAATTTAGCAGTAGGAAGCCCATTACAGAATCTCATTCAGCTAATACCTCTGCAGAAAGTTTGCAACGGCAGCTGCTGCTACTGCTGCTTTTACTCTTGCTATGACGACAAAATAGCGATAAGTTTTAATCGAAACTACGTCAAAGCTTTGCCTATTTATCGGTTCCTCGAGCTTCGAACGGATTAACAAAGTTTGCTGATACGCTTGTGATAGAATTCTGATTGAATCTAGGATATGAAATCACGAGAACAAAAATATTTCGCTACAAATTCCAGATGAATCAAGTTTATTCTCTATCTGTTTCATTTGATTCTATGTTTCTTCGACATTCTATGCGTCCACAGTTTGGTAAAACTTTTGTGGTGTCATTTCAGACCGGTAAATGGGAGTACCAATCGTGTCTAGTACACATACCCATTTTTTATTACTTCTTACTCTAGAATAAGCACTCTGAGCACTCTCATGCATGCAAATTGATACTTTGAATGATGACGAAGTTCCTCTGCCAGTCTTGAAACTTTCTCAGGATTAAACAGAGGAGTCATCTCGACATTGCTTCAATTTTACCAAGAGTTCTGAATCATAGTCACAGTTGAAGTTCAAATCGCTCAAAATGTCTCTGTCATGCGGTGCAATCTTCTTGCAGTACTCCAACATACATATTCATTCGATGGAGTTTTGTTCGTCATCTTCAAATGAAGATTTCTGGAGATATAATTCCTTAGCATATGAAGTTGGTCATGAATCTTCGAAATCACAAATTACATAGAGACGATCGAATTTTTAGATCTATTCTTGAAAGTTGTTCAACCATCTCATCACTTCACCACCCATCAATCTAAATCAAAACATAACCTTACTCAATCCAACTCGAATATATATCCATGGTTCAGATACAACATGTCTCTCGCTCTCTGCAGAATATGAAACGCCCAACACGAAAGATCTTCGAGTAATATCAGTAACTCGAGAGGTATAAAGCTTGTGAGAAGCCGTCACATCTCGCGCCGGCAGCCAAGGGTAATAGATTAATGAAAGCGTCCCAAGCCGACAGCACCTCTCTTGCGTCGCTCTAGAGGCCCCAATAAAATGTCGGATGGAATTTTCAGCTTGCTGACTCCTCAAGACCATCTCCAAGTGCCTCCACGAGACAAGGGAGGAATCCACGCCTTTGGCTACTCAACTCCATGCCAGGGCTTTTCGCATTCTCTTTGAGCTTGCATGAGCCTGGATGTCTTTGCTTATGAATTGCAAGGAGAGGGCAAAATTGTTAGCTTGCGGGCTGGATTTTGATACCCGAGTATGTTTCAAATTTTATTCATATGTTTGTGCAAAATAAATGTACGAAATATTAAAAACTCTCCTCACATACCTAGGATATTTGCACCTCAGGCTGAGTATTATTAGACTAATCTAAAATAACGTGAAGTCGAGGATACATTGGAGCATAGTGGCTGCTTTGTTCTATCGTAGAATACAGCATCCAGTCTACAAGATAAACTGATTAGGCAGGGCCCATATATACGGTGGCCACGGAGTACGCGACGACGGTGGAGATGTGCTCTGTAGCACGGCTGGAGCCAGAGTGAGTAAGGCGTACAGGCTGCGTTGGGACGACGATGGCATGGGACTGAACCTCAGCCTAAGGGTGTGTAGTTGCAAGACAACTGCCACTCATAACTTTCGTGATTGAGAAATTCTTATTTTGAGTGTTGTAAGGTGGCTCAAGATTATTCCAACTCAACTTTCAGTACACATACCAATAGCTGGGCTGATTCCTCGAAACGTTGACATTTCAACCGTCAAAATATGTACTTAGTAGATTACGTTTCAAGGGCACAAAAGTTGGATTTCCCTTTTCAAGTGAACTTTCCTGACGCCAGGCGATTATTCTCCGAAATCTCTCATACTTTTATTTTTGCAGCAATAATAATACTACAGGCAACAAAACTCATCAGGTAGTTCAAGGAAAAATTTGAGAAAGTAACCACTCGCGATTCAGTTCTATATCCCAATTAGTTCTCGAGAAGTGGCGAGTATAAAAATTCCTCTACGTGTATTGTACCAATGTTCTATAATTGTGAATGTTTCAAACTGAGTTGAAAACAATTGTTCTACCTGTGAAGTAAAGTAAATTCTCATTCAAGGACTGTGCAAACATTGTCTGAGACCTACAAACTGTGTCGCTCAGCGACATCTGTTCCCAAGTTCATTAGAGAAGAGTTCGAGGAAGAGTTGGCGTTGATAAAATGAAGTTAAATGGAGATGAATATGGGTAAAATGCAAGGAAGAAAGATCTTACTGCCGCAGTATTATAGAGTAATTCCAGCTGCGACAGCGAGAGCGCGAAAGATATCGCCGAGGACGGATGAGTGCGTTATACGATCAGGACAATTATCACCCTCATTCGCCGACCGTGTGAGTTATTGTAATGGGACCCTCTCTGAACGAGAAACGACTTTAGACCGCAGTAATTCTGACCCGACTGCGGCCAAATCATTCATCGGTACGCCGTAAAGTCATATCGTAGAGCTTCGGTGAATTATATACCACCAGCATGCATTTATAAGATCTAAAACTTTGTTATCCACTGCTGCTCAATGTCATAATCCATTCATTGATGAAGGCAGAGCTCTTTTTACGTGGAGTTCAATTGGAATCCACACGGCTACTCTTTTTTAAATGAGACTATGTATTTTAATTTTCAACAATTTCGAGTGACGTTAGCATATCCTTCCTTTCACAAAGCGTATGATTCTATAACGATCAACAATTTTACTATTCCATACCACTTGCCATACCAGTATTCAAGAAATCTTCATTGATGCGAGAGAAAATTCTCACTGAGCTCAGCATGAATAATAATTTATGTCAACCAATATTGAAGTCTAGTACAGCGTGCATTTGAGAAATCCAAGTGCTTGTACAAAGCAGGAAAACTCTGCGAGCATCACTTCACAAAAGCACAGAAGAATTCGCTTCTGTACGTGCTTAAACCCTGATTCGACAGCCTCTACCTCTTGATTGGTAACAAGGCAGTTGGTGAGAGCTATCAGGAATTGATAGCTCAACAAAAAGACCATTGTACCATCGTGTTTCTCTTATAATAAGGTCTCCCCCGGAAGTAAGTCCCTCCAGGCTCATTCTTAAGAGAAGGACTTCTGGACGATATTCACCCGAATGTAACACCTTTTCCTAAAATATAGGCCAGGTTCCTTTGAGTAGAAATTATTATAAAACCTGCATCACTGAGGAAGAAACAAGGTATGGAATCTGTTCATCGTCTTTTCTATGGAACAAGCCCCCCGGTTTGCTGACCGCGCACGATGTTGTTCCATGTGGGATCAAGGAGAAATAAATTGCGTTTCAGAATTTTTTGAATTGAGCACGGCCAATAGTTGTTTCTTTGAGAATGAGGCTTGTAAAACTTAGCCCTCTCAGATTTCATTGCTTGACATTTTATTGAAATGAGGAGTCTATGTATCCTCGAAGAGACCCGTTAACCACTAACAATAAGTGTAACTTTGCTAGAAAAAACCTCTCACACGTCATCATCCTATAATTTCTTCGATTGAAATACGGATCCATGGGGGAACCGAAGATCCCTAACATAAATATCATTAAGAATTTATGAAAGCAAATTTCTTGATCAAACTGAAAAAAAATGCCTTGCGTTCTACTTCAATGCAACCGTTCCTTGCCTAGCTCGAGAAAAAAAATCCTTCAATAAGTGAAGATCGATAGCTCTGTTGGAAATTCTTGGGGCGCATGCATAATTCAGATATCGCTTCAAGCCGCACTCCCGGTGCATCAAATTTTCACATTCGCTCGCGAGGAAAGCCGCGATTCGAGCTCACGCATTTGGTATTTAGATATACAAACGAGTGCCTGCAGCACATACCGAGTTATACGAGCGCGAATGGAAGACTGAGCTCGAGGGGAAGCAAATCCCGTATAACAGAGGTAGAATCCACTAACGTCAGTCTGTCGTTCCCCAAAGTCGCAAGCTCAAGCTCATCCCAGCCCTCGTACTCATTGTTGTGCACGCACTGAACTCCCGTATATTCATCAGCCTCACTGCCCCAAATAGCGAATCGCAAGCGCTGTGAGAAATCTTATGCGCTGCGATGAGTAGGCCCTTGCTCCGTCACGAGGCAAAGTTTGCGAGGCCGAGCCAAGTTGGCGGAAACTACTAGTAGTGCTACTGGGGGATCGATTGCCCGCATTGGCGTTAATTAGTTGCGCGAGCACTCCTCATTGAGCTAGGGCACTGCCCCATGTAAGCACCTTCGCATATCCTAACAGAGCCTCCGCCAAGAATCGGTTTGTTGATTTTACCGGATGTCGGCGGTGGGCGGTGGTAACGTTGCCTTACGAAATAAAGCCACTTGGGCTGCCCGGCAAGCAGAAATTTTAGGTAGCTCAAACATTACCTTGGACTCGGAGACGATCTGGTATTACAAACCCTCTCAGATCATGCCCTTGTTGACGTTTGATTCATGGAGAGATGATCGCTTACTTTGCATGACTTGGATCCATTCAAAGGGAGGTTTGTAAAGTGCATAAGCTGGAGTATGGTGAAACCACATTGCGTAGGTCGAGCTCTCTGTAACACGAGGAATAACAGAGTGAGCAGAGGAATTCTGCACATCGCGAGCCCTGAATTTATCCGATATTGCTGGTATTTTTGCCTGTGCTTGGGATTGAACGTCAACACATGCTCGGGGTTGATATGAAAAAGATATAGAGAGTTGCTGCATGAAAAAGAGTTGTTTCGGGGCTCAAATGCATTCGAAAGATTTGCTTTCAAACAAATCAAATACTGCTGGAGTGTAAACGGGATTCCATGATGGAAATATGGTCAATTTTTTGAAAAACCAAAAATATCAAGAGCTGAATCTCAGACACACAAGAATTGGGAGAGAACTGAATTTGGAATGCATGATTTTCGAAAGGATAAATATTCGGAAATTAGCAAGGGGTAAAAATTCAGAGTGAAAAAATTTGGAGAGACGGAAATTCAGATTTAGTACACCTCAATATAAGGGCGGGATTCTCGCACACCAAGTGATACTTTCTGGTTAAAGCCAAAGGCGAAAGTCAAAGTTATTACGAAGATGTGGAAACTACCTCACCCGAGTATCAAGCGCTATTTTTCCGTCTGCTTAGCGCGTGGAAAAGAAAGTCAATAGAATCTGCAGGAATGTCACATTTTAATGCGCTGTCGTACCGTACCGTACTTTGCGCACAATCTAGTGACTTTCACTCGCAGTTTATCAAAAAGTATGAGTCGATAGGTACAGGGAAGTGATACCAAGTACCTGCGTCCTAGTAATGCTTCCGAATCTCACTTGCGCCTCGATTCGAAAACTCATCACTCGGATGCGAAATAATTTTACAATATCAAACGCCGAATCAAGATCTGCCCGCCCGGATCCCGAATATCGGGTTGCTCGCGTGAGGGGGTAAGGTATAATAGGGGCTCATAAGGGTTATGGAAGGGTGGGTGTATGGGTAGGTGCAGCATTTGATGAGATAGATGAGAGGAGGGTTTTTTAGGTCGGTGAGTAGGGGATCAGGTGTATAGAAGAGTGTGAAGATGAATGAGTGGATGAACTTTTAGATGGGCTAGTAAGTGGCTGGGCGGATATCAATATAAGGGTGCTTGGTGGGTGGGTAGGGAGATGGGTGAGAGTGCATGTGGTTGTGTGAGTGGAGGGGTGGGTAGACGGAAGCGTGGGTTGACGGTTGTTATGACTATAGGTAGGTGAGCTAGAGGGTGGAAAGATTAATTGATGGGTGGATGGGTTGTTGGGTTGACGGTTGTTATGACTATAGGTAGGTGAGCTAGAGGGTGGAAAGATTAATTGATGGGTGGATGGGTTGTTGGGTTGATCGGAAGTTGGATGGAAGGGTGGATGTTGTAGTAAAAGTGGGTGGATGCATGGTTAGACATGTTGGTGGGTGGATACGTGTTGGAGTAGGCATGTGAGTGGTGGGTGGGGGATGGGTGGTTAAGTCAGTAGGTGGGCGGACGGACGCGCGGAGGGGTGTGCAGGTTGATGAATAGCCTGGTGTGTGGGTGGGTAGGTGGGTCCGCCGATGTGTCGGTAGGCGAGTGGGTGGAGGTGCAGATGGGTCCATTATCAGATTGATGGATGAAGGGGTAAGTAGGTAGATGGGCAAGTGAAGGGGTGACTGGGTGGTGGATGAGCAGAGGTATGAGTGGATACATGGTCAGACAGATGGATCGATGTGCCGGAAAGTGAATGGGTGGGGGATGCGGTGCTGGTGGATGGGTTAGTAGATACGCAGTCTGACGGGTACATTGGTGGGAGGGGGGGGGGTTGATGAAATGGTGGATGCGTAAATGGGTAGATATAGACAGGCTAGGTTTCAAGTATCAATCGACGAACACTCAATATTCTAATACTCACGACTTTTATGAACCAGACTCCTTCGTGCAAAGCTACCCATTCGCTCGCAGTATTATAAAGAATACCATTTCCGTACAGGCCCACGCATGGAACCACTAAATAATTCCCTACACTCTTGTATCGAAATGTAATGATCCCCGAACAGAAGGTAGAAGAAGCTATATGAACAAGATAGAGGAAAATAAAAATACTGTTTCGTCAGGAAACAGTATTTTGATTTTCACATGTGACAAATATCAACACCCGAATTGTTGATCTTGATGAATCTCCGTAGAGGCCTAATCCAAGGAGAAGAAATAGCGCCCACCCGTCCCCTCAACCTCGAAGTGAGAGTTGACTTCGACACTCTCCGGATTAAGACAAATTAAAATAATTAAAAGCCCAGCCAAAATTTGTCCGTCAGCATCTCGCGTCCCGGGCTGTCTATCGAGAGGGGGTGAAGGGTGATGGGTGGCCGTATGGGTCATGGTTGGGTCATGGGTGGGTGGGTTGGTGGGTGAGTGGTCAGGAGGGTTGGTTGGTGGATGGATGGAGTGGAAACCACTAAAGTTCAAGTGATACGTTTCACTGAATTTCAGTGGAAAAGTCACTAAAAATTCAGTGGAAATCTCACTAAGAATTTAGTGAAATATTCACTAAAATTTTACTGAGAATTTCACTAAGAAATCAGTGAAAATTCCACCTAAAAATCAGTGAAAATTTCACTAAAGAAGTCAGTGGAAATTTCACTAAAGAAATCAGTGGAAATTTCACTAAAATCTCAGGGGAAGTTCCACTGGAATTTCAGTGAAAATCGTTTAAATCGTTGAAAATCGCTCAAGTTTCAATGAAATTGTCACTGAAATTCCTGTGGAAATACCTACAGTTTCAGTGAAAATCACTACATTTTCAGTGGAATTCCCACTGGAATTTCAGTGAAAATCGCTCAAGTTTCCACCGTCTATTAGATTCGAATAGTTATCTATTTCAGTATAATTGCATTATTGGATATAAATAACTATTTCGAAATTAGAGTATTGACTGAGTCAAACGAGATGGGCAATAAGGGTATACGTGTTATTCATTGCTGAAGATAGAAATATCCTTCGTGATTAGTTTTTTTATCTAGGTACAAACCATACGTGGGATAGGATTCATAAAGGCGAATAATCGTAGATTTCGCAATATCCTTCCAACAAATTAAGGCTAGTCCGGAGTCCCCGCAAAACCGCAACCGTACTTTCAGGTTGCAGCTGCATCTGATGATTCTGAGAGCGGTATTATAGTTTATACGATCTTATTGGTGCTAAATGTGTTACTCAGATACTAAGCCACCTGTGAAATCTTATAACACGATACCATGCAATGTTTCATGGCATTTCATTCATTAGGAATCGAGAAAAGCTTGAAGGTAATTTTTTGGTGGGACAGAGCGCGTCCGCGACTATTCCGATTTATTCCTCAATAACAAAACAGTTTTGGCCAAAATAGGCCACCTGTGGATTGGAATTTCCTGTCGAATGAGCCCTCCCACGCCCGAAAATTCTGAATCTAGCTCGCAAAAACCTTTAACTAGTGTGAGCATCGAGCAGTATAACTTGCTCAGCGAGCCAAAGAACTACGATTTTCTGGAGATATAAAATGAATCTCCGGGTGTGGAACAACTCATTCGATGGGAAATATCATGGTGTTTCAGTTGCCATATCTCATTTGGGTTGGAAATGTGAGGTTGAAATACTATGAGGCAAAAAAGTGGTTCTTAATCTTCCACCGCCCATGTAGTACGATCAAAGCGCCATCTATCGAGTAAAATATCCGGATTCTCTACGGACTAGCCTTAAATTAATGAAACGAAATTTCCAGGCTACTTACTGGAGATTCAGGAACCTCACTATGTGCAACATTACAACAGCTCAATAGTTCTCAATCACAGTTACTAGGTTACATCAAGGAAATTTTTTTCCGAATTCACTGTATTATGAAATCTCAACGTTACATTGTTGAACTACACAAGCATTTCAGGGGCTCATACCATATGAGAGACACTTCCAAGCCGGACGAGCGTTAGCAAGGTAGGCAATAACGCTAGTTATGAATGGTATTAGATGAATCGTATAAGTTCTTCGTGATTGAAAATGGGAATAATTTTCACAACCAAGCATCAGTGGCAGCTTTTTTGATTTCTTGAGATAATAGCTCATCTACTACTTTCAGGAAATGTTTTATTGACTACCTCTCTCTCATATTCTGCCAAAACTTCCATATGTTTGACATGGCTGAGAGTGCACCTCACTTTATGATAAAATAGAAGAACTGGCACAGCGTGCGTTGCATGATCAAAATTATCACGTCATCGCATAATTAAAGCTTTCGCGCAAGTTTATGCTGAAACATCACCCTCCACCTACATCGAAAAGTTTCCCACAGACTACTATTGTACTAACACGGGATAGAAAGTCCCTCTCCCTTGAAGCATCAACAGCGAGATATGAATGGGCCGTCAATCATCCAGGGCTCCGATAAGCTTGCGATGTTTGCCCAGAAGTCAGTCGTGAGTCTGTCGGGTCTATGTGGAAGTCGCTCGTTAGCCTCGGCTCGCGGAAATGAGCGAGTCAGGCGATTTGGGTGTACTGCTGCTGCTGCAATATCGCGAGAGTGCACGTAACCCCGGTCCAGACATCACATGCACCCATCCGCTATCTCAAATATCCAAGCTCTCGACGCTTATGTCGGGACGGTAATCGTAAATATGAGAGCTCCAAGTCACCGGACGATCAAGCTGAAATCCTGACCTCATATGTGCGGAATATTGCTGTACTAAACTTTATCAATCTTCCTTTGAATCTACACGGTACGTCTTCTTAATTAGTCTATTTGAAGATAGAACATTCGCGGTTCGAAGATTTCATCTATCCGCACGTCTTGCATGGAATTTGATACAAAGTGCTCCAAACTTTTGACAAACTTCAAAGCAATTAAAATTTAAATGGAGGTTGGAATTAACCTCAAAAAACTATGTAGCATAAGATGGACTTATCTTTGAGCATAGATTCACTTTTCTATTCATGAAATCCTTCATTATCCATCATATTGATGGCCTTAGAGAAAAATGTGAGTGAATTCGTAATTTTCTAACTCAAAATCGATACTGACAAGGAGAACATCAGGTCTGCGGAACACGGATCTTGATGAAACTTTGGGAATCATCTTGTTTTGGTGAAAAATGAGGGTATCTTCCAAGGGTTAAGTCCAATGGGTCTCCTGTCCCGAGATACAGCCATGAAGATTAGCATTGTCCATATAGGCCCATGTTAAAATGACACATATGTAGATATACTGTCAATGCTAATCTCCATAGCTGTATCTTGGAAAAGGAGGCCCATTAGACTAAACCCTTGGAGATACCTTCATTTTTTACCAAAACAAGATGATTCCCAAAGTTTCATAAAGATCCGTGTTCCGCAGACCTGATGCTCTCCTTGTGAGTTGTGTCAGATGACTAAAATCCATTATTCTCAGACAGATATATCATTGTCACATTTCATCGCTCCTGCAAATTCTGAATCGATTCCCAATCTTCGAAATCGAATCATGTAACCGTAGATGTTAGATGCTTTCAATATCATCTACGATACATGTGTATTTATTTGAAACATCTACCATTTGGAAGGTTTTAGCCTCTCCCTCTTGCTTCTAGGGGTATACATTCTCCATAACTGCGTTCTAATCCACACATTCGAAAACATTTGAGTACAAGAAGCCATGAGCCAAACCTCTGTCTCACTATTTCACAGTTGCAAATAAAGGTAGTTGCACACTAAAATTAAAAATACACCAGAATGTCACGAAAGTTGGTGAGAATTTAGTTCGAGTGTTGATGAACACCTGTGCAAAATTTCGAAATGATCGACCGTTTCGCTTTGGGTGGTAGCCATGAAAATTTGTCACTCTAAAAATTGCGCCATGGCCACCACTCCGAAACAAAACGGTCAATTATATTAAAACTAGCGTTATTGCCTTACTCGCTACCACTCGTTCGGCTTGTTAATGTCCTTGCAGAGGCCCCTAAAATGCTTTTGTAGCTCAGTGATGATAGTTGTAAAATAATGATTGATGATGGATTCAAGGTGCCAGGAAGAAGTTTTTTATGTAATTCGCAAAAATGATATTATCTCGAATGATACCCGCTGATAGATATATTATATTAAAAAATTCAGATTTATTGTTCTCAATTTTCGGAACGGCTGAGTTGGCTAAATCAAAGTCCCGAACTGTTGATACTGGTATTGATAGTCGTTGGTAACCTGAAGGTCAAGGAGGCACCAGCGCCCAAACTTTTTAAGTCATTTCGATTTGGAAAAATTATGGCACATACTCCGTGACGCAAGGAATCTATTGCAGTTTCGAAATATGCGGGTTGCCGACCTTATTTTTGAGAAAAAACTTCTCAAAGTATTGGAATTTAATACGGCGTCTTATGGGTGATGACCACGGAATGAATCATATCTCAAAATTTAACAGTGTTACCGCAACGAGCAACTGTCCAAGCATGCATCATTTTGTGGCATGAGAATGAACTGAAGTCTCTGCATCTACTTTAGATTTTTTCAGTACACCAATGCAGCAGAACACCAGAGAGTCGGACTGATTCTTTCGCCATGGCGACTACAGCGCCTGAAGCGCGTAAGGACACTAAACCGCGGGTTATCAATAACTATGAATAGCAGTGTAAGAGATTTTTCGGTTGAACTGGTTTCAATTAGACCGGACTAGACCGGACTAGGCCGCATTAGACCAAACTAGATCGCACTGAACTCTCGGTGGTTCGGATTTCACCTAAAACTGTAAGTCCTCCCCACCGAGGTACAATTCGGCAGTTACCAAATTATGCTGACGCGCTGGTTGATCGTACCTCGACTCCAGGCACATGGGTGCCGTCTGGGTGGGGCTTACCGGCGGAACTAGACGTAAAACTCAAACCATAGTTTTTTTTTTTTTTTTTTTATTTTTGACCAGAGATTAGACCAAACTAGACCGAGTTAAATTGAATTAGACCGATCTAGCCCAAACTGCATCGAATTAGACCGAATCAGGCGATTCTAGACCGAACTAAGAGACCTAGTTTGACCGAACTAGAACAAACTATACCGAATTAGACCAAGCTGGTCCAAATTAGCTCAATTTAGATCAAACTAGATCGAACTACGATGTACTGAACCGAGCTAGACGGACCTAGCCTTGATTGGACCCAACGAAACCAGATTAGATTGGATTGGACCGAACTAGACTTAACTACACCGAACTAGACTAAATGAGGCTCATTTAGAGTGAACTAGACCAAACAAGAACAAACTAGATCAAACTACACCGGATTAGACTGACCTACACTAACCTAAACCTAATTTGACCAAACTTGACCAAATAAGATTGAATTGGACCAAACCAAACCCAAGTACACCAAACTAGACGGGACTAGACCTAATCGGACAGAACTGGATGGAACTGGATCGAATTGGACCAAATTCGGCCTAACTACAGCGCACCAGACCGAACTAGATCGGACTAGACCTAATTGAAGCAAACAAAACAAAATAAGGTCGAATTAGACCGAAATTGGTTTAACTATACCGCGACAGACCGAACATGATCTGACCAGACCGAACCAGACAGAATTATCCGAGCCATAACCAAGGAGTATACACAAAATAACGCTTTGGTGTAATGCTAACCGTTAAGCATTACACACCAAGCATTACTGACATAACGCTAAAAATACATTTTTTCACACGACAGTTACAAACTCAGGAAACTATAATAAACTCTCTCGATCTCACCAATCGAAATAACAAACTCGCCGCTACCCAATTTTTCCGGGGTGTACACGAATTCTGAAACATGTTGTACAGCCATCTATCATACCGAAGTGGACCAAACTATGTTGAACTGGACCAAACTAGACCGAATTACAGAGGTATACAGGATGATTTGCACAATAGTTAGCTTGATAGACCAACTCATCGGTTGAGTAAATGGTAACTTGATAATTGATAACAATCATTATTGGCAACAGTCTAAAGCCAACAGTCTATAGGCAACGGTCTATAATCAACGTTCTAAATTCAACTGCCTAAGTCAACTGCCGAGTCAACTGCCTAAGTCAACTGCCTTAGTCGACTGCCTTAGTCAACTGCCTAAGTCAACTGTCTTAGTCAACTGCCTAAGTCAACTGTCTTAGTCAACTGCCTAAGTCGACTGCCTAGGTTAACAATTAACAGACATCATCCACCGTACATAATCAACCGTCAACTATCGACACACCAACCAACGCATCCACCCGACCACCTACACTTTCCTCCATCTATCTACCCACCCGAACACCTACCCAGCCACCCAACCACCAACTTACCCATCCACCCACCCATAATGCTCCACCCCCTCCACATAGGCAACCCGATACGCGGGATGCTGACGGACAAATTTTGGCTGGGCTTTTAACTATTTTAATTTTGCACAGGTCATTTCATTAACATTTGAACTGAATTCTCACCAACTTTTGTGACATTCTGGTGTATTTTTGATTTTGTGTACAACTACCTCAAGGTTGTTACATTTACGTGCTATGTCATACTTTGTCAGAGTAGTATCGAAGTGACCGATTCTGTATCGATCGGTGACATCACATACTATCGATGACCCTGCTATGCTCTCCCTCAATAACGCACTTCCATAATGGGAAAAAATCTATCATCGCCAATCAATCATTACATCCAACCAAATTTATATCCAATTTTTGGGATCTGTTATTTTCTGGTCTTGCCAACCTAGATCATAGAAAAAAGCTACAACGAATTTCAGAGTATGATCAGTCAAACATCGAAGTAAAATACCCACGTTTATATCGTTGAAATTCTAGAAATGATTTTCAGAAAATCAATCCAGTGAAAAAGAGAGACAGATCGCCACAGAAAAGCGCGTGATAACGCGCGAACTATCAGAAAACATTCCAGAAAATAATTTGCAAAGGTCACGAAGAGCCAAACTAGCGCAAACTCATTAACTGATGAGTTTCTGGGGTTCCGAGTTGTATTCCGTCTGAGTGTTTAAAGATTACGCGAAACATCCAGTGGCAAGTGTAATTCACTGTTGTGTAGACTAATATTTTACCTCGAAGCCCGTACAACTACAGAGATCCAGAGAATAGTGCGATTTCTTTTTGTCTCGACACACTCTAAGCATTGTTTTCCCCAGCCCCGAATCGAATCGCGCATTTGTGTACCTCCACTCTACTGAACAATGTCAATTTTTCGAGAGGATCATGCTACCGTTTGAAAAAATCTACAAAGCTCTTCAACTAACGCCAAAATTCATTTGTTGTACGAGAGATAAAGTGCTGTCAGGCATGAAGAGATATTTTGATCGTATTGTGAGCGGGAAACAATCGTGTTTGCGATGTGTAGCACTCAAGTTGATAGCAATTTGGCAATGCACAGCTGAACGCGAGTTCTAGCGTGAAATTCAATTCCAGGGACTTGCAGGCAAGAATTTGGTTGAATGTTTAATGGATATTGGCTTCAATATCGCCGACCTTTCCTCTCAAATCCGGTCAATATACCGTGTATACAGGAGCTACAACTATTCATGTTCAATCTCCATTCAATCACTTTCAGTCATTTAGAATATTGAACATTCTCTTTACTGCAACTTTTATAATTGAGCCGATCGCTGTGATGAAAATTGTTAAAATCCATTCAAAGTTCCCAAATATGATTCATTTAATAGCCCGATCCGATATCTGTTGAATGCTCGGTTGAATGCGGGATGGGACTGATTCGGAAACCTCTAGAAACTAATAGAGGGAGTGACAGGCCGACAATAAAATAAAATTTCGAGACGGCTTTTTCAAACATATTCTGTGCTCATGGATAACCTTTGACTCCTATCAACTTTTTGATGAACATTTCATATTTTGATCGCGTCTGGATAACTGAAAATTCTCTACCATGTAGGACCTTGATAATCATTACATTGCCGTCTTCGTTCTAGGAAATTACAATGCCAGACATGAATATAGGTATACCCAGAATCCATCACCAAGAGTCTCCGGGATATTCGAACCATACCATATTGTTCTCAGTAAGTTCTAATATTTCATAACACCAATTCCATTCGAAAAAAGGGTATCAAAGATGAGTGAGTCCAAAACTATTCCTTGGCGAACTTTTCCATATTCTGTCTGTCAAGACTTAAACATTGCAAATTGCAAGAAGGCTCTCAGAAAATTTTTCATGTACTTTTGGAGGTTTTTAAACAAAGTATTCGTATTTGCGTCACAGCATTTGGGAGGGGGGGGGGGGATATTTCCAACATGACATTTTTGGTGATGAGCGTTGATTATATTTCATACTAGCGTTATTGCCTTATTCGCTACCGCTCGTTCGGCTTGTGAATGTTTTTCATAAGTTGAAGACTCCTGAAATGATTTTGTCGTTCGAAAAGAATGGTTGTGAGGTAATGATTCACGGTGCGTGCAATGGGTAAAATAGTGCATTTCAATGTCAGAGTGGGAATGTTGGTTTCCGCACAACGAATGATGTTGCTCCAGGACGAGTCTTGGCGAGCGTCGGAATCATCGCTCGGATACCCTCCTTGTAAACTTGTAATTGGAGATTGTCTTAGATGTCTCTTAAAATCTGTTACCATATAAGAAATTAAACGATTCTTGAATCGATTTTACATGCTTCCTTGATAATAGAAGAGCCGAATGGATATCCGGGGTGAGTCAACAACAATTGCGAATTTGTGTATAGTTGAGAGGTCGATATTGCACAAAACCGATAGATGAAGAATAAATCTGAATTTCTGTGGCATTCAGATTCAAATTGTTACCCTTACCAGCAGGGGGAACGCAATTTTCTCCGCTGAAGATTGTCAAATGCTGTATGCATTTCGTTCGTCAGACGCGTTTCGTGATGAAAGTCATTTTTACACTCGATGAAAAAATATACTGTTTCCATGACCCCCGACAGGAGACCACGTATAACAAGAGGATTAATCGCACTGGACTATGGCTGGTATATATTCAAGAACCGCGTGAAAACAAAACCGCGTTATCCAGAACTGTGTTGAACTAGGGATTCCTGTATACCGTTAAACCGACTACACTGAACTAATACACCGAACTAATTAGGCCTGATTCTAACATTCCTCATAACTCAAATCCTCATTACTTAACTTTCAATAACCCATAACCCATAACTCTCCTCATAACCTAACACCTCGAGACGTAACTCTTCGTCACGTAACTCTCCTCATAACTTAACTAGTCATAACATAAATCCTCATGACGTAACTCCTCATAACTCAATTCTTCACACCTGAGTTCCTCACGACACATTCCCACCTTTTCACCTACCCATGACCCATATGGACACCCAATCGCCGACCCACCCACTCATCGTACTTTACTCCTTCCACATAGGCAACCTGATACGAGGGATCCGGACAGACAGATTTTGTGCTGGCGCTTAATTATTTTAAAATAATGATCTATTAATTCTAGGTAGCAGATTTTTCTCATTCCTCAAAATAATTCACGGAAAACAATCAGTTCTCCCGAAAATGGCCTTTTACCAAGCTAAACTTTGTTGGATGAGAGCGGTGTTTCATATGCATCAAAGAACTTCGATGTCCTTCTAATATCTTAGATCCTTCCGAAAAAAGATCCATTTGTACCTCCTCCGTCAAACATTTTTGGAAACCACGACGGAAGTATGATAATTCTAATAGAACAAGCCAACAGTCTATCACAGGATATGGAGTGTAATTTCATCCTACCCAAAACATGGTCACAAAGCCCGAATCCTAAATAGTATATTTCGCACCGAGTTCATGAGGTTGTAGCTCGCTTTTGAGCGATCGGTTTTCGACCCGAGCCGGAGGCGAGGGTTGAAATGATCGCTTGGAAGCGGGGAACCTCGTGTGCGAGGCGCGAAAGTTATTTTTCGCAATTTTGTAGGCACTCAAACAACGGAAAATTGCGAAAAAGTATGTTATGGTACTTCATACACAAAGCAAATTCTTTTATCGACAATTTGATGCAAAAAACTTGGACTGAGCCGTCATATGAGTTAACACGAATCGTGTAAAATGCAGGTCACATCAGCGTTGACGAGGCAATGGCATTCGGCAATCCGATGCAGAGTACTGGAGATGGATCGCTCTATTTATCGCAAGCGAACGCTGCAAGCACCCGATATGGCGCTAATTCGTTCACGGCTGCATGTGGCTGTGCGATGGTTAATCACAGCCGTGGCACTTTGCACGCCAGATAAATTATGCGCACCAGCCTGGAGCCCCTGTTAAATTCTGCAGATCGAACCGAAATGCCACAATCGTACAGAGATGAATCTAAAGCGAGGGATCGAAGGTGGGCCGAACCCGAACCAAAACCCATTGGTTGCAACGCACTTGTGAGAGCGAGACGGAGATAGAAAGCTATACTCAGTTAGCCGAAGCGGACATGCATGGGGACGATTCGAGTGCGACGCGATATTGCACCTCCGGGAGGAAGTTGAATTGCATGCATGAGGGAGGGTCCAGACCGATTGGTAAAGATCGCCGCGGTCGAGATAGAGAGAAAAAGACATGGCGTCTGTAGACCCGGATGGGTTTGTCCGACCAAGCAGAGACCATTCCCTCTTGAGAGACGAATGGTTCTTCTACAATGATGCTTTCCAATCTTCAGGATTTTTCCTCGGCAGAGTTCGAGACTCACCGAGCTTGTCCTCGTCGACGACGACGACGACGACAAAAGCTATGTTGGCGGCAGAGATGGTGGTTGCGATGGAATTCCCGTCAAAATGTTCACCCTCCCGAGCTTGAATGAGATTACGCGTAGTGGAACCCGAGCGAGAAATTAGATCCGTCGGTGAATGCTCCCTCTTACGCTCACGTCAAAGTGTGCCAACGTCCTCTTGCTTTATGCGTGGGCTCCTAAGAATGAAAGGAAGCAAGAATCGTTCAGCATATTCAAATTTTTTCCATCTCAATCTCATTCCTTTTTGATTTCATCGAGTGTGAAACGAAAAAAGCTAAAAAGTGTGTCAACTTCGTGTAGCTTACGTTTCAATTGCGTAAAGCCGAGTTCTGGAAGTTGTAACTGTAGAAAATATACCTTACCCGATTTCACAAGGACATGTTCCAGTTTAAATACAGCGGATTCAGTTACACAAGTTTTGTCTGATGCTCGTGAATCCCTTGGAGATTTCGTATCCCCCAGCTCCTTCCCCCAATTTCATCCATACCTTTGAAGAAACAAGTTATAATATACCTATTCCATATTTCGTGATTTGGGGCTAAGTGATCCCAATAATGAGAAATACCGAGCAATTTTGTTCCCGATTACGAGGAGCCCAAAATGAGCCATTGTAAGAAGCGGTCTCTTGATTCTCAAAATTCTAAAGATTGGTTAACGCATTTGATTTCACAACTTGTTTCAATCGCTAAAAATGACCTGACTTGGGCTTGCTCTCAACTCTTCAGAGCAATGTGAATGAATCGAGATTGGGCTATATAGCCGGTGTACTCAAATAATTTCAGCTATATGCTTTCAGAATCGATCTCGGATGTTCTCTGATTTTGGCAAATTGTTTTGAAGCTGAATTAGAAGCTGATTTACAATGAAAGCAAATCACACAGGGCACATCAAAAGTGAATGTGCCAGAACATCTCGACAAAATTGTATGCCACTGAGTTGGTCAAAACAAGTGCTAGGAATGATGAAAAATGGAAAAAATTAGGTAGGCAATAAATTTTGTCAGACGTGAAAGTTAAAAATTTAGTATTTTGATAGGTTCGAACGGGTAGGACCTTCCATGATATTCCAGCCTTTCCTAGATCAAGAATCCAACGAATATACAGCACGTTTATATCTGACAGTTCAGTGGTGATTCTCAATAGAAACACGAAAGTTTTTTCCATATATTTTTTGTCCTTTCAGTCAGAACCAAAATTTCAAGTTTCCCGCCTCCTGAGGCCATCAATATAGATCTCAATACTCTTTATTGCAATATACAGGAAAACTGCGATTCTGCAATTCACACGTCATGGATACTTTTTTTTATAGAATCGCAAACTAAACCGTGGAAGATGTCGGTTCATACGTATCAAAAACACAATATAACTAATGATGAAACGACTACAATCATCTGAAATAGGAGAAACAGATATTTCGATCACATTGTAGAGGGTGAAATTCCCCAAACAGACTTGGAGCTTAGCGTTTGGCGGATTCAGTTGGAATCTTCAGCGAATTATTTCTAATAATGATTTCAAGTCGTCAGCTCATACGGACAAGATTTACAAACCTATCTCACACTCCAAGTGAAAAAATTTGGTATAGCCCAATGGAGCTTACAAACTGCCCTAACTATGAATAAAGCAAAAGGTATAGATGCGGTGAAAATCTGTCAAAATGAAAAATTTCACACCAGCAATGAGGAAACCTGGTGCCACTTTCGCGTCTCTCATGGGAGCAGTAGACGCTCAAACCAACTTCTTGGAAAGGCCTTGCCGCGATAAAACTCCGTCAGCTGGCCTGTGAAATTGCGGCGCGCGGGCAGCGTCAGCGTTGCGAGGAAGTCGGGGAATACGCTCATACCAAGTCTAGTGTTATAACCTGCAAGCGAGAAAACGAGTAAGAAGGTAGTTGCCGCAATTTCTGCGGACAAAAGTATTCATCTGCGAGGACTGGCATTAATCTAGGCAACCATTCTACGTGGCACACTCCTACTATCTCACCTACTTTTGCTTCTCACGAAATATGCATGTAACTTTGCCGTGAGTAGTTTCTATTAGATTCTGGTTTTTTATTTGCCATTTCCTCATTTACGAGTTTTCTCATAACTCTTTGAGCTATTTGCTCAATCAGGAGCAAGGAATTGTTTTTCCTTGTTAAGCAGCATCTTTTTGCGCGCTCCCTCATTTACCTCAACAAATCAAACTCTTGGGCCTGCGTTCGTCAGATACGATTTTAGCCACAGTCTCGGAAGAGTTTACGTAGTACACCTTTGTATGAAGAACAAGTAAATTAGTTCCAACACTGCTAAGCTGTGAACTAGCAAACAAATGATCAAGGTATTACGAAATTTGAACTCACTTTGCAAGGAGGTCGTATGAAAACAGAATATCAGGTTTGGAATCGCTTCCTTGTTTAACTAGATGGCACGCAGTGGATGAGATGAGTCGAATAATCTGGCGCTCATACCTGTATATCGTAGTAGAAAAATTATTCATGATGTAACTTAGGTAATAAATTTCACGAAAATGAGAGTAAGTACGCGTATATGTTTCATGGAAGAAAAGTTTGCCTCGAGCACCCTAACGACGGAGAAATTTTGCACGTAAACCTACAATAAAGAGAGCGGCGTGCACAATCTGCATCTAAAAGTAGACGAGTTCTTTGTATTTTACTGCACATTCTGAGCTCTCGACTTTCATTGATGTAAAAATTTTGCTACCGTAGCCCAGAGAGAGATCAGGCATTTTCAACAAGATATCCTTTCCGTATTTTTCTCTTCAGCTCATTCAGACTGAGCCAACACATCCACACGACTCTTGGCACAAGATTGGATTCACATTCCGAAAGGTACCAACTCCCAAGACAAACGTTTTAGTTTTCGAGCCCCATTTTGGATGCGCACGAGTACACAAACTCCGTCGCCCTGCAGCACTTTAGAAGATCTCTCGAAGGACCGAACAAACTGTACTTAATCTTGGATTAGTATCGATTCTATTTTATTCACGTTTTTTAGTCACGAATCGATACGATTTTGGTGAACAAGTGTTTTTTTTTTTTTTTTCTTAATGTTTTAAATATGTACGAGCTTCTAAAAATATACATTCATCAATCTTGATGCCATTTTCACCGTGGTTATTGCATCTAATTGTGAAAATTCACAGTAAATACCCGGTATGTTACCTCTCTTACAAGAGAGTTGTCAAACACGACTTTTTCATGCGTGAAAGCAATATTCTCGCCTTCTACGTATGATAATCCCATCTGAAAATGATCCACGAAATATGGCGTTGTCTCGGGAGAGTTTCTCGTAATTTCATTCAGTTTTATGCTTCGTGATTTAAAGTTCTCGCCCACCAGGTGGACCTGGGGAGTTTTTGGGAACGCCTAGGGAACTATTCCTGACTTACTCCCTAGATCCCGCGGAGCATAAAAATCATTAGTCTTTTTTATTACATTGCAAGTATCTCGCGTTTGGCTCAAAATAATTGACGCAGCACGCTACACCATCCGAGAGATCTTGAAGGAGCCTATGGAAAACAATGTTGGAACATTCTGCTTCATTTCAGACTCTCATAAGGCATAGACCATGCAAATCAGACGAGCATTATCATCTCAAAGATCTATTTTCCATCACTGTAACCTATGATTGCTGTGCTCAGGCGCGATTCCAGGGTTCTCGTAATGAGAAAATACACGCGCACCTCGCTGGCAACACTATTTAGGGCATAGGGAGACATGCCTGTCTCATTTTGCTCGACAGACAAACTGTTCTAGTGCCACAAAATGGACTGACGCGCTCAGTATGAAAATAAGCTATTTTTCGATTCATCCAAAATATGATTCCTGACGCAAAATTGTATGGCCTCCACCCAACAGTTACCTGCTTCATGCGTTTTTCATCGGTTTTTTTTTTCATTTTTCAGCGTCTTACCAGTCAGAAAAGACCAATTTTCGTGCATGCGAGTGGTTTTACAAATCTGAAGGAGGTTCCTGGTCAAAAGATAAGTTTTGGATGAGTGATCCGAACCGCAAACAGGCTGGATGCAGAAAAACGCTTGGTCGCTCCAATTCAGACATGAAGCGGTTCATCACTCTTGCTATGATTCCTCTAACAACTAAGCGATGACTTGAAAAGGAGTCCTGTCAGTGGTTACTTTGAAGAACAATTTCTCAGTTTTCGATTGAAACCGTTTTCGGATTCGCAAAATAGCGTTCCATTGACAGAATACGCTGCTTCCTATATCGAGAATGAGAAGTCAAATCTGCGCCCGAAAAATAAGGCATAGAGCAGCAAAAGCACAATTCTCAACCAATTCATTTATGGGGATCATGTGCGTGTGCATCAGATGTCATGGTTTAGAAAACTTTGAACGAGTTTTCAAAACAATTAGGCTCATTGCCTGATTTTCCAAAATTACTCCTGGTCAGGGCCTGAGACGGTTGGGCGACATTTTTCAGTGCCGGTCTCAATAGGTTTTCCTGGAGATCTTTGGCATGGCGTAAATTGCGTGGCATTTTATGTTGAATCAAACTCGAGATATACGCAATTTACTCAAAAAATCACAATCTTCATGTGCAGAAGGAGTTGAGAAATGGAACAAACCAGCTCCTCAAGGGCCCCAAGAATTCTTTTGGTCCCTCTCAGTGGGTGGAAAATTCATAACGTGTCAACCTAGAATTGAATAAAAGTCACGAAAAATTGTTCAGTAACATCGCCATTTTTATATATCGTTCTGAAATTGAATGATTTTCATATGAATACCGACCTTTGAGCACAAGCTAATTCGGCCTCTCAATAGGACGTGTTCGTGAATTTTTGAACTCAACCAATCCTCTGCTAAAACTCAAGATCCACGATTGTCGGTTATCACTAAATAGTTTTGTAATCATTCAATGAGACCAACCACGCAATAGCACACAATTGCTGAGATGAATATGACTCCCTCTAGTCGCAAATTGAAGATGAGAGAGGCACCACCAAAGGCAAGTGGAATTGTATCCGAGGTGACGAATTCAATGCAATCCCGTGCGTCTCGCAATTCAATCGCGCGTCTACGACACAGCAAGCTCGTCTTCCTATACTCGAATGGCGACTGTATTAAAGGGCTCAGCTTGTGGATTCTCCTTTCATTTTCTCGTCAGGATATATCTCGGGTGGCAGAGGTGACATCCCAATGCCCGTACGCAATACTTGTATGAGGCGCAGATATCGAGTCGGTGACATTAGCGCCTGGGACGTATTTTCTTCCTTACCCCCCCCCCCCCCCCCTCTCGCACTCTGTATCACGCGCGCATTTCGAATGCAGATCCCGGCAGCAAGCGCAGATGTGCATCGAAGGCGCGCACACAAATTTAATATCGGATGAGCAGGCTATCGCCACCCGGGAATACTGATGCGTTTGCGGCCAAACATCCCTACAGAGATGCTGTATAACCACCACCAGGCCATATCATACGGTATGCCTATGCTACCACGTGCACAGCTGAAATTGATGAGTTTTGACGTCGTGCAAGAGCCAAACCCTAGCACAAGCAGTGAAATTCACGAGTGTATGATATGAGAAGTACGTGGGCAACCTGATGTCACCGACCAAGTTTAGTGGACAGTACGTTGGGTGCTTTCTCCGAGACGTTTCATGTTTGTGGCATATTAAACTTGGAATAAGGGTCCTCATATGGTTATATGGGTATGAATTCGCCGGGAAGATGTTGCAAATATTCGTTAAGATACCCCATAAGGGATCATAGCAAATCTCTTAACGGGAATCAGCTATTATGTAGCTGTCAAATTGCTGACACAATCATTCTTGTTCTGTGGACGTTCAAATTAATCGCTCAGATCGCAAAAATGCACAAATTATTCTGGCATTAGGTACCACGGGATCATATTTAGAACGATTATGAATTAGTTCAAGGCTAAAAGAGACCTTTCGATTCGAGCCATCTATAGTATTCTCATTGTTTGTCCCAATACAGCTGACAAAAATTAGCTAAAGATAGACAAGAATTAGTGATTAGGGCTGATTAAGTCAGCTCAAATCCGTTAACTGGAATATCAGCGTATTACAGTACTTGATGGATAATGGATTGTTTCAATGACTCAAGGAAATCTTCAATCCACTTCAACGTACAAATATTCCATAAAAACCATTTTAAAGATCATAAGAAAAGTAATCGATTTATAAACTGTAACCATTCTTCACTCAATTTTTAATTCACCTCAGCCGACGTTGAATGTTCAAAAAAATTAACCATCAATTGATTGTAACTTTGAGGGGAGTTATTCGATGGTAGAAATTCGAACAAGATTTTAGGTCGTCCAAAAATCTACATTCTCGTGCGACCCTTCGCGTCGGAGCCACGAGCTCTCGAAGAAAAATAATGGACGCTTATGGAGATACCAAGGCATGTGCCACTTTTGTTCCTTCATTCCTGCCTCTATTAATTTCTGATCATTCAGAATATGCTATCAGATTTGGTTATCAATGTGACCGGGGGAACTTATTCTCTATTCGATTCTATTTTTCGAGAAAAAAATGAAAAAACGCTTGTAGGACATATTCCAGAAGAAATCTGATAGCATATTCTGATGGATCAGAAAATTTTACAATTCAGTACCATAACTTTAGAAATGTATTTTGGAATTGGATTAGAGGCTTGACAGTGCCGGCCCGTAGATCCGCTTGGCATGAATTTCAATTGGATAAATTAATTATGCAAAAGAAACCTGGGAATCCCTGTCAATGAGAGTATGGTTATTCCCGCGTCTCGCTGGACGGAGTCGACTTTTTCTCAATGGGAGCAGTCTTCTTCTGTTCCGCAGCGATGGCTTGGAGCACGGCGAGCCGAGCCAGTTTCTTTGCCCGCTGGAGTCCGTAAAGGTCCCGCTGACGATCAGCCTCGGTGCGGGTGACGGCGGCCTTGCTCCGAGCGCAGCTACGGTTTTTACGGTCCATCCGTACGGGCTCGGACGGTATGAGGATCAAGCGAATCAGGCCGGTCGTGGGCCAGGTGCAGTGTTTGGTAGACGAATAATCCGAGTGCCTTCAAGGTTCAATTGCGATTCGGTACCAGGGCGAAACACGAACGCAACACAGACTCTTTCGCTCATAACTTCGAGCAGCACAACAGTATAATGTCACTAGGTCGCGGTGATGACGTTCCTGACGGCACCAGGGTACATCGATGTGACGGAGCAGCGTGGCCACGGAAGGGCCGGGTGTCGTGGAAGTGCGTCGCGACGTTGGTTCGAAAAGGGACTGTGATGATGAGCTTGGTTTGCTGGGGTTTATATAGGCGAGCTCAACCGCAAAGAGTGTGTAACGCTAATCAACGTTACAGCGTATGAAATACGCCATGTGTAACGCGCGGATGCGTTGCGTGTGTACCTGAGGGTGTAACGCTAAGGTACGTTTTCTTATGGGAAATGGACCATGATTAACGTTTCTTTGCGTTACGTGTTTGTGTGAGTGGTAACGGTAAGCGGCGTTTCTAAGTATGAAATTGGCGTAAGTCACGTTCCATTGCGTTATGCGAAAAAATGCATGTAACTGCAAGTTGCGTTTCAGATATACTAGGGGGGGGTACCCCCCTGCTCGCTACGCTCGCCAACCCCCACAATTCCAATTTACATAATCAATTCTCATTCCTATCATTGCCCAAAGACCACTTTTTCTGTGTACGCTTAGCTCCTACATTTAAATTGTTAAATTACCCTCGAATTTGTGGCTAGGAAATATTTTCGGAAAAACATTCACTTCGAATTCTCAACCCACTAATATATTTTATTTTTATATTCTATTAGTATATGAGTGATTCTGGAGCAAGCTGGACAAAACCGTCACCAGGGGGGTCTGGGAAAAATCCGCAAAAATTTTTTTCCATTAGTACTATGTTGAAATAGTACGAAAAATTTTTTTTCAGATTTTTTCGGCCCCCCCTGTGGGCCCCAGGGCCCATGAAAGGGCCATTTTAGGCCCTTTTTTAGCCTATTCTAGGAAAATCATAGCTCCGACGCAATTCAATATTTTTCAACGTACTTGGGCGCATTTTTCTCGTCAAGACTAGTACTTTTGAGAAAAAAATTGTCTAAGGCCACCTAGTGAGCCTGACGAGTTCTGCCACCTATTTATTGAGAGCAAATTTTAGCGATTTTTGGGCTTGCTTCAAAGTGATGTAGCTCCCACTAGACATGTGATAATCGACTTTTACAAGTAGTCATTTTGAAGGTCTTGAAAATACCTACAATTTGCCCACTTGTAAAAGTCAATTATCGCACTTTTTGTTGGAGCTACAGTCGATACAAGTTGAGCTATTTACGAAAAAGTCGAAAATTCAGGACTCGATTCCAAAAATATATCTCAATTTTTTTTCACCAAACTTATGCGAAAATGTTCTTTCAGACATCTACTTTTAGTAAAAAAAATTTGGCGGAGGTTATTTTTTTTTATTTTTTTTGCCGAGCGTTACAAAATGCCGCATTTCGTGGTTTTAGCAAAAACAGCATCTTTGACCACGGTCACATATGCTCCCATCTGGACTGATGTGCACCAATCTGTGTGAAAGTACTCCCCAAAGTACCCCCAAGTACGTGTAAGAAGTTGCGGGGACGAGCCTCCACCCAGGAGCGAGCTGTAGGTTCTATTCACCGTGTCCAAAATAGGCATTATTTTGGCTATTCGAGCGTAAGCGACTGAGAGCATGATTTTACTTGTTCTGGCATACAAATGAGATAATGGGCTAGAATGACGATCCAAACATATTTTTCCGACTCAAAATGACCATCTGAACACAATTCCGAGGTCAGTTTAGCTCTAGAATGTCGTCTAGTGCCTCAACGGGTCAGAACCCGTCGACAGAATCTAAGTTCTTGAGGGGCAGAGGGACGACTATTTAGAGCAAAACTGACCTCGGAATTGTGTTAAGATGGTCATTTTGAGTCGGAAAAGCATGTTTTGATCCTCATTCTACCCCATTATCTCATTTGTGAGCCAGAACGAGTAAAATCATGCTCTCAGTCGCTTACGCTCGAATAGCCAAAATAATGCCTATTTTTGACACGGTAAATAGAACCTACAGCTCGCTCCTGGGTGGAGGCTCGTCCCCGCAACTTCTTACACGTACTTGGGGGTACTTTGGAGAGTACTTTCACACAGATTGGTGCACATCAGTCCAGATGGGAGCATATGTGACCGTGGTCAAAGATGCTGTTTTTGCTAAAACCACGAAATGCGGCATTTTGTAACGCTCGGCAAAAAAAATATAAAAAAATAACCTCCGCCAAATTTTTTTTACTAAAAGTAGATGTCTGAAAGAACATTTTCGCATAAGTTTGGTGAAAAAAAATTGAGATATATTTTTGGAATCGAGTCCTGAATTTTCGACTTTTTCGTAAATAGCTCAACTTGTATCGACTGTAGCTCCAACAAAAAGTGCGATAATTGACTTTTACAAGTGGGCAAATTGTAGGTATTTTCAAGACCTTCAAAATGACTACTTGTAAAAGTCGATTATCACATGTCTAGTGGGAGCTACATCACTTTGAAGCAAGCCCAAAAATCGCTAAAATTTGCTCTCAATAAATAGGTGGCAGAACTCGTCAGGCTCACTAGGTGGCCCTAGACAATTTTTTTCTCAAAAGTACTAGTCTTGACGAGAAAAATGCGCCCAAGTACGTTGAAAAATATTGAATTGCGTCGGAGCTATGATTTTCCTAGAATAGGCTAAAAAAGGGCCTAAAATGGCCCTTTCATGGGCCCTGGGGCCCACAGGGGGGGCCAAAAAAATCTGAAAAAAAATTTTTCGTACTATTTCAACATAGTACTAATGGAAAAAAATTTTTGCGGATTTTTCCCAGACCCCCCTGGTGACGGTTTTGTCCAGCTTGCTCCAGAATCACTCATATATTTTACTGGCACTCATAGTCGGGAGTAAAGTTTATTTTTCCATACATATATTTATACTCACGAACTTTTTGACTATATCAAATTCATACTTAGTTAACTTTACTTCCGACGACGAATACCAGTCTTTGATGTTATCGTATATATTTTACTGGCACTCATAGTCGGGAGTAAAGCTTATTTCCCATACATATATTCATATTCACGAACTTTTTGACTATATCAAATTCATACTTACAAGGGGAGGACCTGACCTTTGGATCACCAACCCTTTCCAAAATTTTTTTACAGTCTTGTGTCACCTAGAATATGAAGAATCCGAAGTAACTCCGTCAAATAGCCCTTCTATCCAGAGCTACAAGCAAAAATGTTAGCGATGCCGCAACCCGCAAACCGATAGCTATCCAAAAACTCGAAATATTCCCATTTTCGTGAATAAAAGAGCATCGATTTTTACACGATAAATTTTCGGTCTGTTGACGGATATGCGTGCAATGGAGAGGAGAAATTTCCTTTGGGCCCCATAGGTGGTCCAAAGTTCCTATTTTGGGCCATAGAATCGAATGAAAAAGGTTAAAAAAGAATCTGAGAGATGACCCCTTTTCGTAGGTCGCTTTGGCGTGGAATTCATCATATTTTACCTTCAACATTTATTGGTGGTCCTCGTTACATGAAACAGCGTTATCAGGATGCAATGGCCATAATGAGAGAAAAGGGAAGACCAGATCTATTTATTACGATGACTTGTAATCCAAAGTGGGATGAAATTACGAGAGTTTTGAGAAAATTTCCAAGAGGTACCATGCCTAATGATATTCCAAACATAATGGTTAGATTATTCAAAACTAAATTAGATGAGCTTTTGAAAGACATCATGAGCAATGATATATTCTGTAAAGCCATAGCTCATGTGCATACAGTTGAATTCTAAAAAAGAGGACTTCCTTATGCTCATTTACTGATAACCTTACATCCAAACCATAAGATGGGAACTCATGACTTGATAGATAAATTCATCTCTGCTAAAATTCCAGAAAATGATAAAGTACTGCGTGAATTGGTCTTACAACATATGCTCCACGGTCCACATTCCAATAAAACAAAATGCTATGATCCGGAAACAAAAACTTGTGGAAGAAATTTTCCAAAACAATTTCAAGAATCGACATCCATCAATAAAGATGGATATCCAACTTACAGGAGACGAGATAACAGATGTAGAGGTTATAGGTACATTTCAAAGAGAAATTGCGAGAGATTGCCAGTTGACAATTCAATGGTTGTACCATACAATGGATTTTTGTTGAGAAAATTCAAATGCCGTATAAATGTAGAATATTGCGCTTCAATAACAAGTATCAAATACGTTTACAAATATTTGCACAAGGGTCATGATAAAGCTCGTTGTAAAATAATCAAGAATCATGATGATCATGAAATTGTTAAAGAGATTCACAATGAAATTGATGGATAGATTGATGGTAGATATTCAAGCCCGATGGAATGTGCATGGAGATTGGCTAAATTTCCAATAGTTGGTAGGAGTCATGATGTTGAAAGATTACCAGTCCATCTCGAGAATCAACAAAAAATTCTTTTTGAGGAAGACAAAGAGGTTGAAGCGTTGATAAAATCGAAAACAGCATTGACTGCTTGGTTTGAATTGAATAAAAAGAACAAATTTGCTAGGGGCATAAGATACATAAATATCGTTAAATACTATCGATTTGACAAAAGAATGAAAGAATGGGTGAGGAGAAAGAACAACATCAAATACAAAATTATTGGCAGATTGAATGTTGTATCTCCGAAAGATAGCGAAAGATTCTTCCTGAAATTGATATTGAATCGTAGGAAAGGCGCTATTTCATTCAGAGATTTGAGGACTGTTGATGGGATAACTCATGATTCATTTCGAGAGGCAGCGATCGCTTTGGGTCTCATAGAAACAGATAAACAAATTTACGATATTTTTGATGAAGCATGTTCAATCATGTTACCTCTACAGGTGAGAAAATTCTTTTCTTGGTTTCTCTCGTCTGAAACGTTCAATGCCAGAGATATTTGGGAAAGATATAAAAAATTTTTCACTGAAGATTTCAAAGAGGATTGTGAATATTCCGCTTTCCTTCACATTAACAGTATTTTGAGTTTAGACGACAGGTCCTGTTCCGATTTCAATCTACCTATGCCTGATGTGAACTATAAAAATGATCATGAAGATGAAAAAGACCATGATTCAACAAATCATGAATCCAAGATAAAATTCGAAGCGATGCATGCTATTTTGAACGAAGATCAAAAATTATTTTTCGATCGATTAGTGATTATGGATAATATGATGAATTTCAAAGATGGACCTGGAGGATGTGGTAAGACATTCTTGTACAAAACTTTAATATATTATTTTTTATCTATAGGTAAAAAAGTTTTATCTGTAGCTTGGACAGGAATCGCTTCAATCCTTTTGCCTAAAGGGCTGACAAGTCACAAAACTTTCAAGTTACCACTAAATTCAGATTCAATCGAAAGCATTTTCTTGAAATCTGATTTCGATAAGAAAAAATTGAGAGAGGCTCATGTTGTGATTTGGGATGAGGCTTCAATGATTCCAAAAAAAGCATTTGATATTGTTGAGAGGACCTTGCGTGATGTAAGTTTTAGTGAGGAACCATTTGGAGGGAAATGGGTGATTATGGATGGAGACTTCAGGCAAACTCTGCCGATAGTGCCTAACGGATGTAGGAGCACGATCGTGAATGAAACAATAAAATCTTCACATCTCTGGCATCTATTCAATGTTATGCATTTGAGAAAAAATTTAAGAACTCAAAACACTGAATTTTCGAAATTTTTACTGAAAGTTGGTTCTGGTGAGATAAATCCTTTATGCGTTCCCGAAAAGTGGAGATCAAGTGATGTATGTAAGAGAATCTTCGGTAAAATGAAAGGCATTGCACCTCTTGATAGCGTTGTTTTGGCTCCACATACTGAAGATACTCTGAGATTGAATCGGAAAATATTGAAAATGATGGATGGTGATACAAAGACATATTACAGTATAGATGGTGCTACTCACAAAGGAGTTGATCAATCTGACGATAACATTCATTCGAAATATCCAATAGAATTCCTAAATGACATCAGAGAAGGTCTTCCTCCACATGAATTGGAATTGAAAGTTGACGCAATTGTGGTGCTGATTCGAAATTTAAGTGCAATAAATGGTTTGTGCAATGGAACTCGTTTGAGGATCAAATACTTATTCAAATATAACGTAGAAGCTGAAATAATAACTGGGGAAAAGAGAGGGAACTGCGTATTTATACCTAGAATAACTCTGGACACTCGTGAATCATCCCTTCCATTCATCCTATATAGAAAACAATTCCCTATTGTTCTAGCTTTTGCAATGACAATAAATAAATCGCAAGGTCAGGATTTTGACAATGTTGGAATATTCATACGGAAGACTTTATTTTCTCACGGACAGTTGTATGTTGCGTTGTCTAGAAGCAAAGATCCCGAAAAATTATTCATTGAAAATAAATTTAACGAATCGAATACGATTGAAAATGTAGTCTGGAAAGAAATTTTGGAAGACTGACAAGGAGAATTCTATCTTGGTCTCGATTTTGTCATTCCGTCAGATCTCAAAAGAATGGAGTGGGATCCGGAGAAAGGAAAATTAGTAGAAATTGTTGATTCAGAAGAAGAGGGTCGCTTATCAACATTGAACGATGAGATAAAGAATCATCTGTTGGAAGAAGAAAATTATTCGAAATACGCCGAATATTTAGATGACAACGATTGCTTGAGAACTTCAGCGAAATTATTCAGAATAAAAAAAGACAGAATGATTTGATACCTGAATTCGGAAGTTGGAATGAAGTATCTGAAACTCTAAAAGAAGCGGTTTTTGCAATTGTCAATTATCGTATAGAGAATGAGAATTTCAATGCTTTTGAATTGACTGGAGTAGAGTATATCGAATATGCTCTTGAGATTGCGAACATTATTTATTCATTATTGGAAATTTAGTGTGACATAAAACATCTACAACTTTTGGAATTGTACGTGAAGAAATACCATCGACCATCGCCGTCTCTACGATATATGGGAAAAAAACTGATGGGGAAAAAACTCAAGTAATCATATGACAAAGTATTTAAAACATATTCAGATTTCAAATGTTCTAAATAATGAATGGTTTTGTAGAGACTCTGTTAACAATGATTCTTGTGACGAAGAAGAATATTTCGGATGCAACAGGTGTGGATTACGATTTCCATCTATTCGATTCTTGGAGAGACATAAAGATCTCAAACATAGAAGGGAAGTCAATAAATTGAAAAGTTGCGGAATTTGTGGATTGATTGTTGCTTCAAGGTTCATGGAGAAGCATTCACAGACGCATGCAAATATTAAACAATATAATTGCAGGAATTGCAAAAAGAAATATTCTACAATTTCGAATTTGAATAGACACAAATTAAATCATAAAGATCCAAAATTCAGGTGTGAATATTGTGGGAGATACTCCATTAGGAACGATCTCCTACAGAAACACTTGAAAAAGCATGGGGAAAATTAGTTGAATATGCCAATGAATTTCAATTTTTCGGTAACAAAATCAACAGCTACAATGAGCAAAAACAAGAACAAAGAAGAGAGTAAAAATTTCTCCAAAAAAATGAAGACGATTGAACTATCCACTACTGAATTCCTGAAGAACAAAGTCAAGATTGGTGATAAGACTACGTGAGTAAAGATGAGTAATGGGATCTATCCAAACTTTAGCGAGTAGAGAGTTTTTATCATGAATAAACGTTGTTCTCTCACATGCTATAAGCGTGGATTGATTGTTTATTGATAGAATGAGTTATAAGTATAGGTTGATTAACAAAAAACAAACGTGCGTTGTAGAACGATAGTGGTTTACGTTGATGAATTCCTTGGAGAAGATTAATTCACAAGAAAAAAAGACAATGTTGAGGTCACAGTTATGAAAATATTATTGAACAACAACAGTGGTATCAAATTGCAGTGCAACTTATATGATGACAACATACAGAAATTCAAAAAATCATTCAAATTGAATTGTGTAAGTGGTGAACAAATTGATGCATGGATAATTCACTAATTGATATAGAATATTAATGAATGTTATCCATTTATGTGCAGAAACTATTACTGGAAAAATGCTCCGTACAGGCATCAAATCAGAACTTCACCAATGGAAATCTCCCTTATGAAATAAGTTTGCAAAGTTATTCAACTGTGTTCAATTGCGGAGAATTCGGCAAACTATCTGAACCATTATCAATCAATTTCCGGGATGTACCATTGAAGAATGGATTGATGAGTATATAGAATATGTACTGAAAAGAAGAGTATATATATATATATATATATATTTATATACAGTGTGCATTTTTGAACTTGCAGAATTAGTTGGTTATCTGAAAGATGATATTGTGAAGAAGAACAATAAGAGCGGAAATGAATGGATGGGGATTATCACTGACGGGAGGTATAAACTGGATTTTGTTTTGATAAAATGCGTGGATGAGTTTGTCCAGTAATAGAACGTGGGAACAAGATAGAATTAATAGGGGATCTGCAAGAAAACGGTAAATTTCAATCTATCAACTTGAATTGCGGTGAATTTTGTTCATTATGATTCGATTCTTGATATTTTAAGGGGTGACCTATGTTGTACGAGTAAAATCTGCTGGTAATATAAAATCATTCCCAGATGAAACAATGGCTTTGGAGGAGTTACTTGTTGCTAACGCAATTTTTGTGAGAAAGGTAACATAAATCAAAATGAATCATTTTATCATATAGTATGACTATCAAAATGTGACTCTCATTCATAGGAAGGTGGCGATGGAGACATAGAAATTTAAAGGAGAATGAGTGGGTTGGAGAAAATTATTAGTTTGTATTCATTTTGAAGTTTTTATAGATTGTTTCTATGAATTGGATGGATTCTCTCGATATCAAGAAATTGAATCGGAGAGATTGAGACTGGCTCATTCTCGATCTGATTTTTGATATGGCTTTTTTGTTAAGCAATATTTTTCTCATTCACATTCGTAGTTCACTTTATAGTTCATACTATTTTGATGTTTTCACAAGTTTTGAAAAAATTGTTTTGTTTGATACATATTGTTTTCCGTTTGTAGTTCACTTTATATGAATTGGATGGATTCTCTCGATATCAAGAAATTGAATCGGAGAGATTGAGACTGGCTCATTCTCGATCTGATTTTTGATATGGCTTTTTTGTTGAGCAATATTTTTCTCATTCACATTCGTAGTTCACTTTATAGTTCATCCAATTTTTGATGTTTTTACAAGTTTTGAAAAAATTGTTTCGTTTGATAAATATTGTTCTCCGTTCATGGTCGAGAGAATATATTCTTCTTGTGGCAATAACATTGAAAGACTATTCTTTTTTTGAAAATGAAATAGTACAGGAAAATAGGATGAGGTGGATTCGAAAAACAAAAATTGAATTCAGTGGACGTCGGTAGAGTTCGGTGGAATTCGGTGGAATTCGGTGGAATAACGGTGGCATAATTGAGAGTTCGGTGGAGTCACATTGGAATTCGGTGGATCGCAGGTGGCAGAACGTGCCACTTTCGTCAAATATCGTGAAAACGTAGGTGGAAAATGGTAATGTTAGGGAGTGGAATCTCAGTGGAAGAACAAAGGAATTCAGTGGAAGAGTGATGGAATTCAGTGGAATATCTAATGAGTTCAGTGGCATTCGGCGGAAGTCAGTGGAATTCAGTGGAATTCGCATGAATTCGGTGGAAGGTGGTGGCGCTCGGTGGACCTCGGTGGCCCTTGGTGGCACTCAGTGGAATACAGAGGAATTCGGTGGAATCGCTCAAAAGTTTTCATTTCAACTATATAATATAGGGAGATGTGGAAGTGTGGGGTAACGCGCGGATGCGTTACAAGAAGTTGGTGATCATTTGTCCATGTCATAAAAGTAACGGGTCACCACGTTACTTTTATGTGTATGGTGATGTGTGAATGGTAACAGGGTGCTTCGTTACCAAAGAGAGTACTATGTGTATTGCGTTACAAATTAGGATAACGGGGTGCCACGTTACTAAGCCGGTAACGGGGTGCCTCGTTATGTGTTCAATAAGCGTCGTGTAACTGCGAGATGCATTACCGCGATGTATGGCATGTGTGTGATGTGTGAATGAGTGAAATGTAATGTGTTCATTGATTAAAAGATAAAGATGCGCACATCAGGCTGAAGAAATAAAATTGATGCATGCCTCGGTGTCTTTATAAGCGTACATGCGATAATTACTCTTCTTTCAGAGCTCGTGGCTCCTACGAATAGGTCCGCACGAACATTTCACAATTTATCAGACTTGTAGATTTTTAGATGATCTACAATATCCCGTTTGAATTTTCACGATCGGATCACTCTTGTCAAGCGTCGACTGAGGTGAGCTAAAAAATGAGTAAAAATTTTTAAAGCACATAAATCGATAGCTCTCTTCGTGACCTTGTAGACGCTATCTGTAAAATACCCGTTTGACGCACGAGATTGAGGTTCTTATCGATTTACTGAGACTATCCTGTATTCATTAATCTTGGAAAAGTTTACAATTGTTGATATGGTTATGAATATGCGACCAATGAAATGGACAGGTGAAGGACCTTGAGGAATGCCGATTCAGAAAAACAAGTTTCATCACAGTTTTTCGTGAACAAATAAAAATAAATAACAGCGATGACACTGAAATCCTTGTCGACCAAAGATCCAGGTTAAAGTTTTGGTTGGAAAGTATCCGGAAAGGTGACCGCTCGTCAGGGTATGCCAGATGGAGTTTGGATTATGGGCTTGCTCATAAAGGCCTGCAGACACAACCAAGCGGTCACCCACCTGGATATGACCCTCGATATGATCCCCGCGAAACATTTCTTGACCTGGATTTTTGCCCTAAAATGTTCTCAGCACCACCACAATCACCAATAGATGTTTCCATTGGTTTGCAAGAAACTATTATAAAACTTGTTTTCCTTCATTCAGTGATGCGCCTCAGTAGTCCCCTCAAGATCCACTATATGGATCTCGTTCTCATACTCATGACGATAACAGAGTGGATGGATTTTGTACGCAACTTGAGACTCGCAACTCCACACGGGCGATCTGTGTACGTCACCTTCTGTGAGCGAGCTGCTTGAATTAGCAATCTGCAGTATTTTATGATTTATGCTGATTTGGTCAGCGACAATCCGTTCAAGTTGCTGGAAATATCAGAAATTATATGCTGATTTTCAGCTACCTTAGCTGATCTCCGCTGAGACGATGCAAATGGAATTTGTTGCTCGCATGGGCCTATTAAACACCTTTCATGTAATTTTTCTACCCTTCGAAACTATTGTATTATTTTCATTCCCACCACAAGCCACAACCATTGATTCAGTCTGAAGCTATATCACAAATTGAAAGGAAAAGTCAACAAAAGTGTTGTATTTTGATGGTATTATGATTGAAATCAACGATTTGAAACAACTGACTAAAATAAAAAAACTCGGAAGTACTTAGACCCAGAGCCGAGGAACCAACAATAGATCATACTCATTTTTATATCTTTTTTTAAAATTATAGTGTACTTGATCTGAATCAAAATTGGCCACGTTCTCCGTATCAGGTGCACAAATGGGTAAGAAGTTTTTGGTAGAAGCAGAGAGAATTGAGCCAGTCTCAAGTGAGCGGCGGCGACCAAGTGCCCCGAGCGCGAGCCATAGACCAACTTTCCTCGTAAATCGTCGTTAGGTAAGTGTGCAAGTGTACTGCGATGGCAATGAGCTAACGGCCAGCAGCGGATTTTGTCATGACTGAAACTGAACCGAGGAACCTATAACAGTTGGCTTGCGACTGCTGTGGATTGCAAGTTATGAATGTATATCCGCGTTTCCGGATACTTGCTCATACTTTGACGCCGGAAGGCCCGTTCCCGTTTTGCATTCTAATCAAGAGGAAATTCAACGATTCTGATACTGAAATTACTAATCAACGAGTCACTATAAAGTTTCATTTGAGATATTCGAAAAGTTTTAAGGACCAATAGATATTTGGTATGCCATCATTCTCATGTCGTTATCTCAAAAGGGTGTGCAGTACAATTCCTTTCATCACTCAGAATATGTTTATTGCATGAAATTGAACCGGAAAATAGTGATTTGGATCGATGAAAGAGTTTTAAATGCGGTTACACGGAGATAAAAATGATATCATGACCTCTAGCGCCGATTTTCATTGTTTTAAAGGATGCGGGCATGTTGGGTACACCAACTTGCGTACTTGCGGAGAATCACTTTTCGGGGGAATCGTGATGAACTCATTGGTTGAATTTAAACTTACCCGAACTTTTTTTGGGTCTTGAAACGAGCTTCAACATGAGTTCAAGTATGTTGAAAAATATTGATATAGACCAAAGCTATTAATAAAATGGCTTAAGGAAGTAGGGACAAGTCCAGTACACCTGCCTCAATAAATGTATTGCATATGGTGAAAAAAGATATTTATCCTTCTATTGAAGGCAAAATGTTACTCTATGCTCGAGTGGTTGAGGCTGTCCAGATTTGACTCTTTGATGAGAGCATTACATAAATCTCGACCGAATGCTCTCTTGCAAAAGTTTATTGTAATTGCTTCATTATTCAACTACACTTCGAGATGGAAAAATCTGATAATCGCTCTTTTGTTCTTGATTCATTTCACCCCCGAGACATATTTCGCTCTTGAATCGTCGTCTTTGTTCAAACCCAGCAAACTGCACTTTTCTTTACATCTCAACTTGCATTTCCTTTGCAGATTTTCCATAGTATTATACTATACTCGGATAAGTAACTTTTGCTCCGAAACCCAAAGGGCGATCAGTAGCAGCGAAAGTGCAGTGACCTACCCAGTTAACATTATAATAATACTCAGCAGTGCCGCGAGAAGCACTGAGCACTCAGCAATAACCAGAGTAGTTCGCTTGCGCGATTAAAACAGCTCGGACGAGTTTCACGGGGTCATCCCCGGAGGCACGATCGGAGCGAAATGCATTCTATGGCGATACGAAAAGCACAGTTCAGCTCTATAGGTATGTCCACTGGCGCTCATTTACGCTTGGTCCCAAGGGTCAGCCCGTCCGCGCTAGCTGACAGAAAACGGGATGAAAAAGTCGAGCTGGGACTAGCGACGAACGAGCGACGGGAGTTGATTTTCCTTGCCAGCAACTAGCGCGCTATATAACTCTATCCTCTCATATACCGAGCTCCTTCTGCTACTCACTCCCTCAGCTATGACGTTTTTTTTTCGTACAAGCTTTTGCTGCTGAGCTTTGTTGTTCGAGGTTTGCAGTGCAAACTATTCAGTATCCCAATACGTTGTGCCGATCGAGCTCTGCGATTGTGTGACGAAATTCCAATCTCGGTATCTATCACGAGTACGTATGCTGAAACACCCTCAGTGTTCTCACTTGAGAAGACCTCGCTTTTCTATTCAAGTACTTGATTTTTGTGCCACTGATGGAAAGGATGAGATATCGGTAGAACTTCTCTGACTATTATTCAATGCAATAAGCTGGACTAGGTTCTCAAAAATTGTCCACCGACACAAATAAAGCACTTTCATTGTAAGATCCAATTTTGAGAGAATTTACTCCTAGATTGAACCATCGAGTGAGGAATGTATGAGCGTAAAACTCTATAGAAATGGAGAGCTACACGACAACCTAATACTATGATATTTGATCTCAGGTATGATATTGAAATATTCATTCATTCGTGGCTCTGCTGGAATAATTTACCATCTTGATAGAAATGTAACATAAGCTTCTAGTAGTAGGAGTTGCAGAGTTGCCAGCTATCACATCCCCGTTTCTCGCTCACTAATAATCCACAAAACCAAATCCTGTATTTCTTCTGAGGATTTATTCAACTAGAAAGATGCATTCAAGCTCATCATTATGAGTGCTCACTCAATTCAAACATTGAATAGGAGACACTAACGAGAAACGATGAAAGAGTAGGACGGTTGGTGTCAAAGGCAACTCGAAGAGATGAAGTAATTTGTTTGCTCATTAACAGCTTCGTGAATTCTCCCATTCTCTGGTTCCTGAATTATTGCAGATTTGCTCCTATTTTAGAACCATGCAAATATCAGATACTGGCAAATCAATCAAATGAGAGCTAATGAGGTAGTCCGTACTGAACGCGAATTAGAAATACGATACTCCGCGGTCGGAAGGATTGAGAGATTTCTCCTCTAAGTACTGCTAATTTTTTAAATTGATGAACCACATTTTAATTTAATCGCACAGTACCGAAATGAGTTGTTTCAAACTTGATTTCCATCAAAATTGATACTGAAGTGGAGATACATTTTTTTGCGATGGGTGCTGATTTTAATTGTGAAAATAACTGCAAACTGTCACCATCATTTAACGCTCTGAGATGACATGTTATGGCGGAGAAAAGTTGTATCATTCATATGTTGAGAAGCGCATCGATGTGACAGTCTTCTTGTAATTTTTGTTAGGGATTCAATGTCAGGCATACAGAGATCATGTACTTCCAATTTCAATGTTTGATAGCTTGATGTGCTTGGAGTTAAATGGCTATAAAAATATGCACTGTGGTCCATAGCCCACTGTACAATCGCGTTGAGCGGTCTTATGCAGGATTCAACATGTATGGGGGAGCAGTGACAAAATATTCGGGTGTCATTGGCATAAATAGTGCGTTCTGAGTTATTCAGGACTTTAAATAGATCGTTAACAAAAATGAGTAAAAGGAGAGGCCCGAGACAACTACCTCACGGGACAATAGTCGTCGATAACGGAAGCTTTCGGAGTGTACACCTTCTTCGATACTGTCAGCTTGGGAGCGGTCACGAAGATAGCTTCCATGAATCCAGCGGATGACTCTCGTTACATCCAACGCCATGGAGTCTGAGTACAAGTTTTGCATGCGAAATCGTATCAAAGACCTTCGAAAAGTCAAATGATGTCAAAATCGTGAGTAGTTTTTGATCGATTGCTGTACGAGTGTTCTCAAAAATTCCAAGAAGAGCGGTTTAGATGGAGTGCTTGATGGAGTGTGTAGGACGAAAACCAGCTCGCAAGGGATCCAGCAGGGTGTTAGACAGCAGATAATTCATAGGTTGATCATTAACCAAGCGTTCGAGTAACTCAGATGGTTCGGATAGCTGATCAATGGGGCGAGTTTCAGAGATGTTGGTGAGCGGACTCTTTCCTGCCCAGGGAATGACAAAGGCACATATTCACTGCAAAGAAAAGAGACTAAAGTCAAGAGATTCGTTGAACAGCTGTGTATAATTCGGAGCTGAACCAGGAAACGCTGCCTTCAACATTCTTGAGGACCGTGTAGATCGAGGTAAAATCTTTGGCTCTTACTGTAGTCAAAATAGTATCTGTAAGTCAAAGTGTAGGTATCACTACTGACTCACAAATCAGAAAGGAGCATGCAATTTTGGAGGGAACAAACATGAGGAGAAAAGGAATGGAAAGTTGATTTTTGAAAAAAATATTAATTTCACTCAAGCTCCAAACCGTAGTATGCACACAGCCATATGAGCGTTGGTATGAGAGAAGTTGACCCAAGCGCGTGATTATTAATCAAGCAGGTGTGCGCACTCGCGCAGTCACTCGCACTTGATGAAGCTTCGCCCGACTCGTAAAAGTTGCGCTAAATTACCCCCTGGGAAAAGAGATTGCCAGCCGTCCGGTGCTTGGCACATCACCTCTACTCGTAAAATCTAACTCTCTTTGCAACAGAAATGCTTGTTTATATAGATATAGAATATATGCATCACAGTCGGGGCTTATGTACGCATGATTGCGAATGTGCTTCGTTGATTATAGTTCAACGATGTTTGATCACAGAAGGTGCGACTCGGGTGCAGAGATATCATGATATAATTAGCCTACTGCACTGGTAACTCAACGCTCAGATAGAAAAGCCCTGCTTGATCAGAAAATTACGCTCATAGTCAATTCTCTCCCCAAGGGTAGCTGAGACTACGAATATCGCGTTCTGCACAAACATAAATTATTCCCCGTAACTTTAGAAACCTATGGAAATAAATGAAAATGAATTTTATTCTTCGACCGTTCACCAACGTTTTACCCGGAATGGCGAGAATTCACGTCGAAACTTGCTTCTCAATAAAAAAAATGCAAAAATTTGTAAAATTGGAATTCTGATGAATTTTCGTTTTTGATATTCCATTCCTTCACAACTTAATATCCATCCTTCGTAGGAACTTCAATAAATTCCTCGCATCGGCGAGATTGTTTTATAATTCTTTCGAAATCTTTCGATACACCCTGGTAAATTGTCAAATATTACTGAAAACCAATGAAGTTCCCTGAATAGAATAAAAGAATGTCATTGTTCGGATCTCGTTCCGAAATTTTGGCAAGCATCTCACACAACGGTCCAACAACATAATATAATATCAAATGTGGAGATCTGATCTCTCGTTCCCGATGATCAACAGATGAATTTGTTGATGAAAAGGATATGATCAATGAAGGTCGTTTCATTCAATCTTAGGCAAATTTGATCATGGATCTGTAAGGAAGATTTTGATGATGGTATTCTCAAGTTAAAGCTATACACCCAGTGAAACGAAGGGCAAAAAGAACGAAAAAATCTCTAGCCTCCCAATGCGATATAGATGGGTCTACTTGTACGTTTTGAGGATCGAAGAACGAATCTGCTTGAAATTCAATAGCCGTCAGCTTCACTCTATTCCCTATCTTTCCTGTTCTCTTTTACGGGGCGCATGTACCTCTTTTGCCCCGCACCTAGGACTTACTCGCGTGCTCGTTTTTCTTGAGTCTTACATTTTCGCGACAAGTGCGCTAGGCTACTATTCCTCCTTTTACGTTCAGGCTCCTCCTTCAGCCTGTTTTCCGTATAACACTCGTGGACGGTCTAAGAGCCCGGGCTGTCTGGTATTTTTCTGGTTTTTCGTTTTGGAAAAAGATTTATCGTTGCATCAAGCTTTCCGCAGTTACAGGGAATTGAATATTTAGTGCAATTTCTTCAAGCTCAATGCACGCAGAAAACTATTTCAAATTCACTCCAGGTCAGGAAAACTGTCCCAGTTGATTTTGTGGAACTATTCAATTTCCGGTGTCGATGCTATGTGACACAAAGTAAGGACCAACATTAGAACCGTGCACTCGCAAGATGTCTAGGTTTCTCCTGACAACTTCTATGATCTTGGATTCCGAGGAAATAATCTCTACTTCGACCATGCAATGAAAGTTCCATTCCCATATTTTTAGGAGAAACCAATAGAGTGAGTATCGCGTTCCACCCGAAACTCAGTCGGGATAAACGCCAAAGAACTGTGTATTGCTGAAGAAATCTTTCCACGGGCTACGGAGACTCACGAAATTTATTTGAATTATTAGTAGATTTTCACGCAGAAAATGAGTATATCTTTGAGAAGATTGAGAAATTGGCCGATGCGGGTACTTCAAGTTCATTCAAGATACAGAGATGCGGTTTGCTATTCGAATGCTCTGCAAAAATACTGTCAAAATACGTCTACTTTTTCGACGTGCGGATGCCTACGAAATTGCAATAAATAGTATTCGCGCCTCGTTCATGCATGAAGTCCCCCGCGTTCGAGCGATAATTTCGACCTTTGCCTGCGGCTCAGGCCAACAACCAATTGCTCAGAAACGAGCGACTTCATAAACTCGGTGTAAAAGATACTATTTTACGAGGGTGGACTTGAAAAATGACAAGATGTCAATTCACCAAAAACTCCATTCAAACCCAACTCGTCCTGACACTTGAAGGTCTAATTTTCCATATCTCATGCAAATGTATTCTTCAAGCCATTGAGGGTCCCTGCTTTCTACGCAGGCGCATGGTGGGCACCAACAGTGCAAGATTCGTTTATCTTTGAAACATTGGTACTCCAGTTCTCTTGCATGAAATTAAATTCGAACTGGTCATTTTCAAAGAAACTTGTGTAGCTTTTTAATAAAATTGGCTTCAAATATCCGCATTCTCCTGCGTGAACTGAAAGCAAGTCTCTTGGATGACTTGGAGAATGGATTTGGGAAAATAGCGAAGTATAGCCATTCGAAAGCAAAAAAAATATTTGAGACCATTTTCTTTGGAAAAAAAACATAGAAAATCTTTCATTAATCTCTTTTCATTCGTTTGCTCCCAAAGAACATCCACAACTTCTTAATTATTTCACACTATAGAGTTCGATAATTTCTTTCAAAGTCTTCCACTGAACCCAAACAGTATCTCTGACTCTTTAATCGGGTCCAAAAACACTAATTCTACCGAAAAAAAATAGTTTTTCACCACAAGAAATAGTTTGAAAAGATGAAGACTCGCTCCAGATCTGGGGGTTTTTTATGTTGCTTTATGGGTGATAGAATGGCCAAATTTATGGTATAGATAGAATCGAATAGAAATCCTATAAGAACAGAATTTGAAAAATGGCTCTGATGCTAAAACGCTCTCACGGGGAATTCTCTTGCGCGATTGCTTATGGCAACTAAATTCGCTCGGATTTGTTTCCAATAAAATAGCTGATCTTGAAGGGAAACGTGCATATAAGGATAAAGAACATCGATGCACGAATCATTATAATGATAAGCAACTAGTTTTCTAGTTGGTCAGAGAAAATTCTGCTAATCATCAGATAATATTCAAAGTTTACTTCGCCTGATCCCAAGCCGTGCAAAGTTGAATAATAATATTTGGTTAAGCTCATGAACTAATTGATGCAGATTCTCTGCGACTTAGGCAGGTTTAGGCTAGTTATAACTACCGTTAGGAATCCTAGACGAGGCTTATATCATATTCTGAGATCATTTGCCCATTACGAATTACGGACATTTCTTATCGTGATTAGTGACTAAAAAAATTTGGTTCGCGATCTGTTTATGACAGGACTAACAAGGTTGGCGTTTGTTAAGACAATATTTTCAGCTCTATAAGTTCTAGCTAGTTATGGAGATAAGTATGAAAATCAGATCATCATAGCAGTGAGATATCGAGAGTATGGTCGAATGTGGAAACATTTCTTAAGAAGCAAGAGCAAAGAATGAGCCCAATACCCAAAGTGCTCGAGGGAACGCATTTTGCAGAATCATTCTTCTCACAATTTTTAGTATTGCGCGTGATAATGAGTTATGGGAATAGGGTCAGTTCAACATAAAAATAATGTTGAATAACCCATCCAGAATTTGAGAGACGGTAAGCGACAAGGATCTCAACCCTTCGAGTCGGATTAACCATCATGTTCATGACGCGTTTTATTCGAAGACATCATGAGTTGATTGCTAATTACATGGAACTCTGTGATGATGGAGTACATCATAAATATTGAGAGATAAATGAATTTTGTTATAGACCAATCAGGCGTGAAATACTTGTAGGAGATAATCAGATTAATATTTTGCCAGAAGCGCCTGCTATGACAATATTTGAAGTTAAATACACCATTAACAATAATTAAAAAGTACCAACAGACAACTATTTTGATTTTCCCTTCAGAATTATTAGTAAACATAGCGTAGAATAGAGGAAAATCGGTTCGTAATGCTATGAAAAAACTCTGATGAGAATTTATGTTTTCGATGCGCAAAAATCCGATAATACCCAGCTAATGAGTTTGTAAATATAATTACAGTTTGCTTAATTGGATCATAACTTGATAACGTATAACGTTAGAGCATCAACCAAATGAGATGAAAATATGAATCGATATTACTTCAACGGCCAGTCTGCCAACATGAATTTGCGAATACACATTGCTAATTAGAGTTCCTAGAGGAAAAACAGCTACAAAAGAAGGCCAGATCGTTTGTATGTAATCATTCCACGGAAAAAGACGTCA
This sequence comes from Eretmocerus hayati, assembly GCA_029851415.1. NCBI lineage: Eukaryota > Metazoa > Arthropoda > Insecta > Hymenoptera > Aphelinidae > Eretmocerus > Eretmocerus hayati. The sequence goes on along the minus strand of CM056742.1, from coordinate 134,681,021 downwards.
AACTTCTTCATGGATCCTTTGCCATCTCTTTCATCAGGGTATCCATTTCTATTGTTTCGCCTAATATGCCCAGAATACATTCACTGAAGGTAGTAGCATTCAAATGATGTCAAAAATGGCCAATATAACTCACAAGTCTCTAGAAAATTTAGTCACACCAATGACCAACTTCCACGAAATAATTACTCTTGCTCTTGACGTTTATTTCCACTTTTTTTTTTTTTATATTTCATGAGAGATTATCTTTCATACTTTTATGAGAGCTGAGTTTTTGAACACCCCAAGCACCAAGTGAGTGAGACAAATATGAAAATCAAAGCAAAATTCGAATGGAGTATACACCTTGGAAATGCGTTGGAAGGCCAGAACCAGCCTGGTGGTCAACGCTGTGAAATGTGAGTCGATCATAGTCCCTTGATTATCTAGGAGACTCATTTTTGAAGAAAAAATAGATGAATATGATATGAAGCATAGTCAGAGTTCCATACATTGTGAGATGGTCGTGAGCCGTTTGCGATGGGGCTGATTCCCAAGGTTAGTGTTGGCAATCAGTTTAATCACTGTCAAGTGATAGTAATGCAAGGAAACAGATAAGAACGAGGTCATACCTCGTGCCATACTTAGGCAACAATGAAGCTCACAATCAAATGTTTGTCACAGAAAGGGCTGGAATTTTTTTCAACACGTTCGCTGCGGCGGCGACCACCGGTGGACCTCGTGTGTCCTTCCCCCACTGCTGAGAATCTTGGCCTTATGAGAAATAACATTGAGTGGCCACACTTCAGCAAGGATCATTGATTTCAGCCTCCACAGCAAACGTGTTGAATAAAACATAAGTTTCTAAGAATAAAATGAAATAGTTTAAAAAATACAACAAAATCTGACGAAAGAAAACGAATCCCAACAATTTTACGATGAAAAAAATGTATAGAGATTCGGCAACGAAGGAGCAATCAACAAAACGTGAGAAGATATCGCAGAGTCATGAAGAGATACCGATGAAATGGGGTGTTCTTCTGACTTGAATCCTATCTCTAGCTAAGAAGAAGATCCGTCTAATGAGAAAACTTCACGAGAATTTTCTCCTGCTTTCGAGTGAAGCGCGAACGTGTATGGATCGGAATCGGAAATAGACCCGAAAAGTTAAATGAGGAAAATTTTGAGATGCAAGGTTCAATTTACGTGAGATCGGACAAAACGACTCAACCGAGATATTTAGAAGTTTATAACATCAAGAAAGTTTTCTCAAGGCCTGTATCAAATATTTGCAATGAAATTCTATAGCCTCATGCAGAAATAGTATGTTTTTGTTCGTCCTTGCCTACAAAGCTATAAAAATGTACCTCATGTGAAAAGCATATTCCGCGATTTGGTACGTAATATTATAAATTATCTCGGTCATCGTCTATCGTTAGTCTACAAAAAATCGCAGTACTGAAAAAATTGACTACTCTTTAGGTGATATGAAATTCGATCTAGAATTTCTGTTTGATCCCTCACAATCTTTTTGGCAATATTTCTCGACTTCTAAATCGTGAGTTTCGAAAAGGGTTCCCGTCGAACAAAATTCCACAAACATACGCGCAATCACATTCGAATTTGGAACAATGGTTCTCAAAAAATGTTGTGAACAATGTAGATATTCTGCAGCAACATTATGGACAAGACAGAGCATACAGCAATAGTAAAACCAAAAGTCACGTTTGGCAAATGTAGAGCAAGTTGGCTGCATCGGCCACAAACTGCCACTGCAGAAGTACCAACTGGGTGCATCTGTCGCGAACACGTATACACATTGAATGAGATCCAGTCTTTAGGGGGGTACGAGCTGCTAGGTTATACCGCAAAGTCCGTACGAGGATATCTCGCGACTGAGTATCAGCTGCGGGAAGCTCGACAAAACTATCGGAATGCGAATGTTGGCTCGAGTCGTCCGGGGAATGTGTGATACATAACGTACCGAGCTGCAGCTCATTGACGTGAACTTCCGAGCTTTGTCTGTTGTATTTACGCTCAAAGAGGCAAATTTCCGTTTAACGCTGCATCAGGCAGTGCCATCCCAGCCAGATTACGGGTAACTCGTATCATCTCTCTCTATAAGCGATGACTGTTTCAAAGTTACCACGGGCCCGTCGCACTCAGGGAAGGATCACCAATTCCAGCATCCAGTGAACCAAAATTTCTCAATTTTATAGTTGGGTTATTTTTCGTTATTTTGCGACTAGTTATCAATTTTTTCGTATCAGAAGATTTTCCCAATCCCGAAAAGTCAGCTCCTAAGTGAAGCGGTTGACAGGAAGCTTCAATCCTTAATTTAAAAAAAGTTTCCACAGTTTGCATAAAAACGTTGACCCCCCCCCCCCCCCCCCCCACAGTAGGATGTAATGTCTCCATGAGTGGCATGAGCTTCTGTACCTGTAGAAGAGTCCAAAACTGTGATTCGATCATATATTTAGTCGTACTGGGTAAAAATAATTGTGAAATTCAGAAGACTTGGTCAAGGTACACGTGAGTGAAATTTTTGTTCGTGACAGTGTTTGTAACAAGTATCTGATTTGACGAATTCTCCTTACCGGTTTTGTTGCAGAGTACGTTAACTGCTGGAGTCGACTGCTTAACATCTTCGTATCAGGATTCATGAATCCGTCAGGTGGTGGTTTATCTTCAAAAATGCTGACAACTCCAACGATAATTAACGCAATTATAATTATGATGCCGATCAATAATGTTAACGTCACTACTTTACTTTTGGGTGATATTACCATCGCCATCTTGTGGAATATTTCTGGTGATTCGAATAATTTATGAATTATCTAACGCTTTGTTTAATGAAATTTGAATATCACATCTGGTGTCCTTGTATTTAATCCAAGATCATATCTGATGGTTATTGTTCCTCACCTAATTGACGATTACTCGTGATACGGGATTCACCTTTCATCACATCATTCCATAAATAGATTATATCTTCTTAAACCTTCTTCGACCTTCTAAAACACTTTTCTAATGACTCTTTAATCAATATTTCTCTCCAATATATTGATATGAATAAGAATGGCTGAGAGGAGAAGTACAGTCTCCCTAGGACTCGCGATCATAATATTAAAGTTGACTTTCAAATAGCATAACGAGACTCATAAAATCTTGAATAGTACATCAACACTGGTACGCTTAACTCATCTGTAATATGTATACATATGTTAAGATTTTTTTCTAACAATTTTTATATTAGCGGAAGATTCTTGAATCGTTTACTCCATATTCCCCCGATCATTTGCTTAGATCAATTTAATTGATCATCTATTGGGCTGTCTTGATGAATTGAATATATTTTCATTTTCCATCTTTGATGAGTATCATTCATATTTTCTGCGCGAGGTTGCAGGAAGTCAGCTACGTCCTCCTGTGAACACGGAAAACCGACCCAAAAAGTTCAATATTTTGTATTTAAACTATTGTACAGGTCTGCAACGCGTACTCCTCTCTCGTACGCATTCTATACACCGAGGTACTTCATACCGTTTTCTTGGTCATTCTTTTTGAATGTTTTGATTTTGAGTTGCTCGTTCACATAATCAAATTCTGAAGATTCAGCCAAATACCATTGAACAAATTTTAACAATAAACTCACAAGATATCTGTGAAAACAAAGCCGACTTACTCTGAATAATCCACACCGACAGTAAATCCAGTTCGTCAAGAAGACTTTTTTCTTCTAATTTTCCCATACGAGAGTGATTTTGTATTTTTGCTCCAATTTTGTTCTCAAGAGTCTAAATCATTAATTTCACCGTGTACAGTTAACCAAACAAATCCTCGTGGTGATGAAATAATTTTTTGGATACTTGAGTACTTCATTAGTGAAAAACCACTGATCGACTTTAGTTTTTGGAAACACCCATGACGCTAAATTGGGGAAAAAATGAAGTATTACATGCAAATATTTTTCGCCAATCATGAATATTAACTCCCACGAGAAAGAATTGAAACGAAAAAACTATCATGACCATTAAGATGACATTAACACACTCAAAGACTGGAACTTCTTATTTGAAACCACAAGAGAATTGAATCTACCATCAGACTGATTACTACAGAGTAGATCAATCGTGTGAACTCTAAAAGAAGCATCTGAGCAGAAGATCAAAAGCTATCTGAAAAAAGGTGAAAAGAAGACAGATATTAAATTAAAGTCCTGTGGAGTCCAGAGAAAAAGGTAAAGAGAGTCGTAAAAGAACTCGGCAAATGTCTTCACTCACACATGTGTCATCAAATGAGTCTGAGGTAAAAGACATTCGGAAAAGAATGTCAAAGAGAAGAAAGTCTAAACTTCAAAGGGTTTGAGAGTTTTTCGCACGCTTCTTCTCACGATTTTTCTCAGCAGCATTATAAAAGCAGCAGGTTCTCTACTCGTGGTTCTTTCAAGGTATCATCACTCTTATCTCACTCGTCCAACATTGAAAACATCTTCTTCCCTTTTCAGTCCTGATTATGTCACTTTTCCATACGAAAATTTGTACCGAATGCCAAAAGAAGAATTTTTAGTGGAATCAGCGTGCTTGAAAAATATTCCAAGAAGAAAATTTGAATAAAATTGAAAGCTTGAAGTGAAATGTAGGACCTCGGAAACTCAAATACACATCGTTCAATAAGAAACTCTTGCGAGGAAATCTTGGATTTACATCACTCGCTGAAATGTTGCTGTGATATTTGTCATCATCAGGGTGGGTACCTTAAGAATTCTTTCAATCTAAAAGGTCGCTAAAAAAATGTGGATAAGAGTCGGGGTTCGCAAGAATGAATTGAAAGATCAGCCTCTAAAAATTTCTCAAGCAAAATAAAAAAAGTTTTTACGATGAAAGTAAGTCATGATTATCATTGTGCTGAGTTATACAAGTACGCTATCTTTTCACAGCATTTCATTTATACCGATGTCATACCGGACTGATCAATATTCTTTTCCCTTGAAGAGCGAACTCGCCATAGCTAACTTATCAGTGAGCGTACCGCACCCACAGTACATCTCATCCTGTTCAAGCATACTCTATACCATCTCTTCCTTCATTTTCCGTCTTGCTAAATACATTAAAAGGGTACTATATCATCTTAAACGAATCGATTCAATATTCAACTCGCGTATTTCATTTGCTAAAAGATACAAGATTTGATCTTGGAAACGTACTTTACCAGCCCTCAAAAGGGAAGATGTGAATAACATAATAAAAGCCTGTCTCTTTGCAAAACTCAGTCCGAAGAATCCTTGAGTATGAAATAATTTCGGAGATATTTCCTGTCAACCAGAATATTGAACTAAAAATATTACTGGTGTATCGAATGACTGGCGAATTTCTCAAAAATGTTTCTCAATGTGACTTGCGATACCGAATTTGTGTAAACATATGGTTATTTGAAAAATTTTATCACTCATGAAATTTCAGGATTATTGTTATTCGTTCATAGAAGAATATTTTCAGGAAAACCTTGATACCATACACTGACATGGACACGAGGCAGAATATTCCAGCACAATGAATGCAGTTCATATTCCCCGAGGCACGGGACGCGCTCGAACGTACTTACACAAGGGATAAAAAGAGCACAGCTCACCATATACCAGCGGTAAGCAGCTTTCTGATAACAAAAGCCCTCAAGAAAGTGGCAAATATTGTTGAAACACTAGTAAGCTCCTCATCGATATTCATGAAGTGATTCAAAATCGTGGAGGTACTCCCAATCGACATCACTCAAACAAAATCATGTCTCAAAGTGCAAGTAAAGTCTTAAATACCATGAAAAGATTGAGGAAAGGATTGAATATGGTATTTCCTATGACGAAGATGTCCTACGAGTGATTCATGATTAGAATTTTATCAAATTTATTTTATATGATGAGAAATTTTTTCATCAGATATGTACGATAATCCTGTGCGTCACGGATTATCACAATTTTGAAATGAGTGATAATAGAAAATTCCTTGATGAATTATTCCGTTAGTGAGCGACAGTGTAACTTTGTCAAGATTTACATAGAACTTGCTATACAGTTTTAGTTGAGACTTGATGAATTTACAAATGAACTGAATGAGACTTCTGCGAGTCTTTGTACGATCAAGTTTCCAACTCTGATCGCGAGAGAGCTGAAATTCTTGGATCTGTAGCCTACTTTTCAAACAAACGACATCCTTATGAATTCGTGAAGGTGGATCATATTGAAGCACAAGAAAAGCTGGGTATGGTTCAATTATCAATGGATTCAGAAATGTATCAAGATGATGAAACTCAATGGAAAATCAAAACTGCTGAGAAAACTTTTTACACATCCAGTGGAAATTTTCAAAAGACTGCAATATCTGAAAAAATTTCTATGTTCTCCTTGCAATTGTGGGATAATCGAAAAATGTCAATGTAGCTTTACTGGAAATTCAAGGTTAGAATGTTATTAGAGGGATCATGTTATAACTCAATCTATCGCTATATTCTATGTTGATCAGAGGGCTCAAAGTCGATCTGATAAGGCTGCACACCAGCTTCAAGGTACGAAATTCAAAAGAAAATATAACAGGAAGAGTAAAGCTGAGGTTTTGAACTCCACTCTACAATTTATTAAAACGGGACCCAAGCGAGGATCAATTTACTTGGACTACGCCTGCAGTGCATTTTGTCGCTCGGTTTATCGTGGTAGCCCCAGCTTGCATCATGAAATTCTATCATACATGTCATCAATGCTCAAAATCACGTACTGGATCTTAGGCTCGCGACACAAGAGAACAAATACATTGACAACAGACAATTCATTTTGGTGAGCTCGTTCTTCGAAAGTCTCCAAGAACGTATCAAATGACTGTCCAGGCCAAGGTTCATAAATTATTTCTCGCCCACTGTACTGCAAAGTTAACGAAATCTGATTGAGGATAAAAAATATATCTAAGAGTATAGAAACATGGCTAAGAATCGGTTCACTATGAACGTCAAAAGAGCAACTGAAACGAGGTTAAGAGGATAGAAGGATGTCATTCGAGTTCCAAGAAGCAAACATGAGACACCCAGAGAGAGGGAAAGAAGATGTGATGTGGAATCGAAAGCAAGAGAAACCTACCCTCGGTGAATCTACCTTTTCGAATTCTCATTATTCGCGAAACGTTTGATCCATCTCCTACTTCACAAGGAACATCTCACAGTCTCACTGAATCGGAATCATTTCTTCGGGCTTCTCTTTCATCTTACTACGTGAATCAAGATCAGACTTCTTGTGTATTCTCAGCTATATACCATCCATGAGCTTTGATTCACGTCGAGTGGATCTTTTGAATTGATCTACATTTGTATTCAGAAAAAGTTAGATCTTTGAGTATTCGATCACTTACTCGGGAAATCGTAGTGTATTGAAGCAATTTTAAGTCGTGATAAAATGAAGCATATTTCACAAATTTTCGAGGGCGTGTATGCCTTGTTTTCTCTTTTGCAAGTCAAATTGCTCGTAAGTGTGGACTACGACACACTATGAATACTGAACATGAATTAAGCCGATTGAGAGCTCATACTCATTTCCAAATTTTTCTCTAAGACTGTGCCAGATAGATTATCCAAGGACCTATTGACTGACTTTGCATAAATATACCCTTAATAATTATCACAATAAGAAAAAAAATTTTGTTTTCAGGAAAGTCTAGGTTTACTTTGAATTTTTTAAAACCACAAGCCACGATCTCCGATAGTATTCTGAGGCGAACCCCTAGGTGAGTCAGAATATATTGTAGAAATCAAGACTCTGAATTTAACTGTACTCGACTAGCGTTTCGATCAAACGTTCTCGTGTTGGGGTAAACGCCAAGCTCGCGTCGCACGGCTTTGTTCGCAAACTGTCAATCCATGTTAGGAGTGCGGATTTCCCGAGCTAACACTCCCGAGGTGTGTCCCGTTTGTGGCTTACGATACGCCACGATAGATCAACAACTAACAACTTGACATGATATTCCAACTGTCTTGACATAATTCGATTAAATTGAGATAAGGAATTCTAAGTTGATGAATTTTAGTGTTCTGATATCATCTGAATCATGTTCTTTTGACCTAATTATGCTAACATTCACTTATTCCAACAATAATTTTGTGAAAAAAATATTTCCAATTCGTGCCTGGTGGTAGATATCCTATCACGGTGGTTCAAAAATGTGGGAAAGTAGGAAGTTTAGAAACAAAATATTCCTATGGATCGTAATTCTAGGCACCTTCGGGATCTTTCTCCGGAAAAAATTACTATCTTCTGTTGGTCGATTTGAGAATGAACTCATTCTTTCGATTATTCCATTATGAATGATAGGTTAAGAATGGTCTCTGTCACGCTTTTTCGTCTTTTTCGTAGTTTCTCCGTGATAAATCGAAAGCGATAAGTTTTATCAAAAAATATGTGAAATAGTTGTAGGTAAATTTTTCCTAAATGTACAATATTTCACATTCATACAGAAATGGGGAACAGCCACTGTGGGATTCTCAGATGAAAAAAAAAACAATATCGGACGAACTTCGTCAATTCCTTGCATTTTTTCCTGAATTTTTTTCAATTGCCCACATTGGAATAAGTTCTTCCATACGTGAGCACATAACTTTGAGGACCGTCAAAAAAATCTACAAAATACTATTCTTCACATTTTTCAATAAAACTCATCCCTCCCAACTTATTACGTGAAAAAACATGGAAGAGACGAAAAACCGCTGGAAAGCAACTTTTTACCTGTTGTTTTCCATGGCAGCCATCAAAAAATTAAATTGAGAATCCGCCTTTACGCAAATAAGTATGGTTTACACGCGAATCAATGTCTGGTTTAAACGTAACGAATTCCGAAAGGAGAAATTGCAAATATTGCAGCAACAGTCAGGAAAGAATAAAAACCAGAAGTAAAAAAATTTTTGTAAAGTCTCCTCTATTATTTTTCACGCTATGATAACACGTCAAGTATTTTCTTGCAGCTATCTCATCCAGAATATCATTGGGAACTTTGAGCGGGTTAATTATTCGTAAAAACGAGTATCCCATCAGTTACTCTTGGTTCCACTGAATTTCACTAATTTGACTGTAGAATCACAATAATATTGCTACAGATGTAAACGAATCTAAAAATAGCCTAATCAGCAACCCCAAAAGCTTTTCTCTGAATTTTTAAGAATGACCAAGAGGACGGTACACAATACTCAAAGTGGATGATTGAACGTCTACCGTACAAAATTTAGCTCGCATTCAAATTCGCATATTCCGAAAACAATCGACTTAAGAGCAAAACTCTATAATGGATAAATTTTGAAATTTGAACCTACACTCCTATCAGCTGGCATTATTAATTGTCAAAGTCACTGCTCCAAGCTTATTGGACAGAAACTCTCCGGTGCACTTGCTCAATTGCTCGTAGAAGATCGGGCACTTGTAAGGTACGCCTGTCGTGTAGAATGTAATACTGTTGGCATCTTGATGCACCCACCTGGGCAATACTTGCAGCCTCAGCAATTTCATGCCGATGATGTTCAGCACAAAGATAACACAAACTCACCACGTGCACGTCACATTTTAAGCACACACAGATACATCTCTCTCTCTCTCACTTATCGTCAACCGCATCAGGTATCTTGCGTCTCATTTTTGCGTCGGTCGACTCTTGAATCAAGCCTTGATGGTACTTTAGCAACGTCTACGAAGAGATATCTCATTAATTATATCAACCCTTTAGACGCCTGTTTCAGGATGGGTGAGTTGTCTTTTGATTCTGATGCTGCACTACGTGATAAATCGAGCCAATTCGAATCGAATTCCGATCTCTTCGCAGACTTTAGGGCTTTGGATCGTGTGGGGGGGGGGGGGGGGGTTGTGAGGGGGGATGGAACTGAAGCCTCTTTGGAAGAAATAGATTGGAAGATGAAAGCCCAACGATTGAACGAGGAAGCGGATCGCTAATTGATGAGGCGAGTGTTGGAATGAATTGCTAAGAGACGCTTTTTTGATAAATGTCCGATTGGATTACAATATCCGATTATTATTGAGAGCAGCTTTCCGATTGACTTGGTTCCCGAAATTACATTTATGATCTCGATCCCGATGTTTCATTGTAGAAATTTGATTAATTGCGATTAGTCACCGGAGCGCAATTCGACATTTGAATGATTTACACGGGACTTAACAGTAGCGGATACGGTACAATGATTTGCCCTGAATATGCGATCTATTTCATTTAATGAGAATATCTCTAATTAATTATCACGCAAACGACCAGAAATGGGTCAAACGTGATAGTTAAGATATGAGAACTTTTATGAAAGTTATGAGCGAATAATGTAAAGTGATATCCGTATCTGGTTCACCTTTTCTGATGTGACATTTAGAGCTCACCACTGGAATCCACCCCCAAATCATGCGTAATCATCTAATCGGAAGATTAGCCAAAATTACCCATTGTAAATGGTACGCGAGAAATACTAATATACGAAAAAATTTTGATATCAAGATTGTTTTGAATCAGTTATGACACAAAAATTCCACTGAATGATGAGTTGAGAGTACAAATCTTAAAACACTGAATGATTAGCGAATGGTGTCAACCACTTTCGATATCTCTTACCATAGCTCCAATATTCTTTGCAAATTTGTTCGAGGAATGGAAAAAACATGGCGAAATATTTTCACCTAAATCAGAAATAGCCTCGGCTATCCACATCAAACTAGATACCGAAATATTCAATTGAAAAACTAAATCTCTACCCTGTGAGTTATAAGAGATCCAAAAAATGCTCTAACCTTGATCCAACTGTCGATTTTGTCCGTAAAGGAACCTTCCGCAATTTTTCTCCGATTGCAGACCCTCGTAAATGGAATGATAAACCTAAATGCATCCGTGCCTGTCCTAAAATTCCGTATTCCAAAAAACTCATAGCAAGAGATCTGTTGATTGAAGTATGACGTAAGGGTAGTTGACGTAAGAATTTATGAATATGTTTGACTTAATCATGTTGTTCTGTAACTTGCATCAATCATAGCAGTGCGACAAACTAGCAAGTGTGTGTGTGTGCATCACAAACTGTGCTATTTTTGAAGAGTCTTTCAATTCACGACGTGCATCGGATATGTTCTTGACTTTCATTTGATTTCTTCGTCTATTAAATTTTTCTAATGAATGTTTTCAGATTTAGGTTCACGTCGTTCGTCAGCACACCTCGACCAGACTGGGGAGTCATGTAGTCTGACAAATAAATTTATGGAAAAAACGAAAATCTATGTGTGGACTACGTAGGACCGATGAGTCTTTTGTCTGGAAATGAAAATATTCTAACCCTTCCTGAAAATCAGTCGATAAAAAATCTGATCGATCGACAAGAATACCATCCCTTGTCGTCTGAGGATTGAAGGATCAATAACACATTAGCAATCATCTCATAAAATGGAAAGCTGCCGTAGTCATGAACCGTTCCATATTTTAACGAAAGAATCAACGATTCTGAGATATTCTTGGATGAAAATATATGATCCTTCGAATGTGACTTTTTGAATCTTTTAAGCTGTAAAAGGGTCGTATGTTCAGAAGCGAAACATTGCATTGCAATAAGAATACCTAACAAGGAAAATCAATCGATTCAGTTCAACTTCGTAATAAATATATTAATCTATTTCGTTACGATCTCTGTTCTGAACAGAACAGTTCAGAATTCTACGGGCTTCCTGTTTCGTATGACTTTCGGAAATCCTTAAGAAAACCACTGCAAGAGTAAGATGACAATCACAAACAGATCCATTTCTCCATCTTGAAATCAGATAGATGTAACATCCATCGATGACATTTTACACCCGGATCCAAAGCCCTCGAAAAAATCTGCGAGAATTTTCATCAAAATGAAAAAAACCAACAACCGCCGACCACCATATTATTCATCACAATCACTTACTTCACTCGCAACTCACGTTTGAGTGGTTCGATCGTACACTACACACGTGACACCGGAGATCATAAAACGGTATAACATCTCGGAAACACGTGGGCTACGTGTAAACTGATGCTAGAGGCCCGAGTGACGTTGGGCTTCTCTAAACTCAGACTGGCGCGAGCTCATCACGAGGTCGACCAACTCTCGCGCGAATATCGCGCTTGGAACTCGCGCATGCGGCTTTCCTGTGAAAGGTGGGGACGCAAATCTAAATCCACCCACCTTATACAATTTTACTCGGTCAGCCACCCTAACCGTCCTTCCGCGGTGGCAAGATTCAGATGCTACCAGACTTTGACAGGTTACCTTCGTTTCTTTTTCATTAGCATTGTATATTTGAGAGACGATGAGAATGGTTTTTGTTTCGGCGCTGATTAGGGATTTTCGATCGGTACCGTTCAAACTAATCATTTCGGACAAAAGAATATTCATATTGTGATGTGTGAGTTTTACGTTCATCCTCGAATACTCAAATTTAACATTTGGGTCAAAATGGATGGGATTGGTTGAGATTTTGGTCAAAATTTTGATCTAGTGATACATAGACGGGGGACAAGATTTTGCAAAATTTACGAGGGTGGAAAATGGTTCGTAATTAGTTCAGTCCAAGACTTATTTACCAACGACAGTTCCTGAAAATCTAACGTCTTCAAAAAAATCATTTCTCTCAACAGTCGCTCTATCTCTTAGTCTCTCATTCTTTCTGTTTCAAAATATAAAATCTATTAGACGTGCTCGCCACGGTTGCAGTTGGGATAGTAACCTATGTTTTAAAAACGCTGAAAAACATCGTTAGTTGCTACAAAGCTGTAGAATTGGTGGGATGTGATACTCTGAATTAACCAACTATTTCTGATCTTCGTATGCAATGCATCCCCAACTTGCAACTATGTTGAGTTCTATTTTCATGATATTCATTATGCAAGTTACGGTGGACGATTAACATTGATCACCCATCTGAATGAAAATGGACATGATTTAATTTTTTAGTGGGTAACGAAAAGTTATATAGCACGATCGACTTCATGTTCCGATCAAATATTTATAGGAACAGAATTGAAAATGAAGTTCAACTGCATTAGTTGATGTCTTGCGGACTCTCACCACTCACTAACTGCGCTTAATTTCATGTAAAATACTTTCATGATCCATGCTAATGGCCTCTTTTCGGAGAAGCAATTAAACTTCAAGGAAAACTCAAGATCCCGGCAAAAGTCCAAATGTAAAAACTATTCAACAGGTACAATCGTAGCAAGAATTTTTACACTTGATCAATCAAACTAGGATAGCCGTTTGCTCATCAGAAAAGTTCACAGATTTATTTTCTCGTAACAGCCATGCCTACAGTAATGATATTTTCCTCCTCTTCCCTTTCCGATATTTGCTTGTCACCTTGACTTGAGATTCAGCCACTGGCTCGTTGTGTACCAAACGAATCACGTCGATTTTTGATCTTTTACATTTTTAATACTCGATGTAAAAAGGTGACTTTTTTAGAATGTTTATCCAACATAACAAGCTGTCTTAATATGTCACAGGCTATTACATCTGATTTGATTCAGCTCCCGAGTGACACATTTCACTAATTTAAAATCTGGCCTTTTCATCAGGACTGGATAAAATAATGACGAATCAATGCCTTTCATGAATAATCCCACAGAAATATCAAAGCTTACCGATATTGAAATGAATTTCACATTCCTGACTATATCACGCAAAAAAGTCGGAATATTCAAAAGAATTTGTCCGAAACTGGAAAGATGAATTTTACGTTCCCCTACTGCACCAAGAAAAGAAGATAGAAATATTCGGAATGACTCGTGAAAAACTGAGTAGTGGCGCATACCTGATGAAACTCGTCAGATATGTCCAGAAACTAGTAGTCCCCAGATAAAAATACATATCAGTCAGGTAGAGTACTACCTCGATAGTCGGTTGATACATTCGGTTGTTTCAAAGTGAGTGATCAAAATGGCTTTTGTTTTGCTGATTGTTGGAAACAGAGTTACGGTGTGCTTGCAATTTTTCGTCGAGTTGAGATACTATACTGTTGTTGCGAGAGATATTATCGTTGTTTCTGTAACAAAACCTCGTGCTGAAAGAGAAAAATGGTATGGAGGTGACCCGACAATAACACAGATACGACTGGGGAAATCTGAAAAATTTACGGCGCCAATATTTGCGTAACGCGTTCAACGATGCGCATGCAGGCTCAATTTGGAATGTTTCAAGAGCTCTGATTCGATGACAGGATACACACAATGTATGCTTCTCTGCAAATTCTCATTTCATGCCGATGCTTTTATTGTGAAATATGGAATTCCTACGTTTAACTCTCGGTTGCTGACAATTTGCAATATGTTTCGATATGATTATGCTGATTAAAATCAACTCATTATAATGAACAACTTATTTGAAACTGGTTCCAGAGCGAATGCTTGAAACTTTTTCACTAAATTTGGAACTATGTTGAGTATGCAATGGAGTGCATAAGATGGGATGCTTCACATCGAGTTTGATCTCAATTTATTGAGGGTGGTTCACTAGTTTTTTTCATTGCGTGGAGTAGGAAGAGAAATAGTTAGTAAAGATGTTCCATATCCCAATGACACAAGTGAAGAAAAAGCTTTTAGATTATTGTAGCCTTTCAGTCACGTGTAATACGAAAGCGGCATCACTTCATCCTTTCTCGACAACATCGACTGAAATAGATAAAAAGACTGAAATTGGCTTGTGATTGGCAAGGGAATTCTCATATCTTGTCAGATTTTTGCACCGATCTGAATTATAATTGGCTTTTCGGGAGGCTATTGATACTTCATCAAATACTTCTTTTCCTCATACTCCCTTTAGGAGAGACGAGCATATCACCCCCGTTTAGGGAGCGTCTGGGCTGGTTACGTACTGATTCGCGGCGAATGTACTTCGCAGCTCTCTTGATGCATAAGATCATGCACTTAGGAGAACCTGGCTACCTAGCTGCGATGTTTACCAGGTACCAATCAGAACGCCCCGCACGTGGTGATGCAGAAGAGCGGACACTCAAAGTTCCCAATATGAGACTTGAATATGGTAGAAGATCTTTCCAGGTTCAATGTGCTCACTTGTGGAACTTTCTCGCTTCGGGCTTTCGGCAAACTCAAAAAATTTCACTTTTTAAAGACGCTCTAAAAGAATTTTTCTTGTCGCAACCCTCCCGGAGGATTGACGTGGACCAGAAAACAGTACTTCAATCTCTGATAGGCTTGGGCTCTTTTCAATTAGTCTTTTTCTAGTTTTAGTCGAGTTTTACGTGGCTTACCTGTCACATAACTCTTAAATCTGTGATAGTTCCGGGCCCATGTCTGTCTTTTTATATGTACTGATGTACCTCGATTAATTAATTACCTAATTTATTTTGACTCGTGCGCATCTCTCGATGCCTTTTCAATGACTAGTCACATTCTGTGATAAATGAAATTTCCTTGACCAAAATGACAAATTGTATAATATTTATATGTTGATTATGACCGTTATATGTATCTCATTTAATTGTATTTTTACTTTTGCCACCAGGCGAATAAAGGGAATCAATCAATCAATCAATCCCTTTACAAAACCACTACCAGAAACCCTTGTTATCTTTCTGTCCCTCTCTTTATCAGAGCAGGCATAATAATTCGTTGTCCCAGTCAATACTAATCGAGAACATTTGAGACTGCGAGTATAGGATTCTATTACTGATGAAAGATTTAGTTAGTCCTGAAGTATCTGGGATAAAATTAAATGAAGGCATAAACGTGTCCAAATTGCCTAAGTTGCCATAGATTGTTTTTACGATTCATAACTTAAAGAATATCTTAGAAGAGATAGGAGAAAGACTGACAGAAAAACAGAAAAAAGATCCCATTGAATTGACTCTACAAAGACAAGTGGCAAAATTGATGCACATTTCATCTCTACGTGCACTCGATGCGAGACTCGATGCGAGTATTCGATTTTATCTAGCTGTGTCGTCTCCCAGAGTTGTCCAATTTTCCCTCTACTTTTTGACCCCAGATAGTTTCCTCTCTCGATTTTCTTCTACCGATAACAGTGAAAGCCTCTCTCGTCGATTGAATCAGCATCCATAGACTGATTCTCCACAGTAAAAGTGAACAAAAGCATTCGTCTACGACAGGCTTTCGAATTGAATCCTAATGAATTTTGAGTATACTTGAATCATATGAGTTATCGGTCCAAGAAATATGAGGAGTAGTTGACGGATTTTATTTTGATTTGATTCGTGTAATAAGGACTTAGGTTAGGACTCCATATGTCCATATTGAGTTATTACATATTTGCTGGAGCTAGTACATAATTGGAAGAATGGTGCAAGTAGTACATGGAATTTTATAAACTAGGATCATAGTAAGTGACATTAGAGAAGAATTTTTTCAAGCTCTTCCGGAAATGACTAAATAAAAGGGTGAGGTTTTTCAGGAGGAGGACAAGATGTGTTGTAATGCAGAGGAAACTGGGTCGATTCCTTCCAAGACAGCCTGTTTGAACTAGTCGGAAGTGTTTTTACTGACAAGTTAACTGTGGAATGTTTCTCTGCGATTTCGGGAGATCCAGTGTATTCAAATCTATTGTTGACATGTCGTTTACGACGCGTGAAGCTACTGAAACGAAGAACTGTTTCTTTGCTTCTGTGCACGGCAGAGGGTAGGTTAACGGGGGCTAGTCACCTCGTTCTGACTGTCGTAGGCAAAGTAAGTGAATGACCGAAGGTAGACCGTATTTCAGAATTTTGAAGCTTAGAAAGTTATGAATTGAGAATGAGATGAAAAGAGAAAAAGTAAAGACGATTTGCAGGTGCAAATATTTTCGCACTTTGGAATTCGATCAAATTCAAGCAGTACCCTTTGTCCGTTGCCCAGAGAGTTAAAAAAAAATTCAATACGATAATGCAACTAAATGGATACATATAGGGTGAACATTTTGACAATTCAAATCTGATATTCCATGTGTATTCGCTATTTGACACTCGGAGATTGTCCGAAAGACAGCAGTGTTGCAAATAAAGATACCATGAAGAGTCTCATTTGCTTTCCAATTTCATTGATCGAGGTTTCATATTAGCTGATCCAAGACTTGGAAAACTCTTCTGGAATCGTAGTGCGTAATCAAAAATTCTTCTGTGATTCGTTTCATCAGGTTTCATGACATTCCGAATTTTTTCGAAGTACTTTGAGTCAATGCTGAAGGTTGGTGAACCTTTAGGATGAGTCATATCCGACGCTCAGAATAATATAATGGTACCGAGTTTATGAGGTAGTAATACATTCGTCCTAGATCCGAGCCACAGCGAGGCTCAAAAGGCACACAGGTGAGGGTCAAAATAGCTGCCCGGGGTTAAGTAACCTCATGAGCGAGGCGCAAAAGGTATTTTATGCAAATCTACTTATCCAAATTTTGAAAAGCTGCAAATCAAATGTTTTGAAGCTGTTATTCCTTGAATGGAAAGATTTTCAAAAGCCCTCAAAAAAGAGGTGACACGCGCAATGACAAAAAAACCATAAGGTTATTCTCACGATGAACGCGGCAGTGAAAAATGATTCAAATTGGGCTTTGTACAAGAGCGGCGTCAAATTTTTCAATGAAACTAGGTAATCTAGTAAACACGGAGTTTCTTGTAAATTCAATAGGGAACAAGCTCTCAGATATTTTACTCTTCTTTTTTGTTCTTCAGTGACCGTGATAATTTCACGTGTTGGCGATAATACGTCTGACTATAGCGGGATCTATTCTACTGGCACTCACTGTTCTTGCCCCTCAGGCTTCTAGCAAAGTTTCCGATGAATGTCTTGCTTCTCAATCTACGACTACCTATTCCGATTTTCCACTTTCCGAACAGAATACGCGTGAGAAGGAGAGAGAAAGAGAAAAAAAGGAGTCTCTGTAGAGAACAAGTGGATTCAACCATGAAAAGAGGGGTGCAAGATCGAGTAGTCCAACCAAAGTTAAAGAAAGAGCGGTTTTCCAATTTGGTGGGTGGCTCACGAAAAAATGTGAGTCCATTCTCACTCTCGCGGGAGACCGGTGGCATGGAAGCAAGATACGAGCTATTCAAGGAAAGCTGTTGTACGGCCTTAGGGAATACCGAGTCCTGCAACGCCAAATATCTGCAAACTCATGTGTGTATGTGTGTATATATGTGTTTACGTGTCCTACTCTGAAATGCTTTTTGCCACGAGCAATGGAAAATTGTGCAACGTTTCAGGGAGAGGAGAAAAAACAGCAAATCTCTGAGCGAATATATGTGCAGAAGCGAAATATGAAACCCGCGGTGAAGCTCAGTCTCCTGTGGGATGGCCCAAGTGAGAGCGCAGTTATACGTGTAATGCGACGCTTTTTCCTGGCGCGCTGTTTCAAGCGAGAGATATTCAAAAGCCGTTTGTGTTGCTTCCCTTTTCTCAGATTTTTTTTCCACTTGACATTTCACACGCTTTGGTCGGGTTTGCTTTTGTCCTTTGAACGGCGTTGAAATTTCGATAATGCCCAGAGTACAAATAGTGGACTGATTTGGAAGGACATAATTATCGAGAGAGAGAATCCAATCCAATATATAGGTTTAACTACTCCAATTTCACAGAACTGAGTGGATTAATGGGTAACGTCGGCTGACATGACTCATTCCATTTTACGTAAGTTATTTTGTATCAAACATCATAACGAAGCTAATACTGACTCTCGTTTGCCTGTTAAAATGTTTACCTCTCGATTTACGTGTTATATGCGCTTGGCCCAAAGTATAGACAGATCCGATGCGTAATTACGAGCAGCAGTGAGTTAAAATATCCAGGTTTGAGGCTTCGGTGTACAACAGAGGTGCCAATTCTGAGCATCATATATAGTCGCATTTTGGGCGAGCTTATAATACATTGGTATTGACATGAGAGGTTGTTGACAAGGGTGAAGCGCCTCGGGCGCTGAAAGAGCAGATCATCGCTATACTACTGTTTGACGCGTATCAAACCACGAGATCTCGCATGTGAGCTGGGTTTCACTTTGATGCGCGTAGTTTTCTGGGGACATCAATGACATCGACAGAATTTGGGCTAGTATTGAGACCCTATTTATACGTGTATTAGGTATTGTTAATGACACGTCAGAGTAATGGTAAGAATCAATGGGTCACACATTACTGACGGTTCATTTCTGAATTGGATGATTATGGTAATTCATCGAGATATAAAAATAATAACAGATGAAATATTAATCCATCAAAAACCGACACATGAAAAATGGTAAGGTCCTGGATCAGGCGCTCATTTTTTATTCGATTTCGGACATTAGATATGCTTCTCAACCACTACGAAGGCCCGAGAAAAATTTTAGATGCCTTCGGAACTATTTTATTTTTTGACGTCTGGGTCTAGAGAGCGTAAAAATTATATTTTCTCATATTAAATTACATAGTTCTCCCGTGTGATACAACGCGAGCATCATTTGGAAAAGCTTGAAAGAAACCTATCGAAGGCGGTCTTAGAAATTTTCGTTGAGCTACTTTAACCCCTGGTCAGACATAATCCGAGTAATCCAGGCAAGCCTGGCCATCTTTGGAAGATATTCTTTTATTTTCCTAACATGTGATTTCTTATGCAAATTTGCATTGGTCGGAAGGTATTTTTTGCTGTTTCGTGAGTTTCTCTCGGGGCTCTTTGATTCGTCATTCTCTGTCCAATCATAAAACAGCAAACAGCAACTTCTGCGCATGCGCATGGTTTTGCGAATCAACAAATCTGAAAGTAATTTCAATCGAATGTTAAAAATTTTTTTACAAAATGAACGCTTGCAGAGCTCGATTTCATATCTCCGGTTAGTTGTAACCGCATTCGAATTCACAGAAAGAAGGTCACAACGAGATGACCCACTTATACCTAAACCGAAGCGACTGATTGATTTTTAAAGAGCCGTGTATCTTTGGTTCCAGTCAATAAGATCAAACTCAGCAGGTGATCATTTTGAAGAAAATTCTTTCAATTCTTGATTGAAACTGATCTCGGATACGTGAAACGACCCGCAAAAATAGCTGTCTTTTAGTTCGTTAGGGAAAGAAAAACGGAAAAAAACGCTTGAAAAATGTACGAAACAGCAAAAATAATCGTCAAGAGGAAGGACACAGCGCAGGGAATAAGATTATTACTAGGTTATCGCAATTATCGAAACAAAGTCATCGCCCGTGGAAAGTAATATGATCGTGATGGCATCGGCCGTTAACAAAATTTTCGACGACACGCCACGCTTTGAAAATTTTTCGAAAACGAGCAAGTGGATAGTGTGTAATTTCACGAGCGAAGATAATCAGTTTTCATACTCTCACACGATATCGGTATTCGATGCTTGCGAAGCTTTCCTCAACTTCTCGGTACTGGTAAATTCATCAAGCAACGCGATAAAATTTTTTACCAAATAAATTTTTGTTCTGGCATAAATGTGCAGATAACTACAAAATATTTTTTCTACTTTGGTAAAGGAAACTATGAGTTTTACGAAGTCACTTTGCGTGACCCAGATCCTACTGACACGAGAAGAGAGGCGAGGTGAGCGAGCAAAAGCATCGAGTTTACGTGCGTCGCATAATTCCATCACGGATGTTTTTCACCTCTTTCTCTCTCTCTCTCTCTCTCTCTCTCTCTCTCTCTCTCTTTCTCTACTCCCTCGGCTCGCGAGTCAGGGACTGAGCAAATTCAATCCCATTGGTATGTGTATACGCTAGGTGCAAAGTGCACACAGGTAGCGAACCAAGCGTTGACCTAGTGTGTGCACCTATTCATTGCCACGCACTCAACTATTCCCTCGGCGATTTTTTTTTTTTTTTTTCTTTTATACCAAACTACGTTTTCCAGTTTTTTTTTTCTCTACATTCCAATGCGTTTCGAGCAATTTTTCGGAACGACTTTTGAGTATAATCGGGAATTTTACGCTTCTAGGGTGCTATTCTTGAGGGTCACCTTTTGTCTCCGAGTGAACCTGCGATAGCGTAAAGCTGTACTGAACGCGATGCTTGAATCGCCTTTTCTCTGCATCGAAGCGAGCAACGCTTGCAGCACAACCCAAGTTTCTCTCAAGTTTTCCACGATGGACAAAAGTTTGCAACACTCTCTCTCTCTGATAGGGCATTGAGCGGTCAAAGCCGTCCTTTATCTCGGTTTACTCACTTTTAGAACGATACCTTTACTTCATTTTTTTGTCTCGCGCACTGCTGCTCCAACTTTTTCTTCTTCCGTTACTTATGGCAAGCGTTACTCTTGAGGCACCGACCCCGTGTTGTGTAAACCAAAGTTGACATAACAAATAATTTCTAAGATGACCACAAGCTTCATAATTTTATTTAGTCAGTTAAAAAGTACTCTGAGAAAAACCACCTTTTTAATTTGACTCTTATACTAACAAGGGGAGGACCACTTGTCCGGATCATTAATCTTGTCTAAATTTCTTTTACAGTTTTGTATCACCTAGTACATGAAGAATCCAAAGTAACTCCATCAAATGGGCCTTTAGTTCGGAGCTACAGCCAAAAAGATTAGCATTGCTAGTATACATATGTAACTTTTTAAAATGGGCCTATACAATGATAATCAATCTATGTATGAGCAATGATAATCTCAGCGCCTGTATTTTTGGACAGGAGGCCCATTTGTAAGAGTTACTCTGGATTCTTCATGTACTGGGTGATACAAAACTGTAAAAAGAGTATAGTGAGATTTGATGAGCCCGGCCCTCCGGATTCCCCTTGTAAGTCTAAAATTAGTTCGTATGTGAAGTTTTTGATGTAGATGTCACAACATCATTCATATAATGCATCTCCCAACGACCAATACTTTTCATAATGTGATATTTCCATATTTTGATGTACGTAACGGAAAACTGATACGTCAGAATACCACATCAGTATTCTTGGAAAAAAGTCCATAATATGATATGATATGATCTAATATGATACAAAATTAGATCACGTATACTTCCAGATAATACCGGCAAACTTGGAACAAACTTTAAAAGAAGAAAAGAGCCAAGGATTTGAGTGTAAGTGATAAGATCTCGAGAAAACACAATTAAAATCTCGACGCAAGTTTAGTTCTATTCGTGGCGGGCTCTTATCCCATGCCTGATCCACCTTATTTCAACGAGTGAATTCGCAGCTGCGGCAGTCAAGGCAAGCAAGTAAAACCTCCGGATCTTCTATACTGCCAGGAAGGAAACTCGCTCAGACAAGAATTTTCAAGATCGTCTGACGTGGCTCGAGTCGAGTGTAATCCAATTGTTAGTTTCGAGACCGGCTTCCCAGTTGCGACCAACGCATGAAGAAGGCACAGTCGAAGCGAACCATAATTGGGTAACTCTGATTGCATAACGCCGTCGCCTCTATTAATCTTCATTCATGGCTTTACACGAATTTACACCTTAATTAGTCTTCAAACCTTCACTTGGATGGTGAGCTTAAGATTATTAACGATTGTGGGTGACTCGTTGAAAGAGACTTTCAAATAAATGTAGATCTGACTTTCATCTTTATTCATTCATGGATGGATGCATAAGTCATCCTGTTGACTTAAGAATTTTTAAATAAGACTCTCTTTAAGTGTCATGGGCTGAGGTCTATTCTGAGAATCTTTTCTCACGATATCCTTGCGATGTTTTTTTATCTTTCGCGAATTGGAATGATTTGGAAAATTTTGCCTGTAATGAATTTGAATGTTGGAACAGACTGCTCATATGTCGATGAAATCGTGGAAAAAAATGAAATGTGTGAGGAGTAGAATGAGCACTATACTAAGTGACAAAGATAAGTTGGCGGATTTTCTTTGCGCTTGCTAATGGTTGAAAACTATTTCAATTTTGCGCGGCCAGCTCATTTCCGATGTAAAAATTTCTCAGGAATCGATTGGTGTACTCAAAATTGCAATATCTCTTTTAGTTTCTGCTTAATGAATGAATTTTCGCATACATGTAATTTCTATTTCTACGAATATCGATCGGAGCGAAATTTTGATGATTGCATCAAAAAGATCGCGGCATTTTGAGTCGAAAATGCTATTTCCGGTTTTCATCTTGTTGCATTATTTCATTGAAATTCATCAATTAGAAAATTTGATGTGAAATCGGTAACGCTTTTTGTAACGCTTGTAACGCTCTTGTTGTTTTTTGGCGTCGGCAGGCGTCTGCTGCCAGTCTGCTGATGCGCATGGCGATCGAGATTTAGATCGGGTGCGTGCTATGTGTGTTTATTTCTGAGCAACCATGGACGAGAAGGAGCAATCGGATTTATAATTAATCAGTGTAATTTTCATGATGTCCCTGTGATGTGAGCGAATCGTGTGAATGAGTGTCCTACAACCACGCAGAGTGCGCCTTAACCTCACAATGAGGTACAGGAGCGTCAGGCCTGGATGATGATAAAATTGATCATTGGAACACCTTTCTTTCATGCCTACGGTATCAAACGTCAATGAGGCAAACCGATTGAACTGCAATTTTTTTTTAAATTCTCAGCCGATGGCCTACAAACTCATATTTTTTTCTGAGGATGGGCTCGATCGCATCAAATGGCTCTCAAAATTGATACACATTACTTCTTATTTTTTCTATTTTTGGAATACGCTACTCTGAAGTCTATGATATTGAACTTCAATAAGCAGATCGGTGGAGTTGAACATTTTCTAAAACTTGTGAGCTGGTGGCCTCGGTACTCGTATTTCTCTTCGAAAAAGAGTGAACTCGGTCTCTTTATCTGACTTTCAAATTCGTTTGATTGTCGGAACACCTCACTCTGATATGGCACGTCAGTGGGCAAATCAATTAACTTGGAATTTCTGTAAATATTCTCAAGCTACGCCCTCAATCTTGCATTTTTCATCAGAAAAGAATGAAATCTCTCGCATAATTTGGGTTTCAAATTCGATGAATGACTCATTTTATTTTTATGAGCATCGAAATACCTTATTGTGATTACCATGATATTGGAATTCAACATGTGGATAGATCGACGTGAAGATTTTTCTGAAATTGAAACAGACAGGCCTGTGAACAGATGGCTTAAAAACTTGTCATTCACTTCAAGAAAAAGTGGATTTGATCGCATTATTTGGATGGTACATGGATCACACTCATAAATTATCAATTTTGAGTCCTTGACCTTTCCCATTACAATTTTATAGCATTGGGAAGGCCGGCTCCTCGACACCGCCTAGAGTGGATTTAAGCGAGGGCTCACGTATATCAAATCACATTCACTGGGAGATTTCGTTGAGAATCCATGATATTAGTGATGTAGTACTTTTTCGACTCCCTGCGAGGACAACAATGGGACCACGGTGGAACCAAACAGGATGTTGCCGGTATTCGCCCATTCATTGCACATTTTGGATCCCCGACCATCTCTTGCAATCCATATCATGATTTTGTATTGCCGAGACGGCCAGCTTCTCGATACAAACGAGGGCTGAGTGCAAAAAAGA
The DNA here is from genome assembly GCA_029851415.1 of Eretmocerus hayati. NCBI lineage: Eukaryota > Metazoa > Arthropoda > Insecta > Hymenoptera > Aphelinidae > Eretmocerus > Eretmocerus hayati. Next base: position 134,656,575 of record CM056742.1, on the reverse strand, counting down.
GTTTGCTTGCGTAGGTTCACATCACCATGGAACCAGGGCGAGACTAAGCCGGAAGCTACCCGAAAATTTTTCAAAAATCACCTATTCCGGATCCTTAACCGTATTTTACCCTACCAACTATAATCGTATAGCATTGAGAAGATCATCACGGTGACCGCATACGAGGTCTTGCTTAAGTCAAATCACGTTCAATGAAAAATTCCGTTCAGAATCGATCACATAAGTGAGATGGTCCTGTTTTGACACGCTGTGAGGACCACCAGGGGACCAGAATGGGACTAGATTGGATGCTCCGGAGATTTTCACATCAGTTGCTCATTTCGGATTTCCGACTGAATCTGTATCATAATTTTGTGCCGTCGAGATGGCCAGTTCCTCGACACAAATGAGAGAGGAGTGCAAGCAAGAGATACCCTGCGTAGGGTCACATTCAACTGATAATCTCTGTGAGATTTCACCACAGTATTAATCGTGGTTTCGACACTCTGCAAGGACCTCCGTAGAACCAGACCAAAACTAGGCTGGTTGCTACGCGATGAACTCCCAATAATCATCTATTTCGGTTCCGCGACCGTATTTTACCTTTCCGAATGAACTTCTGTAGCATTGGGAAGACCAGCTTCTCGACGACGCTAGGGGTGAAGGCAAACGAAGACTTGCCTACAACATATCACATTCAATGGAAAAATTTGACGAAAATTCCGCTGGCATCAAATGAATGCTTTCTCTTTTGAGAAAGCAAAAACGCCTAAATCCATTCAAATCGCTGTGTTGCTGAGGAGAATATTTTAATGGGCCTGGATTCTTATTGGGACATGATTTTCTACATATTTTGTCATCCTGGAAACGATCCCGGTGTTTCCATCGACCTTGGATGCGTCAAATCCAAGTATTGAGCAGATAACTCTCGTCCTATCTTATGCATGGACTGCCTATCCTTACACATACGTTTGGCACATCTGCCATCAACTACTCAGTGCTTTAATTTGACGCACTGGAGTTCTATGAATCCAGCGGGATCGCATTCAGAAGTTCAAAATACGCAAGGAACCATAGTTCCGTGAGTGATCAAGGTCTATTCAAATGCTCTTCTTAGCAGCACAGCGATTTGAACGGATTCTAGTGTTTTTTTGGAAAAGTGTAGTCTTATCGCCAGTCCCGGTCTCTCGCGATTTACAAAGATCCTTGACCCCTCAGGCCTAAATAGACCTCGTTTTTGGTTTTCAAGGGTGAGAATACGTGTGGAAAGGTCGTTCATATGACGACCCAGGTGAGAAAAATAGTCTGCGTTCTATCGCGTCACTTCCGGAAGGACCATCGAAACGTTACGTTTTTCTCAATCTTTTGAAAATCTCCTGGACTTTTGCTAGATCGCAAGATCTCATTCCTCGGGAGTTTTGAGGTGACTTTCCCCACCCAAGCCCAGAATAGTGAAACCTGTGGAAGCCTGAACGTAACAATCTTCTTCGTCGGATCGCTGTATAACGCATAGCTTCCTTATGGTCGCGGATGAAAAACGTAAGAAAGGAGGGAAAACCATTTTTCATAGATTCATAACAACTTTGGTCCACGTTACTTAATTAGGACGTACCTCAACTCAATTCATAGATTTTGGAACAAACTTTGGAATAAACTATAGCATGTATCAAAATGTGAAGATACACCAAAGTTTCATGCAAGGCAATAGCGAAAAAGGGTCGAAAAACACGATTCTCTCGATTTTCCTTGAACTTTAAGGCTCTTGCTCCACCAGAAAAACTCAACTTTGAACATGCAGCGGGAAGATTTCCGGATTCTCTCATCAAAAGACAGTGAAATTTTACCCGCACGAAGCGATTCCCGAGAAAAATGGATTTTCGGCCCACCCTACTGTTGGTGCAGTGTGTTCAAAGCCGTTAGCTGTCCTAGTGCAAGCGCGTGAGCAGTGACTTTGGCCAACGCATTCTGTCCTCGGACGAGCCTGATTCAAAATTTGATTTTCATCCGCTGTCGTGTCGTTGTGGCTGAGGTCTGCGATCAGCATCCTGGTCAGCTGTGTAGCGAAATGTGCGACTGGCTGCTGGCTACCGTCTATATGGTGCGCGAGCATGTGGTGATCTTGGAAACCAGGACATATTCCCTGCTCTGCTACACTCGCCAAGCATCGGTACGAGACCAGATCGACACTCGCCGAAAACCGATACGAGACCAGATCGACACTCGCCGAAGACGGATACGGGACCAGATCGACACTCGCCATTGACTGATACGGGACCAGATCGACACTCGCCGCAGACCAGTACGGGATCAGATCGACACTTGCCGGGGACCGGTACGGGACCGGATCGACACTCGCCGGGGACCGGTACGGGACCAGATCAACACTCGCCGGGCGCCGGTACGGGACCAGATCGACACTTCTCGATGACCGATACGGGACTAGATTGACCCTTGCCGACAATCGATACGGGAAGGGATGGACACTAGGCGGGGACCGTTACAAGCCCACATTGACACTCGCCGGGGACCGCTTCGATACCAAGTAGACACTCGCCGATGACCAGTACGGGACCAGATCGATACCTGCCGGGCACCGATACGAGACCAGATCGACACCTGCCGGGCACCGATACGGGACCAGATCGACACTCACCGAAGACGGATACGGGACCAGATCGACACTCGCCGATAACTGCTACGGGACCAGATCGACACTCGCCGCAGACCAGTACGGGACCAGATCGACACTCGCCGCAGACCAGTACGGGGCCAGATCGACACTTGCCGGGGACCGGTACGGGACCAGATCGACGCTCGCCGCAGACCAGTACGGGATCAGATCGACACTTGCCGATAACCTATACGGAACGGGATCGACAATAGGCGGGGACCGTTACAAGACCACATTGACACTAGGGCTGGGACTATCCGCAAATCATCCGGATACTTTCCGGATATCCGGATGGTGAAAAGTTGTGTATAAAGATCAAACATTTCGAATCCAGCATAATTCAAAGTATCCGGATATCCGGATATGCAAAAGTACCAGCCCTAATTGACACTCATCGGGGAACGGTGCAGGACCACATTGACACCCGCCGATAGCCGGTTCGGGACTGTATCGACACTCGCCGAGTGCTGGTACAAATGCAGATCTACTCCCATCGGGGATCATCTGCACTGCCAGATCGACTTGCCCCATGAAATCAGTCCGACAACCGAGAACGGTGTGCAATGCATCGTCAGCGCCACGATATTTTCCAGCGAGTTTGAAAAGTAATTTTACTAAGATCGTGTGAAACTCAGCTCACTTCGCGGAAGTATCCTGATTGTTTTTGGACTCATCTGTGAATTCTCCATCATTTTGAAAAGCTCAGTCTTCCACCGATTTATTCGAAATTCTCGATGTAATTCCAAGTGCGGGAAATTTTTCTACGAATTCCCAAAAAACTCTCATCAAGATTGGTGCATAATCAAGGGAGAGAAGTTGGAGAGTAATCCTTCAAATTTTGAATCCGTTCAATCTTCGCTAATTCCACTGACCTAATGTTGCACCGATCTCAATGCAACTATCTCCGAAATCCCTTGAAAAACTTCCCGTACGTGGCTTCACATCCAAATACGGATTGGAAACTGTTCAATCAACTAGTTATTTACAATGTACTAGTTCCACAGCAAGGTGGCATCACCGCTTCCCTCAAATTGCTACGGAGCCCTCTAAACGTTACCTCCATGCTGTCGATACATTGATCTGATCCTTGCGATAATTTTGCAGAGCATTCAGGCAGGCATCTTTTTGGTTCCACAACAGTCCAATGTTGGTGTCGAAACGATACTCCATAAACCTTTCGGTGGAAGTCCTGAAAATTTGCCTTCTCGCAGTGTGTAATTGCATGTTTGAAGAATTCCTTTGCGCCTGTTTTCGGCAAACTTGAGCATGCGACTTATCGCATGAACATTGTGGTAAGTACAATAGCTGATACGCTGCTAAACGACACGGCCCATTTTCGTGTCATCTAGATACCACGGTGGGTTCTAGATTGGTGTTAGAAATATGCTTACCTACTTGGAGTCACTGCTCAGGCGCTTGCGGTAGCACAGTTAAGTGACAACAGCGACTAAAGCCAGTAAAACATTTCAGAATTCGGTCTTTCAAAATTACCACAGTGCAACCGTTGGGCATGAAATCAATAAGCTAGCAGACATTGCATCCACGAGAAGGAATCAAAAACAGAATATAACCTCAACGTAGTGCGTCACGAACGATACGCAAATGCGATACCTAGAAGTCTATTCTCCAGTATCCCGTTAGAATCGTCATCATGTCTTGGACAGGCCATTTTTACAGCTAATTGTTTATATTTTTTACACACGCCTCCCATTATGTATTAAAATCTCAAAATACATCTATCGAATGAGGAGGAAAAGGAAAATGAAACCAACCTATCACGGTTTTTTTTCAAGCTATCCCAGATTAGAAAATAATGAAGCAAATTGGTCACGTAGAATCAAAAATGATGCGAGAAAATACTTGGCGCTCGATTTTGCATGAATCGCACCAAAGATTAGCTCTGGTTGGCTCGTGGCGCGTGAGAATCTGTGAACTTCAAAATCGAGTGCCGAATAATTTTCTATCACAGTACTGCTTCTACGTGACCAATTTGCTTTACTCTTTTTTTAATCTGGAGTATCTTGAGAAAGAACCGCGATTGGTAGGTTTTATTTTCAGGTTCCTCCTCATCCAATAGATGTATTTTGAGATCTAAATACATAACGAGAGGGTTATGCAGAAATTATAAACAATCAGCTCTCAGAAATCGCCTGTAAAGATATGATGATGATTCCAACGGGATGCTGGAGAGTAGACTTCTAGATGAAGTAGACTTCTGAATTTTTCAAAGAATTCTCGAATGAACGGATTTGCCTTTCTAAAATTCCATATCCCATGCATCACAATGAGGATTCCCAATGATCAAAAAAAAAAAAGAGAAACCTGTCTATAAATTTCGAGAGCCAAATGATGCGATGGAGTACATTCTGTTTTGAAGAAGAATACGAATTCCGAGGCCATCGGTTTGGAATTTTCAAAGAACTTCCATCTTGATACCATATAATCAGAAAATGAAAAAGCATTTTCCTTCAATTTCAGAAGCCAAATGATGCGATAGATCTTATTCTTGCTCGACGGAATATGCGAGATCGAGGATATAGTTTTAGAATTTTCACAGGAATTTTAATCGAATTGATTTGCCCACTCAAGTTTCCTATCATAGGCATCGGAATGAGGTATTTCGATGATCAAACGAATTCGAATGCATTCGCAATAATTTCAAAAGCTCAATAAAGCGACCCAGTTCACTCTTTTTTGAAGAGAAGTACGAGTGCCGAGGCCACCTGCTCACAATTTTTAAAAAATGTGCAATTCCACCGATCTGCTTATTAAAGTTCAATATCATAGACTTCAGAGTAGCGTATTCCAGAAATAGGAAGAATCAGAAGAAATGTCTATGAAGAGACCGAGTTCACTCTTTTTCGATGAGAAATACGAGTGCCGAGGCCACCAGCTTACAAGTTTTAGAAAATGTTCAACTCCACCGATCTGCTTATTGAAGTTCAATATCATAGGCTTCAGAGTATCATATTCCAAAAATAGAAAAAACAAGAAGTAATGTGTATCAAATTTGAGAGCCATTTGATGTGATCGAGCCCATCCTCAGAAAAAAATATGAGTTTGTAGGCCATCGGCTGAGAATTTAAAAAAAAATTGCAGTTCAATCGGTTTGCCTCATTGACGTTTGATACCGTAGGCATGAAAGAAAGGTGTTCCAATGATCAATTTTATTATCATCCAGGCCTCACGCTCCTGTACCTCATTGTGAGGTTAACGCGCACTCTGCGTGGTTATAGGACACTCATTCACACGATTCGCTCACATCACAGGGACATCATGAAAATTACACTGATTAATTATAAATCCGATTGCTCCTTCTCGTCCATGGTTGCTCAGAAATAAACACACATAGCACGCACCCGATCTAAATCTCGATCGCCATGCGCATCAGCAGACTGGCAGCAGACGCCTGCCGACGCCAAAAAACAACAAGAGCGTTACAAGCGTTACAAAAAGCGTTACCGATTTCACATCAAATTTTCTAATTGATGAATTTCAATGAAATAATGCAACAAGATGAAAACCGGAAATGGCATTTTCGACTCAAAATGCCGCGATCTTTTCGATGCAATCATCAAAATTTCGCTCCGATCGATATTCGTAGAAATAGAAATTACATGCATGCGAAAATTCATTCATTAGTCAGAAACTAAAAGAGATATTGCAATTTTGACTACACCAATCGATTCCTGAGAAGTTTTTACATCGGAAATGAGCTGGCCGCGCAAAACTGAAATAGTTTTCAACCATTAGCAAGCGCAAAAAAAATCCGCCAACTTATCTTTGTCACTTAGTAGATAGGCCAATCGATTTCATGGTCTCTGACTTATAACGTGTTTGTTTGAGTGCAACAATAGAATTCATGTTTTTTTTTCATCTCGAAAAATTCGAAGGATGCTCATGTCGACCGTGCCAGAATAATTTGAATAAGCTGTCAAAATAGAGGCTAATCATCGAAGCAACTCTAATATCAATCCACGTGAAGACTCCTTAGAAAGTTCAGGCTGGAACCTGATTTTCGATTTGTTATTTCAGGAAGAATTTGTGTATTTATCCGACTTATTTGGTAAAATTTAGTCGGAATTCTGAGACCAACATCTTGTTAACTTCCCAACGAACCTGACACATCCATGAAACTTTATTAAATTTGGTGAGTGAAATTGTTACCTGAGAAATACTTTCAAACTATTCCAACTGCCCTCTTCTAATGATCATGTTTTCAACTTTTTAGGTGATCTCAGATGAGATTATCGAGCAGGCTATTGAAATTCATATCATTTCGAATACTCGCAAACTTTCTATTCAACTTAACCTCAACACGTTGTTTTCAGGTGTCCGCATACAAGCCGTATGTGGACAAGCCCAAAAACCGATGTTTGTGATAACTTCAGTTAGATATCACATAGAAATCTGAAAAATTCCTAAAAATCCATGACAAGGTGATGAATCAATTTCTCCGAAAACGGAGTCTGCGTGCTTTCATTTCAAAGAATAGTGGTAAGAACAAAAAATTTTCATTACTCTAACCTAAAAATGCCGCGTTTAAATAGGATTTTAGGGTTCTCGTTATGAAAAAATATATCCGCACCTCGCTTGCAAGCTCATTATGGGCACTGGAGGACATGTCTGTCTCGCTTCGCTCGACAGACAAACTGTCCTAGTGCCCAAAATGGGCTACCGCGCTCAGTACGGAAATATACTATTTCAATCTCATCATTTTGTCATTTTTTGTCACTTTGCACGATAGTTATTGACTGATTTCGTATCAGGCCGAATTTTCCGAGGCTGGAAGGTGTGGAGCAGAGTAAGCGGGTTAAAAGTGAATTCGAAGGCAAATCATGGGAGGTATGTACATCGATCGCCGTGGGAATTCACTTATCTAGTACCATCATTCCAATTCGTAAATCAGTGAAAAAATAAGGATTTGGTCAGACATACAGCCAATAAGCTTTGGCAGTACTGGGCATTCCAAGAAAAGTTATTGAGATCACAGCAAGGACCACTCAACGACATACTCTTTAAAAGACCACCATGATGATTACGCTAGGTTTAATATCTTTTTGCTCTAATAAGCCAAATTCTTGCTATTAAAATTCCTCGTTAACATGATTAGTTATAAATATGATCATTTGATCCCCAGTTAGAGAAAAAAATCTATCAGAGGATCGAGATTTTGACGAAATCATATCTTCTTCATCGCCTTAGAATTACAAACTTGAGACAAAGACATGCTAAGACATATCTAAGGAGACGTTTCGATTGGATTGTCAGTGGAATTAAATTTACGGCAGCGGGTGTGGCAGAATTTATACCTTCTCGGGATTACACCAAGTTTCTCGCACGAATGTCGACACGAGAGGATTACATTTGCCCGGAGAAGGGCATAAAGTACTAGTGTTTGAGCTAAAATAGAGTCGAGGACGGGCGAGTATTACAATGCGAGTCAACTGGATATCTACTTGAGTATGAGAATCGAAGTGGGTTGATTTTCCAAAATAGATTGAGCGAAGAGGTTCGATAATGAAATTGGTCCATGCGGATGAATGTAGAGTAGATATTAACGAAGCTGTATTCCGAACAATCAATTATATGTTGCCCTCCAACACAGCACTTCTGCACTGAATAGGAGTGTGCAGCATTCCATCAATATCTCGTCGTCCTTTCATTCGCTGCAAATTCGAGAGCAATTACGCGATGTAACGTGAGTCATCGAATCAATACCTGCCCCAGATTCATTCTAGAAGTCGCTCAATGGATGAGATGAAAAACTCCACAAATCAGCTAAAAAACTAAATTTCTTCCTCCCACTAGCTTAACACGTTCACTGCGAAGGCGAAATCGCGATTCCGGTCTAGATTGCGAGAGAGTACAAATGTGCGTTTCAGCACTTTCGGAAGCTAAACCTTTTGGAAAATCATTAGTTTGGCATCTAATCACAGTATTTCTATGAATTTTTGTGGACCCCACCGGTGGGGCCCATCGCACACAGAGTTGGCAACCATCTTTCTGCGAGGCAGGTCCCACCGGTGGGGCCTAAAAGTTTTCCTCTGATATGAAGAATATTCACGAGGATGATCAGTAGTATCGATAAAATCATCAAATTCAATGTTATGAGCCTCCAAGAGAACTTGTACTTGAATATCTGTTCCCCCCAGAGAATAATGTTTGATCATGGTTGTAGCGTGCTTCAGCATTGCTAAGCCTGATCTCGGGATGCGGTTCATAGGCATTATTCAAATCGTTTCAAGCATGAGGAGTGATAGATTCACCCCGATCATCTTTTTCTATATGTTCAAAGGCAAGAGTTTTACAGCGCATGGCAATACACATACGACAGAGCGAAGGCTGTGCTTGAAAGAACCTACGTTTTTTGATTCAGCAGAAACTTTTTCCCGCGCGTAAATGGAAAATTAGTCAAGTGGGGTTCGATAATTTCCAACGTGTTTCGGTTTTGTTTGTAGATCTTGAAATAAGCTTTCAAATGAGCTAAGATACGTTGGAAATTAACGAATCCAAAGTAAGTAGTCTGCTTATAATCACTTGATATTACGTAATTAATGGATAAATTGCGTAAAAAACGAAAATCCGGGAAAACTCAGCAAAATCGAGTCCAATACCGAAACTGCTGTGTATCACAACATGAACAACGAGAAATAATCACGGCATAAGCCATTGTATATGTTTCCGCTGTTGGACGTGAGCTGGAACTCAATGAAAAGTGGGCCCCACGGGTGGAGCACATCGCAGTGATCGTGTTAAACTTTAGACATCACAGTGGTGCGAAAGAATACATACAAAAGTGATGAAATAGCGATATCTAAAACTAAGTATATTAGTCATTTCGGAGCATTTCGGCCAGAGGCGTCACCAGGGGGGTCTGGGGAAAATCCCAAAAAAATTTTTTCCATCAATACTATGCTTAAAAAGTACAAAAAAACTTTTTTGGGATTTTTTCGAAGCACTCCACGGGCCCTAGGGCCCACAGAAGGTCTATTTTAGGCCCTTTTTTGGCCTATTTCTGGAAAATCATAGCTCCGACTAGACTCAATCTTTTTTTACGTACTTGGGCGGATTTTCTTTGTTAAGACTAGCACTTTTGAAAAAAAAATAGTCCGGAATCAATCATGCAGCCTGGTAACTTCGAGGAGCTATTTGCTGAGAGCAGATTTTAGCGATTTTGAGCCTGATTCAAAGCGATCTAGCTCTTACTGGACATGTGATAATCGACTTCTGCAGGTGGTCATTTTGAAGGTCTTGAAAAAACCTACAATTTGATCACCTGTAGAAGTCGATTATCGTACTTTTTATAGGAGCTATAGCCGATACGAGTTGAGCAGTTTTGTAAAAATGTCAAACTTTGAGCTCAATTTAAAAAAATCGTTTTTTTTCTTTCGACCCCAAACCTGTGCGAATATGTTTTTCGATGCCAATACTATCAATTAAGACAATAATCTGGGTGGGCCATTCAATTCTCGATTTTATTCAGCCAATTTAAAACACCCTTTTTTTACTTTTTGCTTGAAATGCCGACATAGGCATGGCTCGCATATGCTTCCATCTGAGTTGTTGTGCACCAATCTGGGTGGAATCACTCTTCAAAGTACCCCCGAATATGTACAAGAACATCCGGAGGCAAGCCTCAAGCCAGAAGCGAGCTGGAGGCTCTAACCATCAGGTCCGAGATGGGCATTATTTCGTCTATTTGGACGCAGGCGAGCGAGGTCTCGATTCCTTGTGTTCTTGCCCAGAAACGACACGAGTGGCTAGAGTAGGGATACAAACATGTTTTTTCGACTCAAAATGACCATCTAAACACGATTCCGGGGTCCATTTTGAGCCCTAAATCATCGTCGTTTTGCAGTAGAGGCGCAAATTGATATATCATAGGCACGAATTGACCCCGGGATTGTATTTAGATGGTCATTTTGAGTCGGAAAAACATGTTTGTATCCCTACTCTAGCCGCTCGTGTCGTCTCTGGGCAAGAACACGAGGAATCGAGACCTCGCTCGCCTGCCCGAAATTAGACGAAATAATGCCCATTTTGGACCTAATGGACTGAACCTCCAGCTCGCTTCTGGCTTGAGGCTTGCCTCCGGATGTTCTTGTACATATTCGGCGGTACTTTGAGGAGTGATTCCACCCAGATTGGTGCACAACAACTCAGATGGAAGCATATGCGAGCCACGCCTATGTCGGCATTTTAAGCAAAAAGTCAGAAAGGGGGTTTTTAATTGGCTGAATAAAATCGAGTATTAAGGGGATGTGGCTGTCCGACACGTAGGAATCTGTAATGGTCGGTAACCTTCAATTTGTTTCAATTTTCTCCGCGAATATTGAACCAAATTGAATCCAAAGAAATGACATAATCATCTGGAAATTTCTCATGGACGTCAATACGATACGAGGACGTCATTCTTCGAGCCTTAGCTTCCTATAAAAATTCCCAAAACAAGTTTAGGAACACCTTATTTTTCATTTGTCGATAATTTCAAATGGGATTCATTTCATAACACTCTTTTCATGTTTCAACTTTCAGTGGTCTAAGACTTCGTTTTTGAACTCACAAAATGTTTCTTTGATTCGACTGACTTTTTTTACCTCTTCACAACTAATCTACATCCTGGTAGTGAGCTAGACAGATGTCAAACTGGAAGTTAGCTGGATAGAGTTTAGAATAGATCGAATGGGCGCAGTGTCTCTGCTCGTCTATATCTCACTTCACACATGAGAACAGATTCACTCTATCCCAGCTATCAGTATCTATAAAAAGTTCTCTGCTTTATCATACATACACCAGTAATGATCTCATGTCTAGCTCCCGACAAGAATACCTTTCGACACTTTAAATATGAGATATCCTTTTCAATCATCTCGAGTATCGAACCGATGGAAATACACTTGAATAGTGTGGCGTGATTCGAGACGTGACATCATGCAGAAGCACTTTGATTGGTGATTTTCAAGATCTATGAGCTGGGAATTTTTGGTATCTGGCACGCCAGTTTTGGAAGCAATCATGACAGAATCGACTCTCGGGAGCGAGCACAACCTTGACGTGTAATAATAGCTTCTCATGTGCCGACAATTTATCATCCCTACCTATAATGCAATTCGCATTCACGAAGAGTATCGTAGAAGAAAATTGAAGGTAATATGAGATGACTTGGCACAGACCAAGAATCACGTACACCCAATCTCGTGGTCGATCGCATGATCTTCTCGCAAGAGGATGACAAGGTATCTTTGGGAAAAATTCCACGAGTGGAAGTTACTCCCACGGGAACTGAGTAAAAATTGCCAATCGTGGAAATCCGTGGTACGCCAACCAGCTGTGTTGAAGCAAAAAATTCCAGAGAGATTCAAACTCTGCAATCGCTACACTGAGAAAATTTACTGGTGGCAGGACCACCATCCCCCCATGTTATTGAGTCTGGAAGTTAATGGCTCTGCGAAACCAAACTACCACTACGATGTCACTTGGTGGTTGGTCGCAAGTATTTTGAACTATCAACCAGTGAGGCTATACACAGTCATACTAGAACCGAGACTTTGTTATTGCGAGCGTGATAGTATTCTAGACCTTACTGGCCCCTTTCCGTTGTAATAATCCATATAACAAGACGTGTTCGATACAATTTTAGTTAGAATACTGGCTATAATTCTGTCTGCAACCACTGCACACGAACTTGCAGTGGTGATCTGTTGATAAAATATCTGCGATACAATAAAGCGTTTTGAGTAAAATGACTGCAATAATTAGTGTATTGTTGAAATTCACTGGAGTTTGACATTTTCGGAGAGTTTAGAACAGGTTCTGCTAATAGCGCCAGCGTGGGACCAATTGCACGCACCTGGAATGAGAATTTGATGGGATTAAATTACAAAGCAATTTTCGATCGCTGAAGAGCAAAATTCCGGTGAGATAGGCTATGCAAAATGAAAATGCCCAGCTGAGAGAGATGGACAGAGTCACTTATGGAGAAGAGTGATGGTTGGCGTTTGACAACGCAAAATGAGACTTGACAGAATGACCAACAAACATTTTTTATTTATCATATTAGATATAATAGCTTTCATGGTAATACACTCCAAAAGAGCACTGGAAACGATAAAGATGTTCTTCGAAAGATTCTGTTTCATGCTGTATTTGATAGAATAATACAGAGCAATTTCAGGTGCAGAATTTATAAGAGCGTTTCAAGGAAAAACAGACTTGATCCACATTTTCACTCAGATGGCTTTTAGAAAAAGAGGACTTTTCTTTCAAAATTGGCCTCCGATTCTGAACAATTCGTAGAAATTCTTTTCAATAACGATCGTAATTGAAGTGAGCTCCACAATAGAAGGTCGAAATTTTGAAAATCTGAAAATGGCATATTTTTCTCGGACCGTATCTGTCCGTTAAATGGTCTTTTTTCGCTAACTCGTACCAGAACCACTGCAAGCTTTTGCTGGGAATCCAATTGTTTAATATTCCATTTTGCTCTGGGAATGTAATTGAAGTCACAAAAAAGAACGAGGTTGCGGGCAAACCAATCATACTATGAGAATCTGGATTTTATTATAAGCGATGCAAAAGAGTAGAAGGAAAAACTCGGTTATAAAAGAAAATAGCAAAAGCTACTGTAATAGCCGAGAGAACGAGAAATGGCGAACAAAAGAGCCGCAAGATAGCGCGAATGAAAGTGAAGTCTATTTAGATGCTCATCTTTTGATTGTGAAGACTTATACTCAAATGCAAGCATCCAGGAATCAGATATTCCACACATCCGCTTAGTTGCAAAATCCTAAAACCAATTTCCTTCTCGGACATTATCTTCTTTTAGCTCATAGCAATTCTTTTTCTTTTCTCTAAACCGCAGTATCGGCCTCCAATTTCGGAGCAAGATAGGATAACCCACCAATGGAATCTCAAGATGTGGCCACAGCTATTATCTGTGGGAAGAGTGCACTGTGAAAATTAATAATCCCGGAGTAGAACACAGCCCACAGCAAATAGTTGGGCACAGTTGCGCGCAAATATGAGCTTTGCAGGCGGTGCGCAAGATGATGAATGCGTCGACGTGGTTGGTTTTATTTGTATGCGCGAGAATTATAGTTTCATTTCATGTAGACCAAGCAATGAATTTGAAACACTGTATATTTAAACTATTCTGCAACTGAATAGTATGCATGAGTTATTTTCTACACATTCTCACATTTTGAGTATTTTCTTGGGGGAAGTCAAATCCTGGAGTACTTAGCTTGGAAATAAAAATTCCACACTCTAAATTCCTTAGGGTGGATTTTCACCTGAAGAGGGTGAAATTTCCTTCCGTAGATTCACTGGAACATTCTCACCCTAGTTCGACTGAAAATTCCAACCCCGGGTGCAACTGAAACACTTGTAAGATATTATGAAAGGATTTCAAAGTGAATTCTGAAAGAAAGAGTGTGCTTTTCACTGAACTCATAATCATTCAAGATGTTTTGAGATTCCCCATGGCAATGTAAAGAATTTCATCCTCGGAAGTAAATCAATTTTCACTATGAAAAGAGTTTTGAAGCGCACAACTTCCAATGTTCACTCGCGTCTGACGAGAGGATTTTGCAATATTCTCAAGAGATAATTGAAACTGCACTAAGATGCAGCAAAATGAGGCTTTTACTCGACGTTATCAGCCTTTGCTGTGAATGCAGATCTGTTCAAAGTTGATTTCAAAAGCTACGATAAATAGATCGATGTTGAGTTTACAGGTGAGGCAGCAATCTTAACATTAACACTGTGTCGTCCGAGCTACAGGGCTCTGGTAATTTGCTCAATTCATCACTTGAGCTGAGGAACAGCTGAGACGAGGATTTCCCCAAATCTTTCGGCGGTAATTCCACCCCAAGGAGTTTAGGGTGTATATTTCGTGCTGGTTTAGATGAATCGTTGAGTGTTACGTATACAGCTCATACCTAATATTTAGAGAGATAATAGTACGTTGAAATATAGAGAAATTATGGATTTGGACCGATCCTGGGTGATTTCTGCGTCTCCCAGAAGATATAAAGTGAGTTTTTGCATATTTCGTGTTTGGATACTTCGCCCAGGAGATTATGTTGAGTAAAACCGGCGCCAAAAAATTTTAGTTCTTAAACGTACTTTAGCGCATTCTATTCCTTTTTTATGGCTTTCAAAATCAAACTCTTGGAGCTGCGTAACTCGGATTTGAACCGATTTCATGAGCGAAATACGTAGATCGGCTCGGAAAATGGAGTCCGAAATTGGTGTGTACCCAACATGCTTCCCTGTGGTTATTTCAAGAGGGAGTGCAGTGCGACTTTTCCACCACTCAGAACGTGTTCATCACGTCGAAATAGGTCGAAGAATAAAGGGTTTGGAAGCAGCAAAAAGCTCCAAACCTGGTTGCGGAACCGGGAAAAAACGATTCTATGCACTTTATATCGCCGATTTGTATCGGTTGTTTTGGGAGATTTAAGACAGCTCGACTCCAGTTGATCACAATTGGACGTACTTTAGGTCAATTCAAAGGTCTTGAAAGTAACTTTGAAATGAGCCCAAATACGTTAGAAAATTTTGAGGAAGGATAGACCAGAATTGTTGGAAAAATGGCTTAATGGAGGCATGCTGAGTATGCCCTTTCGCGAACTCGCAAAAAATCGCTTTTTGGGAAAGTCGTGGTAGTTCGGCTCTGGTGGATCAAAATTTAACTCACTCCAGCTCATTTCAAAGATCTTAGAACAAGCTTCAAAATGCAATAAATGTTCATAAGAGCTGAAGGAGGCCTGTTGGGTACCCTTTCCTTACATTTCAATGAAGTAAAAAATCTCTGACGTAAAATTATCCCATAGGATGACAAATTCGCTCAGTAAATTTGCGCCTGCGCTATATACGTGATACTCGAGGGGGATTCGCCTAAATCACGAAACATGATGTTATTTCGAGTTGTATCAACACCCAAATAAAGATCTAGAGTGATTGGAAAGATGGATTGATGTACGGATGCATCATTCCGAGATGTAATGACTTATATAGTTGCATTAATCGATCAAAATAACCAAATGAGCTGTTTTTGTTCCATAGTTTTTCTTCGCTAAGGAAATTTACATGCGCGCGGTTAAGCTCCCTCTGCTCAGCAAAATGTCCCCAGATTACCCATGCTCAGTAGGGTAAATTTCATTTAAAAAAATTTACAGTGAAGGGTGTAGTTCACTTTTTCCGCATTCGAGCGATGGGTCGCTGGCCCGAGCTGCAGGCGAGGGTTGAAATGATCAACGAGTGTGCGAAGAACATGTTTGAATTTTGTATCGAAATATAATTTTCGCAAATTTTCGATGTTTGGGTGCCTACAAAATTGCGAAAAATAACTTCCGCGCCTCGCACATGACTTTCCCCGCTTCCGAACAATCATTTCAACCCTCGGCTCCGGCTCGGGCCGAAAACCGATTGCTCAGAAGAGCTACAACCTCATGAACTCGATGCGAAATATACTATTTGGATACTTCGTGCGTGGTTGAAGTGTACCTTGCTCAATTTGACGACTTTTACTCACAATTTATGCAAGAATCTGATCCAATACACGGGAGTTGAACCTACTTCTTGCATCTTCATTGATTACAACCCCTGCCTGCAGCTCGCGCCGGCAATTCAATAGTCGGAAGCGGAATAGTATATTTCCGTACTGAGCACGGTAGCCCATTTTGGGCACTAGGACAGTTTGTCTGTCGAGCGAAGCGAGACAGACATGTTCTCCAGTGCCCAAAATGGGCTTGCAAGCGAGGTGCGGATATATTTTTTCATTACGAGAACCCTAAAATCCTATTTAAACGCGGCATGTTTAGGTTAGAGTAATGAAAAATCTATTTCTCGATCAAGTTCATACCGTTGTAGTAGCAAAATGCACCAATTCCGATACACTATGAGTAAGGGTTGGTTCACTGTGCGTAAAGTGCACTTTTGGTCGTTGGTCACAATTTCTTCCAGAAAAATTGGACGTGATCTGTGAAGAACTTCGTCAAATCGAAAGTCACCATGAATTTGAGAATCGGAACAATCCATAGCATAACTTACTGAGAGAAAAAACGACAGAGCCAATAAATGGAAAGCTGGTGTATATTATCGTAGCAAGTGGGTTGAGAAGTGGGTCGATCACCTGGAGAGCCTATACAAAAGTTAGTAGAGAGCCGAGAAAAGCTGACAGCCAAGAACAATTTGAGTTATGCTGTGCTTCAGTTTTCAAGTGTATACGTAAGAGTCACCAACTTTCTGCGGTATTAGAATTCGTTGTATAAGTGAGCCAGAGAAAATGGGAAGATTTGATTCAGAGCATACCATGCGGTCCCGACAATTCGTCTCTGAGAGTAATTTTATGCAAGGAAAATGAAGAATTTCGCTTACATCAAAGTTACAGTTGACATTTCGACTGCGTATAAGAATCCACGAACGCAGAAGAATACATCCATCTTGCTTTTCTCAGCTATAGAGCCACTTCTTATATAAGTTTTTAAAAACCCACCAGCCTTGGCTTTTCGAGATACTAAGACATTTTCCACTGTCTCATAAGTTTTAGAAAATTTTTTAATTATGCTGAGTTGCACTCAATATTCAATCGAGTACATACTGAAAACTACGATTGAGACTGGTCAAAAATGCTCAGACTATTACAGTCAAGTTAATATGTTTTTGTCTTGAAATCTCTGAAGAAAAAGCTAACTATACTAAGATCAATCCCAAAGGAGTATTTACCCGGCCATTCGTGCTCGAAATACACTCGACTCAGGACAATCATTGGTAATATCAATAATTTGGTATCTGAACATCTTTGATGAATACGCAAGACCAGAACAGCGTTCAACTGAGAGGGTATTTCCAGAAAAGACAAATTGTCCATCAAATTTCATTGAGCAGAAGCCATTTGCCCGACAAGGATTGAAAAATCTCATAGAAAATTTCATGCAGTCGCGAAACTTACCGTTCTTCCTCTGTGAGATTTGAAGCTTATAAAGTCGTTCCAATTTGGGATAGAGCAAGATATTAGACAAATAAAACAATCTCATCGACAAGATATATTTTCGGGTAGATCGATTTTTAAACTCGAAGACGAGAGTTTTGACTCCCACTTAGCCCTCAAATCGAGTTGAAATCCAATACAGATTTCCCACATTCTGTGAAATTTGTCACCCTTCAGTCAAGAGTCGATTCAACAATTTGTATGTCAGAATAATTACAATCAGATGATGAAAACAGACAGAAATTCTTTCTGTGCTTTAGTTGTATACAAAAGTGTAATAAAAGCCGTCTTGGTTGATTGCTCCTCACAAACGGATAATTTGAAAAGATAATCCCTGACGTTTAGTTATCTTATATTATTAATGGATAACTTCGATATCGAGATTCGAGGCGTTCCGATCGAGATTTCGCGCGCGTTTTACGAGTCGTCTCAATGTGTGTTGCTGTGCATTAATCACATTGTAGTATTTGAATGTATTTATAGGTGGATCAATATAATTGGAAGTATCCAATCATGCGATCTACATAGCCGAACTATTATATCTGTTGATTATTTCCAATTTATCGAAAGAAAAGTAACGATGAGTTTCGAGCATCTGAACTCATGCACTGTAGCGTTTTATCCAGTTCTGTCTGCTTCGTTGTCAACATTGAGCAGGTGATCGGTCGCGCCTGCGCATCATATCGGGTCTTATTACACCTGCTTGAATTAATCGGATCGCGATTCGCTCGCTAAATAAGTGATAGGAAAGTAGATTGCTGCTTGACCGACAACAGGAATATCGGATATCCCGAGTAATAATGAGGTTAATGGTAACATTTGAAGATTTATTTTCTGATTCCATCTTTCTTCAACGATCGAAAAGATCTCAGGAAATCTTATCTAAATTCTCAAAATGATCCGAACTTCGAAGTTGCATCACTGTTTTTTGATTGGGGTAGATTAACTAGAATTCTTTTCGTGAATGATGAAGGTTTCAACATAATTCTTAAATTGCATATATAAAATTTTCTAATTGAGGTAGATCAAGTAAAATTCTCTTCGTGAATGTTGAATACTTTACATCATTTCTAGGAAAGTTTTCAATTCGTGAATATAATTTTTCAAGTTGGAATGTGTAGAGAAACTCTCCAGTTGGTGGATGGCACTGAATGGTACTGAATTGGATCGAATGGATTGAGGAATTTTTTATTCGTGAATAGTGTATTTTTTCGAATTGTACGAGGTTCGATGACTTTCTCACTTCTGAATGATGATCAATTGAATTTCAAATAATCGATCGAAAATTTCTCGTTAGTGGACTCAAAAGATTTCCGCAGAAGCATTCAAGGAATTCTCGCTTTACTAGGGCTGATTGGCTGATCTTTATACATATCCTCGAAAAGTGTTCTCTTATAGTCGACTTTGAGGAGAAGAAGGAGAAGAAGGAGAAGAAGGGAAATATTTTTCCACCCGAAAATAAGTAAGAACCTGTGAAAATCTCAATCGAATTGGAAACCCACATATTTTACGTGAGAATTGAAATTTTCATGCACAAGCGTTGCATAGATTTGAATCATTGATTTTGGAGTTGATCTCAATTCTCCAGTTCTCAAAATGATCTTCGTTCCTTGATGGCCACCCTCGATGATGTTTTATAAAAACTGGATAGTTTTTTGACCCCACACCATACGGGTGGATGAACCATGCGTGCGCAGCGCGCGCACTTCGTAGATCGAATAGTTTCTTGAGAATATTCGAAGAATCCCTCAGACAGTCGTGAATTTTCGAATCAGCAATTCATAAATTTGGATTTCGAGGCATGTTAGATAGATAAACATGGATAAACAACTTCTTCGTTCCATATTTTGATACTATATTATTATATTTGCTTCTTCCTGGTACCATATATACCTGCATAATTTTTTTTTAACACATTAGCTTTTGCTATAATTTCCAGAAATTTGAATCATCGTAACCATCCGCGCGCAACGCGCGCGTTTTAGAGTTCTAGTCTTATATTATTAATGGATAACTTCGATATCGAGATTCGAGGCGTTCCGATCGAGATTTCGCGCGCGTTTTACGAGTCGTCTCAATGTGTGTTGCTGTGGATGATTGACATTGGATTATTTGAATGTATCTATACGTAGATCAATATAATTGAAAATATCCTATTATGCGATCTACATAGCCGAACTATTATGCCTGTTGATTATTTCCAATTTATCGAAAGAAAAGTATTCAGCCATCTGAACTCATGCACTGTTCTGTCTGCTTTGTTGTCAACATTGAGCAGGTGATCGTCGCGCCTGCGCATCATATCGGGTTTTATTACACCTGCTTGTATTAATCGGATCGCGATTCGCGCGCTAAATGAGTGATAGGAAAGTAGATTGCTGCTTGACCGACAACCGAAATATCGAATATCCCGTGTAATAATAAGGTTAATGGTAATCTTTTGAAGATTTATTCTCTGATATTTCATCTTCCTTTATGCAACGATCGAAAAGATCTCAGAAACGCGTATCTAAATTCTCAAAATGATTCATACAAACTTCAAAGTTGCATCTATACTGTTCTTTGATTGGGGTAGATTAATTAAAATTTTTTCGTGAATGATGAATGTTTCAACTTAATTCTTGAATTGCATGTATAAAATTTTGTGATTGAGGTAGATCAACCAAAATTCTCTTTGTGAATGTTGATTATCCTTACATTATTTTTAAAGAAGTTTTCGATTTGTGAATATAATTCTTCAAGTTCTAATGCGTAAAACATCTCTTCAGTTGGTGGATGGTACTGAATTGGACCGAATGGATTCAGGAATTTTTTATTCGTGAATAGTGTATTTTTCGAATTGTACGAGGTTCAATGACGTTCTCACTTCTGAATGATGATCAATTGAATTTCAAATAATCGATCGGAAATTTCTTATTTGTGGGCTAAAAAGATTTCTGCAGAAGCATTTAAGAAATTCTCGCTTTACTAAGGCTGATTGGCTGATCTTTGTACATATCCTCGAAAAGTTTTTCCTCCTTCTCTCTTATAGCCGACTCAGAGGAGAAGAGGGAGAAGAAGTAGAAGGAGGGAAATACTTTTCCATCCGAAAATTAGTAAGAGCCTTTGAAAATCTCAATCGAATTGGAAACCCACATATTTTACGTGAAAATTGAAACTTTCATGCACAAGCGTTGCATAGATTTGGATCATTGATTTTGGAGTTGAGCTCAATTCTCCAGTTCTCAAAATGATCTTCATTCCTTGATGTTCAACCTCAATAATATTTCGTAAAAACTGTCTAGTTCTTTGATCCCACACCATATGGGTGGTTGAACCATGCGCGCGCAGCGCGCGCACTTCGTAGATCGAATAGTTTCTTGAGAATATTCGAAGAATCCCTCAGACAGTCGTGAATTTTCGAATCAGCAATTCATAAATTTGGATTTCGAGGCATGTTAGATAGATAAACATGGATAAACAACTTCTTCGTTCCATATTTTGATACTATATTATTATATTTGCTTCTTCCTGGTACCATGTATACCTGCATAATTTTTTTTAACACATTAGCTTTTGCTATAATTTCCAGAATTTTGAGTCATCGTAACCATCCGCGCGCAACGCGCGCGTTTTAGAGTTCTAGTATAAACTAGATCAACACACACCCAATAGGGAGGTATTTAAACTCTTATTGATTATAGATGCGGTTCTAATAAAAACTATCGGTCGTAATTCGTTGTTTGAAAAATAAATGGTTCGGCCGAACGAAAGCCAATAGTATTCGTTGACGAAGAAATGTAATCAAACTCCAGCTATAAGATGAAAGCATCGATGAAATCACAGCTGCTGACTGATCTCATCTGATGCAATCATATTTGCTAGAAAATACTCGTCAATGAGAGACGTAATATTAATCTCGCTCCTGAACCACTTGAAATTCTCTACTCTGCAGGAATACCAGGCAACGATTGAAATTTTTCTCCGATTGGAGAAAATACTCTCTCACAGCGTTCTGCTTGTTGACCACCGACAGATGAGAGGAATGTCGAATAATCAAAGAAAAGAGTAATCTCGCAACGAGAATTTTAATAAAGAATCCCATCTGCCACTAGCCTTTCGAATATATTAAACATTCCATTAACTGAAGTGTCATCGAACCTCTGGCCATCGATTTCCGATTCATATCATAATCTTTGACGACAAAGGTAATAAGAAAAAAACATGGTTAGAGAGGTCCCACGTAGAAAAACTCATCTTTACTCTACTGGTTATCAATTTGTGGTCGTCTGCATGAGCCTTTCTCTATATTCCGCACGAACGCATGAGCACGTAGCTGAGACACTTGTGAGAGCAAACGAAACTCTGTAAAATATCTTTTCTGCAATTCTCGTTTACTACTGGCTTCTCTCTTCATCAAAATGCCACGTTCGTGCAGAGGAAACTTTCTCGGGTAGCTAGAGCTCAGAGCCAGATTTTTTGAGATTTCTAGATTTTGCCTTTTTCATCTCCAAGGAATTTCCGACTATATTTTTCAAATAAGTTTCAGCACTGGCTTATGAAAAGGAGAAATAAATTTTTTTACGGCCATTCTACATCACGAATATAGGTATCTAGATGATGAAACAACGTAACATTTATGAAACTCGAACCCTGGCGCTGGCATTCAAGGGGATAGAGCATAATACACGGAAATTTATACGAACAAATAAGAGTGGTGGGATGAACACCACTCCTGATGAAAACTTCTAAGGGGAGTTACCGAATCGGCAAGCTAGAGATATACCGGATTTTCTTTTATTTTATTAATACTTATTGAGTGTGCTATTTTCTAAATTACAAAAATATCTAGATGTCACTGAACCGACTTTTGACTTTTATATCATTATTAGAGAAAATTTCAACTCTTATATTATATTCCATATAAATATATTTTATATGAAAATTATCGCATCACCAATGAGCGCTCTGATCAGTGCTCTTGAAAATACACTCACCGCCTGTTTGATAGAAGAAAATTACTGATACGGCCAAGAAGAGTTTGCAACTTTTATCAAGGACCTTTGTGACATGAAAACGCAAGATTCTCCGAGTAACTCTCCAATCGACTCGAAAGAAAGTAGCATGCACCCACGAAAGAGCAGAGAATAGGAAGTGGAGCATTGACTGTTGATGTTGCATTGCCTCTAATCCAAAGAAAGATTCACTGAACTCTGAAGTATCAGTCACCAGCTCAATATTTCTAGTAGTGGAGGAAGCGTGAAATATCGGAACAAAATCTGCCCGCTTTGAGAGTCCTGATCCACTCTGAAAAAAGTAACAGAGGCAATGCTTGCATATGGAAAGTTTACAAATGTGATCCGATTCTCTACGAATTCTATATTTCCCTTGAAAATGAGCAAAAAATGACCGAACACGATTGTCAACAAATTTGACAAGGGTAACTGATGATTACATTACAGACCACCGTGTGACGGTTTATCTCACCCAGCGTTCCGCAATATCATTTTAAGGTAAGTCCGTAGTGCGCCAAAAGCTCTAGATCCGTTCGGAGGATAAGTCGATTTCTACTCGACCAAATGACTTTAGATTCTACATGCATCTACAGAATGCTCATCTAAATGGCGTTACGAAGCCAAATACCGAAGGAAAGTGTCCGGATGAGTTTACTCGAGAGTCGTATGTTGCCGTTCGTAAGCAGACGACGTTTGTGTGCACCTCGTTTGGATACTTTTGTGAGTGAAATTGACATATTTGGCTTCGTAGCGCCATTGAGACATGCATTCTATAGATGTATGTAAAATCCCAAGTCATTTGGTCGAATAAAATTCGACTTATCCTCCGAACGGATTCAGGGCTACATTCATTATGGTGGCTGACTACGGCCTGGCCTTAAGAAGGAACGTAGGGTGTATCGCAATTCTTTCCATGGCCGAATGGGTAACATTTACCAAAACATCGATCGGAGTGGGTATGAATATCTTATGCATATTCGATGAATTGTATGTTGAAAACATAGTCCCCACAATAATTTGAAGATGTTTCGGACTTGTGCTCGACACCCAAACCGCTTATTTTCTCATATCTCAGCATGATAGATGTGAAAAAATTGAGGGATGGCCTGGGTACACTTGAATACAACATCACTTCTAAAAATAGATATTATATATCGCCTTCAAGATCACTTGACATCGAGTTCACACCGTATTCCCCACACCAATGATAGTTCAAAATGGTTTTGGAATCACATACATGTTGTTGAGCAATGTAGGCACTGGCTGGATGAAAAGTTCAACTGCGGCTGGGAAAATCATATTGCATTCAATTTCCGCCTAACTTCCCAACACTGCTGATCGAAAAACACTATTGAGAAACGGTTCGACGTGAAATTGATATCACGCTATGATTTTTTCTGCAAAAATTTAACCATGGCCTCTGAAGCAATTCTGCCAATTCTCGACAAATTGATTGGCCAAGCTCTCGATGGATTTTGCAAACAATCAAAATCACGATACAAAATTCAACTGTTTGATCACGGAATTTTAAATATGACTGAGTGCCGAAATTAATACCAACGATCAACATATAGTATTGGTGGTTTCGCTGAAAGTGAGATTTTCCGTGTTCCGAGTTCCCCTGAGTTTCTAAGGGTTGGAATGTGCATTGTAGCAATTTTCTGGGGTGTATTCTATTGGTTTGCAACTATGTTGATAGTTTTTTAGATGGTTCCATCGCCCCCGTATTTTGTAGTGCTTGCTGAAAGGTCAAAATGTTTATTCCGTCTCCCGTAGGCAGCCCAACTTGAACTTTTAAAATTACTACGATGCATACGCAGAGTCGAAAATCCCTATAAGTAACTATGCACTTTACTTTGTATTACTTCGAATAACACAATTCACCACTTTGCCAGTCAGAATTGAAGGTTCAGCTCGCGCACGGCTATCCAACATTTTGAAGACGGATTTGCACCGAAACTGCCTTTACAATACAAACTATCTCCAATCATGTATGAAGCCCTTCAAAACAGTAATGTTGCCATTGAGATATCCAGAAACACCTAATCCATGCACGACATGAGCTGGGGACTCGAAGGCGCAGCCGAGCGCAACGTATGAACCCGGTTTCAGAAAGACGTACAACATATTCCGTCCTTTCCGTCTCCTTGTTGTGCTCCTCCCTGGCACACGATATCGCTCTGTAAAACACATTTCCTCATATTTTTCGGTTCCATCGGGCCAAATTTTGGCGAAAAACAGTCTGCGATTAGTTGCCGAGTCGTAGGAACATTTTAAAAGCAAAATATTAATCTTGTCTCCCACTGCGACCTCTTAAACTTGGCTTATCTTCCTCTGTGTTCAATTTTGAGATACGTAGCTCTAAAAACTTTCTTTTGTGCCCTAGCGAGTGGAAATCGATTGCGACATACCGCCGAAACTCGTCTGGGCCTGACATAATTTTTTTACTCAAACCACACCTTGAGATGATATTGGCCCAAAAAAGTCACTTTTTCGGCGGAATCACTCATAATTATGTACGATTCTCACCATATCCAGAAGCGAGTGAATGGAAGAGATGAGTCTGACATGGATTTAAGAGAAAATTGAGGATAGCGCAACGAATTGTGAAGCATCTCAAAACAATCTCAACCCCATTGAGCAATGATTAGCCGACAAAATCTCTTGTTGACCACAAGCAAGAGAAGCTAATTAATGTTCCATATGAATATGCAAACATTTTGTAGTTTGACAAAGAACTCAAATGTCGATGATTATTTGAATTCTGTTTGCTCTGATGCTATTTCATCATCATTGAAAATAATTTATGAGCTCGAAATGAAACATCTGGGTGATTGAAATCTCATCGGGACTAAATTATCAAGCAGAGCTACCGAGTTGAACAGCATTATTTCCAAGAGCTAAAGTGTTCATACTGGTTGAGTTGAATCGTGTGTTTTCTCTTAAGCGTGAAACGCCGCTTTGTGACCGATTGCCTTTGAACAGTTTGAAATCTCACTGGCGTGACTATCGTATCAGCGTTGTGGGGGGAGGGGGATTATTATTCAGCCAAAAGAAAGGAATCTGCTCCACTTGTTGGATCAACTAAAATTATACTTATGCATGAGCAATGAACTCGTGACAAAAAATCCCAAATATGGTTGTACTGTAGGTATAGGTGAATGAAGTATTCGGACTAGTTATACAAGCTTGTATTCACATACTCCATAATTAATTTTGTCGCAATCGGAATTAAGGGATCACTCATGGAGAGAATAGAATTTTTTTCTCAATTTAATTAATTATCTAATTTTATACGTGACGATGCAAATTGGAATAATTTCCAACAGATCGAGAGGCAAAGTGAGAAAATTCCTCTGCATTTTCACCAAAGGGCAGAATCTCCTTAACAACGGTAATGAGATCGAGAGAAAATTACGGACAAAATTATCATCTAGAGAGAAGTACAGACATTCTACTGTTGCAGGTGCATAATGCAATTATGCTCAGCATGTAGTAGTGCCCATTTTCCTCCGAAGAGACTCGCTTCACTGAGACGGTTTTGTATGATATAGCTCACCGTATTCTAAATATAGGGAATCCTGCCACGTCGTGTTCTACTTTCGATGATCATTGTGCGATGTGAAATCGCTTCTTCTAAATGATCAATAGAACGGGTAAGATTTGCACAATCGGTATTCTGCTATAATAGAATGAATTGATTAGGAGTAGAATGCGATAACCTCGTATTTATTCTAATAACGATTTAGTATTTCTATTAAAAAGTATACGGTGGCGTGTTGATTTGTGATTAAATACATCAAATGCTGACCCAAATCCATACATGGCACTACTGCATTCTTGAGGAAGCATTTGACAGCATATGAAAATGTCATTAATGCTCATAATTTATTGATTCTGTGAAGACGTCAATTAGATTCCGCACCCTTACTGGAATTCTATATTCATAAAATTTCTATCCTACTACTTCCACTTTTGATGAATCTATCCGAGGCATTCTCTCAATTTCCAGTGACCAACAAAACATTTTATTTGAGACAAATTTTTCAGTTTTTCAAATCGGTCGTGTATAAGAATCGAAGAATTAAGATGTCGACTTCTCTAAATTTGATGACTCGTAACATCAAGAAGTGAGACATCTGTAACAATGGCTAAATTTTAATTTCCGAATGGAAGGAATTGGATAAAAATGAGTCCAGGTGGTGGTGTCAAATACAATAAACGGCGAGAAGTTCAACGCAATAAGATAGTGGTTCTATGTTAGAAAAATGGCAAAAAAACTAATCTCTAATCCCAATCCCCCCCCCCCTCAAATATAGAATCTGTAGAAGTTTTGAGCAATGAAAAATAGATATTACCTCATTGATAGTCTTGCCCGTATCATTATTACCCCCGCCCAAAGTCAGGATAATAATCCAAGATTAGTAGAGTGAAAGGCATTGAAGATGAGTATCTTAATATCTACATAACAAAATTTAGAGAGGTAGCAAAAGGGGTAAGCAGTGAGCTTGCAACAGTATATACACTATAGATTAGAGCACATAAGGAGAACATCAGGTAGTTCAACCACCACGTGCTTGAGCAGACTCGCTCCAATTCATGCGGGCCGTGTTTCTCAGTACATGTACTGTACATATACTCTGATTGCTATAACATATAGCTAAACTCGCACAGCTACTTAGTGCAAGCCCTCGTATTACAGATCAGGAGGCGAAGGAGTTACGAAGCAGGCAGGCAGATTTAATTAAAAGCACTTGTTCATACGTAGAAGAGAGAGAAGAGCCAAACTGCAGCTATGAGTCTGCCTCGGCTGCAAAATTTGTTTGCATGAATCAGAATTTCGCCAATTTGGCAGCGTGCAAAAGGAGGAAATATTGCTTTAATGTACCCACATAAATAGTCGCGCAATTGTTTAGAAGAGGAGACTTGATGATTCGTATTTTGCTACTATTTTGTCAAATAAAAATTCGCAAACATCAATGGCAGGGATCGGTGCCTGTTGTAACATTTCTAACCACCAAAATTATTTTTCCTGGACATTCTGCTCCGCAATGCTTACAAATTGGTATTCTGCCAATAAGATCTTGCAGTGTATATCCATAGTATCACCGTAGGTTTTTATAAAGGTATCGCTTACCGCTACTGCTCCGAACTAGCAATCAAATGTTCTGATATTGAAGTTGTCTCCTAGTTTGTCAAGTGCTTAATAACACCGGCTATCATTTCGGAAAAAAGTCATTTACTAGCAGAGGACTGAGCTAATAGACCCTAGGTGAAATCTCTCGCTGAATCCGAGAATGCCACCTGTTAAACCCCATCACGTCACAATTTCGAAATTCTGACAGAATAATTTTATTTCCATTGATACTGGAGTTTCGACCCCAAAATCTTGAAAATCGCCGATTTTACGGACAGATACTGATTTCTGAAGAAAAATTTTTCTATAATTTTCGAAGAAGCCTAAATGTAAGTTCGACTCTTCAGATTACAATAAAGATTGGACGTAGTACTCGTGATCGGATACTCAATGTGGTACTCTGGTCGTTACTCGGTACCTGCTCGAGTACTCTGGGTGGTACTCGTTATACCACCGAGAGTACATGATCACTAGTTTCAGAAATACTTGATCACGAGTACCACCTTGAGTACTCGACCACGAGGACCACTCAGAGTACTTAGTCATGAGTACCGATCAGAGTATTTGATCACTAGAATCAGGAGATTTTGATCACAAGTAACACTCGGGGTACTCGATTACGAGTGCCACTCAGCATGCTCAATCAGAAGTCCACGATGTCAGTCTCAATCGGAATCTGGAGAATCGAGGTTGTTTCTAGGCTTCTACGAAGAGTATAAAAATATTTTCTTCCATAAATCACTGTCTGTGCGTAAATTCGGCTGATTTGCAAGATTCTAGGCTCAAAACTCTGGTATCGATGGAAAAAAAAAATTTTTTTGCTCAAAATCTCAAAACAGTGACGAGATAGGGATTAACGGGTGGCATTTTTGGATTCAGCAAGCGATTTTACTTGTGGCCTATTAGAACAGTTCTCTGGTGAATGGCTTTTTTCCAAATTTCGGCCAGTGTAACCAATATGGCCCTAATCTCTTGAAGAAGAGCTTGAATGTTGAGCATAAATTTCCAAGTTTTTGTTTGAATGTTTTTTGTGGACTATGTACATGATTCATATGATCTGTATTCAAAACAAATAACGCGTTTTGGACTTTTGCCCTCACTTGCCATCAGAGCCGGCCTTGGAGGGGAGGGCCGTGGGGCGAACCTGGCCGGCGACCAGGGGCGCCAGGTCAAGGGGGCGCCGTAAGCCTGCAGAGATGCTTGGACCAGATACTCTGCGGGGAAAAAACAAAACTCATCATACCTAGGAAGAGATCCGACCCCGCGGCGCGAACAACCGGATACTGGGACCAAAAATTCTGTCAGTGGAAATGAAGCCCAAAAACCCATAAAGGCAATCCAACCCGCAAATACCCGAATGCTCGAACCAGATATTCCGTGGGGGAACAACGAATCCCAAAACTCAGGGAGACATTTTTTTTTTTTTTTTATAAAAGTTTCTTTATTTGCATTGGTGTTATACATATTGACATGGGGAGGCGCAAATTAAACTACTAACAAAATTCCTTAATGTAATTATGAGAACAATGGTTGGGGAAGTATGTCCTGGTGAAGGCATCTCGCTTCCCGATCAGTAGATTCGTGTGCGATCGTCCATTGATGTGGAAAAGTTTTGGATCGTTGCTAGCAGCGTTAGCTGGGAAGGTGTGCAATAGATATCTGGGTGAGGTTTAGGAAAAAGTGCTAACACATGGGGCAAAAACCTAAAATCGTTATCTGGCCTAGATATTGGCGGGGAAAAGTATGTACATATTTACAGGTGACTAAATACAGTAGCGTTTAACTAAGGAAGTATTACTAACATTATGTGATATGATATGGGGGTTTATCCCAAAAATAATTTCATGAACTATGGGGCTTTTAGGCAAATACATAATCTTTATCGGTCTGATCTTCGTTTCTGATTTTTGTGGATAGCTCTTCGGCGGATTTCTTCTTTCATCTCCTGGTCCTCCGAGAGCCACCAATATTTATTCTTAGTCCTGTGTTGGTCTCTATAATCGCATTCGGGTATCGCTCGCGAGTATTTCGATTCAGGGTCTGCCCTACTGCTATAGGTAATAGTCTTATTGGCTTGGTGCCTAGGTACGTGATATATGATAGGAATATTGTTTAGGTCTTGAATATATCTAAATTCATCAAAGTACATGAATGAATGCGGGTGGAGATAGCCGGATCTGGCTCTTTCAATACATTTTGGCTCATTTATGAAGGCAAATGATTGGATGAGTTCATTATCCACTTTTTTGAGGTTCGCATAGTAATCTCTGCATAATTTGATAATGAAATTGTCTATTCTAGGTATGTTAGCCATGTTATAAAGTGTCGCATTATTTACGAACTCTTTATCATTATTTTTTCTATATACATGGAGGGAGGTCCGCAAGCATTGTCTCTCGAATTTGCGCATTTTTTCCATCAGGGCTGCTCCGGTGTTCCACCAAATCGGGGCTGCGTAAGTAAGTATTGGGCGAATGAGCAAAAGGTAGCAAATTATCTTGGCTCTTTTGGAGATTGATTTGCTGTAGAATAGACGAATGTTGGCTTTAAAAGCCCTCTTTGCCTTCTCGAGTTGGTTTTTCGGTATCAGATGAAGTCTTGCCAGGTAATCGAGATCAACACCGAGGTATTTCACCGATTTTTTATTTTCTATGGGAACTGGGCCATTTTCCGTGTGAATAAAAATCTGGAAATTTTTGATTTGGGATCTTATGTTATTTCCGAGGCGGTTGAGAGGGACGTGACAAAGAAGGGTTTCGCATTTACCCTCGTTCACTTTGAGATTTTGTGATCTGTAATGCTGGTTAGTTCTATTGGTCAGGTTTTCTAGCTTCTCGCGGACGATGTCAGGGCTTTTATCAGCTACGAGAAGAACATAGTCGTCTGCGAAGGCAGCCGAGTAGGTATTGTTGCCTTGGTTTAGCTTGAACAGGTTGGTGATTTTGTGAGAGAAAATGTTAAAAAAATCCGGCGAGTTTACAGTGCCTTGCATCAATCCTTCAATGATTTGGAAGATTAGGGAGGAACGGTTCGTGCCGTCCCAAGTGACGAACGATCTGGGAGACATCCGCCCCCGCGAGTGACCGGATGCTCGGATTGAGAATTCTGTCGGAGGAAAATGAAGTCCTGAAACCTGGACAGGCAATCAAATCCACGAATGCCCGGATGCTTAAACCTGATATTCTGTCAGGGATTGCATCTATCTGAAATCCCAGGAAAGAAATCGAACCCACAAATACCCGGATGCTCAGACCAGATATTTTGCGAGGGAAGAACGAACCTCAAAATATCGGGAGGTATTCTACCTCGTAAATGCCCGAATGTTCGGACAGATATTCTGCGGGGAAACAACGAACCCGAAAACCTACACGGAAAAGTTACAAGCCATCCTGGCGGACTAAGGTTCTAGGGTTCTAGTCGTTTAATAGGACTGGAAAATCAAGGTCAAGAAATACCCTTGGGTAGTGTAAAAGTTGGACCAATAAAGTCCGACAGGCGCACCCGTAAAATTAGGCCATCTGTCCAACTTGACAAGTCTCCAGGGCCGACCGATTTGTGGGCCCGCGCTGCGCACTTCACAATATCCGGCGAACTAGCCAAGCGCGTGAAAGCGGCCCAAATAATAGCCGTCACGAGAGCCGTCATCGCGTGCTTGACAAGTCCGCCTGGGAAACTTGTGGCGGGAAGTGCGAGATACTCCTGTATTGTAAATGCCTTCGACTTCGCGCAATGTGAATTCTGTAACCCTTGAGAGAAAGAGAGAGAGAGTGTGTGTGTGTGTGTGTGTGTTTG
The DNA here is from genome assembly GCA_029851415.1 of Eretmocerus hayati. Lineage (NCBI taxonomy): Eukaryota > Metazoa > Arthropoda > Insecta > Hymenoptera > Aphelinidae > Eretmocerus > Eretmocerus hayati. The sequence continues at coordinate 134,625,004 of CM056742.1, read as the reverse complement.
TATGTGGAATAAGTAAGAGTAAAAGGAATTTTTAAAAAACGCTTTTATGAACTGTACCAAGAAACTTTGTCGAGCTTGGCATGGGGTAAAATAAGAAGAGTTTGATAGACCGACGGAAATCGGCTGGAAAAGTGATGCGAGGTGTGCGAGGACGTGGCACTTGCACGAGAAGGATGTATGGGTCTCGTATCTTGTATTCAAATTTCGGCGCCATGAAACGAGCGATGAGCACTCTGCTCACTTCAAGTCGCATCGATATCGATCTTAGCACTTCCTCCCTAGATCACCTCGTGCAAGCGAAGAATGACTCACTCACTCTGTTGGCCGAGCCTGCCGTTGCCTGCCCAAGCACGTGTTTACAAATGTGAAACCGGAAACCTCAAATTTTAAGACTAGGCGAGCCAAGTGCGGAAAACTAGATGAAAGTGAAGTGCAATAAAAGCGTTTAATAAAAAGTGTGTTTGTGTGTCCGTGTGCTCACGCGTGTCTATATGAATAAATGTAATGTACCATAGCTTCTATCAATACATGAGTATATCATATATTATATTGATGAGCACGAGTAAGTTAACTTTTATTAACACATTTACACGGCCAAATACGAGATTTTGAAGCTCATGTCTTGCGAATTAGTACACATCAGGAGTCCCACCGGTGAGCCATTTGTTGCGTGATTTGATTCCTACGCCAAACATTCTTATAGTTCACATCATACCAGAGTATTTCGCGCTTTCCGCCACAAGTTTCCCGGGCGGACTTGTCAAGCGCGCGATACTTGTGAAGTGCGCCAAGGGTGTGTCCACAAATGAAGCTTACGCACTGCTCATGGGGTTCTGCGGGGGAACAACACGGATAACAAATTCTAGAAAGGCAATTGAACCCGCGAGATTCCGGATTCTCGCATCAGAAATCCTTTTGGGGCGTGCAACAATTCGCGATTTTGAGAAAGCAATCAAAACCTCAAGTGCCCGGATTCACGGAACAGATTTATTCAGTCGGATCCGGGCATTTGCGGGTTTGATTGTATTCCCAGGTTTTGAGATTCATTGACTCCCCGCAGAATATCAGATCCGAGCATCCGGGCATCGCATTTGCGGGTTTGATAACCCTTTAATAGGTTTTGGGGTTCGTTGTTTCTACGCAGAATATCTGGTCCGAGCATCCGGGCGTTCGTGGGTTTAAAGCCTTCGTAGGTTTTGGGGTTCGTTGTGTCCCCGACAGAATATCTGCTCTGAGCATCTGGGAATTTGCGAGTTCGATTGCCTTCCCAGGTCTTAGGGGTCGTTCTTCCCCTACAGAATATCTGGTCCGAGTATCAGAGTATTCGCGCATGTGATTGCCTTTCTAGGTTTTGGGTCCAAGCATTCAAACATTCGCGGGTTTGATTGCTCTCCTAGAGATTCGGATTAATGTGTGCCTCAACAGAATATCTGGCCCGAGCGACCGGGCATTGGCGCGGCGGGTCTGATTGACTCCTCGATTGACTCCCCAGGTTTTGGGGTTTCTTCGTTCCTCGCAGATTATCTGGTCTCATCATCCGAAGAGCCTCTCGCTGTAACGACTGGCTATAATGAATCTTGTCATTATCAAATCAGCCGAACGAATCAGCAAAAAAAATATCTGAAATCAGTGAAATAAAAGCCCAATTTGCTTGGTTTCGACGGGGGGGGGGGGCGCTGTACTGGTCTTCGCCCAGGGCGCCATGCAAGCTACGGCCGGCTCTGCTTACCATTGTTAGATGGATAGACCCAAACACTTTTCTGCAAATTTTTACCATTTCAAATTCGCCGAAATTATACCCTGCGTATTCGCTGATACGATTGCCACCGCACCGATGATATTTGGATAGCAATCGCTCAAATGAGATGGAATCCCGGATGAGGTTTGGAGATGCTAAATATTGCAACTCGCCTTGTTAAAAAATTCTGGACTGATTGATTATACGAAACTTTCTAAGCTTCAAGGTGAAATGTTCAATTTACTGCGAGAAACATCAAATGTTTCACTCGGGTCAGTTTGACCCAAGTGTGCATAGATGCTTGGCTAGGGTGTCTCTCAATCGAGGATTAAATCTATAGCAAAGATTAATAAGTAGTGATAAACCGGTCTCACTGATTGAACAGCATGGGATTCGGATTCCAGAAAACGAAATCCATGAATCGTGAATATATTGGCACTAGAGATTCTTTTGGGAAAACAATAAGCCTCTTGAATGTCAAACTTATACAATTGAATATGACTCTAGTGATAGATTAGTATTTTTTCCTTCTTAGTTTGTTCTCGACGGTTTATCTCTGGTAAATAAGTCGGGAAGCCAATCATGATAATCTCACTCGACTCAAATCTACATAAAGCAAGAAAACAATCCTCTTCTCTTCGCCTCGCCTACTATGTCTCATAATGTCGACGAACATTATTCCACTAAGGAAAATGAAGAATAAAAGCTCGACTCATCCATCTTGTGCTCAAAGAGTAATACCAGTAAAGCGTAGAGTGAAGGCAATCTAAGACATTACTTTTCATTTTTCACTCTTGCATGCCCGTAGACCAATTTCGCAATTCGAGGAAAGCACGTCATAAAATTCTAATCTATATTATTTATATCAGGTATTTTTCCATACTCAACTCTTTCGAATGACTTGAAATTCAGCGCAACCTTGGCAATATTCTTACTAAAATCTTTAATCACTTATAGAAGAGTTTCAAGCTTCGGGTTCCCTATTCCCTTGGAGTTTTTTTCCACTGTTTTGAGAGAAAAATATTTCTTCTGATAGAGTCGTCAAAACACACTAGCCGTGCAAAACATCCAAGCCCCACACTCGGAAGCTATAACTCGAAGGCTCTCGCCGAGATCGATTTTCTCGATTCACTCTGATTTCAGCCGTACCCAAAGTCTGATACGAGTTTTTGATCTTCTTAGAATGCTACGTCACTCAAAAAGGTACCACATAAATTGAATAAAAATGTTTAGAATAACGAACGGTATGTTTTATGTATGGTTTTATAATGCCAGTCGTGCATTTCCTTCTATGTCAGAATTTCCAATGCAATGAAGGTAAACGTTTTGCTCGTATCGTAAAATTTTTTTGTAAGAATGTACCCGAGTTTTTCTCTTCTATTTGCCGCTGAAGCAACACTCCTTGCTTAGCTTCTGCTCACTTTCCTTTTTGTCGAAGCAGTTCTATTTTTCTGTTGAGCGTCCCAGTAAATTGATTATCGATTTCGAATACATTTCTCCGGAGGCTCGTGGAACCGATTCCCAGAGAATTGGAAATCGGTTAAACGGAGACCTCATTCTAAACTGATTTCAACCCAAATTCACAATTCAAATTTCATGCGTCTCTTACTAAGATATATTAGAATTATCTACAACTGCTGTGACTAGGCTAAACAGTCAATTGTAGGGAGAAACTGTTTTCTGTCCACGCAAATTGTTCATTCAAGTATCCTACCCCCTGCGGATCTGTGTCCTTGCTACTTCGATTGAAACTTGTCAGTACTACTCAATTGTGATAAATTGAGAGTAATAGGTTTGGATCTTTCATTTCGAGCTTCATATAATCGATTGACTGCTTTGGGATCACACTGTTTTATGTGAGCTTCATGTAGAGATGAGATTGAGCTAGACAATATCATTATTCCCTGAGATCTTTTATTTTTCAAGCGCCTAATCTTCTATCCATCATAACCCTTGTGAAAGTACCATCTTCTATGGAGGAATTTTTGAACCATTCATTCCTACGTAAACAAATAAATTATGGAGAAAATTTCACTCCATCTTGCAAAATTCCATAGTTTTTTTCGAGTCCTCGAAAGTGTTCATGGAATAGTCAGCAAAGCTACAACGTTTTATTCTTGATGATATGGAAAAGGTAGACTTGGATAGCATTCAAAAAAGAGATCTACTGTTTGACAGGTCTCATTGACAGGATACCGTGAATGAAATAAAATCCGATTGTCCCAAGGATGTATAAAGATCAAATCAAATCTAATATGTTCTGGGAAGATGATACTGTTATGAGATTTCCGATGAAAGGCTATTGAGGCTAAGAATCTCAAAAGAAAAGCAAGATGAACTGACAAGTCCTAGTTTGCAGACTCCAGTTTCACGCTCGAAAGACTCTCAAGATGCTGCAATTCTTAGAGGAGTACGTCTAAGTTGGTTTTGGCAATCTCATAATGCAGTACTACACTCGGGATTCTCGGGATCAAGAGCACTACACGATTTCCACAGGTGCATGCATACGAGCATCTTAAGCTCTCGACCGTAATCGGATCTGACTACAGACTCTTCCAACCACATCACAATCCGAGCGGTGTACTTTACTCGAAACATGCAAGCAAAGCTGACTAGAATCCTATAGCACTCTTGGAATAGGATCGGTGATGTTGTCAAGGTTCAAATTCAAGAAAAGCATTGTTATCATCATTTTCACTGCACTCACCTTCAAATTACCATCAATTGTAAATATTGAGAAATAACTCGACCCAACCTTCATCTATAACATCGATTCAGATCAGCTTAACCTATTTTACCACTGTGCTCTACGGTTGAACATTCCACGAGACTCGTTTATTCATAGATTTTCTCATATTATTCCTATAGCTGGATCGTTCATTTAGTCTTTCATGAGATATCATGAAGTTCTGAGATCTCATGTACTGAATTCCTCAAATTCAAAATTTATACTGGGCCAATTCTGAATTGAGAATAGAAATTTATCGTACAAAAGACTGAATGCAACCAATGACATTTTAGACCGAGGGTTCAGTTTGCATCACTGATGCCGTAAAATATAGTACACGGCTCTGCTGATGTGCAACGTTTTCAAATACGGTTCCCACCGTTTTATTGGATAGGGGAAAGTGAGTGGATATGTTTTCAAGTCAGAAAAAATGCTTTCTTAAAAGTTCGAATTCAACGATATAATTATTTCCCAGATGGTTCTTGATTTCATATTAGATATGAATCTTGATCACGAGCCAAAAGTTCTCCCAAACTTCCATGTTTGGTGCACATTCGGTCTGAAATGACGGGAAATGGGGTGGAAAACAGCAGTCGGAGATATTAAATTTCTACTTACGTCAAACTTTTCTTGGATATGTGGGCCAGCTTGAGCGATGTACAAAGTGCTGGCAGTATCAAAAACAAGTTCTAATGGGATTCGCGTGAGTCGCTGTCGAGCCATCTCATGACAATTCATGTAGAGGATTACCTCTGTTGTGGTCACGCGTACAACGATTTTGGTCCAACGCTTGAGTAACTTGGGAACAGTGAACTTGACCACCTCATCTGAGAAGGAATGCAAGTCTGAGTTGGTGTAGACTAGTGAGATGTTTTGATTCGATGATGGTCCCTCCTAAAAATGGAATAGAAAAATATTTCTCAAAATCCATCGTAGAAAATTTTCGTCGACAGAACGGCACGCCGTTTCACAGTGAAAAATCGAGTCAGATTTTGAATATTCAGCAGTGGGCTTTGAAATGCATCACAGCTGAATACAAAGAATTTGCCTTAAGTTCTTCTAGTGGTAAGCCAGCTATCATGACATGTGGGTTGATGCTGCAACGGATACAAATTTATACACTATAATTCGAAGCTTTCTCAATGATTTCTTACTCATTCTCAAGTAGAAAAGATAAAATATCATTTGTTCCTAACCAGAATGAGTATTGACGTTTTGAAGGTGCTGGGTGCCTCTGAAGGAAAACTCAATACATATCAATAGAATCAAACGTTTTCATTTGTTCAACAGATTTGATAGAAATTTTTCTAAATTCACTCAGTACAGCAGAATTATCCTACGGCGTATCCAATAATTGAAAAAATGTATCATACATGGCCAGAATGAGAATAGGGCTTCTGAGAAATCTGCATTTTCCAAATTTCATTCAATAGTCAAGAATCTCTTTTTATTCTACATGGTAAAGGTTTATGACTGATAAGATAGTGACTTTTCAAAAAAATTCTGAGAAATTACTACGGGATGTTAGACAGTTTGAAGTTTGATAAAAATATCATTCTCGCCCTGTAGTCTAGGAATTGAATCCTACTAGTTGTTCAATTAACATGAAACTAGATCCAACGTATGATAATTTTGAAATTCAGTTTTGGCTATGCCTTTTGGTCCAACTAAATAAGAGCTACTAAAAAAAATTTGGCCCGACTTTTTTTCTGCAAGATGCATTTATCAATCGTAGCAAATATTTCCATTGATCTTGAGAGCATAACTCACAGAGATGCGAAGGCCAAGCTGAACGACAGTCTCAAATGGATTGAGCACAGCAAAAAGGTAGCTATTTCTGACTGTGAGCGGCTTAAAAGATGCAACGATGGTAAACTCGGCAGGCAGCTTTTCCGGCAGATACATGCGGTATGGCTGCTTCACCTCGGAACCCGAACGAAAGCCAAAAGCAGGAAAGCCATCGTAGCCGTCGGTTATGTAGTGATTCTTGTCATCGACTATCGAAACCGCTGCCTCCAGAAGGTCGTACAGTGTCCCTGAAACGAACAAGTGATCGATTTTTAGTTTAGTCAGACGGGAAACAGAGATAAGAGAAACTTTAATTATCGGTGCGGGGGGAGGATTTTTTTATTACAAATGCAATTATTTCATGAGTTGTGGGTACATTGGGTCTTATCAAATTTTTACGCCATTGAAACGGTATGAAGTAGGTAAAAATTTTAGTATCTTCACAGTAGGTATAAACATTTGTTTCGACGAAAAGCTCTCAAGCCCCAATACGCGAGGAATGAGTGATTTGGTACCAATTTACTAGCGGAGCTATTTTTTCAATACTCCAAAATGAGGACAGGATAATTTCCTTCTCTCTACATCTTACTCGTCTTTTCCTTCCCTGCTTTCGGGGTATAGCCAGTCATTATCAAACTCTCGATCTCTTCGGATATGCGTGAACTACAAAAAAGATGAACTGGTCACGGGAGTTGGACAGAGTAGGGACTTTCCTGGTTCAGATCTCTGATTGACACTGTGGGATACTTATAAGATTACTCCAATTCAATCACTTCATTATACAATTCAGTCTGGAATGAGCCCTAATGACTCGACCAATGTGATGAAGGCCAATCAATTAGATTGCTAGTAACTCAATTTTTCACGCAGATTCATCACTTTTAACATTCAAAAAAATTGAAACAGTCCATTTGTTCTACTCTCTCGAAATGCTCGGGCTCTCTGACCAACCTGTCAACATCGGTCATGGGTTCTGTCGACATTGCTATTTTGACGAAGCACTTGGCAATGGTTTGATTCGAATTATTCTTGCACCAGCTCGTTAATAAGTTCGACAGTATGGTATTGAAGTAGATTTCACAGATTATTCACTTTTCAGAACAGTTGATCATATTGAAGAACTGGGTCAGATCAGACTTCTCCGAAGAGGACTCGAAAATGCTCAAGATAAAGATCAAATATTGGACAACTTATCTCAGAATGATTCCCGCCAAACCTAGAAATTCTAGGCTAGAACCTTGAGAAATCCATCACTTCTTGGATCGGCTTATCCATTTTCTACGAGTCGTCCAACTCGAATCTTGCATAAGAAACTACCTTACTCATCAATGTTTTCTGAATGATCCATTCTGTATCTCCAATATTTGAATAGTAATTTTCAAGGCACGCGAATAAAATTTCGATTGTTCCGATAATTTCAATCCAAGGGATAGATATCTACTCCAATGCTAATATGAGGCTTCAGAAGGTTACGGAATTCGAAGTCTGGATTTATCTCAACCCAGTAACTTCCTCACTGACCAGCTCGAACGCCTTGCGGAAATAAATACTGAGACAGTAAAGATGATTGTGACCAAGCCAAACCCCTCGTTGCAGCTCAGAAATGCTATGGAAATATGGTATGGAATTTCAAGTGTGTTGGCGCGAATAATGGCCTTGTAGAATATACTGACTGCTCTCATGTATCATAAATCGATGCTAAGAGGATCTCGAACTTTGAAATTTTGTACCACGATTCCCACAATAAGAATGTATGGACAGAAAATATCTATGTGACCTGCTGTTATGGGGAGTAATTGCCGGGGTTCATTCGGAATGAGGCACAAAATACCCACACCTCACTGTCACGCAACTTCCGAATTTCTCACTTCTTAATGTTTCATACTATTGACATTCTTGAGGCCAGTCCGTAGTGCTCACACTTGCTCACTACTCCACAGACGGCGCCACGGTGATTTGCATAGCGTAATTCCAACAATATTTAATTTTCAAATAGTTGCAAACACTTTTCGGACCAAATCATTGAGTCAGCGTGCTTTCCAATACAATTTCCGATCGTTTGAGCTTTGTTGCGTCTCAAAACTCGTGATATATATGGCCAGATTTGGAAAATGGCAAAGTGCATGACCGCGTGGTTCCTATGATGCGGCAGCGACAGCTCAAGATCGCCTTTTTCCAAATCTCGCAAAATATACCACGGGTTTTAAGTCGCGACAAAGCTCAAATGATTGGAAATTTCATTGGGAAGCGCGCTGACTCAATGATTTGATCCGAAAAGTGTTTGCAATTATTTAAAAATTAGATATTGTTTGAAAACTTGCATGTACTCCGGTGCGTGTCTGGTTGCGGTATTGCGGGGACTACGGACTGGCCTTAAGGTGAGGCCGTAGTCCGCTGAATAGACATAAATCCGTTCGGAGGATAAGTCGAATTTTACTTGACCAAATGACTTGGGATTTCACATGCATGTATAGAATGCATGTCTAAATCGCGCTACGAAGCTGAATATGTCAACTTCACTGGAAAAAAAGTGTCCAGATGAAGTTTACTCGAGATGACGTAGGTTGCCGCTCTCTAGCTGACAACGTTTGTGTACATTTCGTTTGAATACTTTTTTGAGTGAAATTGACATATTTGGCTTCGTAGCGCGATTGAGACATGTATTCTATAGATGTACGTAAAATTTCAAGTCATTTGGTCGAGTAAAATTTGACTTATCCTCCGAACGGATTCAGGGCTACATTCAATATGGCGGCGGACTACGGCCTGGCCTTAATGAGCTCTGTATAAATACATACACAAATGGATGCCTTGATAACTCATTCAGAATGCTGTCCAAACGTAAATATGAAAAGAGGGTATACAAAAAATCTTCAGAAGTTTCAAGGATTGTTGAGATCTTATTGAAGAATTCGTGAGTATGATAAGATCGACGTTGGCTCAAATTTCTTGATTTCAAAACTCAGTGTATTCAGAGAGGCGAACATTTCATGAGCCGATTCGTAACGAAAATTCCATACCGTAAACAAGGGTAAATCTGGGCACACTGGGGTGAACGTGTCCGCTTTTGTTTTTGTGACAACTTGTTTTGTACTGATTTATGGTATAAGGTTTTGCTGGAGCTCATTCTAAAGCTATTAATCTCACCTTTGAGATGAGCTTTCGTAAGATATTCTCCGACGAACCAGTCAGGAGCTATTTCAAAAACAGTTGAGTGGATGCATTTACCGCGGTGTTCACATTCTACCCTGTTTGTGGTAATCATTTGATGGTTTCTTGCGTGTTTTGAGTATTGAGTCGGCCACACATCCTTGTAAGTTGTAGTATGATCGAGAATTATATGTGATACTTATGCCAGGCAAACAGTTAGCAATCATCTATTTATTTTCGTTAATAGACTGTCTTAGATGAATCAAACACCATTGTGAAATGAGCGTTTTTTCTCGACATTTTCTCTGTGAACCTCCAAGATTAATGGAATCCCTGTGAGTCTTAATGGGCTAATGTCATCACATTGAATTCTGATTCCTAATTGCCATAATGAATTCTCCGCTATATCATCCTAAACCTCCACACCGTAAGGTACTCAGTCATCCTATCGTCGACATACCAAATCCCAGCCCAGTTAGATTAGTCGCCCCCATATCAGACTCTGAAATACGAAATCATTAATGAGTTGGGGCTCACTGTTCCCAATGGTTTACTTTCCTCGGGACGAACATCCGAACGAGTGAGATAATTCAAAAAGAGAGTAAAATTTGGTCTCGACGAAAAATTGATTACAAAAGTTTCTGTAGAAGTTGCCAGAGAAACTTTTGTTTCGCGGAAGAATCCACTATTCGAGTGAGTCTCGTTCCCTTGCATATTAACCAAGCCTTCGAATTGTTATCGTCTGACGCTTTGTCGTGTCGACGAAATATCTAATAAACTCGTTACGGATGTGCGCTCACCCCTGTCCACCTTTGAGCAACAGCGAAAAGTCATAAATTGTCGACGCATTTGCTGCTCGGTATTTGAATGTTTTTCGTAATTAATTCCTCCGTGTATTCACCATCCCAATGACCAACGATATTTTGTGCGACCGGGTGTTCTACACATGTGAACTTTTTAATGGCTCCCCTTGCTGATACCCTACTGTACATTCATTGAATAATTTTGAGCACTGTAGGCGCGTGGATTATCAATCACTTTTCTTCAAAATTCAAGCATCAGGAGTGGCAATTCTGTGCGTGATGATATCTCCTCAGTCAAAATTGGCCTTGGGAAACAAATATGTATTTGTCCCATTTCAACTTGTACAATCCCTTAAAGGCAAAAAAAATCCTAACACGTCACGGTGAACTGATTCCAGAAATTAAGGCAAAGATTTATTGAGGTGTCAAAATTGTCATGCAGTACAAAAACAGGAACGAGCAAACGAGGCCAAACAAACATCATCATCCTCAAAAATCAGTATGCAGTCTATCTTTCTTGTGAGGGTACGAACACCAGTACCACTCGTCGATTTTTTTCTTTTTCTTCCTCTCCATAAGAGGGGAAGTCCATAAATTACGGAAGGGAAATTTTATGATTTCAGAACTTCCGCCCACCCAGTAATATTTTTCTTATGGAAAATTGCTAACTCATGTACGAAGCGTGAGATATTGGATGACCCCTCCCCCTGAAACACTTACGTAATTTATAGACGTTCCCTAAAACAACTACTGACCTCTCTTTGAAGGTTGATTACGCTCTCCTATTGTTAGTAATAAGCTTTGCCCGTGTAATTTTTGTGTACGTACTCCGTGTTGAATCCGCCACTTTTGCTCGGGACTGATGAATCCGTGGGGCAAGAGAAAACTTCTCATTGAAGAAAAAAACCCACCCCGAAGAATCCGGTGCATTCATGGTATTGCATTAAATGCATACGGCTTCACGAGTCAACAGAGTTTGGCACCGAACGGCATCAGAAGACAACACATATCTAATTTTTAATACTCCATTCCCCACGGCCACATTACAAGGACGTAAAGTCAACGCCAAGCAGCCGAACCAACAAAGCAAGCAAATAAAAAAAAGGCTGCAACACCGCGAATCGAGTGGCCGCTCATCCAAGTAATAACCAAGCCTCACGATGCTCAAACTTGACAATCGGAGGAGCTGACATCTGGGAATCCCAAAGACTTATCGGCCCCTAGAACTTTCACGGGAAGGCTGAGTGTCACATTACAGGATTTTCAAAGGAATTCATTCCGAATAGCCAAGAGTTTCAAATAGATGAGTTATTCTTACGTGAAATTGAAACTTAGAATTCTAGCCAGAGCGTATGAGTTTCAATTCCAGGGTCCAGTGCTACAAAAATTTTCCTCGTGCATTTCCTTCACGGCAGCTTTGGTTGTTTGGAATTCATCTTGAACTAAAATTTGAGTGGAGTTTTAAACGCGCTTGCTACGAATCTCAGTAAGAAAAAAAGGAGAGCTAACGTTACCAAGTCCAAGGCTAAAATAAGAACGGATCATCATACCAGATGTATACGTGCAGCACGAACTAGCAGACTCCCTTCAAACGAAATGAATCAAAGATTTGACGAAAAATTAGCTAAAACCCCATATATCCCCTATGCTTCTCTCTCCGACGGGATCAGTGAATATCGCTCCCAACCACTGCTTTGCATGTGTACATATATGCACTGCTTCGCAATGGAATTCCCTGCGAGACAGTGAGTTGGGAGTGATTATCACTATTTCCGGCGGAGAGAGTATCACAAATAGCGATTGTGCGATTGATTGATCAATTTATCAAAAACATCAAATTCGCACCGCAGCTACGTTTGCGTTGGTGGAATCTAATGTCCGCATCTTCAGGGTTGAGAGCTAACGACCCTATCGAAAGAATTTGACATCATATTCGTCCATCTTCGTATGTGTGTCATGAGTGTGTCGATGCCACGCGTATAACTGTCTATTGGGCGAGTATATTGGGTGGCCCTCTTCGACTACCTCACATCATTCGTGAGTTATATGCATAACCTGGTTCTCCCCGTTCAATAATATAATCGAGCCAACTTCATTTGTTCATGACACGCTGAGTAAAAATAAAGGCAATGAGAATAGGTCGAGCAAGAAATTATGTGCATGCTATCGACCTTGAGAAGTGATCTGAATTCTGTTGCGGAATTGAATCTGAAGAAATTTCGATTCTATGAAGTGTTCATGTTACCGGCAAAGTCCGGAATGCCGGCAAACCGCGGATTGCCTTGGGAGTGACAACTCGAGACCCCCGGTATATGAGATCATGCGTACATCCAACTTTGCCTGAAGACTCAACAGGCAATCCGCGGATTGCCAAGGCAAAGTTCGGAATGAAGCATCCATTCCGGACTTTGCCGGTAACATTCATATCTTTCAATGCTCATCGTATTGAAGGATTAAGATATTATTGAGAAGACTTGGTGGAAAATTGGTAACACCTGTGATTAAGTTTTTTTCTGATTTTGTCGTAAGTCACGCTGTTAACTGAGAGTCAATGAGATCACTGCATGATGATAATGACAGATACATACTATTTGACATGTACTTGTATGATGATTTCAGGAATTGAGAAATTGGCAGTTTTGATTCCATGGAGGGACTGTGAATCGGTACATAGCTCCATAGAGGAAATTAAAATAATTAAGAGCCCAGCCAAAATTTGTCCGTCAGCATCTCGCGTCTCGGGTTGCCTAGTATCGGCAGGGGGTGAAGGGCGATGGGTGGCCGTATGGGTCATGGTTGGGTCATGGGTGGGTGGGTTGGTGGGTGAGTGGTCAGGTGGGTTGGTTGGTGGATGGATGGATGGAGTGGAAATCACCAAAGTTCAAGTGATACGTTTTACTGAATTTCAGTGGAATTTTCAATAATAATCCAGTGAGAATTTCACTAAAAAATCAGTCAACATTTCACTGAAAAATCAGTCAAATTTCACTAAAAAATCAGTGAAAATTTCACTCAAATTTCAGTGAAAATTTCACTAAAAAATCAGTACAAATTTATCTAAAATTTCAGTGAAAGTTTCACTAAAAAAATCAGTGAAAATTTCACTAAAAAAATCAGTGAGAATCCCACTAAAATTTTAGTGGAAATTTCACTAATATTTCAGTGAAAATCGCTTGAATTTTAGTGGAAGTTCTACTGAGATTTCAATGAAAATCGTTGAAAATCGTTCAAGTTCCAGTGAACCTTTCACTGAAATTGCCGTGGAAATGTCTAGAGTTTCAGTGGAACTTCCACTGAAATTTCAGTGAAAATCGCTCAAGTTTCCACCGTCTATTAGATTTGAATAGTTGTCTATTTCAGTATGATTGCATCATCAGATGTAAATAACTATTTCGAAATTAGTGTATTGATTGAGTCAAAAGAGATGGGCAATAAGGGTATACATGTTATTCGTTGCTGAAGAGAGAAATATCCTTCGTGATTAGTTTGTCACCTAAGCACAAATCATAAGTGGGATAGGATTCATAAGGCGAATAATCGTAGATTTCGCAATATCCTTCCAACAAATTGGATTAATTTAGCGAAATTTCCAGATACTTACTGGAGATTCAGGAACCTCACTATGCGCAACATTACACCAACTCAATAGTTCTCAATCACAGTTACTAGGTTACATCAAGGGAATTATTTTTTCCGAATCCACTGTATTATGAAATCTCAATGTTACATTGTTGAACTACAGAAGCATTTCAGGGGCTCATACCATATCAGAGACATTTTCAAGCCGGACGAGCGTTAGCGAGGTAGGCAATAACGCTAGTGTGAATTAAGTCTCTAATGCATGTATTTAGAACCTCAGAACATTCTTGCATTCAGAGAATAACCAACGAACTGAAGAAGATCAGCGCGCTTGCGCGCGGTGAGTACCTAATATCTGTACTATAGCATAAAAATAAGTAAGGATTAAAATGAATTTTAAAAAAACGCTTTCATTGCCCGAGTAAAAAAGATTTGTAAGGATGTTATAAACTCATTATAAAGTGACTTTATAAAGAGTTTATAATTCGTAAACTTATAAAAATTTTATAAAAAATCGTATAAGGTCGTATCAAGTCTCACTCACTTGAACAGCCGCAACAGGGCACCAGAGCGCACTCGGCATATTTATCGCGACGCCCGATGACCTGGGGCTGAGAAATTCGCAACGACGGCCGTTATGACTCGTCGATTCGCCGCGACCAACGATGACGATGACGATAACGATATCACGAGCACTCTTGTGTGCTCGTGATTCCAATCATCACAGAATTTCAGAATTATGCTCACTAACCTGGAAAAGAGAACGAGAAAAACCACAAAGTACTCATGTTTTCTTCATCCGTAGCGAATTCTTTCAGCGGTCATAAGCAAATCATGAGATTTGCGAGGAGCACAAAATTTGTTAATGAAAAAACAACAGTATCTTTAAGGTTATCTACATTGAAGTCGGCGAGCCATCAATGGAACAATCAATATAGCTACGAGAAACTACGGTACTTATCTGAATTTTTTCAAGCTACCTTTCTTGAAATTGTTGCGCCGGCTTCCATCTCATCTTTTTTGAGATTTTGTGCGAAAGAAAGACTGCAAAGGGAGGCTCTAGTGTTGTGATGCAAATTGTTGACAAAGTTCAACTGACTGAACTTGGCACGCGTTTAATGAGGCATATGCAGAAATGCAGACGAGTGTGACGACATAGGTGATTGCTCTCATTAAGCAATCACCCCGTCGTCGGTTCTGCAAAACCGATCGCCGATGCACACCTGGAGGAATGCATCGCGCGATCACGTTTTGCCGAACTTTGCACTTTGTGTCTGTACACGACGCGCATCGAGCCGAGGATATATAATCCTCGACTCGCGCGCGCCGCGTCAGACCGCTCATCCACTCTTTACATCAAATACACAGCATATTTGTATTCATAGTTCACTCCATTTCAATATATATATCTACATATATATCCGAGTCATTCTTTGTCGCCGACACCCACGTATCAGTGGTGCTAGGTGTGTACGACCTAGAATTTTCTCTCGCGAAAACATCCGTGAGTGGACTCGAGTAAGTGAATTATACGATACAAAAGCTGCAATTCAACATCGCTACGGACGTCGTGGGATACAAGTGAAGAGTGGACCAACCAGCCACCTATCAACATCAGGTGAAGACTAGCAGCCGCACAACATCCAGGCAGTGCATCCCACCCGCCAACATCAGGGCGACGCACCGTAGCATCCAACGAGTATCTACGCAGAGCAAAAATCCCAGGAGGGAATGTACGCAGTGATCATCGCCATCACCATCGCCCTCCGAGCTGCGTCGCAGTAAGTCTAGTCTAATAGATCTCGCTATAACATTTCACACCCGTTCTCACGTCTCTAGGAAAGAAAAAAAGAAAAAGGAAAGAAAAAATGCCTTTCAACATTTTCAAAAGCAAGCAAGCTCGCGCAAAATCGATATCGGACCTCAATGAGGAGACCGAAGTAACATTTCACAGAGACATGAGGACGAGGGCAACCTCAGAAAACCCATTGCCGACGAATTACGCGAACGAGGATAGGGAAGTAGAAGACCTCCGAGACAATAGTAATACACAAGAAAATACACACGAGCAGGAACACGAATACGAACACGAACATGAACATGAGTACACAGTGGAAGAAATCGAACAGCTCATGCGAATACCAGCACCCGCGTTGTCACCCACAACAAAATACATAATCAACACGACGGGAAGAATTCCTATGCACATCATGCTAGAACAGGCCAAGGTCCTCGGATGGACACCACCGGGTAATTTATGGCACGGAATTGAGCCGAGAATTGAACGGAACATGAACTCCCAATACATACAAAACCCTAGCCATATGGGTAATGGAGAACGGTTGATGAATTCACGGGAAGAGTCCGCGGAAAATTCTACTCGAATCTCTCAAGCCACTCAGACCGTCGATTTTCGAGATGCTACACAAACCACACGGATGGAACCACAGAATTCAATCACACACGACACACCAAATCAGATACCCCAAAGTTCCTACGGTAACCAGACTTTCACGCACATACAAATACCACAAGCACCGAATGTCCCATCAGCAGAGTACTGTAGAGTGTCAGATACAGTCGATACTCGAAACCCCATCTACATACAAAATCAACAGAGAATCGTGATGCAAAATATGGAACAGAACCGGCAACACACACCGATAATATCAGCGTCAATGAATAATCCATTTTTTAATCACATGCATGATGCGAGAGACAGAGTGACACCATCACAAATTATTCAACAACTCTATCAATCGACCCCAATGAGGCCACCAGCATACAATCACGAGTCAAATCAGACACACGCCCAAGGCCATCCAACACTAATATCAAACACGCCATATATTCACACACAAGTATCACCTACACGACAACATCAGCCGCAGAAGCAGTACATTCACACACAATATCAGCCACAAGAGATAGGTACACAACCACAACACATACACACAGGACTGCACCAGGAACAAATCCACACGGGTTATGGGAGACGACTGACGAAAGACGAAAGAAAGAACTTAGATTACATACCACAGTTCGACGGGTCCCCTATGATGCTTAGTGACTACCGTCAAAAAATCCAACGTTTAGCACCAAAGGATCTACATATAGAGGACCAGCAGGAAATATTGGGACGAATCCAAGATAAATTAAAGGGCAAATCACATACAGATTTTTATTACAAATGCACAAAATACGAGTCAGTAGAAAAGTATTTAGACGCGGTTTTCGAGAGATATAGAACAGTAGAATCCCCGGAGAACATCATTTTTGAGATCAAGTCATTAAAAGCGATCCCAAACGAAAAACCAGACGATCTACGAAGAAGGATACAGACGTTAGCCGACAAGTACGAAATACTGATGAATATAGCACCGGAATATTCGGAGAATGAAAAAGAATTCAGGAAGAGAGATGTAGAAAACGCGGCCCGAGAGAGATTCATATACCTTCTAGACGGAAATCTGGGAATTTACGTAAATGCAGAAAAACCAAAAACGCTAGAGGAAGCCGGTAGATACGCGGCCAGTATTTATAACAGAATGAAACAAAACGAAATGTTCGCGGGAAAACCGAATCAAGTGAAGATCATGAGGACAGAGACAGAGTCAGAACCCAACACTAACACACACACAGAACAAAATTCACAGAACAATAGGTCGTACGACAATCGGGGACCAAACCGGTATTCATCTAATCACAATGGACCAAATGGGAGATTTGAGCAACGATGCTATGAATGCAATAAACCAGGTCATATAGCGAGACAATGCGAGCGTAAAAATAGGCAGAAGCAGAGGAGGTCGAATGAAAATAGAGAATATCAGGTACAATGCGCATACTGCCAAATGCTAAATCATCCATCATGGGTATGCAGAAAATTGATGGATGATTTCGCCACAGAGAAAATAACACGGGAAGTATACTTAGAATTCAGAGGCAATGGGAGAGGTAGAGGAAATGAGAGATCGAATAGCCGCGACGACAGCAATAACGGAGGTAGAAGCGAGGGATCGGGTGGTACCCAAGGCGGAGGGCAACCACAAGGCCAACAGACGCAGGGACGACCAAGTTCTTTAAACGCGTAACCTGCTCGCCGGCAACCTCAGGCGACGAGCAGCGGGAAAAAGCACAAAACGGGAAGAAAAATGAGAGGAGAGTCGTTTCAATAAGGTGTTTGAAAACGGGAAAATGCCCACCAGTAGTGACAATTTTTAGTGATGAAATAAAGTGTACACGCGCAAGATTTTATGTGGATTCAGGAGCCGATATATGTATAATCAAAGAGAGCAGAGTTCACCCTCGAATTCAAATAGACAGAGAAGAAACGGTTTCAATTACAGGCGTGACAAATGGAAAAGTCGAGTCTTTGGGGAAAATAATGATGAGAATAAATGGGTGGGACGCGGAGGTCCATATTGTGCCGAATGAATTTCCTGTAAAAACTGATGGCCTTATAGGTTGGGACTTTCTTACGAAGCACGGAGCAATAGTAGACGCGAGAAAAAAATGTCTACGAATAAATAAATATGAAATCCCCTTTGATTCTGAGGAAAAAATCCATTTGCCAGCAGGAACCACGAGTATTATTCGAGTAAAAGTGAACAATAGTGAGAGAGTTGGATGGGTGCCATTGAAAAAATTAGCACCAGGAGTTCTTTTTGGAAATTTTGTTGCAGAAAATCACGATGGTTATACATATGCGGAAATTTTGAATTTGAGTAGCAATGCAATCGAAATTCCAGAGCCGTGTGTCGAAATACTACCTTGCGAAACGATTCTCCCTCATGAAAAATTTGCTGGTGAGGTCAGCAAGAAGCGGAAAAGAAACTGCGTAGTCCGCAAAATGGAAATGCGCAGGAAACTAAATGCTGAGTCGGAGCAGCAATCAAAAATCGTGCATACGCGACAGGAAACCGAGGAACGCGTTGAGAAGTTGATGAAACTTGTAGACGTCGAAGGTTGCACAGATGAGGAAATCGCGCATGTACGACGTTTGCTGAGTATCAACCCCTGGAGATTCGCTCTTGATGGAGAACCTTTAACAACAACGAATATCCTCAAACATAAGATCAAATTGAAAACGGACAAGCCTATCAAATGCAAGAGGTACCGGGTACCGCCTAAATTGCAGAAGATCATGCAGGAAGAGATAGATAAATTACTAGATTTAGGCATCATAGAGCACTCCAGGACGCCATACTCAGCGAACTGTTGGGTTGTGCCTAAACCCCCGACAAGAACGGTAACAAACGATGGCGATTCGTGACAGACTTTCGAAAATTGAATGAACAGACAGTAGGGACTTCACAACCTATCCCGTCGACGCCGGACATCCTAGAGAAACTCGCGAGCGCGAAATACATCACGGTATGCGATTTGAAATCAGGATTTTTCCAGGTAGCCATGGATGAGGAAAGCGCTGATTATACAGGGTTCGCTGGGCCTACCGGAAACTACCGTTACTTGAAAATGGGGATGGGTCTCGCCGGAAGTCCAGATACCTTCATGGAAATGATGTACCGGGCGTTCGCCGGATTAACGCCGGATCAAGTCCTTATTTACTTAGACGATATGATGATTTTCGCGAATTCACTCGAAGAACATGAGAATAAATTCCGGAGATTCATAGAGAGGATCGAAGAAGCAAATTTATTAATTGAACCGAAGAAATGTCAATTTCTGAAGAGAGAGGCGCGAGTACTCGGACATATAGTAGGAGGCGGAAGTCTGAAACCGAATCCGGATAAGATAGAAGCATGCCGGAAATACCCAGTACCAACTACGGTGCGAAAAGTCAAAGAATTTCTAGGATTCGTAGGATACTACCGCCGGTTCATTCATAAATTCGCGGAAATGGCCCACCCACTTACACAACTCACGCGAAACGGTACCGAATGGAGATGGGGTTCGGAACAACAGACGGCATTCGAGAAACTTCGAGATTCACTGTGTAGCGAGCCAATCTTAGCAGCACCTGACGAATCTAGGCCTTATTGGGTACACACCGATGCTTCGGACCATTCGGTGGGGGCAATTTTGGCCCAAGGTGAACCTGGGAAGGATAGGCCCATTTGCTACACGTCGAAGCCAATGAAAGGCGCACAGTTAAGGTACAGCACCTACGATAAAGAAATGCTCGCGATCTGCCATGCGATTGACAAGTTCCGACCGTACCTATGGGGAAAACGCTTTACAGTCGTAACAGATCACGAAAACCTTCGGTTTTTCCATACGGCAAAAAGGGATGACTCACGGTTTAACAGACTTAAAGCAGCCCTACAAGGGTATGACTTCCGGATCATATTTCGCAAAGGAAAGGACAACGTAGCAGACGCGCTCTCACGCAACCCGATACTACGCGAAGGCGAGGTAGACCTATCAGAAAAATCGCGCGACGAATTATACCAAATCGCAGACCAACAAGAGAAAGAAGACCCAAGCTGTAGAGAAGACAACCCACCAGGCCGTATCTTCATGCTGCAATCGCTATTTGAAGAAGACGAAGTCGACGCGTCGGATTCAGACCAGGTGACCGGATATGAAGAGAGCGAGAGTGAAGACGTCGGATCGGAGGACGAATTGTTTAAGGTATTTCCGATGCGAGCGGTTCGAAAGGAACGAATTGATGGGAAAAGGAAATCGAAAGTAGCGCGATCTAGTTCAGAGGAATCGGAAGATCAACAATCAAGAAAGAAAAACTGCGCCAAGAGTTCAGAAAACTCAGACGATGAGTGGACCGAGAGTAGGAAAGGACGTGTAAAAGTAAAGCGATCGCGAAGAATAAGAGGTAAGGGACCACAGCGCAGACACAGTGACCCGGAAATCGAAACATCAGGAATTCTAAGTCAAGCCAAATTCGAAGACAAGCTCGCGTATATGACGAAAGAAACTAATTGGCAAAAGAATATAGTCAGTTCTAGCACTCCGGAAAAGGATAGGCCATGCCGCATGCAAGCAGAAAAATTCCCGCTGCGTCAGCACACGCTCAATCCAGTGCAGCAGTCGTTCCAACCACCGACTCCAAGCGGCTCAAATGTCTCATCTCTGGGGAACGAGACACCGTCTGGTCATCAAGAGCAGCCGGCAGCAGCAACGGAGCAGAGGGATGAGGCAGCACGAGCAACTTCACCAGCTTCGCAAATTGCACCTGTGGATAAGTCGTTTACAATTACTAATGAATCACAAAATTCACCTTCAAGAGTAAACATTGACATAAATTCAATCATGGACCAAACTGATTTCGGTAGAATGAGTCACGAGAGAGAAGAGGTACCGAATCAACCCGAAATCAGGGAAATGTCCGGAAAAGTTCGAATCCCAGGTATATTTCAAAATGACAGGAATTTATATTGGAGGCAAACGACGCGTGACGGGAAAGACGCGACGATACTAGACATTCACGATGCGAGTACAGAGTCATCCGACGAATCCGTTTCAAATAACATCCTGAACGATCGAGTAGGTAGCCAGGAATACCTGTACGACGAGTCACCATCAGGGCAAACGAACCCTGTCGAAGTTCAACCGACTGCCGAAACCGAACCCGAATTGGCCAACAGAGTAGATCCGCGACCAACAACACCGAGTGAACATAGTCACGCGACACAAACGGATGCGCAAATGGAAATTGAGCAGATCAACGATTTTCCAATGAATTACACGATACAATCGGGATGCGCGGAACCCGACGCCGTACTAGACCAATTCACGGGTATTCCCGCTCTTCCGCGAGGAAACTGTCTGTTCTGGACGTTTATCCACCTAGAAAACTTAGACGCCACAGCCCTGGTCCTCAGGGATATTCTAAGAGAATCGGATATGATAGAGTTCTGCGCAGTACCGGAGGACGCGAAAAGAATCCTAGAGTCTCGGAATGAATACGGAGAGGATAATTGCATCCGGGTCTTTGCCGAACATTATAAGGTAAAGGTATGTGTACACAATTTTAAGGCCGACGGTAGGGTAGAATATTATCACTTCAGAGGAAACGAACCCGGGAGATTTATACATCTACACTTAGACGAAGCTAAACGACATTATACACCACTCGTCCAACGCAGAAACAATGGGAACGCGTCGGAAAACTCGGAAAATCCGGATTTAGACAATTTTGAAACGGAAGATACAGACGCGCGCCGCAGCGAGAGAAATCATGATTCACCGAACACGAACGCATCAGCGTCGAGTAGATTGAACGCGAACGTAAATGGGTCAACGGGCCTAGCTGAGTCATCAGAAGACGATGAGCGAGACGATCCACGGGTAAGGCCTCGCGCTCACACTCACGCGCTGGAAGAGTGCTTGGTCAGCAACGCACGACCGCCGCGAGAAAAGCCACCGTGGGCATTAGCAGAAGGAGAAGAAACCCCGCCGTTCGTGCGAGTAGAAAAGGTACGGTGTCATCCATTTAAGTATATAGAAAATATGCTGTACATCATGAGCACGGAACCGGTCCTAGAAACAGAGGCGATTCAATCGTTAGTCGAAAGAAAATTTATCGATCCAAAGGAATTCAAAAACATAGAGTTCGGAAAAATCATGACGTCAAGAAATAGGGATGCATATATCCTCGGGCTATGCATGAGAGAACACGAGGACGGGGAGGTCAAGAAGATAGACATGAAAAAAGCGGTGAAAGAGCTACGGAGATTTGTAGTTGAAAAACAAATAAAATCGTTGGGAATAATGAAAGACCTCATGATCATGTCTAGCCGAGAATGGGAAAAATTCGTTAGGGTTTTTGAAAATCATCTTGCGGGATTACCCATCACGGTAGTGCTGTTTCAAGACAACATTCCGGTCCCACCGGTGGAGGACAGATTCAGACTGATGGAAGAATTCCACACATCAGCTTTAGGCGCGCATAACGGCATCAACAAAACAGTCAAGAAAATTCAGAGTCAGTACTACTGGCAACACATGAGAGCCGAAATTCATAAATTCGTAGAAGCTTGCCCGGATTGCGCAATAAATAAATTGGTTAGAATAAAAACACGCTTACCATTGATGATAACAGATACACCGACGATGCCATTTCAAAAAATTTCGATAGATTATTACGGGCCGTTAGAGGAAACGGAAGCGGGTTATAAATACGTATTGACGGTGCAAGATTGTCTCACGAGATTCGTAATATTAATCCCAGTAAAACACGCAACGGCGGAAGAGACAGCCCGAGCATTAGTGGACAAAGTAATTTCAATATATGGCACACCGGGAGAAATATTTTCAGACAACGGCACGCATTTCATTAATAGACTGATGCAGAATTTTGCAAAAATATTCCGGATAAAATCTTTCAACACCACGCCACATCACCCGCAGGGGAACGGAATGATAGAGAGAATGCACCATACGATAACGGAATACATGAAAGCATTCATCAACGAGCACGAAAATTGGGACACTCTGTTGCCATTATGCATGCACGCCTATAACATTACGCCACACGATAGCACGGGATATCCACCTCACCTATTAGTCTTCGGTCAGAAAGCGCGAACTCCGTCAAGTTTCCCACCACAAGAAAAGCTAGCGACCTACGACGGGTACATTCAAGACCTCGTGAAAGACCTATCAGAATTACAAAGACTAGCCATGCTCAACGCGATCCAGAGCCGCTACCGCAGCAAATTTTATTACGATCAAAAGCTGAAGAGTATGCATTTCCGGGAAGGCGAGATGGTAATGCTGTTGAACGACACTAAGAAGGGCAAATTTGATAAGGAATACAGGGGCCCGTACGAGATAATCAGCGTGGACAACGCGAAGAAAAACGTCAAAATACAGAAGGGCGATGAAATCAAGATAGTACACATCGACAAAATAAAGAGAGTTTGCTCGGTAATGGCACCACCGCAAGAAGAATGAAGAATTTGAAATAACCGTGTGCATGAGACGAGATATGAATGAGGATTGCTGATGAAAATTATGAACTTACAGGCCGACGGCAAAAGATGAGCAACCCCAGTACATCACCAGGCTGGAACACTCGCCAGGGCTCGTAGTGGAGAGGATTGCGCCACTAGCAGTAACCACAATTGACTGGAGGATCATTCAAAAGATGGACCTCATACAATTCGGCAACACCGGGGAGATCCTCGAGCGGACATGGCGGAACATCGCCAGGTTGTGCGACGATCCGACAACAAAAGTGCAGCTGTCCAATCTACACCTGCAGCTAGACGAAGCGAGGGCGGACGTCAAGCGGATACTAGACCTGATGAAACAAAATAAAGATAGTAAGAACCAAAGAGAAAAGCGAGCGATACTATCATCCGTGGGTAAAGGCTTAAATTACATGTTTGGAACATTAGACGAAGATACTGAACAAGAATTAAAGGAGATTATAGAAATCCAAGCGAACGATACCAGACGGGTAGCGAAATTATTGGCAAATCAAACGGAAATAATTGAAAATCAACTAGGAAAGAATACAAGAAAATTGCAGAAATTACAGGGGCAAATGGATAACCTTGAGACCAAGGCGAATGACCTAGAGAGAACAACAACACTCCGCAATGCGATCGACCTGCTGAGAGAAAACATTGTGAACTTCAAAATCGATACTAATACAATAACGGAAATTCTCACCTTTGCAATCCAAGGAGGGGTCCATCCCAAATTACTGTCACCAGAAATGATTGCAAACTCCAAATCACTGATTGAGAATGCAGTCCAAGATGCAGCCTTTCCGCAGGCGGAAAATGGCGAACCGATCATGGACCTAGAGAAGATTATGGAAATTTCAGTTTCAACAATGGAGGGAAAATTATTATACATCATCAGCATCCCATTACTAGAATCATCGCGATTCACATTATATAAAGCCTCTCCGATACCAGTCAAACAAAAACTTCAAAACATTTCATCAAATGTATTCGGTTATATCTGGCCAAAATGGCCTTATTTTGGAATAGAAGCACAGACAAACAAGTACATTTCATTTCATCACGAGGAAATTGACAAATGCAAACATTTGAAAGAACTCATTATCTGCAAAAATACGGCACCAATACGGGAAATTCCGGAGAATCCAACATGTGAAATCAAAATGGCACTGAACTCAACTACTACAAATATTACAGATTGCGATGTACGGCTGGTCAAAATTCACGAAACATTCTGGTTGAAGCTACATGATCCTAACACTTGGATTTACTCCACAAACGAAGAAGAACAAATTTTCATCCAATGTCGTCGGAGCAAGCACAACACATCACCACTCACAGGAACAGGAATTGTAAGACTCTTGCCAGGGTGTACAGGAGTAACCCGAAGCGCGAAATTATCGGCATCAAGAGAAATCACGATTAATTCACCATTGACAATAACACAAAATTATGATCTGAACATACCCGAGATTATGCAGGATGGAAACAGCAATAGAGAGACCCACGAAGTTCATCAGATCCTGGAGGCGGAGATCCTGGAGGACAACCAAGCTGCAACCCTAGCCCAGGCGGACACGCTCAAAATGGGTAAGAGCTTGAAAGAAATTATTACAAAAGCCAGAAACATCGGAAAATATAAAGCAATAACTGGACGAGTAGAAAATATAGAAAGCAAAATACCTGTGGCTGGAGCCGCAATAGTAGGTGTATTAGGTCTAACGCTTATAACATGGAAAATTGTATCATCAGTCAGTCTCATACCTATAATATACCGCACGTTATTTTGTGTCCTATGCACAAGCCGAGAAGCAGAAAAGCCCGGAGAAGGTCAAGTAAGCCCAGTACCAGCTGGGATATCACACAACATAAACACATCAGCAGTCGCACACGGAAGAAGCATAAGAGATCATCAGCGACCGAACCAAATTACGAGAATCATGCAAGAGATCGAATTGAAGAGATTGGAGCAGGACGGAGTAATCACAAGAGAGAAGACTAGCAAGTAAGAATAGCGTAGAATAAGAATAAGGCACTTGGAAAAAAAGGGTAACATAGTAGGGTAACATACAAAGTAAAAGTCATAAAATTTTCCCGGCCCTCACACGTGAGTCACGTGAAAATTTTACGAAAATAATAGAGACGACGATAAAAGAAAAGTGAGTGAAAATTTTCCCGGTCCTCACACGCGAACCGCGAAAATTTTCAAATGGTTAATAATTTTACAAAAGATAAGGACCACGTGAGCCGCGAAAATTTCAGATGACCAATTTTACATAGAGATAGTAAATTACAATAGACGTTACAAGGTACGAGTGGCAAGGAATATATATAAGCAAAATCAATAGCACATGAACATGGAAGCAAGAAAGAGAAAAAAAAAATGTTAAATTCATGTGATCATTATGAAAGCTCAGAAAATCATTCGAATTAGCACAAGGGAGCTCATTTACAGCTCACACGATCAAAACACGAAAAAAAAGACGATTTTCACGTATCAAAAGTGTTCCATGTTACCCCACCCACCGTTCCATCTTGCCCCACATACCAGTTCCATCCCGCCCCTGGGCCCCCTATGGGTCGGAAAAATCGGAAAAAATTATACATCAACATGAGAACGTTAGAGCCATATAACAGGAAAAGAATTTTTCAAAAAAAGTCATTATTCACGAAGTTACCCCAACCCCCCACCACCCCCACCCATCCAAAATCACCCCCGATAACTTAGTACACATCCCCGGACCTGCCGTCACACGATTCCGATGAGCAGTAGTCAAGAAAAAAAAGTGCCCCAAACCCCCCCAAAGCCCCCCCCCCCAACCCAAAAATCGACCAAAAGAGCCTACCCACACCAGAACCATCAAAAATGTCCAACAAACCACTCCTGGCAGAACAAAAATCCAAACAACTGGGAAAGCATATATACGTAGCACGGTAATAGACATAAAAGCAGGGTACATAAAAACAGGTCATGCGCACCGCAGCGCAAGCCACGGCGATGTATATAGCACGGTACTAGACATAAAAGCAGGGTACATAAAAACAGGTCATGCGCAAAGCAGCGCAAGCCACGGCGATGTATATAGCACGGTAATAGACATAAAAGCAGGGTACATAAAAACAGGTCATGCGCACTGCAGCGCAAGCCACAGCGATGTATATAGCACGGTACGAGACATAAAAGCAGGGTACATATGAACAGGTCATGCGCGCTGCAGCGCAAGCCACGGCAAGGTATATAGCACAGTACTAGACATAAGAGCAGGGTACATAAGAACAGATCATGCGCACTGCAGCGCAAGCCACGGCAATGTATATAGCACAGTACTAGACATAAAAGCAGGGTACATAAAAACAGGTCATGCGCACTGCGGCACAACTTGAGAAAACATATATATATAACACGGGAAAAATTATATATCAACATGAGAATTGCATCGGCCAACTCGTACATAGGTAACGGCATAAGCATGTATGACGTAATACTGTAGACATAAGTATATGTATATGAATATGGATATATAGGTATACGCGAGAAGGGAGCTGAATCGAACGTATATATATATATATACGCAGGAGGAGATATATGTAAGTCATGAACGATGAATGAATTTAGGCGATCACAATACGCGAGAGAATTAAGTGAATGAATATGTATATGTGTGTGTGCGCGCATGTATACGCAGATACAGGCACATGAATGAACGCATAAGTCGAAGATAGACAAATTTCAAATTTGAGGGATCTTTTTTGGGAAAAGGGAAACTCTATATCACAAAACAACACATGAAATACAGAAGAAAGAACAAATTTATTAGGCATAAATGGAGAAGTCAAAGTCACAAACATCCCCATCACGTTCAGGGATCCACGACAAGAGGGAGAGCGACGTCAATCGGTAAAATCGATGCCCGACCTACAAAAGAGGGAAGGTTCAAATTGGGAGAGCAAAGAAAATAGACGAGAAAAAAAGAGGAAGGAGAGGGAAAGACTCACCTGACCACACCTAGGACACGCGACAGATTCGCGAACACCATCACCAGCAGCCCGAACAGCGGCCTCCAACCGCCGCTGACGGTCCACGACAGCCGCCAAAAGGTGATGCCGATCAGCAACGAGCCTAGCACCTGGAAAACACAGATACACAATCACGAGATACACAATACAAAACACGCACGAAGTTGAAATAATTTAACGCCCGAGACATCTTGAAAACGAACAAGGGCGCGAGATGAATTGTTACCAAGAGCAAATAGCAAGCTAGAGCATAAAGCCACGTATCAATAAGCTGCAGAACTACAAAAGGAGTAGAAGAAGAAAGAAAAACTGAGTTGGCATAATACTACATACCTTCGTTATCGTATGTAGGCACTAAGGCTTGAATCTGCGCACCTTTATGTCGATCCAGATTTACAGCACATCTAGAAGACCCATGAAGAAAATACACTTCACGACACTCACAACGTAACACTCACGAGTTTCCCATTCCACAAGAAAACCCAAAGATTCGAAATATTGGAAAATTATCGAAGAAATATCGATTGAAATATTGGAAAA
Source organism: Eretmocerus hayati (assembly GCA_029851415.1). NCBI lineage: Eukaryota > Metazoa > Arthropoda > Insecta > Hymenoptera > Aphelinidae > Eretmocerus > Eretmocerus hayati. The sequence goes on along the minus strand of CM056742.1, from coordinate 134,596,762 downwards.
GTATTGATGGATATTGGTTGAGATGTTGTAGAAAATATTGATAAGTATCGGTTGAAAGATTGGAGAAATATCAAGAATATTGTATGAGAATGTCGTTCAAATATCGAGAATAGCGGATCAAAAACATCGTTAGAATATAGAAAAATATCGATTCAGTATCTCACGAGATTGCTTAGATGATAAAATCTACGGAAACAATGTCGGGATATTAAGAAAATGTTATGGAAATTCGTAGAGATATCATCCGAAACAAATTCAGAGTTAATCTGTTCCAGGATTTCACAGGTTCTAAAGGAAAATATAGGTCAAAAAAAAAAAAAGAAAAATTGGAAACAAAAGCACATAAAAATGAGGCCAAGTGAAGTACGTGGAACGAGGAACAATTAAAATGGACCGAAAAAAAGAGGAAAAAACGATGTTGAATCCGAGAAGAACCATAACGTTCCGTAAAACAAGGAAGAGAAGAAAATATAGAAAAACATATGTAAAAACTCATGTAAAACATCATGTACACAAAACAGGTAGGGCTTGTCGAGGACGACAAAGTCCCGGCCTCACACGTGTGACGACATAGGTGATTGCTCTCATTAAGCAATCACCCCGTCGTCGGTTCTGCAAAACCGATCGCCGATGCACACCTGGAGGAATGCATCGCGCGATCACGTTTTGCCGAACTTTGCACTTTGTGTCTGTACACGACGCGCATCGAGCCGAGGATATATAATCCTCGACTCGCGCGCGCCGCGTCAGACCGCTCATCCACTCTTTACATCAAATACACAGCATATTTGTATTCATAGTTCACTCCATTTCAATATATATATCTACATATATATCCGAGTCATTCTTGGTCGCCGACACCCACGTAACACGAGTAATAGTTTCAGTCAGTTGAACTTTGTCAACAATTTGCATCACAACACTAGAGCCTCCCTTTGAAGTCTTTCTTTCGCACAAAATCTCAAAAAAGATGAGATGGAAGCCGGCGCAACAATTTCAAGAAAGGTAGCTTGAAAAAATTCAGATAAGTACCGTAGTTTCTCATAGCTATAATGATTGTTCCATTAATGGCTCACCGACCTCAATGTAGATAACCTTAAAGATACTGCTGTTTTTTCATTAACAAATTTTGTGCTCCTCGCAAATCTCATGATTTGCTTATGACCGCTGAAAGAATTCTCTACGGGTGAAGAAAACATGAGTACTTTGTGGTTTTTCTCGTTTTCTTTTGCCGGTTAGTGAGCATGATTCTGAAATTTTGTGATGATTGGAATCACGAGCACACAAGAGTGCTCGTGATATCGTCATCGTCATCGTTGGTCGCAGCGAATCGACGAGTCATGACGGCCGTCGTTGCGAATTTCTCAGCCCCAGGTCATCGGGCGTCGCGATAAATATGCCGGGTGCGCTCTGGGGTCCTGTTGCGGCTATTCAAGTGAGTGAGACTTGATACGGCCTTATACGATTTTTTATAAAATTTTTATAAGTTCACGAATTATAAACTCTTTATAAAGTCACTTTATAATGAGTTTATAACGTCCTTATGAATCTTTTTTACTTGGGTGACTGGTCCGAAAACCGTCAGTTCTGCATGGTGTAAAAGGGATAGAATTTAGGTGACCGATGCGAGGACCGATGGAAATCACGTGGGAAAGAATTGCAGTATGCAATAGAGAGGACATGTGCACTGGGCGGCCTAATATAAGCCTTATGGGAGTCTAGTACAGTAGAACCTCGGTTAACGGACACCTCGGAATAGCGGACTCCTCTAAATACCGGGCATTTTGAGATGATTTGTTTGACTCCCACTTGATTTCTATAGGACTAAACCCTCGGAATAGCGGACAGGCCAATAGCGGACACCTTGCATACCGGACACATTTTTCGCCCTCGATTTGATCGATCCCATGTTAATTCACCTCGATATACCGGACACTTGAAATTTGAGTCTGACTCGAAAAGTGTTCGTAATTGGAAATGCTGAAAAATACTTGCTCACAATGCGGAAAATTTTTGCTCAAAATATTTCAAGTATATCTTCGTCAAAAATCTTCGAAGCCCAGGTAGAGCATCAATTGGAATTTCAAAGAAGACAATGGAGCAAACGTCTAGGGTTTGCTTTTTATCAGAATCGACCGATATGATCAATAGTTCAGCTATTATATAGCTATTTTAGCTGATAATAAATAGCTATTGTATTATTAGATCAATATATGTCTTGTATCGATATTGCACACTCAATTTTCAATTTCCTTCTTCAATTGAACAATCTAAACTTGAACAATGAATGATTGACCAGCACAATCATATCAAATGATAATTCAGACTTGATGGATAATTTTGATTCAGATCGATACCTTTACATGCAATGGACATTGCGGAAATTCCCACATAAGACCCAAAATTTGGCGACCCTCGGAATAGCGGACACCTCGGAATAGCGGACACTTTCATGGTGCACCGAGGTGTCCGGTATTGCGAGGTTCTACTGTATTAGAATAATATGACGCCAGTGTGTCACGAGTCACACACTCACCATTGGATGCAGTCATCACTGATGTATAGACAAGGACAAGCATCGCACTGATCAATCGCGTCGAAATCGGTTCATCCTTTAGGGTGCGTTCACAAATGATGCATATGCAGTGCACATGTGCAGCTCATCGAACTTAGTAAAGTATGAAGCAGGCTCCCATCAGAACCGGATGATCCAAAGTGGAAGTCGACGAGTTCCGTCTGAAATTCGATGAGCAGCACATGTGCACGTTTGCACTGCACATGCACATGCAACATTTGTGGACGCACGCTTATAGGTCAACATCACCGTAAGTATTATAGTCATTAATAATAATAAACTCATCTGAGTAGTAGACTATGTACCCAAGTCGTGGGAAAGCGCGATTCAGCAACGAGGACCGAGGTACATACCTAATTTTAGAGCCTTCGATGAATAAACAATCATTTACGCCCACTCGCGCGTCAGCGTGAGTGCACATAAATACCGCACTCTATGCGACGGTAGCTATGAAATGATTTCCATTAAAGATTCAGCCATGAATTTCTTTAATTGAAAGACTATCCAAGTAAACACCAAAGAGGAGTGAGTGGTATATACACTGTAAAAAATTTGTTCAATTTTCACCCAAGCAATCATATTCCATGATCGATGTATGGATGGTTGATGAAATATCCATTGACCATCTATCCATCATGCATCCGTCCATTATCCACCCATCATCCATCACTCCATCCATACATCCATTCGTCCACCCACCATCCATTTCTCGATCCATTTATCGACCTCATCCACCATCCATCCATCGACCATCGTCCCATCATCCATTAGCCCACCCCTCCATCATCCTTATCTACTATATGACCATCCATCATATTCTACTCCTCTCAGGTAGACAACCTGATATGCAGGAACCGCACGGACAGATTGTGATAATCCACATTGGTTGAATTTTGCGTTCAACCAGTGATTGAATGAAAACTTCAACCAGTTGGTTGAAGTTTTTCGGAAAATTTTTTCACAGTGTAGTATTTTTCATTTTCATTATCACTTCCAGTCGAATTTTCAATCCAAAGGTAGATTTTGAATTGCACTCCTGGGAACGATTCTCACTGGGAAAGTTCAAATAGTAGCATGAATCAAGAATGACAAAAGAATGAAAGTCAAAAGTTTGGGAAGTTCAGCAGCAGGCACCCAAAGAAGAATCAAGTATATAGACTAGAATTCCGACTAGAATCCGACCAACAACAGCAACGAAACATGCAAACTTAATTCGCAAGGCTACCCTTTCAAACGCAGCGTGCGCAAAGTTCCAAACACTTGGCTGTAGGTTAATTGGTCCGGGTAAGGATTGAAGAAGTCTTTCGCAGTCTTCAAGAATCGCGCCTCGCCTTTTGAGTGATAATAATAAGGCAAGTCACTCTCTAGCTACCCAGAATGAAGAATAGAGTGCATGCATTGGGAAACTGGAGCTCTTGACACAAACTCCACTTCGCGGAATGGCCTAATAATCTAAGGAGGTGCTGTACACAGCCCTTCTACATGAAATCATACCCACATTCACAAGACAGTCCCAAAGTCTTCTCAATTGCCTATCTAGAGAATGATGTGATTGTAGAGCTGGTTCCAAAAAGGAGTGAAAAAATTGGAAATATTTTTGTAATATTATTTCAGACATATTTCAGAAGAATGACAATGAGTTATGATTGATGAACTCGGTACTCTAGAATAATCACTCGATCAGTGTACTAAAGCAGAAAGGATTCCCTCCGACCAGGGCTGCACCGCATGGGCCGGAATCAAGTTTGATATTTGAATTAAAATGTAGACGAATCGCATCATTTGATCTTCATACAATATGGCCCAGAGAACAAACACTGCAAGGATTCTACTATTTAAACGATGAAATGAAAATTTTTGATCGCTCAATCTAAGATTTGATCGTTGCCTTTCGTCAATCATTGTATTCAGACGAAAGTTATCTTCTTTGACTCGAATAATAATGTGAACGAATTGAGGTGGGTGGGTCTAGAACTAGCGGGTTTGGGATGCTGGCTGAATTAGTCGTTCCATGGAGTGACACAATCGTGAGTCTTGGGATTACACTGAGAAAAATATTGCTGTCTGATCAATACTAGATTGCCATCGCAGCAAAATGATTTCGTTATTGGAGCAATGTCGTATGAAAAACTTCAATAAATCTGTGGACCATAATCATCCTTCACTGGTATTGTTCCGTGCAAAATCGGTGAACTATTCGTAAAGTGACTTTGATTCCATCAAGTATCGAGTTGTTCGAAATTGACGGTCTATGTTCATCCATTCTGACAGTAATATCAGATCCCCAAAACGTTCTGATGTTTTGATGCGATAAAAAAACCGGTATTGCTCTGCTGACAAAATATTATTTTGGTAATTACGGGAAACGCGTGGCCGTACGACCAGAATTCTTTTCTCAGTGTACATTGGGCAGTAAAGTCAAGTGGAAATTTCGGATTGATCAGTCTAGCCTGGTCACTTCCCAAGATCACTCGTCGATCATGGAAGGGAATTCCATCTCCATCATAAGCACCAGAAAAATGAGAGATAGTAGACTCCACACAATTAAAAAGTTGCAAATTATATGAAAAACGTTTGGATAATTCTCACCAATGTTTTAGAAGAACGAATTTGACTCCTAGCTATGTCTAGGAATTATGTGTGCCAACCTCTCAAATGAGTGTATCTATGTGATATTATAAGCTTGAAAAGGGCTGTAGATAAAAGCAGTCGAAACATTGCACAATTGACGTGCTTAATAAAGCAAGTATAGCAGGAAAAACCGATAGATTCATCTATATTATTTTTGATCAGATCACGAAAAAAGTCAACAAAGACCTGTATATAGTCTGCGGCTATTATCAGGGCGTGTACCACCAGAACACTGGCACCAAAGACTACTCTCTGGACTCCTGCACCGTGGTATGTTTTGATACGCCAAGCAAAAAACGAGTGCCGCTCACAACTCAGCGATCACCGAACACTTATCACTTACACTCTTCGTATATTGTAACAACTTTCTGATAAAATCACTAAGTTATCGTGCTGTGTGTGCCCCGACGTCTGAAATTCCCAAGTTTCTTCAGTTTGAATAGAATATGTTGATGTCATCAATTCTATGCAGGCTCTTTCCTTTCAGAAAGCTTCCTTGAACAAAGTATGTTGTGTTTCTGAATGGTCGTGGATAGCAACTTGATATTTTTTTTAATATAATATCCTTGAGAAGCTGCTCAAAACCCTGTATGTCCACTGCATACTCACTCTCGAGAGTAAATTAGCTCTCGCAAGGATGAATCTCACTGAGGTTGAGGTTGACTCAGGGTATCTGATGCCGAATTGCCATATGTTACCAGACTTATGAAATACAGTAACACTTAACCCTTTCGGTATCTTGCCGCCAGGTGGATGATGAAACTATATACGAAATACAAATCCCAATAAATCATTACCGGCAATATGACTCATAATTGAGGTCTCTCATTTACATTGAAATTCCCCAAGACAGAAGCCCGAGGAGACTTTATTGTTGCGAGATTGTATTTCCCTAGTTGCAAAAGACTTTCCCAAGATATTCCCAGCTTTGTCTGGTGTATTCCCAAGGTTATCATATGTTTCGCTTCTGGGGCATGTCCACTCATCTGGAAGTCTTGGGTTGATGTTTTGATGAAAAACATATGAACAGCAATTTTTTATACGTATGTCATCCATGTACACTCGGGAGCAACCTGAACTGTCAAAAGGTTGGTCAACTTAAGACCCTCTCACCTATGCTATTAGCAGAGGTGATAGAAAGACTTTTAAGTTGGCGGCAGTGTGGACAGTTCAGGTTGCTCCCCAGTGTACAGTTATATAATTCTGGGAGAAACAATATTGTTTATTCATGATCGACATGTGAGATCTTTGGAGTCGCCCACAATCACAGAAAAATGAAGCTCTTCGAGCATGGCGTCGCCGAGACTGCGATGATCAGTAGAACTTCCTTGCTCATCTTCGGCTCGGCGCGGGCGATGGTGAAATTCCGCGATTTGTCCCAAAAACCATTGTATCATTCTGAATCTCATTGATATTTTCATGTTTTCAGGAAGTTGTGGCCCCATCTGAGGGGTTGTATTTATCAACTGTTACACTTGCAAAATGATGAAGAATCGAATAATATTGTAAAGTTCCTACCACTTCTTCTTAGTTGTACATAAACCTCGTCGTCGAGATATGCTGCAGGTTGGCGGTATGGAGAGAACTTTTTCACCACAGAAACCATCGAAAGTTGGACCATCAGACAGCTTACAGCGATCGAGCTTCTCTTTCCGGGATGAACAATTACGTTATCTATATTATCAAGATAAAGACCGAGAACGTTTCATACAAGCAGTTTATTTACTTGTCATTTGTTGTTGACTTGTAGTCGACGATAAGCTAAGTTGTTACCCTTCCTAGTCTATTTAAATGTATCCTTGGATCACATGTTGTGAATCAAATTAGTCATCCATAGTACACTATTCTCAATCGAGTCTAGTATTCAAATTGAATGCAATGAATATGGTGTTTTTTGGCAATCCCTGCCAAAATGAGAAATTTCCAACTAGCGCGCTCACGATCTCCTCGCTCTTTCATAAATGAGACAATACCTCTCTCAAACTTTCAGGTGTATTCCAAGTTTTGTGAATCATTCCGAGCTACTCGTTGTATACGTCCATATGTATGTTTCCCTCCGATTGTCACGCGACTCCTCCTAAACCTTTTGAACAATCTTCATGAGAACTTGAGAGTTTATCTTAAGTAGATTACTAGTTTTCTCACTCTACTCTCAGTTCTATATTCCGGATACTCTTCTTCACGTCACATTAATCAGTCATAATTCATCAAAATCCTTGAACCATGTTTGTTGGACTAATTTCGGAATCTAATGTGCTTAGAGATGTATCATAATCGTTCATAAGATGGATCAATGCGTCTGTGATTTGTCAGAGCCAAAGATACCCTAGGAATACATAACTATTTTGTCGAATCTACGACTTTTGAGCCCATTGATCTCACGCAGAGGAGGATTTCCAATCTGAAAAATTTTTTCATTGACATTCCATCTCTCTGATGTCACAGGACGGTATCCTAGTTGTTCGTAGGATTCAGAAAACGCTTTCGTGTTTTGTGAGAGACGAATTCACTCTGTGAAGATATGAATGGATAAGTTCTTTCCGATAGCATTCCCAAGATTCTTCGGATCGCGCAAGCCGCATATCTGTATCTGAAACGGATTTCGGGAAACATGCATTTCGAAAAGTGCCCAAAACAAAGTAACCTATCATCGCTCATAATTGACATGCAGAATTGGATTTTGCTTGTCAATCGAATTCTTCTTCAACCGATGGTTCCTTCTCAGTCTCCTTCAATATACTGGGTATATCTGTCTGCTATCACACAGATTTAATTGTACCCATGACATAATTTCCCATGGCAATTTATATTGAAAGATGAGATCAAACCACCTCTCAATTACTCTGATAGTTTGATTCTCTCTCAATCTGTTGTAGACGTTTGGCAACGAATTTTCTGGATAATCAAAAAGAGGATGGGTATCCGGTTCTCAATATAAAAGATCAGGATCCTATTCGGTCGTGTTGAAATGATGAAGACCCGTTGACTGTATGATAGATATGCCACGAGATACTAATCCAACAGCATCTCTTGAATCACAGGATATGCAAAATCGAGGACGAATTTTATAATATTCAACTACAGCGACGATTTTAACGATTCTCATTGGAAAACGTTTAGCCTATTTGTTCAGATTGGTCTCCTTTACATGCTATGCATATTCGTAAGCATGTCACGGAACCTTCCCGAACATGTTGGAGCATCTCAGGTGTGATATTTTGTCATCCTTCCCGGATCCTTCCATCCAGTCCGTGAATATTTCCAACTTCGTTATTGTAAACAAAACTCTCAACGGAACCCCATAGGACATGGTTTGCTATATATTTAATCTCATTCATCTCAGATTATCTTCAGTCTCGCTCGTTCTCATAGGTTATGGTACGAGCGCGAGTGAGACAGGATATCTCGAACGGTAACTGACCGTCACAGTTATGCAGGTCACCTTCCTTGGGAGTGTACATATGCAGCTTCAATCTCACCAAACTCGGTCTGACTGTTGTCAAATTCAGTGACTAAAACAGTGCCAGTAGAGTAGGCGTAATCACTGATGGTCACATATGTAACAGCTGTTACTTTCTCCGAAGATGGGGAATAAGAATTCATAATATCATCTTGGATTTCTGTTCCTGTATTGATGTAGTGATCTTGGTGCTCCATGTACTCAAAAGGAGATTGATTACGTTCAAGGATGATTGCCATGGTTTTGAGTATATTCTCGTTTGATGAGTGCAACTAAAGATAGGAGTTAATTAACCGATTATCAGATTCATATCTGACAGCACAAACTTATGCTGTTGGTCCGTTCCTCCTGATAAGTCGGGACTTATGTACAGCATTAAATAGTTTCAGGATCAAATGATCATATAGATTTATGAATAATTTATGATGAGACTAATCAGACTATTCAGCGAGATCACCTCCATTGACATGTGAGCTTGCGACTATACTCATAATGTTCCTGACATACGGATAAAGTTGCCATTCTTCGCAACTTTTTGGTACAATGTGTCCAATATGACTCCTGAGTACCTGGCGGAGAAGAGTGATTCACTCGCAGACATGTTGTGTCGCTGATTTATTGTTGATAATTGACATTGTGGCTGTGAGACAGGTTGGCATTTTCGAATCCTAGGTCTACGTTTCCTAGGATGCTAAACCTCCCAAGCCGGTGGTGTGAGGGCATGCCCAGCGGCTTGGTTGACACCCGGGAGGTTAATTTGGGTGTCTTAAACGACTCCCAGGGGAAGTGGCGACCCCCCTGGTGTACTTAGCCTTACCGGCACACGCGGGGCTCTGTGGCGGTGGACCCACCCTTCCGTAGCTGCTCGTGGGAACAAAATGAAAAAAACGAAAACCCAAAACCAAAACCAAAAACAGAACGTGTTAAAAAATGAAACAAAAAAACAAAAGAACGAGGGTAATAAGAATGAGGAGAGGAGTCGCTCTACGTCTCCGGTTACAACCAGAGACCGCAAGAGCGAAGGATCTGGGGGGAGTGGAAAGAGCAAGAAAGGAGGTGTGAGAGTGAGGGGATGTGATAAGCAAGAATATAAGAAAGGGAAGGATTATGGCAAGGAACATTCTGTAAAGGTCGTAGGGAAGGATAGTGGGAAGGAGGCGAGCAAGTCGAAAGGTAAGAGGACTGCGCAGGAACTGGATAATACAGAGGATTGGGAGGAAGTCCTGAGCAAGAATAAGGGAAAAAAGGAGAAGGAGAAGAAAAGGAAAAAGGAGAAGGAGAAGAAAAGGAAAAAGGAGAAGGACAATGAGCATGAGGATGGAGTGGATGACGAAAGGAGGAGGATGAGTGTGGATGCAGGGGTCAGTATCAGTGAGAATGAGAGTGAGAGTGAAATCGAGAGTATAAATGGCAGTGTGAATGAGAGTGCGAAAGGAAGTGTGAATGAAAGTGCGAAAAGTGTGAATGGGAGGAGGAGTGTGAGTGTGAGTGTGAGAAGTAGTGTGAATGGCAATGGGAAAAGTAGTGTGAATGAGAGTGCGAGTGGGAGCAAAAAAGAGAGTGAATCCGGGAAGAATGGTGAGATGGATGATGGAATGGATGTAGAGGCAGCGGAAAAGGGGGCGGATGAGATGGAATCGGAGGAGAGCGAGGAGGACAGGCGAAGGAGGATTGATGAAAAGGTGAGCAGGGTAAGAGAGGAGCTGTTCGGATGCCTGTTTGCCGAGAGCACCAAATTCGATAAGGCACAATGCAGGGAAATAATCTCTAAATTCGCGAAAATGGAAGAGCTTCTTAACGAAGAGAGGAGGCACTCAGCAACGCTGGAAGAAAGGCTCGACGAAAGTAGGAGGGAAAGGTTACACCTCAGGAATTCCCTCGCGACTCAAACCATAATTGAGCGCAGTATGAGGGAGGGACCTTGCATGAGTGAGGAAAATAAGGGCACTCAGGCCAAACGAAGGGCAGTAACACCTGTTCAGGCTCAGGCACCGCCTCCGCCTCCACCTGGACCTGTCATCCAGGGCAACAGGACCAAGAATAGGGGAGCTCCGGCACCCCGCCCGCCTTCAGTACCAAGCTACGCCTTGGTGTTGAAACAGGCGGACGGAGTGTCTGACCAGGATGCGCTGGCAAAGGTCAAAAAGTGTGTGTTAGAGAACAGGAGCGTGAATGTGAAAGGGATGCGTGTGGCCAGAAGCGGAAGTGTAGTCATAGAACTCGCCTCCGATCTGGAAAAGAAGAAAGTGAGAATGAGTGGGATGTTCATGAGTGAATGTATGAATGTGTTAGAGCCAAGGGCCCCAAGGCCGCAGCTCATTGTCTTTGACATCCCTAATGAGCTGTTGGGCGACGGATTGATAGAAGAGATTCGCGGGCTTAACTTCCCTGAAATGGCCCTGGAAACCTTCCGGGACCAGGTCCGGGTTGTTACGACCGTCGCCCAAAGAAAGGAAGCGAGAAAGAGAGGTGGAAAGGATGAAGAAGTGTCGAATGTGGTGTTGGAGGTAAGTGTGGGAATGAGGGAGAGAATGTTGAAGAAAGAAAAAGTGTATGTGGGATGGGTGTGTAGTAAAGTGAGAGAGAGTGTGAATGTGCCAAGGTGTTGGAAATGTTTGGAGTATGGGCATGGTATTGATGAGTGCAAGAAGAAAGAAAGACTGTATGGGAGGTGTGGAAGGCCCGGGCACTTGATAGCGGCATGCCGAGATGCAGAGAGATGTGTGAACTGTGCTAAACAACCAGGCTCACGCAACATCAAGCACTCGGCAATGTCGCCCAACTGCCCGGAGTATAAATGGAGGGCTGATCAGATTAGGGACAGATGGAAAAGCAGAGTGGGAATGGATGAATGTATGGGGATGAGTAGTGTAACGATGGCTAGGTTGAATGTGGTGCAGTTAAACTGCAGAAAGGAAGCAAAGAGTGGGCCAATCATACTAAAACGGTGTGAGAACACGAGAGTAGATGTGTTCTTGGTACAAGAACCATATGCTCCGTGTAGCAAGGTGGCCGGCTGGGGTAGAGGTGTGAGAGCGTGGACAAGCACTAGTGGTCGCGCGGCTTTTGTCGTCACAGCAGACGACATTACCTGCGTGCCACAAAGTGACTTGGTGTGGAGGGATGGTGTGTGTGTGTGTGTTGTTAGAGGGTGTGTTTGGCAGGGTGTGTGTGGTGTCCTTGTACTGTGCTCAGGATGAGAACATCAACCTGAGCCTCCAGTACTTGGACAAAGTGTTTGAATGCATGGGTGTATATGGTGTGATTGTAGGGACGGATGCAAATGCGAGTTCTACATTGTGGCACAGTAAGAATAACACTGTTGGATCAAATAGGTACTACCGGGGTCTGGAGTTAGAGGAATGGCTTCTGGAGGACCGATGGGAGATCGATGTCCTGAACAACCGCAGCCCTCACTACACGTTTGTGGGGGAGGCGAGAGGATTCAGCGACATCGACGTGACCCTGTCGAATATCCTCCAGAAGCGGGTTTGTACATACGAATGGTGGGTAGAGGATGATTGGGGGATGAGCGACCACAATGTGATTCGCATTTGCATCCGTTTGGATGAAAGGAGTGTATCGGGTGAGGATGTAATAGAGGATAAGGGGTGGGCTATGAATGGTGTGGATAAGGAGGAATACCTCACTCGACTCGCTGAACTTAGAAGCGAGTGTGAGATTGAGGTATTTAGCGCAATGGGGGTGAATGACATGGTGCGTGTGTTGACTGAGTGGATAAGTAGTGTGAATGATGAGTGTCTGAGGAGAAAAGGTAGAGTGAGTAGAAGAGGGAATAGGAGAAGGAACCCTTGGTGGAGTAAGAAATTGAAAGAAATGGAGAAAGTTGCCAGGAAGAGGAGGAAAAGGTGGCAAAGAGGCTCGAAGGGCCTACGTCGCAAAGGCCAGGGAGTACAGAGACCTCGTTAAAAAAGAAAAGACAAGGCATCGGCAAGAGTTTGTAAGGAAAGAAGGGAATGAGGACCCGTGGGGTGCTGTCTATCGGATATGCCAGGGCAAATCCAGGACGACAGACCTTGCGAGACTCAAGAAAAGGGACGGGGGATTTACCCGCACCTGGGAAGAAGGAGCAAACGCTCTCATTCAAGAGCTCTTCCCCTCGCGAATAGCTCAGAGGGAGGGCGAGTACGTTAGGGTGACTGATGAAGAATGCATGAATGATGAGATTGTGGAATTTAGTATGAATGAGGTACAAGGTATGATTGATAAGATGAAAATGGGAAAAGCACCGGGTTTGGATGGGATAACAAATGAGATGGTCAAGTGTGTGTGGAAGAGTGTGCCTGAGTATCTGCTGAGTGTGTTCAATGCGTGTCTTAGACAAGGGGTTTTCCCACAGGCTTGGAAAGAGGCATGTGTTGTGCCTCTTCCCAAGGGAAGGGATAAGGACATGGCAGTGCTCAGGTCTTGGAGGATGATCAGTCTGCTTCCAAACCTGGTCAAACTGCTGGAAGGGGCTTTAAATGGCAGGGTTATGAAGAAGATGGAAGGGAAATGGGACGAGGCACAACATAGTTTCATGGAAGGGAAGTCTTGCGAGAGTGCGTGGTGTGAAGTCAAGAGTGTGATTGAGAGTGCGAGTGAAAAGTATGTCTTGTGCGGCCTCGTCGACTCCAAGAGAGCCTTCGATTACCTTCGATGGCTCATGATCTTGAAGGAGATGAGGTCGTACGGTGTGAGTGCGGATGAGATGAGAGTATGGGAGAGTTACTGGAGTGGAAGGAGAGCGTGCATGAAAAGGAACGGGAGGGTAGTGTGGAAAGAGCTCGAGGCAGGGGCAGCGCAGGGGTCCATACCAGGACCCACTGCATGGAACTTGTCAATGAACAAGCTCCTCATAAAGCTGAGGGAACTGAGAGACGATGGGGTTGATGTCGTAGCGTATGCTGACGACATCAATCTCATCGTAAAAGGGAAGAGCAGGAATGAAATTGAGGAGAAACTGAAGCGAGCGATGAGGATAGTGTATGAATGGGGTGAGGAAGCGGGTGTGGATGTGAGTGACGAGAAGACCGTATGTATACTGATGAAAGGGTTTCTGAATGTTGATTATAGGAGTGTGAGTGTGGATATGAATGGGACTGTGCGAAAGATAAAATATGTGAAAGAGGTGAAGTATTTGGGTATATATGTGGGTCAGAGACTCTCCTTTGCCCCACACTTGCAGAGGCTTAAGTCAAAGATCTGCAAGCTAGTGGGGAAATTCAGGAGAGTCCTGAAGAAAGACTGGGGTGTGAGGATGAAAGGGGTGAATTGCTGGGTGAATGGGCTTTTTAGGAATGTTGCACTGTATGGGGCAAGTGTATGGGCGGATTGCCTCATATACAAAACCGCGCGGGAGAAACTTAACTCTTGCCAGAGGGTAGTCCTCTTGGCATGCCTGAGGACATGTCGCACGGTCTCCACTGAGGCACTCCAAGTTCTCGCGGGGTGGACCCCGTGGGACCTGGAATGTAGGAGACGTGCGACGATGTGGAGGGTGAAGAAAAATGTCGAGTTTCGACCGGTCGACATGGTAGATAGGGATGCGATACAAGGGATGAATGGGGACGAGCTTGAGGATATGATTGAGGTGAATGTGAGGAGTGAATGGCAAGAAAGATGGGAGGGAACGAGAAATGGGCGGGCCACTTATGCCTTCATCAGGAGGGTAACTCTGGTGGATAGTATCCCCAGAGGCCTGTTTGAGCCGTCCTTCCGTGCCCTGTGTTTGCTCACAGGTCACGGGACGTTCAACGGGTTCCTCTTTAGAAGAAGGCTGAGTGACACGACCAGATGTGTGTGTGGTTATGAGTGTGAAGACTGGATGCACGTGTTGTGTGAATGTGAGCTGTATAATGATTTGCGTGATTTGAGTAGTATGGGTGTGATACGTGATGAGGCTGGAAACTGGGATGTTAGTGGCGTGACGCATGGACAGAAATCGTTTGGGGCTTTCTGTAGGTTTGCAGAAAGGGCCTTCCTGGCACGGAAGGAAGCTGTGAGGATGTTAGCAGAGGTGGAAGAAGAGGGCGAGGGAAACAGTGCCTAGGCGCTGTAACCCAGACCCTCAATCGCATGGGTGCTTTACCGCAAGGGGGACACCATGTCCTGGGGTGTAACGACCCTCCGGCCCCAGTTACTGGGACACCGTACCCGGGCTTAGGCCAGAAGCCGGTAGGGAGAAGACTGGCTCCGAGACTGGTGCTCGACGCTTTGACTTCTCCCGAAAACCGCAAGGGGGGTTGGGACATGGCGCCTCATCCCTGGGGTGTGACGACCCTCCGGCCCCAGTTACCGCCCGCCGGAGCGAGGAGACCGCACATCTCCATCCGGCACCACGGGAGTGGGTGAGTTTAGGTACTCAAATTGGGATCGCCCTCGGGCGACAACAATGTGAGCCCGTAAGACTCATCCATCATCCCGAGGGACTCTTTGGGCTCTCAGGAAGCCTAAAAGAGTCCCAAAACCCCCCACCGAGGGGTGGGCATCGGCCTTGTGCTGGGGGCCGTGCCCGAAAGTCGGTAGCCGGAGCGGAGGACTGAGCCACCACCGAGCCTGACTCGGTGTTGGTCATCCTCCAACCCGACGCGCTGGCAGGGCGTATCCCTGCCCCGCGCCCATGGGGGCAACCGGGGTTGAGCCGAAAGGCAGAGACCCGGTATACAAAAGCCAATATTCCTTTCCTAGGATGCTATTGATACTTTTATCTTGATGCGGTCACGTGCAATTAATGGCAACATTTTTGGGCTATCGCAATATTATCCAAGCCGTCCAGAACATCATGCATGACATCGAGATATTTGTATTTAGATGGGCTGAAATCCTGGAGTCTGTTGAAGGAACAACTGCTTCTGGAAGCAAGAACATCTGTTAATGTATTTCATATCAGTATTCAACTCTTGAAGAACCTTTCCGCACTTCTCATGTGTAGGCAGAAGACCTGCGTCTTCTCGATCTATCAACTTTATTTGCTCTGGTCCTGCTTCACACATCCTGCAGCAGGATGTTTTAATGAAACAGATTACCGTTTCAAAAAACTCATTCATATCCTTGTTATCGCATGTTAATCAACTCGATACAAAACGAACTCTGATGCATTCTCTTTTCAATATGGAGTTAAGGGAGTTATCCATCAATCCAGTTATCTTGTCAATGAGTCTTTCGAAAATCGCTTCGTTTTCGTAGATTTTTTGGTCTAATGTATGGAATAGATCAATGACGGGAACACTATCTAGCTTTGATGCAGAGCTGGGAAGCAAACAAGGGCACGCCACACTAAGGTTGACGGATTTCTTGCTAGCTTTGCTACTCGCTCTCTATGTCATCGCAGAATCTGACTGAAGGTATTGTGACTACAGTATCATCATCTTCGAATTCATTATTGCAATTATCTAAAATCTCTTGAAGGAGCTCTTCCTGCACCAAATTAACCACTGACTCAACAACAAAATGGTTAGTAAGAACTCGATTGAAGTGGAAAGTATAGGCACACTTGGTTTCCATCATGTTTCACTATCACCTTCGTGTAAAAAATCGAGTTTTCTGATATTCCTTGGTGAAAAGATTATTCTCCACTTCATCTATGTAATCCCTGTAACAATTTCTGGGAGAACGAATAACCTCATCTCTGAATTTCTTGAACTCTACATAATCCGAATGGTTATTTGTAAACTTCCGTTTATCAAATGCATTTTTCTTCTTCTTCATAACCAACTTCAACTCAGCACTGTACCAACATGGAAAGTTGTCTGAGGATTCACGTGTTACAGAAACATATTCGACAATATTCTGATTCAGAATTTTGTAAAATAAATTCAAATTCTCTTCTAGAGAGTCATGTAGGAAAGCATCGTGGCAATCAATATCATCTAGCTTCTTTGCGATAGCATCATAATCAGCCTTGTAGAAATTTTTTCTAGATCTACATTGATTTTCAACTGATTTTTTACAAGGCCAGTAAAACAGCATAGGGATACGATGACTATCTGGGGCTACAATCCAGTCATCGAAGCCTCGAACTGGTTCTATAAATTTAGATGAAGTGAACAATAAATCAAGAGAGTAACCCTTCACTGGATTAATAGGGTAGACTTGCAAAAGGTCTAAATAAGAAATACTATTAGAAATATCTAATAGTATTTCTTATTTAGAGTATAATAATACTTGCTACTTCTCTGACATTTTTAGATTCCTTCTTCGTAAATGAATGATGAAGTGGAGAAGATAACCATTCTACTGGAGGTATATACTTTGATCGAAAATGACCCGTACGGTTTTCTTGCCGTTCGCTTTAGGGGTTCGTACTAGGTGGTACACGTTATTCCAAAGTTTGCTCGGAGATACTCATATGAACTCGAATCGATGTTGAAGTGATTGTCGAAATCAGATCTGTAACCAACTCATATGATTGTAGTTTGTAGCATATTCCATGCCAGAAAAGTTTGCGTTTCGATATACAGTCATCCCTCGTTGTACGCAGTGATTACATTACGAGAAGTTGCTGCGTATAGAAAATCGCGTATACTGAAACATTGCTCTTATGATAAGAGAGAAGAAACATTACACTTATGGAAAAACAAGGATTCCGTTCCTGTTTTCGCGTCCCAAAACCGCATATACTGGAACCCATTTTTAAGTAATATCCCATATAATGGCCAATAAGCATTTCACCCGTATTTCCAGATCAAATTAGATGAACTTAAGCTGTATTCATTGACTAGTTTGCGAATGAATCCGTGATTGACACGGTTGCAGATTGAATAATTGTTTTAGATGCTGTCATTTTTCGTAGAAATATTGGTCAATTCTAGTTTGCCTTGCTTTTCTAACATTGCCTCTATACTAATCCTCTTACTCTCTCAAAGCTAATTCGCAAGTGTACTTGAATCGTAGATATCTGTCATGATCCGAAAAATCTACAAACAAAAGGTAACGAGGTTGTCCGGTACGATACACATCTTGGATTTCGCAGTCAGTACGGTAACTCTTTCCGCTTTATTGTAGAGATCCACGATTTTGATCTTATCTGCAATAGTCCTTCTCGACTATTCTGGCAATGAAGTTGGAGGTGTAGTACCAATTTCCATTCCATTTCCATTTGTGGTAAAAGTAATTTATGAGAATAAAGAAGCATTTACCTCAGAGTTATTCGATTCCATTGTTTTCAATCCACAGTTGTAGCAAGTGAGATACGTAATTGCAGTTTCTTCCTCCCCATATACCACCGCACATTTAGTACTTATGGCATATTTTTGATGATATATGCTTACACAAAAGATACATGGGAATTTGAAACGTCGATTATCTTCACAGCTCATCCAGGCACATTTAGTCGACATGATTGAATAATGTAGAGGCTATACACGTGCTACAAGTGAGGTTGATTTGAGCAACTTCAATCTTTACTTGTCGACCAACTGCTATCAAACAAAGAAATAGGATTGTTATGCTCCACTTTCTTGTCAATTCACGTCTGGATTATCAATGAATAATAATAAAAGCGCAAGCCGAATACGGATCACTGTTATTGACGCCACCACGAGACCACAACATTGATATTTGCCTATGATCCCATCATTTTTGGTGAACAAGCTGGGAACGCAGTTCTGCAACTCTGAGCTCAAAGTTGTAAAGAAATGGAATTTCCCTCCATTATTTACAGTGCGAGAAGTAATGCGGAAATGACTCCTCGCACAGTTTTACATTCACGCATTGGTGGAAAAAAGGTGAATGTAACTTCCCTCTCTGATGAGTTCTCATTCACGCTCAGTTCCAAAATATGATGTCACGTCATCCCTGTGAATTCGGTCTCCCTCCGAAACTTCGAATTCAAGATAATCTTGCTCGGACAGTGGTGTATTTACTTACGACTTTGCGCATAGTTGCAAAAATTAGTATACGCAACACGTGCGAGAAAGTTTCGCATACCTTGCGAACTCACGCGAGAAGTAACACTCACGCACACTTTGGAACTTATCGTACACCCAGAAGTAGTTTAGGTGCAGTCTGAACTTCCCACACTATAGCCAACTTGAACGTCACTCTCCCATGCTATTAGCATTGGAGAAAGCCTTTCAAAATGGCTGCAGTGTGGACAATTCAGGCTGCTCCCAAGTGTACATATTCACACATCGCGAAGAGCGTGCGAGAATGTATTCTTCTAGCTGTGCGGGCAAAGTGTGCGTGAATATTTACTTCTCGCACTTGTTTGGCAGCTTTTGCGGAAATCGACTCTCTCGCACTTGTTGCGTGATTTACTATTTCAGTAAAAGTTGTGAGAATAGCGTTTCCGCAACGAGGTACCTACACTGAAAAAATCTCCGAGGTGAAAATATCTACAGGAATTGTCGATTCACTTTGCAGAGTCTGGTGATTTTACAAGGAAGTGAGGGGATTCACAAGTGACTTGTAAATTTACCGTGATCAGCAAAGGAGTGTGGGGACACCATTCTGAGCATGGTGAATTCACATTCTGAAACTTGTAAATATCCTATCCAAGGCTTGTAAATTTCACTTGACTGCACGTACTCGAGATGAAGTCTTGAGATTTTGAATCGAGCTGCTGAACAAGAATAGCTGTGGGAGTTGAGCAGACAGCAGACTCGGAAAATGGAGAGGTCACTTTCGGTCAACGGTTTCGTAAATTTCCATCCCCAAAGGGGTGCTGCTCCGCTCCAAAACTTTGGCGAAAGTGTGTAGTACCGACGTCACTCTCGTATTAGATTGAGGATATTTACATCAACGATTTTATTCATTACAACGGTTCAAGCGAAATTTACTGAGTCTGCAGCATAGATTGTAACTGACCGTCAATGGAATTGATGCGGTTTTTTACAGCAGAATTTCATTCACTGTAATCTACAAATTCCAATATCTCACTAGTAAGCTCAAAGAGTCTTCTAGGAGTTATTATCAGCAACAGCTCGGCCTTTTACAGGGACACTTAAAAATTTCAGTCACTGAGGACCCGTGCACAGTGTCAAGAAAAGTTCGGGACGAGACAACATTAATTACCTAGTGAACATGGTCCATTTCGGGACTTTGCAACAGGTCATTTTGTAGATATATTCATGTCCAAATGCTGCAGAATTAAATACCTCCGTAGAAAAGGCGCAAAAAGGCGTCTCTCCCGGAAAATGAAGTACTCCGGCTGACTCCCCTCGGACGAAAAAAGCTCAACACAGGCTCCCGCATGCTTGATGATGGATTAAAACTGCTATAAATGGTAGTAATCTGATTTCAATATACTATCTTATTATTTTTGTGGGTGGACAAGGCCTCATAGTAGTCAGACCGTCGTACAATGTCACGGAATCACCGAAAAATTCATTATTTACGCAAAAAATGGGAGATTCTGAACTCGTGCATGCTTCCAAGTGTCCGAAACACTGTCAAGGAGTGCTTGCTTGATGCTTGAATACTATCTGACCATTTCTAGGAGAAGACACGATCCTGAAATGAATACTATTTTTCATTCGATGTCATGGAATTATGGGGAAAGTCGCGTGATGGCCCAAAAAACTCCGATTCCAAACTTGCGTATGCTCGAAAAGAACTGAAAATACCGCAAAAAAGTATATCGCACATGTCCAGATGCTACAGGATTGGCTCCCTTAGTGGACAAGGAGCAAGAGAGCATTTCCGGATGACCGGTTAAGGCGATACAGTCACCATACAAGCTGAAAATCATTCTTATTTTCCTCCGGTACACTTGTGATTTGAGCAAAACGATTAGTGCACGAGTACTTGTTATCATCTAACTTGAATGCGTGCACTTGTCATTTAGCCTGAATCGCAAGAGAATCGGAGAAGAATGGGAATGAAAATGTGCAGAATAGCAAAATTTGCAATCCTATGCATTAATGTTGTGACTAGCAACATTGTGCGTTCATATCGCACGAAATCTATTCCCTATCATGAAATGCCTAAAAACCCTCAGAACACTGTCAAGACCTCTTCATGATCGAATGACACTTTGAGTGACGAGACAGCTTTACTCACCTCGTTTATCACCGAAGAAATCTTGTGTAGACCTTGCTGCCTCGGCTACCAACAGGCACGTGAGCGCCACCAAACACCTGAAATCCATCGATAAGATGTGAGAAAATTGTAATCACTAGAACCTGGACGGAGGTTATCTATCACTCATATCGCTCAGCTGGAGTTCAAGAGGCCGAATTCCGTTGTAACATGACAGCCCAAGAGCTAGGATTAATAGAGCTGTATAGCATTCGATCTATACTTTTTAATCGAATGAAAGTACAAATTAATGTTTTCAGAATTGTCATTGACGTATTTTACTGGATACTTGGTCATTTAAAAAGGTTGTCGTCCCATCTTGTGCAGTATAGGTATGATTGATAAGAACCATGAGCTGATCCCTTTATACCTAGTATGCAAGCTTGTCAAGAGCTCAATCACTGTCAAGAAGATTTGCGTGATTCTTTTTCACGTCACTCACATTATTGTCAACATAATGCTTCAAAGTCTCAGAATATCCTGCATGACTATATCTCTCATCATCTATCCACAACCCTAGTTATTGTTTCATACAAATGTATCGAATCATCTGTAGATCAAGATCGCTAGAGTTTGAGCAGATTTCCATGGATCACAAAGCTCAAGAATTCTTTTGAGTGAGAAATCTGACCCAGTGGAATACAAACCCTTACAAACTGGAAGTTCAAGGGTTGGTTTCGTAGTCAATCAAATGGAAATATTTGCTACACTTAGAGTTTGGTGGCCCAAGAGTAGAGCAAAATGTGAATTCAGCCCCCGCTGAATGGGGGTCGCAAGGTTTCGTCGGAGAATATCCTCGAAAATGTCAGTTTCTTATGTATTTTTGATCGTAGAATCCGAATCCAAGCCTCGTTTTGCACCTACACGTCAAGATTTTTCTTAAACTACAAGAAACTGAAATTCCGAAAAAGGTTTTGAGCATTTTGCTCCTTTTGTTAACTGATTGCTATCGTGACCCATCTTTGCAGTGATCCAAGAACGAATTGGGACTACCCTTTTCCACGTACTTTGAGCTGCTGAACACTATGGCAGTGGGTTTAGAAGGCTAGGAAACGAGTAACATGCTATTCTTTCGAGTTGCTATCAGCAAAATTTGACTGTATTACGCAATGATTCTTGAAATTATCACAAAATGAACCAGAAACATTATTTTTCAGCTCACAGGGGCGCACTTTTTTCGTTGTCATATTTTCATTGAAGGAAAATTATTTGCAAGAACTCAAACGTATGAAATCCACAAGAATTGTCCGGGAAAAGGCGTTTTGAACATTTTTTGAGAATTGAGATAAGCTCAAGCCTGGTCGCAATGAGTCAAATTGCGAATCTTTGCATCTCAAGGGTCCTCTAAAACTACTGGAATAGTACCTTTTTGTTACCATAATACGATATCTGAAGTACCGGAGACCTGTACTTATGTCATAACAAGTAACCATCGATATATCATCAAGATGCAGTCAATCATCACTGAAAAAAAATCCCCTTGGTCTCAGATTGATTTCGTGCCTAGAGCAAGATGCAACACATTCAGGATGGAAAATCTTCAAAATGAGCGAACGCTACATCTGCAGCGCGTGACAGTGTAGTATTGGTATAAATCAAAGTTATATTCAGACACAGTTGTTTCCTTAGATTTGTTTACTCATTTGCTCATCTTTAATACTGATAAAAGGGTTGTGTTGTTTAACACGAATGTATGTACATCCTGTCAGTTCGTGCGTCATACAAATGGTTCTGCAGTTGCCTTGTCTTTAAACCAAGGTAAAACCCGAGGTGAAACCGGTTCGAGATGAGACCCATTGCTGTGTATAAAACTTGATGAAATAACTATTGCCTTCTTGGCAGTACTTCTTGTAGACTGTAGCGTAGTCATAGAATTATACAAGTGTCCAGAGCCTCACTATGATTATCACATATTAACCAAAAGGGATCGTGATCTCGGTCATGATATTGGAAATGATGTACAAATTTAGGGCTATCATTATATTTGTCATTATGACATCAGAAAGAGTAAGGTGGACATTTAAAAGTAATATAGGGCGATTTTTTGGTGTACAAGGGGAAATGTTTCGAAAATTTCTAGAACTTAGTGAATTCTCGAACAAGCTACTCTGAATAAATCCTCAGAATTCCTACTTCATACAATTCATCATGACTCTCAAGTAATGCTTAGTATACTGGTAAGCTTGATCGATTGTATGAGGAAGAAGAGAGATGGAACAATATACTGTATAGTTACATTAAAATTTAGACCATAGTGATGGCAAACGAGCATGGACTGTTCACTGCGGCACCAATGTCTTCGAATTCAATACTACTCGAAAAATCAATCTCAAGATGCTCAAACTAGTAGATGTTGAGATCTAAGGCAAAGCGTGAGATCCGATGATTTATTGTAATTCCAAGGAAACCTGAGTTAGAAAATAGACACTAAAAAACCCTTATTTTCTTTTATGATACTGATGATCATCGAATTTCGAAGAGTTATATGCAACAGCAATGTAAAGAATCAAACCCCGTTTTGAATCCTCCTGACATAGGAGAAATACTCGTATCGCTCGGGTAGGAGAGATCAATGTAATTACCTCAAAGTTCAAAGGAAACGTAAGTTACTTGCAGACGCAAGCGATGATCTATCGACAATTTTCGTCGTGTACCATCAAAGGGAACTCAGCAAGTGATCGGAGACGAGTGAATTTCACCATCAGTCAGCTGTCAAGAACAGGTGAGTTTGATGAATATAAGAAGAAAGTGACAGGAACCTCATTGGCTATCATATTTCACAAAAAACGATTTATGTTTGGTATATGAAATAAGTCGATGTTAGCAAAGTCAAGGATCAAAAACAGTTGGGATCAAAACACTTCTCGAACATGGCGAATAAATGGAAGTTGTGATTGATTCTCGTGCGACTACTATTCTAATATATCTGACGAATTTTTCTCCTTCAAAATTTTTCCTTGCCCGAAGTAGAGATCAGCGGAATGGAGTTGAAACGCCGTTTGCCAAGGTGTTAAACGCCACACAAGTTGGGCTGAATGCTCCATAAGAATTCCGAGGAAAATTGCGGATAACCAAAATTACTGAACACCGATAAAATTAGTCGATTGGGCTCAAAAGGTAAGCTCATTAATTACTCGCCACTCACAGAGAATTTGAGTTTGTTCCTTCACATTTTGAGCTCGGTGTGAACGTATGGGCTCAAAAACTCAGTTGAGACCCACTCAACATATTCAAGACAACAACAAAAAATCTCCTGGACATGAAAAATTGAGACAGGAATTATTGATGAGCACTTCTAAAATAATAGTTTAAGATACATGGTTGCAAAAGTCAGGTAATGCGTCCCGAGTAAGTTTTCTAGAACCTTGCCTTCGGCTTGGACTGGAATTGTCACGGAGATGCGGAAAACAGGTTCTTCGTCCGCGTACCGTAAGCTATACGTTGTAACAAGCTGAGGGGAGAAGTGGTGGATCCGTGCGTGCAGAAAGGCTAGTTTTACCAACAGTGCGTTCAAGATATCGTGAAATCACCAGTAATCGCCCAACGATCTAGTTCTAGCTCATCTAAACACTAGTATCAACTCACCCAATTATCCACTATTCAATTTTTTTAAACACTATTTACAATTGATTGAAACTCTTCACGGCTCTACCTAACTCATTCGAAAGGTTCTAAGACGATCGTAACTCTGGGTTTCTGGCGGGAACATGGGAAGAAATTCATGTTGACTTTGATTCTCCCTCTAAACTTCGGGCTTATCCCTAAGAAGTCGGAATGGATCCTGAAAAAGATAGCATTTTCAGTAACTGCCAAAGTGCCCAAGTATGGAGGTTAATGGAATAGATTAAATTTATACAGTCTAAGTGGAGTTACGCGGGCTCAGAGTCAATAAAATTTGTAGAGTTTTGATTTACTTTCATGATTGCAAGCCAAGCATCTTCCGAAGTGGAAATTGTACTTAGATTCAATTGGTTATAAGTATAATTCCGTACTGGGCGCGAATGCCCATTTCGGGCATTAGGGCGGCTTATCTATCGAACCAGGCCGACATGGCCTTCTTGCCCGAAATGAGCGTGTAAGCAAAGTATGGATATATATTTTCATCGCGAGAACCTTAAAATCGATTTCAAATGCGGCAATGAAAACAGTTTCGATCCGAGTTCACTGAACGACTTCTGTAATAAGTCATTCTGACGTGTTGCTGACTCTCCGATTCGTGCAGTACTATTGTACAAATTGGAAATGACTTGTACGTTTCAACAGAAAACGTAGTCAGAAATCATAACAATAATCAATGATCCCGGAGATGGTGTTTTTTTCCTTAGATCGAATGAAAATGTACAAGAGATAGTTGATGAGCCCAGCCACTCTACATCAATTCAAATCGACTCGAAAGAACTCTGTGAAAAGGCCAATTAACACCATAAATGTGCACTGTAAAAAATTGGTTGAATTTTCAACCAACATTTCAACCAGCTGTTTGAATTTTCAAGCAAGTGATATCATTCAATATTGGATTCCAACTTACGTCGGTCGGAAATCCAGGTTAAACAT
This sequence comes from Eretmocerus hayati, assembly GCA_029851415.1. Lineage (NCBI taxonomy): Eukaryota > Metazoa > Arthropoda > Insecta > Hymenoptera > Aphelinidae > Eretmocerus > Eretmocerus hayati. Next base: position 134,571,521 of record CM056742.1, on the reverse strand, counting down.
AGTTTTGTGATGATCGTATCTGGATGGGTGACCTCTGCTCGGGATATGCCACGCATAGCTCGCGCGAAAAATTGGTCGATTCTATTATTATGGTAATAGTACGGGACCCACGAGATTGATAGATGGTGATGATCGGTTGACATTTTTTGTCCAGAAAAACAAGTTTCGTCAAGTTTCCTTGTAAACAAACAGGGAAGAACATGTAGCCCTTCCATTCAAAACCACCTATCGATCCCATGGATGATCTATTCATAAGCTTATTCACAAGTGATTATATATTTCAAACTAGTGGTTGAATTGGGTAAGCGTCACTGAATTTTTCCCGAAAATGCTTCCAGGGCCGCCACTGATGTTTTTTCCTATTTGTTTACGCGAAATCATAACGAAATTCGTTTTTCTGACCCAAAAATGTTAATCGATCATCACCATCTATCAACGTCGTGGGTCCTGTGCTATAACCATAATAATAGAGTCAGCGAATATTTTGCGCGAGCTAAGCGTGGCAGCTCCAGCTAAGCGGTCATCAATCCGGATACTAAATCGCGGAAACGTTGCTTAACCTGAATTTTTTTCCGAAAAAGCTCGCTTGACTGCCGTTGATGTTCTTTCCTATTTGTTTGTAAAAATACACGAAGAAATTTGTTTTTCTAACCCAACAACGTCGTACGAAGACCACCACCTAAACAGGCCGGCACCTATATGAGTAATTCCGCGCGAAAGCGGACAACGAATTGCAGACTTATCTCAGATTGTTTTTCCACGATTCTTAATCGATTTTATGGTCCAAAAATTGAACTTTCCACTCTCTATGGGGTCCAAAAAAAATTTTTTGTCTCCGTGGGGAATATCTTGTGATAGTATTTTTAGGAAAAAATACCAATCTTTTTTCAGTAAAATGGGTGTAGTTCCGACTTGAGGTAAGATACGACGACGCAAATAGTGGCATTCGGAAGGTCTTTCAAAGATCTATCGAAATATGTTTCGAAAAAATTTTTCTAGGCTACGGACGCCCCCTATAAGCAAAAAGGTGAAAAAAAGAAAAAATCCAATTCCCCAAAAACCCAATTTTTTAAAAATCTGAAAATTCATATTTTAATGTAAAATTATGCATTCTTTCGGAAAAAAGTAGTCCTGATCTGTGTTTTTGGGTTCTACGCCATTTTTTTACATTTTATCAATATTCTCAGCCTCCTCGGTTGAAAAATGATTCATTCTGCGCATGCGCAGGAATTTAGCCTGCTAGAACTAATTTCATTGAGATGCCAAGAAAATTTCCTTCAAAATGATTACTTGGCAAAGTCAGTTTCATGCACTCGGCTCAAGTTACATCACATTAATGATGAAGAATCCTCAAGAGGGGTAAATGCACGAATTTCTTGCTCAAAATTTTCATGAGTATCTTGACTCGAGTAGTGGTGTCATCATTTTTTAGACCTTGTAACTTTGGGCCCAGTAGATCGAATTGACTTTGCCAAGTAGTCATTTTGAAGGAAATTACCTGTGCTTTTCAATAATAATGGTTTCAGCAGTCTAAATTCCTGCGCATGCGCAGAAAAATTCCTTTTCAACCGAAAAGGCTGAGAATATTGGAAAAACGTAAAAAAAACAGCGTAGAACCCAAGAACACAGATCGAGACCACTTTTTGCATGCAATTTTACATCAAAATATGGAGTTCCAGATTTTTAAAAAATTGGATTTTTGAGGAATCGCATTTTCTCTGTTTTTTACCGTTTTGCCTACAAGGGGCGTCCGTGACTCCAAAAAAATTTCCAGGCATAATTTCGATAGATTGTTTGAGACCTTTTGAATGCCACCCTTCGCGCGGTCGTATCTTGCGTTAAATCGGAACTACACCCATTTTACTGAAAAAAAGATTGATATTTCCTTATAAAATATTATGAAAAAAATATTCCCCAGGGAAACAAAAAAAATTTTCCGACCCCATAGGGTTCAAAAGTTCATTTTTTGGACCATAGAATCGATTACAAATGCCGGAAAAAGAGTTGGAAACATGTTTGCAATTCGTGGTCCGCTTTCGCGCGGAATTACTCATATACATCTCATGGCTTGCGTATCCGGGAACTCACAGCTGTTGAGTATTCAACTAGCTGGTTGAATTGTCAACCAAGTTGGTTGAAGCTTTTTGGATAAATTCTTGACAGTGTGGGTTTTTACGAGTTGAGTAACTTGGGTAACCTATTTTGCTAATGGGTACTCTCGCAAACAGACAAGGTGTGGTGACAAAACAGCTGAGTCAAAATTGTGACATTCCCTCAAAATCCAACGGGCACAGGTGACAAACAAACGAGCGATAATTTTCGTCCCAGACAAGAAAAATCCAGGTTTTGCCTAATGAGCACATATGGAGACCAAAATAAATGAGTGAAAGAGCGTTAGAAATGAAAGAAAGAGTTTTGAAAAACTTGCAGGCGTGATACGATGAGCGCCACGCACGGTGGACTGCACACACAATAATTTTACCCAAGCGAGTGTCACTTTCTCATAAGTAATCTGGCCGCGTGCAGCAAGCGATACGCGAAACGCAAGCGCTAATGAATGAACATAGCCACACACGTGTACATGAATGAGCTCGCACGAGCTAGCGTAAAAAGCGTCGCATAATTATACGCCCACGCGATCGCTCGACGAGCAGCCACGAGAGGTCCTTCAGAGCCAAGCGAGGAACTCAAGCACCGCGCGAGAAAAAGTGAAAAAGCCAAAGAGTGAGATAGTGCATAAGAGGAACATGAACAGAAAGAGAAACGGTGGAGAAGGAGAGCCAAAAGAGATGCAGAATTCGAGACCTAGTGTTGAATATGGTTGAATACGAGAGAGGAGTTGCACGTTCTTCTTGAGTGGCTCGACGCCGAGTAAGTAAGCTGAGCGTTGCCTGAGGAGTAGAGTGCTGAATAATGGATGTTTCCATTCCTTGAAATTGCTGATCTCTGTCTCCGTATTAATGAGGGCCATTTGTATAGATAAATGCTCTCGTTCGCAAAACTTATGCAAGCATGTTACATTAACGAAATAGCTTTTCGATAACGATGAAGCACTGAGTATTTTCCAACGCTACAAGAGATTTGGGTGGAAAGACATATGATGTCCATTTTAGCTCTTGCAAGTGCAATAGACTGTATAAATACTCTTAAGAGCCCCGTAAGTTTCTTAGATATGAATTAGAATATTGCTGGATGGGAAATCAATTGAGAAGCTGTCAGTCGATGATTGACTCACGCTCGGTTCCTTGGCTGTTTTCGAGATTTTTCGAATCTTCGAAACATGGGATATCTGAATTCTCTTCGATTCAAGGCCTCTCAAATTTCGTAATTTTGTCAATTTACGTGTTCCGATTGCTTAGTATGGACCATGCGTAAGTACACAGATTTTGTGAAACAACAACGTTTAGGGCATCTGAATATGCCCTTCTTCAGGTTAAAAATTATTGGCTGACAAACTAAAAAATTTTCAGCGTCGATATGTTGCTTGTGATCCCCTCGAACATAGAAGTTGGCGCAGATTTCGATATTCATGAGCCGGCAAGGAGACTCTTTATTAGCTTCAAAAGCTTCTGGATATTACAGTCATAATAATTATTTGTAATTTTGTGTCCGGGTCTGTGAACGATATCCTCTTGGCAAAGCCAATAAATCTCTACCTCGTTCGAATACATGGAGATGAGAAAATTATACCAAAATTATGGCAGGAGTTACATTGAGGTCCTTCAAGACTGCCAGTGAATTTTGAAAAATCTTTGGATACTCTTGCAATTTGCATAAAAATCAGAGGAATTACAAATCCCATTACAGGTTTCTGGGTTTTTCCAATTTGTTAACAATCAAATTCATCCCGAATTTACAATTACATCTATTATAGAGTTTGAGAAAAAAAATTTAGTACCTCGGGAAGAAGATGGAATCTCTTTTGTGGGAATCAGTGATGATTTATCCCTTATGAGCATGAAAAATGGTTATTCGAGTCAAGATCTCCACCAACTATTGTAATATCCGATATCCGTGTATTAACAGGGGAACAATATTTTGGGCCCGGAATGATCCATTCAGGAGAACATGATTTTTTCATGTATTTTTAGACGTAAAAACCGAATCCGTAGATAAACTTGACCCTACAAATAACAGATTTCCCTAATAATGATGTTCTTAACGTCTTTTGCTGATTTTGTGATCTTATACTAGCATTGGTGGCGCGTCCTTGTAGTGAGCCAGAAGCGAAGTGGCACTATCAATCCTCACATGATTCGACTTGCTTAAATGCATGTAAAACGAGTGGCATGTTGATCTTTTGAATTTTCATTCGTAAAATTTGATTTATTATGCAACAAATCTCAAAATGCCCACAGAGTTGACCAGAAACATCCATAAAAATATTTTTGAATTGTGAAATCGGTTCCAAATTTCGTCGCTCCAAAGCAATGGATCGAAAATGATTCAAACTACAACGTATTAAGGATATCACATCTTTCGTTAAAGGGTGAGTAAAACCCCTGTACATCTTATGCATGTGCGAATCCTAAACTCGACCAAAAACTTGTTTAGATTCCGAGAGCAGCCATAGAATTTTATTGAGGTAGTACTAGCGGTCTTCGAATGGCCGTACAGGGAACTACGAAATTTGGTACAGTGGTAGTTTGGTATCTCGAACTGCCTCAGTTAAAATTCCAAGAGCCTATAGAGTCTGAAAAAAAACTTCTGAGCAGTTTCGTGAAAGTCGATTCCACGCGACGGCTCACGGGAAATGATGAGTAGAGTAATATCTACCGTACAGATTTTCGCGAGAGCCGGTCCACAAGAGGAAGAGAGCACACGAAAATCACATAGAAATCAACAGTTTAAGGATTCAGAGCCTTCAAAAGAAGATCCAAACCCGAGGGCCACTCATTTCTTGCGGTTTTGAGGTTAGGTTGTCGTCTGCTGCGTCAGCTGCGTGCATTCACTATACCTATATCGCGGGCGGAAGAGTCAACCGCGGGTGTAATCTGCACTTGGACTCATCAGTACCGCTAGTACTACCTTAAGCTATGCGATAAGGTAGATCTATCCCGCATCTGAAGCATGTGTGAAATCTGATTCTTATTTAGATGAGGACAGACTGTTGTCATGTGAATTGACACAAGCAACCTGATTTAGTGTCAATCTCATCATTAATATAACCATCGAATCTGATTGAAAAGAAATGAATACAGTTCTTGAAGTAAAATCATCCAATACCACTTTTCTTCGGCATATGTTCACTGCGAAGGCGAAATAGCGATCGCGATCTAAATTGCGAGAGAGTATTTTAGCAGTTACGGAAGCCAAGTAGGGACACAGAGTTGGCAGCCATCTTTCTGTGCGGTGGACCCCACCGGTGCGGCCCAAAAATTTTCTATAACGCTGAGAATATTCATCAGGGTGATAAGGAGTATCAACCAAATCGTCAAAATCAATGTTTTCAGCATCTAGAAGAAGCTGCGCTTTGATATCTGCTCCAGGCATACAATAATAGCGTCACCACGGTTTTGCCACGGTTGCATCTCACATGCGTTGTTAAGCTAGGCTAGGATTCATTGACGTACTTCAAATGTCTGCAGTGTTTGGAACCAGATACTCAAATGGGACAATCTCTTCTCTAGTTTGAATTCCGAGAGTTACAGTGCATGGAAGTACAGATAAGATAGAGCAAAGGCTGTACTTGGAAGAATCCAACGATTTTTTATTCATCCCAAACTTTTCTTTCGCTTCAATTGAAAATTATTCGAATTGAGTTCGACATTTTCCAACGTCTCTTGACTCAATTAATAGGTCGTGAAATGAGCTTTCAAATGAGCTAACATAACATTGGAAATTGTCGAACTCGGGATGGGTAATTGACTTTTTATCTCTTGTTCTTGCATGACTGATGGGTAATTGTGTAAAAAACGAAAATCATGCAAAACTTATCGGAATCAAGTCCGATATCGGAACTGTTGTGTACACATACTCATCACAACATAAACCACGAAATATAAACACAAGATAAGCCATTGCATGTGTCTCCGCTGTTTGGTGAAAGCTGAAACTCAATAAAAATTGACCCCATCGGTGGGGCCTATCGCACTCAGGGAAGGACGCGTCGGCCCCAACCGTGGGGCTAATCACAGTGAACGTGTTAACTACAACTAGCTTAATTGTGCATTGCATTGGATCTGGGTTTTAAACCCACCTGGACATCGTTCAGAGAGCATCATTCTCAAGCAGACTAAAAAAATTCATAAAAAATTCAATTGGTATGACTTCTCGAGCAGAAGTGATTGCGACATCATTGGTATAACTATTTCCTCATTTTCTGGTAAAACTTACGGAAAATTTTATTTGTATATTTTAATACTTGCTTTATTACGTATTTTTATCATTAGAATAAATTTTCGACAGACTGAGAATCAGGACATCTGGCTTTGCCAGCAAAAATCGTACCGGGACCGATCTCAAACTCATTATTATTAGAAAATGATTTGGAAATATATCAGCCATCAAGTCTGTGGAAAATTCCATCTTGGAGAATATGATTGTGGTTCCGTCTTGCAATGCAGCTGTTCATTAGTTAGATTGATCTGTGTAAATGTTTGCTAATTCACCACGAGAAGCTCTTCTTGAAGTTATAATATCCAAAACAAAAGACGAGTACTCAATATAACTCATTCAATTTCCCTTCAAAATAACCGAACAACTTTTGGACCCTGAAACAGCCTGTCATAATTAATTCCTGACTGCGCCAGGATGAAAAGAAGCACTGGGCAATGTGACGTTGATTAAACTGTCAATCATTTAGATAAATGTGGGAAAACCCTGACAATGGATATAATAACATAGATTTTAAATTGACAATTTAACTGTGAACTACTTTTGGGGTTGAGAAGGACCTCAGTGAGTCTATTCATGACAGGCAAACCTCGGTATTTGCGGTTTATTGGTTTCTGAAAATTATCGCGAAAATCGAGGTATGCGGGCCATGGCGAATGGAAAGTTCCACTCCAAAAGTCTCCCAGAATCAGAAATTGTACTGAAAAGGTGGAGATTCCTGGGTGTTCCAAAAGTTTTAAGCTGTTTCTTTTCTAACGAATGTCTGCTCTGAGAGAATTTGGCATATTTTCTATGGGTACGTAAGTGTCCATGACCATTCGGAATCTTGAATTCATTATCACGAAATAAATAAAACGTGGATTCGTTGACATAGTTTTTCCTCGCAAGCACGCTGAGTAATTCTTCTGCCTCCAACAACTTTTAAATATCCAATATTGTAGCATTGTCCATAACTCATTTTGATCTCTTCTTTTGAAACATTTTCTGAGTGCAAACTCTTCCAAGTTGGAGTCATTATTATAAAGATAAATCAAAATGCTCCAGTAGCTTCATCCACCCAAATCCAATAATTAGACAACAACAAATTCTCAAATCAACAATAGTCTGAATGTTGACTGTCGAGAAACTAACTCAAAGTGTAATCCGTCTGTGCGTGGGTGCGGACTTTGATTGTCGATTCATTATTATGGATCATGATTGACAACCAAAGACGTCAGTCCCACCCGCACCAGTACATTGAAAAAAGTAACAATTCAAGAAAATTTCAAAAGTTGAGTCATCAAACCGCAAATACCGGGCATTCTTATCAATTGGATAACCGCGTATATACGGGTATTCCGAATACCGAATTTCACTATACATTTCAAAGGGAACAATCATAAATAAGGGAGAGAGGGGCACGATGGCCGCAGCAGGTTTAATGGTCACCCCGATTATTTCGACGCTGATGGATGAAAAAAATCAGAAAAGGATTCTTTTAGATCGTTTCCAACGCCCTTGATTCGACCACGAGGAGAAAACCTCGATTTCTCATCACATGTTTCGGAATTTTCACGTCAAACCGCGACGCCCAAAAACATCAAGAATATTCACATATTCAGTGGATGAAAAATTGCGTTAGTAAGTGTAATTTGACTTCGGAATGGATTTGGACCGAAATTTCAACTCTCCTTCTTCAATTTCATGTGTCGCAAAATATTTTTTACGATGGTTATCATTTTGTTGTAATCGTAAGTGACGTTTCGAGCGGTGCGGGATGGCCATTCAAGTGTGGCACGTTAGCCACATTCATGTCAATGGTCAAACAGACCTAACCTTCCCCCGGCTGTAGCACGGTAATTTCAACCACCCTGATCACGCCCTGATCAATCGTTTGCATGGGTCCGTCCTACACGAATTTCTCTTGTGAGGAAAGTAAATGCATCGAGATCAAAATTTTTGAGATGTAGGATGCTGAAAGAGGGTTCAGAAGATCTTGAATCGTCTACTTAGCTACTCACTGAGCTATTTTAGTACTACAAGGGATCAACTTCCGGTGACAAGCTTGGAAGAGTTTTCATTTCCCTCTCAATTGTCCTAATTTTAAAGCAATAATATCAAATATAAAGGACATTCATTTTACAATTATTTTGCAGCACTTTGTTCTCATTGAATTTGGGGTTGAGTAGCTTCTCAGCATCATCTGTTTCCAAAAAATGGATGAGTGTAATGACTAAAAATTGCAGAAAGATATTTCTTGGTGGATTCAATACTGATTTTCAATTACTAGCATATTTCCTTAATGATCGCAAGTGAATCAAATGAGTAGACACATCTTGATAAGAATTTTCCCAAAGAAAATGGGACCCAAAGTAGCTCCCGAGTTCAGCCGGATTCTCAAGGCCATTGTCCCCCAGTAAAGTTGTCATCGTGCCCCACGCGGTTCACGACGGCCACTTCTATCAAATCTCTAGTTTCTCGGATTATTCTTATTCAAAAGAGTGTTTGGGCTCTCGTATCGTAATCCATATATCGTAATCTATAGGCCCTATTTTTTCTCATTTTTTTTCAAGATCACTTCAATTTTTTCATAAAGATTATCATTAAAGTTTGATGTCTGTTTGACTAGCAATCAATGAATTTTTCCTATATTGATTGTTTCGATCGAGTTTGAAACAATTTCTTCAGGGCACTTGTTGAACTCCTGATACATCAACAATCAACGATGCCGTAACTTTATCATCGTAAGCAGTACAGACTGAACTTATCAATTGGCAAGAATACAATAATTATAGTTGTAATATATGTATATTTGTTAACACGTTCGCTGCGGCGGCGAAAATCGCAGTTCCTTCTTCGTGTGCGGCGGTACCCACCGGTGGGTCCCGTGCAATGCTGAATCCCATAGGACGAAAATCTGCCGCACACAAAAGAGGTACTTTACAAAAGAGAACGTGTTAAATTCATAACTAAACATGACAGGTAAACTTGAGGAATCTTACACTCACTTTCATGTCAAGATATTTCTAACTGAATTCTACAAACAGGATAACGAGAACCATTTTTCGATTTCCTCGTGCAATTTTATATCTAGATATCTACGTTGATCTTCAATCGAAAAATTCTCAATTTGCAATTCAGTACAAAGCTTTGACTTTCATGACTATAAAAGTTCACTGAAAAAATTCATTATATATCATCAAAATGAGAGGTCATCGTTGAAAAAACATCAAACTGAAAGTTTGAATAACATGAAGATCAAATATAAAACACTACTTAAGCGTTCCTCAGAGCGATTTTTGCGAATGGTTTCAGCCATCCTACAATTTCATGACACGAAAAAAATATCTGTAAATATAGAGAAAAGTCACGTTGGAGCCGCGATTCGTCGAGTCATCATAATTGAGTGACTTCGACATTTCAACACAAAATTATTATATCAATCTTATTGCCCCTCGAAGGATTGATAATACAAATGGATTTCAATGTCATTGACATCTTCATTCATACAAAATTGTCTGAGTCTGCAAAGATCACGCTTGAGCGCATCTCCGTGACAAGTAAATCGTATGCCACGTATCGGCTATGAATAAATGATGCACAAAGCCCATCCATACGCGCATCGTGTTTCATAGGGCTCCGATCCCGAGGTACATAAATCATCTTCAGCTCAAATGAGCCTGAGCGGAACGTGAATTGCCACAATGCGTGTCCCCTCTCTGTACAGACTATCGCTCCAAGTAAATGACCGCTTGAATTTTAGCGAAGGTACCTTGCATGAAATGGATCCCCATGAGTACAAAGCTATCAGGACACATTAATCGGGCTACGAATAAATAATGAATTCTCTCTTGCCCTTTCTACAGATTAATGAAAAACGGGAGAAATCTATCTTATAAAATGGACTTAACATTCCCATAGCGCAGGATCATCATGCATCAACTTCCAGACTGTTTCATTATTTATTATTCTCAAACACTCCATCTGTTTTATTTTCAATGGAACTAGCAAACATAATCAGAAAAAAATTTCTGCGTTCCGAAAAAAGTTGAACTTTTGATTGAATCTAACACTGGTTAAGAACATCCTCAACTCGGATAGCATACTCAATTTCTTCGTTTGCCAAGAGCATTAGGTCCGAATGAACTTATTTCACAAGTCTTCAGAAGTTGGAAATCCACTTTCAATGAATCGTTTTATTTTTCTTCAAAATTCAACAAGTAGGTGGCACACGGTACAACTCCTCCTACCTCTTCCACGAAAACATTCATTTCCCGCAAGACGGGATAAACAGTTTGGCTAATGAGCTATTTAAATTCCAAATAGAAATGCTGTTTCTCTTGGCTCCTCCTCCCCTTTCTATCCCTAAGCAGACTTCCCACGGCCCTCCATTTCCCAATTGCAATTCGCAACTGACAAATTCTCGTTAGCCGCAAAGCATACAGACACACACACATCTAAAGCCTGACTTCATGAATTTATTTACCTGGAAAACATATTTGTTCATTCCATCAGTGGGTCAGCGCAGTCCGGCGATTCGCAAATTAGTTGTGTACTCGTGCTATATAGTGGCTATATACAGCTCGTTCATAAGCTTCCTCCGTGTGTTTCTGTTTCCGTATGAGAAATATATATATATATATCTGAACACCTCAACTCTGCTCCAGAATACAACACGTAGCTCTGACAACGTTGACGACGACGATTTCACCCTAATTGGAGTCACGCTTCACACCCCTCGCTTATGACGATGAGCACGACAACGATAACGACAACAACGACGACGACGACAGCAGTAGAGCATCAATGGTAACACTGGCACAAGTTTCCTCATCACCTAATGCTGATGCAAGGTGGGACCAATTATCTTGAGCCATTGCGAGCGACAAAATTCAAAACAATCGGACTGAGCGCGCGAGCGTTGACTTGACACAGCACCGATCTCGCAAACCCCCTGGCGTCTGACGATAGATCGACTTGTACCACTGCGAACCCCAACGGGACAAATTTTTACTTAGTGAAAAGTCCATTCCCCATTGCTCTGATTGATCACTATAGGAGGGTTTTTTCCAAAATTCCACTTTTTGCTGTCACAGTCACAGATTTTACACACAGCAAATAAAAATTAGTTCGACCGGCTGACCAAACACGAGACCAGCCTTCGTACTACTGGCACCACTTTGTTACTCTTAAATTTCTTATTTTTTGATATTCACATTCATGCAACCACTAATCAAGTTACTGAGACATGTGATATGGATAGAATTGTCAAATCAGCACAGATTTAAACACAACGAGCAATATTTCATGAGCAACTAGCGCAACGAAACACGTGACAACGACCGCGTCGCACTAGCGACTGCCGGTATCGCTCGCATGTGCCGCCGGCACCCCGCCCGCGCTATGATGGTGTCTCTCTCTATCTTTTTAGCAGCCCCACCGCAGCCGGCGGCGCGTCCTCGATGTCGCCCGCGCCGCTGCAAAAGCCGGCTAGTCTACCTACTATATCGCGAGAGCCGGCTGCATCAACGAGAGGCGCTTTCTCGCTTATAGTATAGAGGCTGCGTGCGAAACTGCATACACTCGCTGGGCAAGATTCGTGAAGATTTTTGCGACACGCTCGCGAACAGAGATCGAAAAGTCAAGATATTATCGGCTAGGTCGACCTCGCTTGGCACGCGGAAGCCAAGATATACTGACGATTTTCTTCAACGAGAGGGATATAGATTGCCGAGTCTAGAATGATATCGAGAACCGCTTGGTTGCGATGTTTCAGCCCGAAGGCATACGGTCGTAGCCGTGAGCTATGGCTGCGACTTGAGATAGATCGTGCGAGAGTTTGAAAATGATCTCTCTCTTTCTGTGGGAACGCGATAAGAGCTACTTCCGTGTTATCAGAAAATGATTTGAAAACTGATTTGAGATGGTGATTTTTAGATACAGGCATAGCCAATTGTAAGTGCGCAGGTGAGAGAAAGAAGTTAATTGACTTGCGGTCATTATTTAAATTCATGGGCGCCCAGTCAAGTCTGATAAGGGATATCCAAAAAAATCAATCGCCTGCATCCGAACAATGATTTTTTAAAAGGACCGTGAGATGGAAGACCCCTTCTCCCTTGATTAACTCGGATGAAATAGATTTATTTAAAAATCTTCTGATAATCACGAGACCGACTGGATTCATGGAGACATTTGAATCTGATCTTTGACTCTGTTGCTTGGGAGCTGCACAAATTGAAGGTTATAAACTAGGTAGACAAGAATCTATCATGAGAGATTTGATTTGCGCTCGTGAGGGGGCTATAACGGAAAGAAATACCGATATTCTACGTGCGCAAAGATTGAGGTATTCATCAGAAAGCTCATTATTTTTGGAAATTAGACATGTGAAACTAATGTGTAAAGGACAAATTTCCGAAGCAAAAAAGTTTTTGATTGTAAAAATTCTTGAGAATCTGATACATAAATTGTACTTCGACTTTTCCACAGATCGAAGGAAGTGTATCTCTTTTGGCGCTTGCACTGTGTCAGAGCTCATGAGCTACTTCCCAAACAGAAATTGTTTCTAGAAGTTATCATGAAAATTTCGTAAGGGTTCGCAAGTGCAGTCGACAGGAGCTCTCAGATTTTATCTGAAACCCCCCCCCCCACTCCTCGCTCAATGACTAATAACACAGGTCCACAAAATATATAAAACAACTGGTATGCGCGGAGGACAAGAGTATACAAATGTTTGACTCGAATCCACCGTCTAACTTCGAATTTGATACCCGTTTTTCTCCACCCCGTCAGAATTTTTTTAGTACATGCAAAGAATCTCTTTCTCCAGAGATTTTCTCCGCGTAAACAAAGATCCTGACGTGGTAAATCAAAATGGGACACGAGGTCATGTTTAAACTGCCATTTTCCACCAAGAGAATGATTTAGGATACTTCACACAGCGGCAAACTTTGTTCCTCAAAATTTTTTAACAGCAAGGGTTTCCCAAGAATGAGTATTCTTGCATAACTTAGGAACCAGAGATACACTTATCATAAATGATTCCGATCAAAAACATCTAAACCGAATGTTTCGACGTTACACGGTGTGCCTAAATTGATTTTGAATGAAGCTTCTAGCTTCGGTCCTTGAAATTATGGACTCTGTTTCTGTAGGATTTAGATATCATATTCCTCAAAGAATTAGAATCTTTCGTCGATCCGAGTCTTAGGAATGTTAATTGGAACTTTTTTGGGACTTCTGGGTTTGGAATTATTTTGAAATTTCTCTTGGCTGTAGATTTCGTCATCAGAACACCAATCGTAGTAACTGGGGCATATTTCTGTATCAGAGGAAGTCTGTAGTTTTCCTGAAAATCCTCAAGCACCAACCGTAATCCTTATCCGAGTGAATTCCACGTTGAGAATCGCCATGATTCGTATTGTGAGGTTGGTTCATTCCAAGATAATATCAGCAATATGGCATCAAATTGATAGACATCGTTATTTTGAGGATATTCATATTCTGGGGAACCCATTGAAATCGGAATCTTAGGAATGTGAATTAAAACTTTCCTGGGATTTTTAGATTTGAAATTTTTCCTAGAACTCATATTACCACCTCAATTTCATCTTGTGCTGGACATTGTAAATACTGTATACAATCATACACACCGTGAGCTTGAATATGAATCCACAGGATGGATCAAGAAGTGAACTATTGAAAGAGAGGTTACATACGGCAGCCCAGCGTTCAAAAGAAATTCCTGTAAGATTTCTTTGGAAAATGTTAGCTTGTTGCGATCCTGATCAAACCTGGGATGGATCAAGGAAGTTGTAGGTTCGTGTTTCGAGCAGAATCTCAACTTGTGCATCTGTATATACACAAATGTCACGTTCTGGACACTAAGCTTTGTGTTCAATGTGAGATCAGAGCTACTGAGATGCTTGCAGGCAACTTTAAATTCGCCATCATCAGAGATAGTCTACCAACATTCGATACCCCACCAAGATTGTGGATGAGTCACACAAACTATTCTTTGCGAAATTTTATCAGATAAAATAATTTAGTGCCATTGCTTTTGGCTCCATGGCTGTTTACGTCACTGTTATATGTTTCAGGGTTCCCAGACTTGTCCAACGGGAGTGTAAACCGGTTTTCAAGCTGTTTTGATCAGAGCCATAGACAGATTTAATGCATAGTAAAAGGTTTCTATTCTTGGTGTGAATGAGATATCAAAGAACGCGATAATTTGCGAATGCGTGAAAGGCAATCTTCGAGGATACTACCTATTCATGAAATCGACGTACTTTAAACCGAGATTTTCTGTTATTCGAGTCAGAAATAAGGTAAAAAAAGCTCATATGCAGTCTTCATTGCAGTCTTTATCGGACTACTCGAGGTAATGCCAAGCCTCTCGGATCCAGAGCCCATCAGAACTATATTCTTCTAAGAAACGTCTGGATCTCTAGACAATTTCATCATTCGATTCCGGAATCATCTTCTTCCGCTGTTTACACGCGTGTTCAAAGAACTCGTCCTCGCGTGTATTGTCTCATTTTTCTCCCCTTAAAATTCGATGAGATCGAGACTCGAGTCATTTTGAATGAGAAATATTTTTGCATTTTATTTCATTGACGTGTTTAAAGTAGATATCTCGGTATATGAATTAAAAATACTTTCGTGACGTGATATAACTCAAACATCGCAGAATTTTACCTCCCAGTCCGACATGAATTATAAGCTTCCCATCGTGGCGCTTCATATTTCCCTCTCATGAATTACATTCCATATCATTGAGACATCAATCGCAATACCTTCATAC
Organism: Eretmocerus hayati; assembly: GCA_029851415.1. Taxonomy (NCBI): domain Eukaryota; kingdom Metazoa; phylum Arthropoda; class Insecta; order Hymenoptera; family Aphelinidae; genus Eretmocerus; species Eretmocerus hayati. Next base: position 134,556,403 of record CM056742.1, on the reverse strand, counting down.
TTTTCCATGTTTCTACACACTCGAGTTACGCAGAAAAAGTGAACTCTAGTTTCGTAGATATGAATCATCGTCGGTGACAGTAATGAAAAACGAGAAGATCGTACTATCTTGCAAAATTTCATTGCATATTTCATTCATGTACATCACGTTGTGAATGCTTTGCACATTCAAAATGAAAGCGTATTCGAGTCAAACGTGGATCTCACATTCATGATGTTCTAATGCTGCTCTAGCAGTTTTTCATTATCACTGCGTTGTGGATAGAAAGGATAAAAACGATTTACGCGATTCTTCGAGGAAAATGTTATCGATTTGGATACATGGGAGTTGAAATGAGGTAAAGTATCACAAATGGAGATACTATATCTTCATACTGTGGCTCATTCAAAATCTTTTTCATACAGTAGCCAGGTTTGAAAAGAACAATTTATAACCACCATTAAAGGATATGAGCACACCTTCTTCGTTATGGTCAACGACCATTTTCTGATCAGGCATTTTGTATTTTGTACTACAAGCAGCATTATTTACTGATATTCTTGGATCAAAATCCTCACTGAAGAAATTCGTAATGCAGTTATTTTATGAGTTCCACCATCGACTTTCTGTTATGAAAAAGTACCAAACAAAGCAGTCTTCGCTGAAGATATGATAGCTGAATCAACGACCGAATAGCGCAAATCTCAGTTCGTTCTTACGCGCTTGAGACACGCAACACGGTGAATGACAGTAATAAAATCAAATTGAAACAGGATATAATACTACGGAGTTCCTTTCAATATCAGGAATACATTCACTTTGCAAAAAGTCTCCGTTCAGTATTCGTCCATTCTCGGTTGCTCATTCAAATGCAAATTCATAGAATAAGATCGGCTGTGCAATACCCAATGAATGACCATCATAATCGTTGTTACAAAATTAGTTGTGATTTTGCAGATCTGTCAGAAAACAGCCAATAGCCACTAGTATTCTGATAAAGGTGATATTCCGTTTCGGGTTATAAATGGAATTTCAAGAGATCATTTTTGTTTAAAATGAACCAACTTATTCTATAACAACATCTTAGGTTAGAATCAATAAACAAAATTCTACAGATTTTTTCAACCAGATCTTGACCTGACATCATGAGTTTCCACCACGAGGCAAATCTTATACTAGAGGACGATCCTGAAGAAATATTCCATCCGGATAAATTTGCACACGATGACAGGGCCTCGACTTCAACCATAATCCGGATCCACAGATTCGGAAGGAGGCAGACCTTCACGGAGAATTTCAGATTCAACAGACCAAAACCAGAGAGAAAATTCAATCCCAAACGACAATAGCTCGAGTTAATCAAATGCATATGGAATTGAAAATTTGATTCATGAAATAATCCATGAAATGATCCAAAAACTGGTCAAGTGTCATCACAAGGGCAACTATTTTGGCTCACGATTTTCGTGAGGTCGGTGGTTCTCACGAACGACAAAAACTTGTCGTCAGAGCCACGACGCACGGATCACCTCGGTCACAGTCTCAAACGTTGATTTACATGAAAGTCTCGTAAACAAAATTGAGTGTCTAAGCCCGCATCGAGCGTCCTCTGTTGAAGGGACACCAATGGCTCACGTAATTTACATCATAGTTCAACATCTTAGCCAGTCGACGACTCAACCGTTCTTGGAGCGGTAGGTCTAGGGAGCGCAAAACTCATCACAGCCTATCGGGATCGAAGGATTCGTTCACAGCAACCCATCTCGTTGCAACGGTCCATCTTCATTCGCTCTGTTGATTAGAGGCAATGACCATGACCAACCGGGAGAGCGCAGACACGCTGTCATCAACAGCGGAACTGAAAGAGCTTCACTATGCAAGCTTGTATCCAGTGTTAGCAATCACTTTTGTGATCAAGGTTGCCACTTTTTCACCGGAGAGTATCGACCTTCGATCACCATCAAATATTGCTCAATGCCATTTACAACCGCATCTTTTCCTTTTCCGAGATCGGCTAGCCTGCCGTGCGATGCCGGCACTGCAACAGCACCCACGCGAAAGCCAAGTGGCTCATTTCCAATCATCAATTGCACGATTTCCCATCCGACCCTCATCGTTTACCATCGTCTTGCTCCCGTTGGTATGTCTAGACCAAAGTTTTTGCCGGTTGACAATGAATGAGCGCAAACCGCAAGTGTCGTGGCCAGTAGTTTGGAAACTATGAACGACACCGGTGATGAGAGTGCAGTGAATCAATCGTTTATTAACTTTGAATACGATTTTGTAATGCTAATGAATGATATCAGTTGGATATTTACATCGGCCAGCAATCACCCAACTCGCCTACTGCCACAACATACTCACTTTCCACCCTTCAATGAACTTGGAGTGTTATAGTGAATGATTGGGCCCCAAAAGCTAATCATGCACAGTGTTCTTAGTGCTGAGGTTGGAGAAAATAAAATTCGACGCATCTAGCGCCATCATGAGTAAATTTTTATTACTTTCCTATTTTACGGTTACCGTCGCCAAGTTTCGCGAGTATGCATTGTATACGTCCGTGGATATGTTTATCCGTGTAGCTTTCTTCTTCCACAGGACATTTGACAAGTCTTTCCTATCCATCTTCCTCTTCAACAAAATCCTTGACAAAGAAATACTATCATGATTTTTATTCATAACAGAGAGACCACATCGAAGTAAACCTTGCGAGACTGGTATGCACCACGGTTGATACACGCATTAATGGAGAATTTGAGTTTACGCACGTCGGGTGCTGCCCGTGGCGTCAGTTTTTATGAGGTCTTACCATCACGTTAAGCTCTCAAGTGAGCAATTGGTTGATTTTTGTGGAAAATCAGAGTCAAAATCTTGTCCAACTTGGTACGGCGTCGATACGTTTGCTCATTTCGTACAGTCTGAAGGGCCGGCCCTCGGAAGCAAGCTGCATTGTCCAAGTTCGACATCACGCCGTCTCACTCGCCCTCATGGATCAAGGTAGGGAAAAAAGAGACAAAAAAATCTTGAGGTGAGCTATTGGTGGACAACTCAGTTTGCTTCCGAGCGTACTTCAACCATCGACTCAAGTTTCTTACCCCTTCAGATATTGTGAGAATCTTCTGCCATCAAGTCCGCGTCTACTATTTGTGTTGGAATGATTTACTCCAAATAATATTGAAGTGGTTTGAAAGTTCTTATGCTATTGATTCAAAATAATCGAAGCTTGATAAATGTACTAAATTTTATTCTACTATTCACTCAAAGCACAATGCCACAAAACGCATGTCAACTGGGTACTATTTGGATTACAGATAAAATCATTCGAATTAAATCAGATAGGCCACTAAGATTTCGTCTACAATCTCTGAGACCCAAACCAGAGATAAAAATTGCATCCCACAGTATATCACCATTTCTAAACTTCTTCATTTACATTGAAAAACTTTTCTCTCGAGTCTCAAGCCCTCTCACACGTCACGAAAAGTGCCACTTGAAGAATCTTTCCCCAAGCCATCGAGAGTACACCATCAAGAGTCCTCGAATGCCTCACTCTTAAGTAAAGAGCTGACTGAAATCGAGCCTCGGCCAAGCTCATGAATCAGGCGACGACCTATGGTCTCTTTCGTGGTTGGGATAAGAGTAAGAGAGACATGGGATGGTGTAGCAGTGGTTAAAAGAGGAAGCACATCTACGGGAAGCTACACCAGACCGAGAGGAATATAGAAAGTTATAGAACACCAAGCACGTGCAGCATTGCGAGGGTTGCGAACGGATATCTGACGGCTGGGTGATTCCGATAAGCGGTGGCTGCGGTGGTAGTATGGTGATGGTGGCGTACCACTATTACCACTATATGCTATGCGCTTCCTTTATCCGAACTCCGGAGACACGTGTAATCGTGCGCGCACCACTGCACCACCGTGCATCACCACCAAGAAAAGACCATCATATAAACTCAGAGACTGGTGTTCCGTATGGAAGCCGGTAAGTGGGCGCGCATTATCGACCAACCCTCGGGACTAATGCGAGCAATCCCCTCCGGCGTTGATGATGGAGAAAAACGTTTCGGGAAAAGACGCTCGCAATGCCGACTATATATACTCGAGTGCTTGCCTGAACCCAACTCATTTTCACCCTATCTCGGAGAGTGCCGCTTTAGCCTCATCCGGAGTGAGAAAAGAGGACTACTACTACCACTAATACTACTACCGCGTTGTTGAAAGGAAGAGGGAGCGTATCTGCTCCAAATGCATGAATTACAGACTCCGTAAGGGTTTCATTACGCAGTAGTATCGGTATGGTACATTCTGTTTCAGAATTAAGAGAGATCAATTGTTACATTCACAGCGTAGTGGATGATATCCAGGATTGAGACTTTTCTCACGGGAGTTAACAATTTCTAGACTTTGAATGTAGCGTTGGGTAGAGTGGTGAGCGAAATTTGAAGAGATAAGCGAAGATTTCCATTGATTATAGCTCTTCAAAAGAAAAGAGAAGGGTATTACCTACGGTAACGTAGAATTTATTCCTACTTGCAAACAGGCAAATTGAATTTCATAGCACACGGCAAGTTTCCAGAGTGATCTTTTCCTGGAAGAATCTCTGACTGGTCCAAGGTAGTCTTAAGTAACAACCATTCAAATCTAGGATACTTAGTTGGATGTGCGGGAAGAAATAACAGTTTCAGACAGGACCAGAATTCATTCGAATTTTGGTCCTGTCTCTTGTTGATTCTTGTCGAATTTTGTTCATTAAATTTTCATTTTTTGAAATTATGGGTTCGTGGTCCAATGACTAAATTGGGTTAAAGATAAAATTCCGGATGCGGTCATCCTGAAACCTAGTCCATGTATCTGATCCATAGCGTTGTTTCATACTTGTCCACCCAGAGTTTGTACAGGCACTTCTCTCAAGTCTTTTCTAGTTACTCCACTACGCTCCCGCTAGTGTATGAAAAGTGATTTAAAAGTATTGTATTTTCCCGTGAGGGGTTGAGGTTCTTTAGCTTTCAGATTGAATGATTTAAATTTTTTCCTTTCTAGATTAACAGGATTTTGTTAAAATCAGGATTCAGTCAGAAATAAGGTAAGTGTACCCAACTTGCCCCCATATGCCGATCTCAGGAATGGGCGCTCGTTGACCTTCCCGCAATTTTTTTTACGTTTGTTATGTTAAAATATGAGAAAATACGTAGTTTTCAACGACCCCGGATCATTTCTGCGTTCTGCAGAAAATATAAAGTGAGTTTTCTATTTTTCGTGTTTGCACGGCTAAGAAATCACCGAGGAAATCACGTTCACTAAAACCGGTGCCAATTTATTTTTATTCGATCAATCTTAACGTATCTTAGCGCATTCGATTTCTTGTCTCAATACCTTCAAAATCCGCTCTTCAGGGTTGCAGAACTCTGATTTCGAGCGATTTTATGTACAAAACACGAAGATGGTTTGAGAATCAAGAAGGCCGACATCGGAGTGTACCCAACATGCCCCCATATGGTTATCTCAGAAAGGCGTACAGTATGACTTTTTTTACCACTCAGAACGTGTTTATCACGTCAAAATAGGTCGGAAACGATGTCTTGGGCCAGCTAAAAGCTACAAATGTCGCTGCACGGTGATCAAAACGGATCAAAGCGATTTTATGCCCTTCATCGCCGATTTACATTGTTTTAAATGATGGGGGCAAGTTGGGTACACACTTTTGTAAACTCTCAAAAATCACCTTTTGGGAGAATTCAAACAGTTCGGCTCCACTTCATCCAAATTGGACGTATCTTAGCTCATTTTAAAGGTCTTGAGACAAGCTTCAAAATGAGTTAGAGTACGTTGGAAAATATTGAGATTAGCCAGAATTATTAAGAAAATGGCTTAATGGTGGCAAGTTGGGTACATTGACCTTAGTTTTTCCTCCAATACTTATTCGGGAATTTCCGACCCAGTACTAACGCAGTACCAGTCCAAGACAAATGAGGCAGGTCTGTGACACTTCTCACTAGCGTGGCAGTGCTACAACAAGACTCATATAAATGTTGGCGACACTTCTCCGGGACTTGGACGGTACTGCAACAGTACTAGAGCAACAATACCAGTTAGAGACTGACGCAGCCGGTACCGACACTTCTCCGGGACTCGAATGGTACCCCAAGAACTACTGAAGTGGCGATCGTTTAAGAGCGCTACAGCAAGTCTGCGACACTTCTCTCGGACTTGAACGGTATCACAACAAACAGTACCAGCGCAGCAGTACCGATTTGAGACTGATATAGCTGGCTTGTAAGACTGATACAACTGAAGACTGAGACAACTGATACAACTGAAGAAATACCATGGCGCTATCTGATACGGTACCGTTCAAGTCCCGAAGGAGTGTGACTAAACAGCCGTAACAGTCTTTAACACGTTCACTGCGATGGGCCCCACCCGTGGGGCCCACGCGTCCTTCCCTGTGTGCTATGGGCCCCACCGGTGGGGCCCACTTTTTTATTGAGTTGCAGCTCCCACTACACAGCGGAGACATATCCAATAGCTTATATCGTGATTATTTCTCGTTGTTTATGTTGTAATGAACATGTGTGCACAGTAGTTTCGGTATCGGACTTGATTTCGATGAGTTTTGCTCGATCGCCGTTTCTTACATAGTTATTCATTAATCAAATGAGATCAATCGATGAGTAGCAGATCACTCCCTTTGAGGTCGGCGGTTTCCAACGTGTTTTAGCTCGTTTGAGAGCTCATTTCAAGACCTACAAACTGAGTCGAGAATGTCGAACCTTACTCGGGCAATCTTCAATTTACGCGAGAAAAAAGTTTGGGGAAAATCGAAAACCGTTGGGTTCTTCTAAGCACAGCCTTGACTCCATTTTATCTGTTACCATCATGCACCGGAACTCTCGAGATTTAACTAGAGAAGAGATTATTCTATTTGATTATCTGGCTTCAAACGCTGCAAACATCGGAAGTACGTCAATGAACCGCAGCCAAAGATCCGGCTTGATATTGCATGTGAATCGCAAGCGCGGCAAAACCATGGTCACGATTATCATATGCCTGGAGAAAATATTGAAGTGCAAGCCTCTTTAGAGGCTGATAACATCGACTTTGACGATTTGGTTGATACCCCTCATCACCCTGATGGATATTCCCAGCGTTACAGAGAATCTTTACGGCCCCACCGGTGGGGCCCACCGCACAAAAAGATGGCTTCCAACTCTGTGTGCGATGGGCCCCACTCAATTTTATGGAAATACTGTAAATAGATGTCAAACTGATGATTTTCCAAAAGGTTTGGCTTCCGTAACTGCTGAAACACGCATTTGTACTCTCTCGCAATCTAGACCGGAATCGCGATTTCGCCTTCGCAGTGAACGTGTTAACTGGTACTTCTGCGGTACCATTCGAGCGCGGAGAAGGGTTGCGGACTCGCTGTAGTAGTTTTGAACTGGCACCATTTTGCGAGTACTTTCGCGTCACCATTCAGGTCCTGGAGAATTGTTGCTAACCAGCAGTGTTAGTATTGAGCGAGCGCTGCTGTGCTAGTACTTTTGGAGCAACATTCGTGTCCCGGAAGAGTATCGCGGCTGCCGTATTAGATTTTAACTGATACTGCTGCACTCATACTCTTGCGGCACCATTCGGGTCTTGGAGAGTAGATACGGGGCTCTCGTATCAGTCTTGGACTGGCACTTTTGCGCCAGTACTGATGCGCTATCGTTCAAGCCCCGTAGAAGTGTCGCGGATCTGCCGTATCAGTCTCCGGCTGGTACTACTGCGCTAGTACTTTCGCGGTACCATTCAAGTCTCCAGGGCTCGTTCTACATAAGATGCGCTCAGCGCGTGAGCGTACGCACATACGCTTGTGCTCATAGCATTTGATGCAGGGAATTTCGTGAAGCAGCCTCACCAGTCATTTTCCATTCAAAATTTCCAAAAGTTAAGAATTGGCTGATGCTTGGTGGACCTCGAGTGACATTATCGAGACAACAAATCAAGTTTGTCCATGTTTTTCCATGAGCAAATAGAGAAAAACATCAGGGTTGGCCACGCGAGCCTTTTCGGAAAGGAATTCAGGTTAAGCACGGGTTTCGCGATTCAGTATCTGGATTGGTGACCACTCGTCTCGCTCTTACCTAGTTTCTGATCCCAAACAAAGTTACAGTGTTCGCAAACTAAGACGGGTGGTCACCAATGCCGATACTGAGTTGCAAAAATGTTGCTCAACCTGGATTTTCCCCCGAAAAGGCTCGCGGTGTAGCCACTGCTGGTTTCTCCTTCTTGTTCATGAGAAAACATAAAGGAAATTGTTTTCCTGGCCCAAAAATCTGACTAGGAGACCACCATCAATTATTCTCGCGGGTCCCGTATTCCACCGATAATGAAAGAGCGCGTAGCTTTTAGGCTGGTCAACGCTTATGTTTTTCTCTGATTGGTTGTAGAAAAACACGAAGGAACTTAATTGTTTGTCTCGATAATGTCACTCGGGGCCCACCAATCATCAACTAACTCTTCCCGTGAGGAAATTCTGAGTGAAAAACGACTGGAAAGGCTGCTTCATAAAATGTCTTGGATTAAATGCTCTGAGCGTAAGCGTATGCGCGTACGCTCACGCACTGAGCGCATCCTATGTAGAACGAGCCAAAGGAGTTTCACTTACCAGCTGTGTTAGTCTTGAAGTGGTACTGCTGCACTAGTTCCGCTGCGGAACCGTTCAAGTCCCGGAGAAGTGTCTAACCAGCAGTATTAGTCTTGATCTGGTACTGTTGCGGTACTACTCGGGTCCCGGAGAAGCGGCCTGCCTGGGCATTTTTGGACAGGCACTACTCCTCTAGTACTTTTGTGGAACTATTAGAGTCCAGGAGTAGTGTCAGTCTTGAAATGGTGCCACTCCGCTAGATTTGTTGCGATATCGTTCAAGTTCCAAAGGAGTGTCACTCACCAGCCGCGTCAATCTTGATCTGGTACTGTTGCGCCAGTGCTGTAGGGGTACCATTCAAATCCCGGAGGACCGGTCTTAACCTGATCAGTTTTGGATTGGCACTACTCTTTTAGTACTTTTGTGGAACTATTAGAGTCCAGGAGAAGTGTCAGTCTTGAAATGGTGCCACTCCGCTAGATTTGTTGCGATGTCGTTCAAGTCCCGCAGAAGTGCCGCAGACCTGCCCTATCAGTCTTGAACTGATGATGCTCCGCTAGTTCTGCTGCGGTGCCGTTCAAATCACAAAGAAGTGTCACTAACCAGCAGAGTTATTCTCGGATTGATGCAACTGCGCAAGTACTTTTGTGATACCATCTGAGTCTCGGAGAAATATCGTGGCTGTCGTATCAGATTTGAACTGGCATTATTGCGGTAGTACTCTTGCGGTACCATTCGGGTACTGGAAAGTAGACATGGGGCTGTCTATATCAGTCTTAAACTGGGACTCTTGCGCCGGTATTGTTGCGCTACTGTTCAAGTCCCGTAGACGTGTCGCAGACCTACTGTTAGACTGGTGCTGCTACGCTAGTCCTGCTGCGGTACCGTTCAAGTCCCGGAGGGGCGTCGCTAACCAGCGGTGTTATTCTTGAACTGGTACTGCTGCACTGTAGTACTTTAGTGGTACCATCCGAGTCCCGGGAAAGTGTTGCGCTCTCACTGTGGTGGTGTTGGACTGACACTGCTCCGCTAGTACTGTCGTAGGCCCATTAGAGTCCAGGACAAGTGTCGGTAACCAGCCAGTCTTGATCTGGTAGTGTTGTGCCAATACTTTTGCGCTACCGCTCAGATCCCGCGGGGCTGTCGTGGGCATGCCTTATCAGTCTTGGACTGGTATTTGTGCCCGACTACTTTTGCTGTACCATTCGAGTCCCGGAGAAGTGTTGCAAACTCACTGTGTCAGTTTTGAACTGGCACTGCTTCCCTAGTACTACTATGGAACCAGTAGATTCCAACAAAAGTGTCTGTGATCAGCAGTGTCAGTCTTGGACTGGTATTGCTGCATCAGTACTTTTGTGGTATGCTCAAATTTTAGAAAAGTGTCGCCGACTTGCTGAATCAGCCCCGGCGGAGTGTCACTAACCAGCCGTATAGGTCTAGATCTGGTACTGTTAAGCTATAGTACTGTAGCGCTACCGTTCAAGTATTGCAGAATTGGTGCGGGCTTGCCGTATCAGTCTTGGGCTGGCACTGCTGCACTTGTACTAATGTCGTACCACTAGAGTTCTGAACAGGTGCCCCGGGGCTTTCGTTTCAGTCTTGAACTGATACTGCTGCGCTATTTCTATTGCGGTATCGTCCAAGTCTCAAAAAATTGACGCTAGCCAGTCACGTCAGCCTTCAAGTGGTACTCTTGCACTGGTATCGTTGCGGTACCATTCAAGTACTGGAGGAGTGCCGTCAATCAGCCGTATCAGTCTCCATCCGGTCCTGCTGCGCTAGCACTTCCACGGTACTATTCGAGTCTCGGAGAAGTGTCGGTAAGCAGCCGTGTCAGTTTTGAAGTGGTACTGCTGCACTAGTACTGTTGCGGTACAGTTCAAGTTTTAGAGAAGTGTCGCAGACCTGCCATATAAGTCTTGAACTCGTACTGCTGCGCTAGTTCTTTCTGCGGTACCGCTCCAAGTCTATATAAAGAAGTGTCACGGACCTGCCGTGTGAGTCTAGAACTAATACTGCGCTACTTTTGTTTGATGGATCTCAATTGGATACTAGCGCTATTGCCTACCTCGCTAACGCTCGTCCGGCTTGGAAGTGTCTCTGATATGGTATGAGCCCCTGAAATGCTTCTGTAGTTCAACAATGTAACGTTGAGATTTCATAATACAGTAAATTCGGAAAAAATAATTTCCTTGATGTAACCTAGTAACTGTGATTGAGAACTATTGAGTTCGTGGGATGTTGCGCATAGCGAGGTTCCTGAATCTCCAGTAAGTATCTGGAAATTTCGCTTAATTAATCCAATTTGTTGGAAGGATATTGCGAAATCTACGATTATTCGCCTTATGAATCCTATCCCATTTATGATTTGTACTTAGATGACAAACTAATCACGAAGGATATTTCTCTCTTCAGCAATGAATAACATGTATACTAGGGTGACACTTATTACCCGACTTTTCTGGATCCTTCGCGGACGTGCGGACGAACTTTCAACGCACGGAGCGGTTAGATTTAGTTGAATTCAAAGGTTAGAACGGGGCCAGAATGGCGATAATACAGTCCTAAAATCACTTTTTATCGCAGTTTTCGAGTTCTTCTGCGCATGCGTGATTTTCTACGGTTTTGATAATATTTTCAATCGATAGCCCGTGCGATTTCCTTCAAAATGACCACTGCTAAAAGTAAATCCGATGCAATAGGACCGGAGTAGTGAATCATTTTGGATGAGGTGAAGTCCAAGATGGAAATCCGTGCAAATTGGTCGAGATCACCTGCGATGCTGTTTATCTTGTTCAGCGTGTTTCTCGGGTTTCCGTGCGTCGAATCGACTTCGCCAAGGGGTCATTTTGAGGGAAATTGACCGAGCTGTCAAAGTAAGTGGGCTACGGAGTGGTAAGTTGATGGTGAGTTATGAAAAATTGAACATTTGATAGTTTTCAATCAAATAAAAAAGTGTTTTCAACTGTTGTGCGGAATTATATTGTTACTTACCACTCACTTTACACGCCGCAATCTACTAATTTCGATAGCTCAGACAATTTTCTTTAAAATGACCCCTTGGCGAAGTCGATTCGATGCAGGGGAACCAGAGAAACACGCTGGACAAAATCAAAAGTATCGCAGGCGATCTCGACCAATTTGCACGGATTTCCATGTTGGACTTCACCTAATCCCAAATGATTCACTACTCCGGTCCCATTGCATCGAATCGACTTCCAGCAGTGGTCATTATGACGGAAATCGCACGGGCTATCGATTGAAAATATTATCAAAATCGTAGAAAATCACGCATGCGCAGAAGAACTCGAAAACTGCGATAAAAAGTGATTTTAGGACTGTATTATCGCCGTTCTGGCCCCGTTCTGACCCTTGAATTCAACTAAAACTAACCGCTCCGTGCGTTGAAAGTTTCCTAAGACCATCCCAATCAATGTTATTCAGCTCGGTTTGCTTCATTCTACTCGTATTGTAAGTGCTTGCCAAGTAAAGCTGACGAATTTTGTCGAAAAACGTCTCAAAACTGCGAAAAAATCGAAAATGTATGTCGAAATGGGCACTATATAGGCTACCTCTAAAAATCTGAAAAAAATTTTATCGATCTAGTTTTATTTTGAAATTGAAATATCCGCACGTGCGCGAAGGATCCACGAGGGTCGGGAAATAAGTGTCACCCTAATGTATACCCTTGTTGCCCATCTCGTTTGACTCAGTCAATAAACTAATTTCGAAATAGTTATTTACATCCGATGAAGCAATTATACTGAAACAGACAACTATTCGAATCTAATAGACGGTGGAAACTTGAGCAATTTTCACTGAAATTTCAGTGGGAGTTTCACTGAAAAAACTCTAGTAATTTCCACTGAAATTTCAGTAAGAGTTTCACTGAAACTCTAGAAATTTCCACGGGAATTTCAGTGAAAGTTTCATTGAAACTTGAACGATTTTCAGCGATTTTCACCGAAATCTCAGTAGAACTTCCACTAAAATCCAAGCGATTTTCACTGAAATATTAGTGAAATTTCCACTGGGATTTTAGTGAAATTTTTACTGATTTTTTAGTGAAATTTTCACTAATTTTTCAGTGAGATTTTCACTGTTTTTTCAGTGAGATTTTCACTGATTTTCTGGAGAAATTTTCACTAATTCTTTAGTGAAATTCTCACTGAATTTTTAGTGAAATTTCCACTGAAATTCAGTGAAACGTATCACTTGAACTTTAGTGATTTCCATATATAAGTTGATTATTTGGTCTCATCGATCTTGAAGGACGATGGTTTAGTGATTTCCACTCCATCCATCCGCCAACCAACCCACCTGACCACTCGCCCACCAACCCACCCACCCATGGCCCAACCATGACCCATACGGCCACCCATCGCCCTTCACCCCCTGCCGATAGACAACCCGAGACGCGAGATACTGATGGACAAATTTTGGCTGGGCTTTTAAGAGGATGTAGCACCCTCGTGGGTTATCAGGTGGGCTCGTGCTAGTTGGCTTATTCTAAGTGTAGATGGCGACACTTAGAATGAGCACCTAATTTGTGATTTTCCATTGTTGGCAGCACTGAGGTCTTGCCACGAGTCCCCAACCAAGACGAGTTGCTCGAACAAAAGTCTGCGCTCAAAAGCTGAGACAATATATGTTGATACGCGTAGCAATCAACATTGCAACATGATCAAGTGATAAAGTCACGCTCAGAAGCGTGAACTATTATAGTTATGATGCACTCGAGCTTCGACTGGTGCCGATTCGGTCGAGTTTTGACTGATTCTCGCCGGTCAATTTGCCGCGGGTCTAAAGTCAGTCGATTTCGATCGAAACGCCCCAAAATTCAGTCGAACTACAGTGGCTCAACAGTCGAGGCTTCGACAGGCAAAGTCGGTCGGAAAGATTTGGAGAGTGAATAATATCAAACTCTCTTCATAAAGAGAAGGTATTTGCAATCAATACATCCACGCTCACAAACGTGCGTATAAATAACTTGAAAATACTCCTCAAAAAGAGCAATCCTTTTTCAAGTTGGGATGAATTCAGAAATTCATGTTTGCATGTAATAGTATGTTCCCGTTCACAAACGTGGATAATTTTGGAATACTCTTCAAAAGACTCAAATTTTTTTCAATCAAAACGAATTCACAAATTCTTGCCTTTACATTCAATATATTCACCTCAAAAAGAATCAAATTTTTCCAAATCAAGATGAATTCAGAGATTATCTCCTTGCTGTTCGGTATAAATTTCACGCTCAGAAACGTGGATAATTTGGAAACACTCTTCAATAAGAGTGAATCAGTACTGGAGTAAATTTTTTCTAGCCAATATGAATTCAAAAATCCATGTCGACTGCAAAAGTATCAACCAGACATTCTTCAACAAGAACAAGATCTTGTTTACACTGTCTCAAAACTTCTGATCACAACCAGAAAGTCATCATTCTTTGAGATTACCCATTGGACAATTTTGAAGTTAATGTTCAAAGACAAGACCAGGCCTTGCGCTCCCTTGGAAACCAGGTTGGTTCGCATCAATAGATGACTATCTGCCCCCATATTCATCAATATGTACTAATTTACTCTTTGAATAGTTATGTAAAATCAATAACTTCACATCTATAATCAAAACTAATCAAACTCGCAGTCCAAGTACTTACATCAACCATTAATGGGGAAAAGTGGATCATTCTATAAAAGAGAACCAACAAAATAGAGCTATCAAAGACATCTCGACTCGTTCCTAGGAACCTTAGAAACTACTGAGAATTCAAACTCTCTCTACGATTCTTCGCCATGAGTGCATAGTCATCTTTCATTCACATTTGGGAAGTCTAAGAATGGTAAATGGAATTTCCAAGATTTGCAAATGCCTCAAAGGGGATGATCAAATACTCAGAGACCAAGAGTAAAGACAGAAACAAAGTTCGAGGTTGATATCATTTGCGGATATTGAAGAACAATAATCAGCAACACCTTTATAATAGTTTCTAGATGACAATTCCGGTTTGCAAACCATAGACCATAATTTTTACAATATTTTGAATCCAAAAAGGCGTCAATGAGTCCCTGTTTGAATATTTGGGTGGGTATTTCTAGACTGACACAAGGAAGTCCATACCATTATATAGGGAAAACATGCAGTATTGCAACGTCACCCACGCCGTCAGGATACAACCAGGAAGCTCCACTTTGGTCTCACTAGCTTCTGAGAGGACGTGAACCTCTCCGACACGATGAATTTCCAGAATCTGGACTATACTTTGGTTATTCTGATGAATAACAAAGTTATGCTTGGAAAAGGCCGGGGCGTTTCGTAGAGACCTGTTTTCCTCCATGCTGCTGCCCGTTTGCGAGGGAACCTGCAGCACATCTCGGGCGCACACACAATACCCAACACTCACTCATGCACTCTTGCACGACCACATCACTCTTATTTTCCACCGGGAAGTCACGATTCTTTCACGATACGCCGGCTACGAGGCACTTGTGGCATGCGGGGATGCGGGAGAGCCGCAGTCTGTCTGCTAGCAGCCGACGGCCCATGCAAAGTCCTCCCGCAGCCCGCAGTGCTGCCAACCGATGAAGTACAATTCTCGAATTTGGAATGCGAGATATTTGTGCTTGTACTACCAAAATCGTAGTCCCAGATCTACGCCTCCAAAATTTATCAGATTGATTCGAGATTTTGGCCAGAGATAGATCAAACCTGTAGAATTGTGGGAAAGTCCTTTTCAAGGCAATCCAGCATCTAGAATACTTACATGTAGGGTATAATCGTGGCCTAACCTCAAAGGCTTTCTGCTTTTGAGACAGTTTGTGAAATCTAGAGATCGATCTGAAGCAAATCACTGACTTTCCCACAATCCTACGGGTTTCTATTATTTCTGGCAGGAATTTGGAGTCAATTTGATGAAATTTGAGCCCGTAGCTTTGGGACTACGGTTTTGGCGAATTTTAGCAGACGAATTCCGGCCGGTATTCGCCATCCTCTTAGTTATTTTAATTTGAGTAGAAGCAATTCCTTAGCATATTCTGATTCCGACAAAACCCAGTTATCATGAAAAAAAATGAAGAAGTCATACGATCTAGAATTCAAAGTACTTTCACTGCTTGCGGAAAACAGCACTACTTTTTTTCATTCTGCACATTGATTGAAAGCAAATCTGGTCTTTATGAAATTTGGAAATTGGTGATTCATATAAAACATGATATTTTGAATTCTCTCGGTGGTATTAGCGTCACTCGATTTGACGAGCAAAAATTACGATCGTTAACACAGATGTCATTTAGCGCCCCAACAAGAAGTTTCCGCGCCTGTCCGCAGTCCGCAGTGGCCACGAAAAAATACATGGGAAGCAATAGGAGTGGAGCGCGCATGCGCGGACATTGGAGCAAGCCGCGGGCAGACCTACCCCCACTCTTCCCATTACTTCCCATGTATTTTTTCGCGGCCACCGCGGACTGCGGACAGGCGCGGAAACTTCTTGTCGAGGCCTTTAGGGTCTCAAAGTGCTTCAGTTAGATTTACAGAAGCCTCTAGAGTCGGGGAAAAAAAGTTCTGAGCATTTTTGTAAAAGCCATCAAACATGGCATCTCATGGAAATTCACGAGTAGTGATATTTGACGAATAGATTCTCATGAGAGTGAATACACGGAAGGAAGAATGAACAGAAAACACTTAGCAACGGTCAGATTGATGATTCAGAGCCTATAAAGAGAGATCTAAGGGAAACTGTAGCTTCTTTTGGCCGTTTTGGGGTTAGGTTGTCGTCTACTATGTGCAATCACTATACCTATATCCCAGGCAAAAGGAAGTCAAGCGCGGGTATATTCCACACTTGACTCATCCAGTACCGCTAATACTACCGTAATATGAATCGTGTTTGAACGTTTGAAGGAGTTGCACTCTGGCCTAACAAGAGCAATCTCGTTCGCTCAACTCCGTTCAAACGGACGTTATTTCGATAGGTTATATCAGTGTAACCCGATCCCCATAACTGAATGAACGAATACTGCAGGTAGGCATGAGTCCGTGAAACCCGTAGAATGAGATTCGGTGAGTATCAATCAATATTTTTCTGCAAGTCTCGATCTGCGCTTCAATTCCACTGTAACCGTACTCAAATTTTGTGCCTAATTAAGATGGGCGGTAATCAATTTCAAAATGTCATCAAACCGATATTGGCATCATGTTACTTCAAAAGATATATCCATTGAGTCCGACCTTTGAGAAGACTTGAGAGTCTTTGACGGTAACATCAATCCGCATGATTACATGGGAAATCGTGAGCTAAGAGTCAATAATCTTCACCAATCTTGTTGAATCGCTCAATTCTTCGCACGAATGGCATTGAAGTGAGGGTGAAAGGGGCGTCATTGTCACAAAAGCTCATTTTAAAACTGTCCGCCAGAAGACATCAAGGGGAGAAATGAGAGTGCCGAGCTGAGCAACTTCAATGAGGGAAACTGGATGATGGCTTTTTCACAACAACTTTCTCCATCGTTCATTGAAATTTCGTAATAAACGGGCAGGTTCCATTTAAGCTATCAAGTCACAGTTCTAGCTGTCAAGTTTCTATGATATAGTAAAAACGGAGTTTAATAATTATGAACTTTATATCTTACGTGTCTCTATTACTTTTCGCGCTTAAATACAACTGGTCAAAGTAAGAGGGTGGTGAAGTACGAAATTTATTACTTGCAAACTATCAATCCGCAGGAGTTTCCCATGATAAGAGAGATATATTAGCAAGGGCCATCACTCCTCACTTCTCCGAGTGAGATTTTCCACTCAGATTCCAAGTCAAGTGAGAGTCCATCTCACTCGGGAAAGAGTCAGAAATCGAAAAATCAAATATCTCACTCGGAAGAGACGGTCGAACCAAATTTTAGATTATGTCATTTGTTTGTTGCTGATAGATCAATGCGTAACTCACAAAGAGAAAACTGGTAGGTTCACTGCAAATTGTAATTATAAAGCTGAGTAAAGATTTGTCAATATCCTCCTTCATAAGTTTTGAATTACAGCCCAATATTATATATTGTCAAGAAATCTATCAACCACCCTATTGATATAGAAGCAATGCCCTTTCACCGAGAGAATTCGGGCTTCACTTCTGTGGTTGTTTCTTTCGAAACAAAAGCTAGTCTTCATATCTTCCCATACGACACGCATAAGTTTTCACAAGCTGCATCATCTTCATACTAAGATGATAGAATCACAACTGTTACCAGCACCAGTAGACCAGTGGCCAAGCAGCACCATTCATAAGCGAGACGACCTCATTTCAGATCCCTGCACTTCCCATTCCACCAAAATATTTGACTTAAGGGCATGCAGTAGCCGTGCAGCCCGGCCGTAAAGTTTCATTCACCACTTATGTGAACATTTTTATGGTACAAAGTTTTAGATGAGTTGTCTAGTTATTGTTACTGTCCGATTTATTCTTGACAACTCAATGTTCAGCCCAAATCATTAGATTATTGCAGAAAAGTGGGGATCACTGAGCGCCTGGGACATCCTAACCTATAATATACACACATTTTTGTTCCAAGTATTCTCTAATTCTTTTGCGATTTGAGCTAAACGACGAGTTGAGCCATTCAAGTTAGATGATAATAATTGTGGCATAACTCGTCGTTTATCCCAAATCGCAAGAGAATTCGAGAATCCTTGGAACAAAGTTTAGCTTGCACGGCTACCGCATGGCCTTAAAATGCTACTTTAGATAGTGTTGTATTTATCCTTCTATCCCCAACCAAATTTCAAGAAAAAAGTGCAGATAATCAATAATGATTTATTGATTGTATATGATTAAATGAAAATATTCAGTTTCAGCTAGATATCATTTGGATTCACTCGGATTCCCCGAGTAAAAAATCTCACTCTTCTTTCCGAGTGAAAGTCACTCGGTACCGAGTTGCCACGATTTCACTCCGAACTCCGAGTGATATCTTACTCGAAAAAATTGAGAGAGTTGATTTTTAAATGTTCGATGTTACTAACAAGGGGAGGACCTGACCTTTGGATCACCAATCCTTTGCAAAATTTTTTTACCGTCTTGTGTCACCTAGAATATGAAGAATCCAGAGTAACTCCATCAAATGGGCCTCCTGGCCAGAGCTACAAGTACAAATGTTAGCATTGCCAGTATATCTTAATATGTTACTAATCAACATGGGCCTATATGGGCAATGTTGATGTCATGGGCTGTAACTTTGAACAGGAGGCCCATTTGACGGATTTACTCCGGATTTTTCATATTCTAGGTAATACAAAACTGTAAAAAAATTTTGGACAAGATTGGTGATCCAAAGGTCCGGTCCTCCCCTTGTAAGTGGAACTCGCGATCGCCTGCACAGATCTCCAATCTCAGCGATTCAATTGAAATAAAAATCGCTTCAGCACATTATATTATCCATCGGGTACAAGAGAAACCCGAGGCTTGATTGAAGCACAGCCATTTTCAGCCAACCATCCGTGAAAATTGCAAAATTAATTGAAGTCATGGTGTCATAAATACCTCTTAACTCTTGGCGCGTGCGCTTGAGCGGTGCGCATCAAAGCCCCTAAAAGGGGGGTGGAGGTTCCCGATCAAACGTGATTGAAACGCTCTTGTGTCGTTGCCTCGAAAAGCTCGCCCAATGGCCGTGAAATCGCTCAGTGGAAAGGCATTACCAAAAGGTTGCGCTTTAGGAATGCTTTTGAGTAGGAGCGAGTGTGCGTGACACAAACGACTCAATTACGGAAAATGGACAATGTTATACGTACATCACTCGAGATAGCTATGACACTTCATTCTCGTGTATCGTTAAATGCGTAGAGGATATATAATTGCACCAAAATTTGATGAACAGTCAATTTTTGGATGGTCCTATATCAATTTGCATCTTTATTGGTCAAAGGATGTTTCTTGAAATTGAATACGAGAAAACACAAGAGAAAACATGTCTCTGCAGTTCCACAACATGGTGAACTCTCTATTTGTGGGGAAGATCTGAAATGTTGAATACAATGCATACCGAGATGCACATATTCTCGTGCCGTATTTGGTTATATCTAAGCTGATAATCTTAATGATGAATGAATTACAGTTCTGTTATCTGACTCACTTGGGCTGAGAACTTGAGATACAAACGCAGTAATTGTATCCTCCCGGTATTCTTCACGATTGACTTCAATTATAAGTTTGGACTTGTAGTTACAGTAAAAAAGTGACACTTACAAGTGACATACTCCTATAATGCAATGCCGGTGACTTTGCATAATTTCTAATCTTTGGCGAGACTATATATCGAAACGATCAACATATTCTGCATTATACGACGAAGATGAAGTAATCAAGGGTAACTGCTACTGTGCTTCAACAAGATATTCATTTGCTCGGTGCTTACCTCCGTTGTTGCAATCAGTTGAATCCAAATTTTATAGTTTCTACGCTATCTCTTGAATATTACCTCACTAAAACTCATAGTGTCGTATTTTGGAAGGAAGAATGATTTATTGTAAAGTAATGTATATAATTAGATTTTGTAGAGGAGATCAATAGATCTCCAGACCTCATTGATTTGCATCTCAGGAATCGTGTAAAGTTGTAAAGAAACGGGAATGAGAAAAGAGGGGTGAATGTCAAAATTCTGATCTCTCGTCTGATCTTCGATTCTATCAATGGTTGATAAATGAGAAGTTACCCAGAAAAATATTCAAATTCTTTGGTCCAGAGGGCTTAAAAAGTGGCTCGAGTTGGAAACTTTGATTAGTTTGACCCATGATAGAACATGAAAACTGAGAACTTGGGAACTCATGCCCACTTTTAATCATAGTATGGGTATACAAACTTAGGCTTATGGGACCGAGAACTATCAACAAAAAATAGAATCCTCACTAGCAAACAGATGACGTGTTTTGAGTAAGAGCATTTAGGCCTTACAAGTCCTAAAGTATTGCAGAATGTGATAACGTAACGAGCATAACTGTTGTACTACAGCTATTATCAATCGGACCAGTGAAAAAACACTTGAGTACATTAGTCATGACAGAAAAGCCTTGAATGTAGGTATGGCTGACTCAAATTGAAATTGTTCTGGGAACAAAATTAGGGGAAGATACTCAGGAAGAACGTGTCTGAACTATTCGCATAGACAGGTACTAACAGAAAAAAAAATTTCAGCAAAACATCGTCTTCCTTGAAGAAGAACTGATTTAAATAACCGGATATTCAGTAGATGAAGGTGAAATTTGGTAGAGCATTGGATCATTCATTTTTTCTTCTCCGAGGACTGGAGGTATGATCTCGCTGCAACCATAACATTCGGTAAGCTATACTAATCAAAATGTATGAAATGTACACCAAAACTATTAAAATAGTTATCAGGAAACTATAAATATCCCAAAGTGAATTTTGCCACCAAAGTAAATCTGATGCAGGCAACCTAAGTGAGTTTTTGCCATGGCGAGCAATATATTCTGTCCAGTAAATTGCCGTATTGATAGGTGTTTCCAGGTGATCCTTGAATTCGCGACTGACTCTTTTAACAGCTTTCCTGTAATGAAGTAGTTCTTGTTTCAATAAATGAAAGACACTACTAAATAGCTCAATTTGAGATCTTAACTTGTACAAAGAGTCCCTTAGAATTTTGTGAAGAGCATCTGTCATCGTTTTTTCGGATATATCACGCACATCAATTTTAATTGCGATATTCCTTTTGACATAAGTTGCAACGTTGAAGTGTTGGTCACCAAATAAAGGTATTCCAATCATAGGTACGCCATAGAAGATTGATTCTTGAGTGCTCATAAGTCCTCCATGTGTAATAAATCCTCTGATATTCGGGTGCTCTAGAATAATGAATTCTCATTCTAATAAGATCATTCAGATTATTCATTCGGTCAAAGAAGATCGGATAGGCGTAAGATCACATCCTCATGCACAACTAACTAAATCTACAGTACAAAGAATTAAAAAAAAAAAAAAACAATCGCCCCAAGTGGCCGAAACAGCCTTAACCTCTGCCGAGTACTAATGAGTGGCCTCATTCGGTTTATCTCGTTGATATAAACCCACGAAGGGGTTTGAAAAGCTAAAAGAAAAGAGAGAAAAAGTCACTTCAATATGGATGAGAACCTTTCCGTCAACCGGTCTGGCCAGCTGTATTAAAAATTCACCGATTGCGTGACAATCTTACAAGGAGAGGTCATGGTCTGTGGGTCGTGAATTCGGCTGAAACTCTGAGAATCGTCTCCTTTTGGCACCAAAAGATGATATCCAAAACCGCTAACTTGAATGCTAAAAAGTTTCCGAGCTATGGTCAATCACATTAGCATTGTTAGTATACCTATATATATCAACTTTCAACATGGGCCTATATGGGCAACGCTAATGTCATAGGCTGTAGCTCCAAAACGTTTCAGCATTCAAGTAAGCGGTTTCGGATATCATCTTTTGGTGCCAAAATGAGACGATTCCCAGAGTTTCAACCGAATCCACGACCCACAGACCATGACCTCTCCTTGTTAGTTGTTTTTTTGTCTCCCACCATGTGGTCGTACTCACTTAGAACTTGAATTTGATCGAACCACGATTGTGTCATAACATTTGCAGGCAGTCCTCGAGGCAGCTCTTGGGGTTTTGCTACTTTCATAAGTACTCGGACGGGTGAAATATTTGCAAAAGATTTGTAAAAAGCATTGACAATATGTTCGGGGAAAGTTTCGATCCTGGTCATTGATCCAAATGTGAAATATATACATCCTTGTTCACTATCATCCAGCCACTTCTGCACTTCCTAAAAATATGAGAGTTTGATATATCAAATAAATTGGAGGAAAATATGATTAATTTTATGGAGAAAATCTCATAGTACAATTGACTGGAGAATCATTCAAAATCTCCCGGGCGGTTTGATAAATTTCCACCCAAAAAATCCACCAATCATGAAAATTTTGGGACCATGACGGTTGATAAATGCATGCGGTATTAAATTGGTTAGAATAGCAAACTTTTATTTCCTCTCATTCTGAATGAGTCATGCAGAAAGAGGAATAGTTCCAGGAGGAAACGACCCATCAAGCATTTTTGGGCCTCGGATTTCATTTCAAGCAATTTCTCTCGATTCCATAAGTTAAAATATGAACATGTATCGCCGTAACTTGCAAAAAAATCGTGGTCGACACTGAAAGAGAAATTCTGTTTTGGTTTTTTTTATGTTTTGGTTTTGAACAATTCTTGCATTTTTTCTCAGTTGAATCACTAATTCGAAAACAATATGTTCGATAGCGGACTATATCCGAAAGATGGGCAAAAAATTCTTCGATGATGTCTATAAAAAACCCTATTCCTACCTCACGTTGTTTTCAAAAAATATTGATTTCAATGGTGAAAAAATTTTGCTGCATTCGCGTACCAAGGTTCATGGAATGTTTCCAAATCCTGATATACGTTTGAAAGTCAACAAAGACGTGAAAGAATACAAACTTTATATGTTTGCATCTCTCATGCATACCTTTGGTAATGTCTTGTTGTGATCAACCACATGTAAGCCACCAACAGGAACTATCATGGGTGCAAAGACTCTTTTTCCATGCAGTGCTGAGTCGTAATTGATTAATAGTAGAGATATATCTTCGAGTATCTCTGCTGCATTTGGATAATTTGGACCAAAATATTTTGCAATGTATTTATCTTGTTCTCTAATATGATGGTTGTAAACTCTGTTAACGAAGTAATAAGTAAGGTAATTTTCTAATCTTTGGAAAAATGTCATCGGAGCAGCAAATGATGCAAACAAACAAGGATCCGTTGCCAGATTGATTGGAGATGCGAAAGGCTCATATAACCAATCGAAAGATGACACCGTTGCAACGCCAATTACAGGCACATTTAGGTAACGACCCCAAGCTATAAAACAATTGATGATAGAAACCTGGAAAAATGCACCATCAAAATAAAATTCTCTCACAGTGCACGTCATCATCGGTCAAATTTTTAGATTTCAATAAACATATTAGCCCAGCGTCGAAGAATCTAATAAGA
Organism: Eretmocerus hayati; assembly: GCA_029851415.1. NCBI lineage: Eukaryota > Metazoa > Arthropoda > Insecta > Hymenoptera > Aphelinidae > Eretmocerus > Eretmocerus hayati. The sequence continues at coordinate 134,532,759 of CM056742.1, read as the reverse complement.
CTATCTCACCTCGTTGATGATGAGATCGTAGGGAGGATCTGTTGGTGGGTTATGCAGCAGTTTCTGAAAAAGCGGATGATCCATCAAACTGCAAACGGCATTACCTTCTTGTATCATCCAATGCTCGAGTATACCAGTCACTGAGTTTTTCATAGCGATCTCAAAGGTCAGATTATTAACGACTGCAGGTATCGATCCACGTAAACTGAAATCTGTGTAGTTGGGTATCTTCTCTTTCAAGGGAAAATGACTGTAGACATCAACTTGATGACCTTTCATAGCTAATCCTCGCATTAATTCTTCACACATGACATGATGACTTCTCACTTGAAAAGGAAAGAGACCAAGAATTCGTAACCCTCCAGTCGGGGATACATTTAAACACATTACTATTGCATAACTTAAAAGAACCAATTTGTTACTGGCCACGCACATTTTACACTGCGAATAGAATTTAATGATACTCCGAAATGTTTGACATTGACCGATGTACTCAAGTAACTTGTGAAATTATCAAATGAATGTTTGAAGTGCACGGCCCAATTGTAGACAAACGAATGGTAGAGAAAGATTCAGTGCATCAATTGATTGCGGTGGCAGTCGAGATTGCTGAGTAATCATGAGACACTCGCTCGGAATATTTCAATGCTGTGATTATGGATTAGAGACAAGTGTCTGATAAGATATTTTTCTCTAGTCTGCGTTATTTACTCATGACGCTTCGCTCAATTTGATTCACCCGGAAGATGAGTTTGCTATTCTGATCTACGATCCAACAGAAAAGTTGGAACCGGTTCCGATTAGCAACCTAATGAAACCTAGATTAGCTAATCCACAACTCGTCCGCAACCATAGATTGATAAAATTGGTTCCGAGTTTGATGCTATTCGTGGACAAGTTCATTCTATGTTGTCGTTATATTAACAACCTTTCGGGCATCTAAATACGCCCTTCTTCAGGTTAAAAAACTAGCTTAATTTGAGAAGAGGGAATGAAAGGATAGGTGTGGAAGCTTAAAACTTAGAACTTATCAGCGTGGGTGTGGTGTCTTGTGATTCCCTCGGAGATAGATTTTCAACCTGAAGAAGGGCGTATTTAGATGCCCGAAACGTTGTTCATATAACGACAACATAGAATAAACTTGTCTACGAATAGCATCAAACTCAGAACAAACATTATTTATTACTGGACATTAGAGCCAAAATACAGTAGATTAATGAAGTTCTCCAAAAGAGTGTTCGTTTGTTAGAACCAAATTATTTTACCAATAAATTAATAATTCATATTAAATGACTGAATTTCTCGTTGTCTCACCGTCGGAGAGTTGAGCCAACCTAGGACTTTTTCCAAAATTCTACGTTTGTTTGTTCCGCTGGCAAAGATTGGGAGTTGAACCTCCAGATCGTGGCTACGTAGTAAACATTAAAATTACTATTGCACAAACTGATGACCGTTCATTAGTTGATATTAGGACTCGATTATTATTCGTTCCTTCGTTTTTTGGCGTTCAATTCCTATTTCAACGTAATTTTTCACAATGACCAATTTTAGCAATCCTGATATAATTGATTTCTTCTTCAAAGCGACTGGTTGGAGGTTTTCTTGGAATATTCTGTTCCATAACTATAATTAATGATTCAAAGTTTGCTGCATGGCTTTTGAGACTGCCTTTTATGAAATTTCAGGGAAGCGTTTAATCAAGACCAGTTAAATTTCGAAATACCAGAATGTACTGACTTCCATAAAATCCCCATTCTTCCCATCAAGGTTATTCAAAATACAGTATTATTATTCAAAATCGTATCGAAAAATGTTTCGAGAACTTTCCTCACACGGTGTGAATTTGACTCTACATCCAACCTAGAATCGCCACTTCCGACTTCAGTTACAGTGCAAACCAATCCCTCATCGGCAGACTGGTATATTCATCCAAAGAGCTCCGAGATAATTACAACTCTCTCAAAATAGTTTAAAGCGACGATGATTCCTTACAATATATAACTATATACCAACTTTACTACCACGGTATTTCATCATCTGTAATCTACCTAAACTAGATCTGATGAGAATCTACCTCCGCATGCAAATAGGGGAGACTGGGTTACGACGGAGACAGTGGGTTGAATGGCCACTTCGATTATTCCGACGTAAAATGGATGGAAAAATCCCAAGAAAAATTTTTTAGATAGCTTTTAACGCCCTTCCATTGACCATTCCGAGAAATACCCGATTTTTCATCACATGGCTGCTAAAATTCATGTCAAGTCGAGACCCCGGAAAACGTCAATTATATGCCCATATTCAGTGGATGAAAAAATACATTAATAGGAAGACTGGAAGACTTATTGGACTTCGGCATTAATTTGGACCAAAAGTTGAGCTCTTTCTCTCCAATTCCATGTGCCGCGAAATATGCTTCACAATAGTTAACATTTTGTTTATTGTGATTGTAAGTGAGATGTTGAGAGGGGCATGGCGGCCACCTGAGGGGGGCACGTTGGCCACATGAAAACTATCGTTCAGACCTAACCTCCCCCGGATTGCAACATGGCAAGTTCGGCCGCCCTGATCACACCCTGATCAACCGCTTGCGAGGGTTCGTCCGACAAGAATTATTCTTGTGAGGAAATTTTTTCCACCGAGAGCAAGATTTTCGAGATGTAAGATGTACAAAAAGACTTTAGAATATCTAGAATAGTTATAACTTAATCACACGGGAAGCTATTTTGAAAATTGAAAGTCTCAATGAAAGTGGTCTACCTCCGAAGACAAGCTCGGCAAAAGTATCATTTTTCACTCAATTCCCTTCACTTTAGTGCAATGATACTGAATATTTGTACATGTACTCTCTCAAACATCTTACAGCATTTCATTTTCGTGTACACAAAGGGTCAAGTTGATTCTTGGCATTATCTGTTTCCAAAAAGAAAGGATAAGTATAATGACTGGAACTTTCCAAAAAATATTTCTTAATGGTTTTCAAAGCGGATTTATGATCACCTCCATATTCCGCTGAACATCTCAAGAGAATCAAATGAGTAGACGCGCATGTGAAACAGAATTTTTTCGAACATACCACATTGGCTGCCGAATTCGGTCGGATTCTCATGGCTATTGTGACCCACCGGTGTGGCTATCGTGACCCGCGTCGGGCATGACGGCCACTTTCAGCAATCTCTAATTACTCGTATTATTCGGCTTTCAAATGAAATTTTTGGACTCTGGTATCGTAATCTGCAGGTTCTCAGCTTCATGTCCGCGCTTTTTGAAAACACTTATTCTCGGAGTAACGTGTGTTGGAAAAAAGTGGCCGTCATACCCCACTCTCCCCTATCTTGCAGTATCTATCAAGAAACAAAAATGTGAATCGTACGTACTCATTGCTACTATCACTAAGCACACAAAATTACAACTTTCTTCATATCTCTGCGACTTTCTGCCCGTCATAATTTTCGATACGATTATGCAATTGTTCAACGTATATATGTTACCGTGAAAGCCCGAAATCCGTGATTGCCGGGCATTCAGTAGTGAATCCCGAGATTCACTGGTCGTGGACAGTGAATGTCAGCTTTCACTGACCCGGACCAGTGAAGGTCGCAGATTGGAAAAATTGGGATGGAAGTCGAATAAATGTCAGACACATTTATTATCCCAAGTTTCCGAGGCATGTTGGAATATGGAGAAATATCCATTATTCATCAATGAGGAGTTGTCAATAAGATGTCATGTCAAATACTTGTCTATCTCAGAAATACCTCATAAAAAATAGTTGTCAATGACAAAAGTTGAGTGACATGAACGTTTCACTTATGATTCATGACACACTGCTCGTGCTGAAACAATTGTCTTTTCAACTTTGCGCGCCACGGCTACCTTAGTAGATGAAGGTTAGAAATCAGGAACTCCTGACCTCAGGCTGCCTTTCCATGGCAGATGGCGCGGGTACCCTCTCAATGTGCAAGAGAGAGACACCAAAGTCGTGCCATCTCTCTCGCACTCATTGTTAGGTTAGGGGTTTTCAAATCTCGCGGGCTGATTCCGGCAAAATATTTGTGCCATGGAAAGGCAGCCTCATTCGATGGGTGATTAATAAAGAGGCCATACTTCCTCAATCTTTCTGAGTGAATCTCCTTTTTGTGGCAACTCGGAAATAATGAGATTCACTAGGGCCCGCGTAAAATTCTCACTCCAAAAGAGGGAACTCACTCTTTTCAAAGTTGCCAAAGAGTAGGGGTCATACGGAAAGGTTAAACGAGTATTGAACACTATACCTTGATTTTTCCATATCCCAACCTGCCTCGAAAACTTGAGATAATAAGAAAATATGTCAGAAATTTTATTCGAGTTCCATTCCCCAATTCTTCCAATCTCCGCTCGAATCTCCGATATTCACTGGTCCGGGGCAGTGAAAGCTGACATTCACTTGGCCGAGTCAGTGAATGCTGACATTCACTGGTCGATGCCCAGTGAGTGCTGACAATCACTGGTCGAGACCAGTGAATGCTGACAATCACTGGTTGATGGCCAGTGAATGCTGACAATCACTAGTGAAAGCCCGAAATATGGCCTCAGCAACGATATCAGCTAGGAATTCCGGGCTTTCACTATTGATTGTCAGCATTCACTGGCCACGACCAGTGAATCTTAGGATTCACTAGTGAATGCCCGGCAATCACGTATTCCGGGCTTTCACGGTAACATATACACTGCATCTATAGACGATCTGAATGCACTCAAAAATATTGTTTGGTGGGAAAATCGTCTATCTGATCCAGCGAGGAAACAGCGTCATTTTTTGCCGAGCTACATGAAATACCATATGATGCTCGTGCGGAAAATGCGGTTTCCCGACTCACCACATAATATACTAATATACCACCTCGTGAAGAAAATTAGATCGAGATTGGTCTCCACGCTCTCCACGATTATGTAAAAATTCATTCGTCTGGCCTCCAAATGATATTTTACAGAGAGATTGGAGATAAAAGGACACATTCCAACTGCAGTTGGAATAATTCCGAAATTCTTGTTGCACAACTGATGAAAAGAGGATAGGTAGTTCAAGAACATTGCGAGTATCAGATATCACGTGTGTTAAATAATTATCACTGCATAATTAGAGTGTTATGAAGTATTATTTATTCGGAAAAACTTCTCTCGAAGATGGAAGCCTAATCATGTTACAATCCATCTATAAGATTAGATTCATTAGGATACGAATAACAGGGTAAAGTATTCCGAATATCATATGTCATTGTTTGTCATAGGAAGTAAGATTATATTGTTGATATACGGTGAAATCATAAGCAGTTCTCGATAATATTCCTTTCTCAATTTTCAAAGAGGTGATCTTGGATTAAAACTTAGATAAGTTTTTGATGGATAGTTGTGATACATCGGAAAGTAAATTCAGAGAACATAATGAAAAGATTCCGGAGAAAAAATTATAAAAGGAATAAAATGAGGAAAAAATGAATACCAAACACAGAAGATGTAATTTTAGTCAATAAGAAATTAGATGGAGGAAGGAACAAATAAGTTTTCACGATATTTATACTTTTTTGCGAAGGGGGAAGGTGTTGCGGCTGTGCAACAGCTAAAACTCAATCGCAAATCATCATCGAGCGCCACAAAACGAATTGAGCTTGGAGCGCCTACGTTTTCTTCCTCTCTCCAAGTTTAGATTTAGTTTCATCATATAGGAACCGCCCTTAAACCTTACTCATTCGGGCACGAACCGTTTTCAAAATCTTCGGCACCAAATTAAGAAGGGCCATCCAGTAATTTATATATGAAAACCCATAAACGGCTGGCACTCTGAATGCGCTCTCTCATTGAACTCCAAATTGTTCACTTAGTGTTTTATTTTACCGTTTTTCACAGTACATCAGTAAATCAACTATCATGCTTCAGTACATCGGTGATTCACTGTGCAGTCGTTCAAACCCAATTAATTCCACAAAAAAATTCACATCTGACACTCAGTGTCTCACAGCCTTCACCCAGACCTCTCGGGGGAGAATCAAAGTCGTTAAGGCCATTTTCTTCGACGACCGATAAGGACGCAGTCTGCAAGCTACGAGTAGCCGACTACAGATATGAAAATTGCGGTCACCGAGCAGATTTCAACATACGAAGTCGAAATCATATTTGTTCGAATTCTTGATCATCTGAAACCCCATTTGAATTCGCAAATTGACCAAATTATCATCATTCACGTAATTTTTATCAATCGATCAAAAACGAGAAATTCGGATTGCAGCTGTCGGTGAAGTAGACTTCTACTGCATGGTAAGCGAGAGAGCCACTGCTTCGAATTTGAACTACAGTTTCTTGGCTTACTCACATGAAAAGTTTTTACAAAGTAATAAATGTACAAATGTTACATTATACACATCGCATTTACATCATGAGATAGGATCAACTTTCTAATCCTTTTTGGACAGTTTCACATTGAAGGGCTGCTTTTTCATCTTTTCCATCCGTTGGTTCGGGTTCTTCCGTAACCGTCTCATCATTAGTACTCTTCTTGGCATTGCTAGCTCTAAATTCATCTCTAATTTTTCTTTTTACAGCTCTTCTGTGCCTTTCTCCGTTCATATGTTCATTCCACTGTGCTTCGCAAACAAAATACTTCTGGCAAGTCTGCGAAATAACAAAAACGTTAGTCAGAAGATTCGAATTGAATATCAGAAAACCATTTTAAACATTAAAATAACCTCGCAAGACATGAAAAATCCATTTTCTGAGTCGATGTAACTCTTGGATTTGTCTTCGTGTTCATCGTCATGAAGACGGTTGGCAGCCAATACGCTTGGCGTTTCTCCCCGCATGAGCGAGGAAACTATTTCCTCTGCTTTCCCATAAACCTCGCTTTCCCATTGCTCCACATCCGTGCAGTCCAACGTGTAGACAGGTGGCACCTGTCAAGGAATATTAGTTAATACACCTCACATTAGAAATTGTTGTACAATAATGGTATAAGAATCGTGCCAATTCATTTCTCCGAGAGGCGATTCGGAAATGTGAGAATAATGAGAGAAAAATGCTCGGAAAAATGTCAAAAAAATAAAAATGCATGGATAACATATAGCAGCGACACCACCATTATTGTAAGATGACAAAGTATTTTGCATCTTAGTGTTACTAGTTTTAGTTGTGGCTCAATCAATTTCAGAAAAATCTCATGTTCATAGCTGCTTTGTATGAAATTGGAAGATCTTTCGCCCAAAAATTGCTGATAGAACCGAACAAAAGTGATCAAAGTATAATTCTTTGACTCACTCACATTTTGATCACAAAAAAAATGATGAATATCCTCTCATTGGCCCTTCGGCATAAGACCTTGATGGTTTCACTTTGATCAGTCTCACAAATGAATTGATTGACGAATTTTATTCAGGTCAAGCAATGCGAATCAACGGAAAAGTCAATACACAGAACTTTAATGCGAACAAGAACTCACTAACAATCAACATCTGGAGTCAATCTTGTAGAAAAAAAAATACCTTGAAAACGAATGAGAATTGGAGTTGCAGAAATTCGGCCCTTGGAGATGTAAAGGTCTGAGTCTAGGTATTTTTGACTAGACTATAAACGATCTGATGGCAGTAAGCAGAGTGAAGAATATCCGGATCAAACAAGAATAGTCTTGACTGATAATGCAACAATAAGCGATGAAGAGAGCAAAGAACTCAGAATGCGTGAGCAAGTCCACTTGCATTATCATGCTGTTACGTTCAAGTTGGCATAGAGACGTTAGTGCTAAGACACACTGCAGTCGTTTATATCCATTCTTAACCTCATTATTATACAAAAAATGCGTACGATAAGCGGATATAACTAGTACCTGTCGACCTGTCCGTTGGATGAGTCTGTTTCTCACCCATTTGTCCTGGGTCTTTGCGTATCTTCTTGTCACCAATTTCAAATTTTCTATTGCCTCTTTCAATAATTTCTGCCCCTATTGGAGTAAATAGTGCATCACAATTATCAACTATAATGAGTCATTTGACGACTAAGATAATTACATATAGAAACCTATCAGTTATCATTCATTATGAAAGTTACTTATGACGAGGTTCTGCGGGAAATTTTATATTTCTCCGCGAACTCTCGCCATACTTAATTTTCCACAAAATCCTTTTTTTTTTCATTCAAAACGAGCTGCAAAATCCCTTCTTGCCATTCTTCGTAATTATAATGAAATTTTTTATGTCGACAGCACAGCTGAATATGTGTGAGAAACTATGATTGCACCAATCACCACTAAAAAATCCAAACTCTTGAATTTACCGAATGCAAGGAAGTAACATTCACATTAACGAAACACTGAAAACCGATAGAAAATAATAATTTTCTCCTAATCGTCACCGTTCAATTCATCTACGATCCTCTCATAATTAATCGCACAATCGTGCGTAATGCTCAAACAAGCCTCTCATCTCTCGAATTTCAGTGTCCATAAAATCCATACACAAGCACCTTCACGGATTGGCCATATTGATATCTGAGCGATACACCATGTATACATATTCACATTGACGAATGGGACACTGATGAAGTATCTCACGTATAACCCACTTCTCCCATATAGTATTATATATGCCTCTAATAGACAAGTATGGGTAATAGCCTAGTGATGCGTGGTACAGCCCATTCTATAAGCATCAATTGCGTGCTATGAGCCTTGAAGGCATGTATGCATCCCTGATGGTGAGAACCGGTGCACTGTCACTTTCGAAAATTTACTGTTGCCTCCGCGCTTTTTTTCCACGCGTAAGTACTAAACCCTACGTATGTACATATACAAACTTGAGATCACAGACGCGGAGCTTTCCTTTGAGGCACATCTTTATGACCTTGTCGGATACTTTGGAAGCTGTTAAAAGTCTTGGCGTACTTGAGACACGCTTTTTTTCAGTGTCATCGAGGAATATTGCAGCATCATGCTTGTATAGCCAAAGGTATGAAATTGTTGCACACACAGAAAGCGCCTCGCAATCTGTGATTATTCAAAATTCATGGTCTCACTTTTGAGAATATAAAATTTTTTACACCTTCCGCCTCTGATAATTCACGGAATTATTTGCATCTGAAATTTTAAACAACGTCTACTCGAAGAAAATCCAGTCCATTTTTGGAAGATAATTTTTTGAATGGTTTGAGACCTTGGATTGTTACTGGTATGCCTAAATTTTGATGGATACCGTTGACAATATAACCGGGTAAAACTTTACGTCATCGGTTCGTATAAATCCTCGTGGCATCGCTCATGAGATTTCTAATGTCGACTTTCTGATGATTCTGATCACGTACGTAATAAATATATGAGCCTTTTTTCCGTGACATACCGTTTCTAAATCTCGTTCCTCTTTGGGAAGTATCAGGTAGTTGTGAAATTCCTTGAAACCGATGCTCTGGAAGATTCCTCTAGTATAGTCAGGTAACCTGGAATAAAAAAAAAAGAGTTGTAAGGCTCATCCAACATTTTACTTCTGATCATTTCGAAATGAGATTCAATATAATTCACTATCACCTCATCTCTAAGTAGGCCTTTCAAGTCACGGTGACTTAATTTTTCTCGTGCGAGGTGGAAATTTTTCTCACTTTAGAATATTTCCAAGAATATTATCTTGAGAGAATGAGACGGAACAGATTTTACAACTCGAAACGTAGATGAGGAAGAAATACTTTACCATTAATCGAGTATCCAAAACTCGAGAATATTTTGATTGATTCTAGATTTTTTCGATGCTTGTTACAAAAACTATGAAAAATCTAATTCTCGACCATTTTCTCTGAATTGGAACTGAACGCAAATATTAATTCTGCAATAATCCATACCAGCTGATAAGAATTCAGTAGTCTTAAAAATCCATAAAAAGCAAGATGTGATTTTGATAACAGTTCTAATCTCACGATAGTATACGAATACTGAGCCAGATTTAGTCCCCGTAAACTAAGATATCGTCGTAATCACTTCATCAACCGAAGCTTTAATTGTTTAATTCCAGAAGAAGTCACATTTAATTCACTCAACCCATCAAGATGCTACGACTCAAATTTTTATCAAGTTAATGAACTTGATCTGCTAAAATAAATTCTCTTATCTAACAGATATCAGAATATTACTTCTTCAATCAGACAATACCCATCAGTGGAAAATTCATCTTCACTTGGCCTCGCTGAGACCAATCTTCAAAATAATTTTCACAATGATAACCGAATCGCATAGAAGATAAAGGTAGTGTTGTCGATCGATTCAACGCCCAGAAATGGTATCAAGGTGCTAACGACAAAATGAACCCACATCACTAGGCAACGAGTCTAACGAACTATGAATCCCAGAATATTTTATCATCCGTATACAGCCTCCCTTCTAGAGCGATCAAAGAGCGAATAAGAAGGGAGAAGACGATGATGATCGTTATAATAATGCGGCTCGTCGCGTTCCAGGTATAATATACACACTCGCGGTGTCAAAAAGCTCTGACGTCACGTCCGGGACTACCTATATAATACAGAAGAACACGTGAAGAAAAAGCCCAATCGTTTTTCTCTCTATACCTATCTCTTCAGTCCCGCAGGTATACATAGTCTCTTTTCGGTTTAAAAAATTTGCATAACGCCCTGATGCGATGAGGCTGTATTATAATGATACCGCAATATCGCGGCGCCGAACCAAAAACCAAGCGCCAATAAGGGAGAACCGGCAAACGTCCAAAGAAGTTGGGTTAAATAAGAAAAAAGAAAAGGAAGCTGCGATACGAAAGTAGCGTTCCAACCAACTATCAAAGTTTTTATTTCAACATTGAACGCCATACTAAAATTTCGCCTAGCCACTAATTATTTGCGACCTGCACTTGTGCTTGGCGCGCGCTCTGATGCGCAGAAATCGACGTCCGAAATGGCCCGAAGCGAGAGCGCGCTCAATGAATCGTGGCGCGTGACTCGATTACTTTTTTTTTTCTTTCTTTTGGCTCGCGGAAACTCTTCTGAGTGCAAGATGATGAGTTGTAAGGCTACTTTTTAATCGAATATAACTTTTCTTGTACAATTGAGTATGCAGAAGGAGTGCAGTAACCGAGGCAGTAACAGTACAGCGCTGAATTTTCGATGAGAGAAATATAGAGTGAAAGAGTAAATTTTTTTTCTACAAAGCTATGGGCTACAACTTCCGCTTTTTCGAAATATAGTTTTTGGAAGATTGACAGTTGTGAAATGGTGCGACCCAAGGGTGAGGTTTATCTAATCGCATAGATAATTCTATGCAGCTAATCAAAATGGTACAAAATTCGTTTTCTGGAACAGACATAGAAATTGACTTTCTTCATGAAAATGGGAGGAATGTAGATACACTATCATCTAGATTCCGTCAAAAAATGACACTCGTGAGATATGACTATAGTTAGTTGTTCGATGATAGAAGTGAAATGGAAACGAAAAGGACGCGACGATAGCGTTTGACAGCGTTGGAAAAAAAAAGATAGAAGACAAACTCGATAATTCTGGAAACAAAAATCTGTGCCTATAATGTCCAGCTTAACACGTTCCCTGATGCGACGGATCCCACTGGTGGGGCCTGCTCGTCCTTTCCTGTGAGCGGCGATGATGAAAATCCCATTAAATGGGTCCCACCGGTGGGACCCGTCACCCACACGAAAGGAACTGCGATTTTCGGCGTCGCAGTGAACGTGTTAACAGAACATGATTTCCTTGTGTAGTTTCCGGCGTAGAAGTCGATTCCGACCCCATCAGATCCACGCCTACTCGTCGGGAATTTTTTTTAGCGGCAAATGCAATTTTCCTAAGAACAGCGATTTCAAAGTTTTTTCAATTCTCTGGTGATGCATGCTTGTAGCGGGAAATTAGACATATTTTGACCTGGAGAACACGATGGCAGTGGTTTTAAAGGGCTGGGACGTGGTCAACAGGAGGGATAAACTGATTTTTCAAGTTCTTTAAGCGAAATTTGGCCGATTTCGCGATAAATCTTGAAGCGCTCACTAAATCGATCAAAAACATCATTGTCAAGCTAACGAGAGCGCATTTTCTTATTTTCTATAGATACATCAAGGGTGTTTGCGATGACTCAAAAATAGACACGTTAAACATACGGGTATCATTTTAAAGTAGGTATTATCTTAAGCACTTTCTGAAGTTAGCTCAAGCTTGATAGATCACATTTCGAATTATTAAGAGGATGTCGGATACCGACATTGTCGAGTTTTCGGATTTCTCGATGAATTTTCGAGATATCGGGATTCTACTAAGTAACGCCGATTCCGTATGGCTCATAGAATCGGCGTTACTTGTTAGATTTTTGATATCTCAAAAATTCATCGAGAAATACGAAAACTCGATCATGTCGGTAACTGTACAATATTGATAGGGCTCCGACGTCCCCTTAAGCCTCGCGAGCCACTTAAAAACTACTTGAATGCGGTCTCGTTTTGCTACTGTGATACAATATTTGAAGTTCCAGAAAGTTATCATTTCGTGATGCCGAAGGGCCCTCGATACATTATGAAGTAGTGCAATCAGTCATGTTTCCATTGCTTCCCATCCTGAGTTCATTGGGGCACTCCAATGATTCTTTTTCGAAGGAAATTGAATGAAAAGATCCACCGCTAGATGTACCACCTTGTAACGAGTGAAAGGGACCATTCGTGTGGTAATATCATTCGTATGGTGATAGAAGCACGTTATACTAAGAAAACTTGAAATTTGACTTAAGCAGGCTAGATGGCTTACACCAGAAAATACTGAAAAAGCCTTTTCCGAAATGACACATTTGAGTCTCGCACTTCCAATCATGGGTTGTCGCAAATAATTTTCCTCGATCGTATCCATGAAAATAAAAAAACTGTGCTCTCGTGAACTCGATAAGAAAGTCTCTGGTCCATTTAGTGAGCACTTCAGGATTTATTGCAAAACCAGACAAATTTTCTTGATCGCAACTTGAAAAATCAGCTTTTCATTCCTCTTCAGCGCATTCTAGCCCTTCAAAACTACTGCCATCGTGTTCAGCAGGTCAAAATACGTAGAAAATCATACTTCCAAAAGATTTCTGGCCCAGTACAAGGATACGCCACCCGAGAATTGAAATAACAAAATTAGCAAAAACTCTTAGAATCGGTATTTCTAGAAAATCAGTGTTTTGCGATTAAGAGAAAATCCTGCCATGTAGGCGCAAAACTGGGACCGGGTTCGGTTTTTACGTCAAAAGATATCCAAGAAAATCATGTATTCCTAAGTGGTACATTTCAGACCCAAAATTTTGTTGTCCAGTGTATGTTATTGATTGGGAACGACCACATAAAAGAAAAGATTTTTCAACATCTCGATAATTTTCCACAAAGAGATTCCGAAAGTCTAGTCCGATCATGGTACTCTTGACACTGAACTGTTTCAATTTACGGAACGCTATCTACTCCCTCGCACGATTTAGAACATACGTGAGAATGAATTGATACATCTAATAGACACCGTACCGTATTATATGGACACTGTATAGAAATTCAATACGGCTTCAAGAGGATCGAAATAGCGCGAAAGAATCGATAGGACATCTCAGCCTACCAAACTGCGAAGGGTTATGTTTTAGCAAAACTTGTGCTCATCCATTCTAGTTTCTCACGCTAAAGCGATATACATACTCACCATCCAGTAGCGAACAAAGTTTCAAATTTCGTCGACTCTTCTTGGATAGGATACATAATAGAGTCATTCTTGAAAAAAAATGAGTAGAATCGAGGAACTGAGATGTGAGTATATCGCTTGATTGAAACTCGAACTGTGGATACCCGTGTAACTCGTATAGATAGATTCTGCGAGCAAAAAGGTATGTCAGCCGGAGTAACTCGAGAATACAACAGCTAAAACGCGTGTGCAACGATTTTGGGTCAGTCCTGGCTCATCTATTTTACGATTCGCATCACAAGGTAGATGTATCATGTATGAGTTGGGCTTGAAACTACAAATCTGTTCGCAATCGGTCGATTGAACGATTCCAATTCTTTGGAAATAATATCTTTTACTTCAATCTTTGGAGAAAGATTCTCATGGATACAACAGTAGTTTCTGAGGTCCGTTAAAATTTATTCGATGTCGATTTCATAAAATGTCCGATTGAATTACTTTTGATTCAAAGATATTAAGAAACATCCGAGTGTCAAGGAGATTGGCTATTGAATTTCATTGGTGGATTACAGGTGCAAAATATGCTCGAAATAACGCTCGATATCGCAGTATGTTGAGATATTGATTTTCCTCAATGCTAAAATTCTGGAAGCAAATATCCTCTCGCGCAAAGTGCATCTCAATTATACATGATAACTTTTAATTGAGTCATTCACATTAGTGTTCACCAGTGAAATCTAAGACCGACGATTCAATAATAAAAATGGTCATCATCGTTTCCATTAAAAAATTAAAACCAGGCATTAACGTCACAGTGCAAATCCCATCGTAACACCTCACAAAACATGTTGTACGAGAAATTAATGTGTAAGAATTCTCATTACAAATCGCATTCAGTATGTAAAAATTTAAATTACAATCAGGTGTCAACAATAACAACGGATTTTACGAACACCCTAAATGGCCGAGACCCCGCTGCGCAAAAATTTCGCACTTATTTCATCTTGACAATTGCCGCGGTGCGACGGAGTTTATTTTATTGAGTGGGAATCAAGAGTCAATTATCCTTCTGCTAACGACTTCACCGGATCGAGCCTACTGATAATACGCCACCCTCCCAACAACACCTTGTCTAGTCATATGAACTTCTCACACGTAATTTCACACACACACACACACACACACACACACACACGCGCGCGCGCGCGCGCAATGACCCATTCAACACAAAGTTTCAAATACAGCTCACATAATCAGGTACAGGTCGCGAAATGCGCAAGAGCGCGAAAAGGCCTCAATTAGCATGTAAATTCAGCGCATGTCGCTGTTCGTACTCGTCTTTATGGGGTGATGGCCTCTGATGTGCTCTTGCTTTCGAAAATATCCTTGCGGCCTCATCTATAGCCTATACCATCACTGAAATATATGATAATTGCAAGAGGCGTAATTATCGGGGATTCAAAAGAGAGAAGGGCCTTTCAATGATCGTTAAGACGCAAGAGAAGACTCCCCCGTATCAATGAGACGTTTGCTGGCTTTTTTTGATTATGACGATATGGCTTCGTCGAATGTGTCGTCGTTGAAGGCTTTTTCGAAAATTGAGCTCGGAATGTTAATTCGAGAGCGGGAAATCGATGCCCACGGTGTGTGCAAAATTGATATTTTTCACGAGGTTATACTAGCAATTAGTTCGTATTATTATGATGGCAGGCAATATTGGACGGACTCTTAGTCAATCAATGGATGATCATTTTGTGTGGACAAATTTTCCTCCTGCTGAGATCATTGCATGTTTACTTGTCGCGCTCAATCATGGGAACGAGAATGGAGACAGTTTATGAAAGTGCATTTCACGTGGCCTACCGAAGCACAGTAATCATGAATTTTAAATTGGTTGTTGCGATCTGTGGCACATATACAACGTATTTATTCATTTCACCTTCGCTATACTCGACTTTCTTATTTATCTGAGACTGAACATTAAAAGGTCTGTGGGAAGATGTTGACTAATTTCAATTATTTGAGTACAAGGCTGCAACGAATGAGAATCTGAATTTCAATTCATTCTACATCAGTCCCAATCAATAGCTCAAATATTATTGTAACACTTCATCAATCTTCCTAGCAAATAATAACCTGGGCACAATACTATGAGCCGTGAGCACGACCCACCGGTATAGCACGACCCCTATAAGGATATTCGATTCAACAGCGTCATCGGATGAATACTGAGGTGTGTCAAAAAATTTATTTTTTGGGAAATCGTTTTGCGCTGGACAAGTTTTATGGGCATCTGTTCAGAAATTAAGGGAAAGGCTGCGTACGTCAGAGTGCGATCTTCAAATGAAGAAAAAACCTTCGAACTTTGATAAGAAAGTGTATGAATAAAAGTACCAATTTCCTTCAATAGGATTACCTCTATGTTTCAACCTCTGGAATACAATCGAGTTGTCGATTCCAGAGGTTGGACGTGGCGACAATCCGTGAGTCACAAGTTGTCAACCACCATATTATCTCTTTTTAACAAAATCTAGACTTTTTCACTTTTGTATACCCTAGCATTAGAGTATGCGTAATGAATTTTGGACTCCGCGCACTACAAGGATCATCTCTACCACGTCGAAATACCTACAAAACCACTCCACCATGGAAGAAAAAGGAGAAACTTAAAATGGAGTGAGCCAACAACAATAATTGAATTATTCACCAATGATTGTGCAATCGTTTCCGAAAGATTCCTATACCATTTTGCTTTCTCAAAGAGAAAGCTTTGTAATGGTGCGGAGTTTTTCACTGAAAACTTTTTCGTTTTCTTCAATTTTCACCGTTCCATATTTCTTTCCGGCAAATGAGAGTCATTTTATCTTATTCTACTCGACGAGATCTAACGATTATTACCCCCATACATTACCCCCAAACACATTCAACATCTGCTACAAATTATTTTAAACTGCCATGTGCATATGTCCGTATGTGTGTTAGTGTGTTCGTTGTCTTTTGCTTACCATACAACCACTCCTAACCCCTTTGTCCGATCTTCATAAAAATTTGAGGGTTTATTTCAAATTAGCTCATGATTACCTCCACTGAATTTGAGCCTTATTGACTGATTAGTTGGACTTCCACATAAATTATTCCTCCAAAAATTCAACATGGTTTTTTTTCAATGTTGGTCCAAACATTATATCATCAGCCTCCTCCCACATAAAAAATCCAGAGTCTCTTTCCGTATTATTTAATGCCATTTTTAAGTGATTGGTTGATACGGAATTTTAATTTACCCCCCTATAATCCAAATATCGATTTTTCTATTTACCTCTTCTATGGCATTCGAAAACTCTTTGGCGTTTCCACCGATCTTCTTGAAATTTCGAGGGACTATTAAACATTAGTGAGTGGTGAGACCAGTCTATTTTGAGCTCATTCCATCGATTAGTTCGTCACCCTCAATACTTTTTATGAGGAAAAATCCTATTTCCCCTCTCAATTTCATTACATTTCTCATTCTAAATACTCAACCATCAATTCCAAAAAAAATTCTTGTGCAACAATGGAATAATAAATTGACTTAATAACAATTGTAGTATATCGATGAATATTTAGGATTTTTGAGGAAAATACAGATTTAATTGGAAGAAATATAACAAAAATATAAGGAGAGGAATAACTGATGATTTTCTCTCCGTGAGGGTGACAAACTAATGGGCAAAATAAACAAGACTCAACACAGAAGAACGTTGAAGAACTATTCAAAATGTCACATAATTGTCAGAACCGTTGGAAAATTTCCGAACGACATGAGGAAAAGGATAAAGAGAATTGTTCTTCAATTGTTAGTCACCATCAAGAAAGAGAAAATTCAGGTGATAATGCTTTGAGAAAACATTCTGCTAATGAAATTTAGCAGCGTATTTTCTTTGTTATGGGATGTTGATATATGATATATCCGACAGATTTGGGCCCAAAATAGTACTTTTCGATGCAAGGGTGGAAATAATATATTCCCGTACTGAGCGCGGTAACCCATTTTAGGCACTAGGATAGTTTGTCTGTCGAGCGAAGCGAGACAGATATCAGTGCCCGAAATGGGCTTGCAAGCGAAGTGCGGATATATTTTTTCATTACAAGAACCCTAAAATCACATTCAACCTCGTCATTTTTAGGTTACAGTAATGACAAATAGGTTCTACAGCCATGTATCGAACTTTGTTTTTCGACACGCTGTGCGGAAAAGTGTTTTTTCCACACTGATTTTCCACTTTCTCACACAGTTTGTCGAAAAACACAGTTCAATACACGGGTGTAAAATCTATTATTCCCACCCTTGTATCGAAATGTACTATTTTGGATGGTTTTTTTTTTCAATTTTCGAAGTTGATGATTATTCCGCGAGGGAGTAAGACTTGGTCGAAATGCATATCAAGTAGGAGTAACAGAACAAAGAAAATGTGATCTCGAACGTTCAAATTGGTCCATCCTAGCCCGTTTCATAATTTTTCTAAAATTCATAGCGAAATCGGACTCCTTCCGAGATACTAGGTGGACTAATGAGCTTATACGGCTTCACGGTTACATTGTGACGTTCTTAAATCACCAGGATCATGTTCAGCAGTCCAAATGCAGGAAAACATATCTTTATAGGCATTTTGATAAAATTTTTGCCCCCGCTAAATAATCATTAACTCGAAAATTGAAAGCAAATCCAAAAAACGATGTTGTTTGGAAAATCAATTTTTACGATTAAAAAAAGTGCTGACGTTTAGGGGCAAAATTGAGTACGGGTTCGGTTTCTACGTCAAAAAGTACATGAAGAAATCTTATTATCCTGAGGCAGACATTCTGGGCCCAAAATTTTGTTGTACAAAAAAGTCATGAGCGAATTTCTGATCTTTGCCTTCTACACGTGCTAACAGGACCAGGAAAGCTAGAAAATTTGAGCCATTCGAGGCAGTCCAAAGTTATGAGCAAAATGCGGTAGTGAAGTCTCGAGTTCAGATCTTACGGGAAAAATATCGAACGTAGCGCTATATTGAACAAAAAATTCTTCTTGGGCCTAAAACTGTCGAATATATCATATATCAACTTCCCCCAACGAAAAAAGTGGTATGAGAATCTTTCGGAAACGATTGCATGCAGAATCATTCGTGAATTGGCGTGAACATACTCAATTTCAAGTTTCTCCTTTTTCCTTCATGGTGGAGAAGGTTTCGGAGGTAGGTTTTGTAGGTATTTTGACGTGGTAAAGATAATCCTAGTTAGGTCAAGAGTCCGAAATACACTAGGCATAGTCTCATCCTGGGGTATACGAAAGTGAACAAATCTAGATTTTGTGATGAAGAGATAATACGGTGGTTGACAACTTGTTTCTCACGGAACTTCGCTACGTCCAACCTCTGGAATCGACAACTCGAATGTATTCCCGGGGTTAAAACATGGAGGTTCTCCTATTGAACAAAATCGGCACTTTTCATACACCTTTTAATCAAAATTCGAAGGTTTTTTCTTCATTTGAAGATCGCACTCTGAAGTACGTAGCAGAAGCCTTCTCTTAATTCTTCAACAGATCCCCATAAAACTTGCCCAGCGCAAAACGGTTCCCCCAAAAATGAATATTTGGCGCACCTCGGTTTCATCTGATGACGCTGTTGGATCAAATGACCTATAATATAGGGATTGTGGCATACCGGTCGGCCGTGCGCACGGCCCATAATGTTTTCTCTGGGAAGCTGAATCATTACGTAAGATGAATATGAGACATCATCTGGCTATTGGTCTCATGACATAGTTATGAAGAATAGTACATTTCGATACAAGGGCGTAAAAAGTTTTATTCGCGTCCGAGTGATGGGTTTCCGCCCCGAGCCGCAGGCGAGGGTCGGAATCACCACGAGGATGCGAATAATAAGTTTTACGGCCGTGTATCGAACTATACTTTTCGATAAACTGTGAGTAAAAGTCGACAAACTGTGCGCAAAGTGCACTTTTACGCACAGTGTATCGAAAAAAAATTTAGCAAACATATCATTCTACAGGAATACCTAGAAATTTTCCACCAACTGAATTCGAATTTTCATCGGTACAAGTTTGACATTTGAAGTTTATTGGAGTCCAACTTGGATTGAGAGTTCGAGAGTGATATTTCTAGGTTGATTCTGTGAATATTATCTTTCCAAATATAATAGTTTTTATCACAGCTACACTTTAAAAAGTTTTTTCGGAAAACTCCAACCAACTGATCAAATTTTTCATTCAGCCAATTGGTTGAAGTTTTTCGGGAAATTTTTTTACAGTGTAAGATTTGTTGCCAGAAAATGTGTAAATTCAATTAGAGAAGATGAATTTCATCAGATTATCGAAGAGTTCTAACGCCAGACCCTACAAATTTGTTCAGAGATGAATTACTAAGAAGGTCATTCCGTGCGCCTTGGGTTATTCTGTTTCAAAATCGTTTGTTCTTCGTTCATAAAATGAATATTCCAGAACACCAGTGAAAATTGAAGAAGGATTACACTAGCCGAAGGAAAGTATTCCATCTTTCGAATATGAAGTCAATCAAGATAGATAACTTCCAGTGATTTGCAAGGACATTTACAACTGACATTTGAGATTAGACTTCAAAAATTCAATGATAGACTTTCAATCTTGACACGTTTTTTCTAACTCAAGATCTAGTTTGAATATTAGTTCAACTTTTTCGATGAAACTACTGGATGTCTTGAAATTGATTATGTCACCTCTCAATCGAATAAAACATTCGAATACGACTCCCGTATAACTTGCGGATAATTCTATTTTCAACTGCAGCAAATAGGCTCTGAAATATGATCAGAGTTCATGAATACATGCTCTGACCTGGAGGTCCAAAAACCATTGAAATGCAGGGAGCCAACACTCTATTCAAATATGTTTCCCAGTGTTCCAGAAATAATCATTGGATAAGTTTCCAATCTGGACAAGTAATGTGACAGTAAATCGATTCTCCGTCAGCTCCATATCCGAGATAATAACTGGTGTCGAACGTATGAATGATTAAAAGACCGATATTCCCGAGAAAGTCAATTCTCAGCAGTACGATTAAAGGTGGAATCGGTAAAAAGAGCATGTGTGAATAGGGTCATATGTAGAAACGTCCTCGTGACGTCTGAGATGTTGGATGGTGGAGCTTCGGTTGTAATGGAGAAATGGCTTGTTCCACGACGACTATAATACGTTAATAGTACCTATACAGTTGATGTAGGATGATTAAATATTTATCTATGCGCATTGCGCACACCTGTGTTCACTTTGCGGTAATAGGTAGAGACACCGTGCGCGGTGCGCGGTGGTGGCAGCGATCGCCAAATTGGCACACACCGAGGCACACAAGCTTAAATAAGCCATGAGCATAACGTGAAAAAAAGCTACTCTGTCGAAACTGAAGATTAGAAAAAGAGGATACTTATCATTTATATGACTTCGTTATCAGAAGATTCATTGTTAAAAATTTTTTTCGAAGAACGAGTGGCTCGGGTAAATTTTCATGTGAAGAATCATATTGGATAGGTATCGGGTGATCGGAAATGATGATAATAATAGAGCTGATATTAATTGGACAACTGGGAATGATTGTAAATTGATTCTACAGCTGGTGAAGGGTACCTCGATGAATGTCAAGTTCCACACTGCTCACAATCATTGAAAGGAGAATACTTTTGAAGAGTATACCCGTATATACCCTTTGAAAGAATACTTTTGTATATATGTTACCGTCAAAGTCCGGAATGCAGGCAAACCTAGGATTGCTGGCAGTATCTCAATCAAAGTCCGAAATGGTGGCTTCATTCCGGACTTTGCCTAGGCAATCCTAGGATTGCCTGCTCTCGCGTACGCAATGCGCGGATTGCCCGCGGAGCCTGCAGGCAAGGTTGAATGTATGGCCCTGCGATCCGAGGGTTTAGAGTTATGACTTTTGATACGTCCTGACGGGGGTGAATAATAAGTGCGAGTTAGTAATAGTTCACTGTATCAATAGTTAGTAATAGTTCACTGTATCTTGCATCGATGAGAAATTTTTTGATGATGAAGGTTGACTATTGACTATGTACCGAGAAAAAATCGAATAGATCTTCGAACGCGTCCGATTCTCTATTTCTCAGAGGGATTCCACGACAACTACTTTGAATGGATGTGCGGTGATTGTTGCCATAATTTGTCTCTAATAATTCAGAACAATCATTCAAACGTTCATCTATTTATTGCAGCTCTATACAATTGACATCTTGAATTACAATTAACTTTGAGGTATTAGCATGCCGGCGTGCTAATACCTCCCTACCTCGCTTCCTCCGAAGACTAGCACATTTAACATGCTAGTCTTTGTGGGAAAGCCAAAATGTGCTAGTGTTCATAGGGAGGTTAAAGTGCGCTAGTGACCGGCGCGGCGATATGTTATCTGAAACATGTTCCATATTCTTTGTTATTTAACCGATCTTCTAGGAACGTAAGCCCCTAATTTCCATAAGGACAAGGTCTCGCTATTCGATCCAGAGGGCTGTATTTAGGGCGTGAATCATTTTACAAATAGCACAACATTGAATAACTGCATGCATCTTGCGCGCAGTTCACTGTCGAAATCTAAATTGTTGTCTTCAACTGGTACACTCACTGTTTTGCAAGAACAATGCCAAGTTTGAAGCTAATGATATATTACTACTACTCAGCTAATTGTTTCACAAATATGCACTGCAAAGTTGCCAACTCCCACGTGTGTGGAAATATGATAAAAAACCGTCATTCGTCAGAAGAATGTCTTATAACGCAGTAGTTTCCGATTCTTTTTTCTCCATTTTAGACTCGCATAGCAAAGTTGATATCGAAGCGGTTGGGAAAAATGATTTTGCAAGCACAGCTTTTGCGCTTCACACACAGCAATATAATTCATGCACGTGATCTCTGATAACAGTTCTAGCTTGACGTGTGGGAAATAAGTCAGTGCCGGAACTTCAGCGGTGATGATGAGTATGTCACGAAGTTGGAGGATTGTGCGAAAAACCACCTGTCACGAGCTACGATTTTACGAGCTGTCTTTTGCACATGACCAAAAACGTTTTCATATAGAATTCAAGTACAGGTTCTTGAGTTTGGAGATAGATTCTATCATAGGACTCAATAAAAAAATGTTGGAAATTCAAGTACACTTGCGCTTGAAAAGAGCCTGAATAGTCAAGAAATTTTCTAAAGCGCAGATTTCCGTTCAACAGTACTGAAATCACTGAACGAATCAAATTTTTTGATCGAAGGCCGAATGTAGTAAAAAAAAAAAAAAAATTCTCGTAGACAGTTTGCGAATAAAAAACTAGAAAAAACTGGCTGTATGAAAGTTGCCCCCACTTCTAGAGTACCAATTGTCCAAAAAGTGACTAAGTCTGAAGATCTTACAATGTTCTTATAGCTGTAGCTTAATTCGCGTATCTGATTTAAAGAATAGCACACCATTTTCTAAAATAACAATTTCACGTTGCTTACAATTGAATAGCCAAACATAAGTTACTCTGATGTAAACAAGATTCTAAAATTCAAGAGTATCCGATCAATCAGATAAATGGATAGCTCTATTCAACTCCTAGCCGATCAAAAGTAAAAAAATATGTTTGAAAAATTGACTTACTCATTCTTATTCACGCGATCCTTGTTATAACGATCGTGGAAATCCAATAACTCTTGCACCAAACCTGCTTCTAGCATAGAGTCGACTCTTGCATCCAACCTTTTAGCCCGAACATCCTGAAATACGTGGTAAAGAACGTTAATGAGTCATAAAGTTCTAGAGTCTATGGTTAATAATATATTCAAATGATAATGTCATGATTCCTGAAAAAGATATCTCGGTAGATCAATTTTGGCAGATATATCTGCCGAAAAAGTTCATTTTCATATGAATCGAGTAACTTGCGTTGATTCATTCAAGGACATAGAACTGATCAAAATGTACTGATTATCAGTAAACTAGTATTATCTCTCTCCGACAACACATTATATCGTGAAAAATTGAACCGTTATTTGGACTCGCATTTGGTTGCCAGATTGAAGATTTCGACGTGTAGGTTGGACGTACTTTTCCATCAGTTATACTCATTTTATTCCGACGAGTAGTCATGCACCATTGCTGAGATTTGTCTGATATTAGTAGACGCAGTGAGTGAAATTCAAGGATCGATAAAGCGCTAGTGATTGCTCTTGCATCTTTGGGACAAAGAATGTCTTGACTTCTTCCGGACAAATGATAGTAGGATTCGAAAATATTCTTTTGCAACCTCGAATCAAATCTTTACTTGTCGTTTTCCTCTAATAAGATCGAAGAAGATTAGTGAAAAGAAAATTTTCGCTTCTATAAGAAAATGAAGAGCATAAGTGAAATCTTTATATAGAGCTAATCTACGGATGGAAACTTGATCTCGTTTGATTCTCTCAAAGGGCGCAGGGTTTTCAAAATAGTTACAATTTATCACAATGATGAAACGACTTCCTTCCAAAGCCCTTTTCCAACTTTGAAAATTTACGAAATGTGTTTCAACTATTCAAGTTTGAATGGTTTTCATAAAACAGATTTGCACAACGGTTCTTAAAAATAATTGGTAATAATGAGATCCAGTCGCCCACTTTAAGCTATGGTTGATGCACAGCCATGGTTGTTCGGATTTTTGATAATTATATTGGAAAATTTTTTCAATGAAACGGGAAAAAGCATGAGACACTCATCAATTATAACAAAAGCACCATCGGTATTTCAATTTCAAGAATGATTAGCGTGTCATCAAGTAAAGCAGCAATCAAAGAAATTAATTGCACTCACTGTTCTGCAGGGTCTGTGAAAAAGTCAGAATCATTCGATGCATGACATGATGAAAAAATGTTCACATTACGAGATACCAGATTTTGGTCTTTTCTGGTTCACACATTTTTTCAGCTCATTTCAGAAGCTCGATTAAGGAATGAATCGGCTTCGATCGGCCTTACAAGGTGTGCTACCGATTCCGAAGTGCTCCTTTTGATCTCATTACGGTCTGGACTCCATGTTATTTTTACATCATCGTCAAGTTAAGCTATGGGAGCAATGTTAAACCCTCGACAACTCAAGTTCTAACTTGTCTCTGGCAAACTTGATCCATCAGCTTACAAATGATAGTTTATTTGATTTCTAGTGATCGATTTATTATGTATCGACGGATAGTGCCAAATAGGGACCAGTCTGAACATAAGAAAAAGAAAAAAGAAGAAAATACTGAATATGAACATATTTTCATCGTCACGCGTGTTACAGATAACTCTGAAACCAGATTGCAGAATGGAGGATCTCATTTCGAAAATTTGCATTTTCAAATTGCACTTTCGAATCGCTTAGCTAAAATTCTTTTGTTCGTTAGGAGATAAGGAAAACGTTTGAACAATTTTAGCTGCTTGTAGATGACCCTCATCGATAACTGCCTTCCAAAATTGACCAGTATATGGCTGATTTTAGTGGCACATATACTCAGAGAAACGCCTAATTCATACGTATGTCTCGGAAGAAACGCAAATAAAGAAACCAAGGAATATTGATCACGAAACAACTTGCTCGAGGTTCTTGCTCTCACGTCATCCATCTTGTCAGTTAGAATTTTCCAGTATAGTTTTCAACAGAGCTCAGTTGAATCTCGAATATTTGTTTCTTTTACAAATAAACGTAATTCATTAATCAATTCTCTGCTAACTCTACCATTTTCTTCCGCAAAAGGGTAGAACATGAAATCGTTGAAAGAAGAAAGCCGCAAGACGATCGTTGGTGGTGAGGTATACGCAACTAATAGACGGAATGGGCGCAAACAGAAAGAACGAGAGCTGGTATAGAGAGGCCACGGTATGTAGAAAAAATTGTGGCGGGGTAAAAAAGGCCTGGCGGAAGGCGGCGAAGCGGTCGATTTTACATTATTATCAAATTCGAGCTGCCTCATTAAATCACGCGTTTGTGGCCCGAAGGTCGCCGGGGCATCGGGCCTCGAAATACGGATGAGAAAAAAATGGGTCGGGTGATCTATTCAGTGTGAAAACGGACTACCCAAAAGGAGTAGCCAAATTTCCGAGAAGGGTCGGCGCCGAAGATTTTGGTCCACAAAAATTTAGGTTCACTCTTCCTACATCTTTTTTCATCTTTAAATCTCCTACCGTCTTTCTTCCATTTAATTCTCTCTCTCTCAAACTCAATCTGTGGTCTTTCATTTTTTTGGTACCACTTTTAAGCGTGCAGGCTCTTTTTCGCATTCATCGGTTTCAAATTCCAGTACGAATGCTTTTTTCCATTCACCCCCGGAGCGTTAGGATATACTTTTATTTTTGCCAATCCGCGCATGTCCCATATGACACAAAACTCTTGAGCTTCATGAACAAAGGTGATTTCATTCCGGTCTATTGTGATGAGGGATCAGAGATACATCAATGGCTTACAAAATCTCTTGTAAGCACGCTCGCGAGTCACGAATTGCATCTAATTTGCAGCAATTGAAAGCTAGGGTGATAGGATAAAATCGACGATTTTCAATTTCTGCGATCAAAATAAAATGCGAAAAAATTATCAAATCACACTGTTGACGGTTAAGAATTCAATTCACACAAATTTTTTCTTCCAATTCAGCCAGTTGAACCACTCGGCTCCCGTAGAGGATTTTACCAAGGTTCATTTTGAAGATCTTTTGCGTGCTCTAGAGTGGCATTATGTATTTTATCCACACAAATTCGAATCTTTCCAATTTCAGCTAAAACAAGTGTAAATTTCGACGATTTTTGAGAGAATTTCTGTGCTCGTGCAAGTTCTAAGGGCACATGAATGTTTTGCCATTTGTGGGGCCTGGAAGTACAAGTCCAGAGATTCATTATCCGTTTTTGAACGCCTCTCCACGTCACTTCCACTTGGAGCTATGACAATCTCTGTGAGGCGAGATTTCTCGCAGAAAGTATTGAACTGTATTGAAAAATGACATGAAAATTCACTTTTTGGTACATAATCCAAAGATTTCTCGTTCAAGTGATCAAGATGATGTATAACGTTTATCATGATGATATTATATGAAAAATGCATTTGTCCATCATCCTTGAATCAGAGTGCTCATTTTTCCGAGTAGTCTCTACCAAGAGAAATAGTCATAGCTCGGACTGGAAGCGGCGCGGCGTAGAGTGATGTCAAAAACGGATTTTGAAGGTTTGGATTTGTATCCTTGGGTCGCACAACTCCCATGACAGAACACTCATATGTCTCAAATTGTCCAAGCCAGGACATTCTTCACTCAAAAATCATAAAAGTTTAAGACTTTATCCAGCTAAAATTGGAAAGATTCGGAATCGTGCGAATAAAAAGTCCTTTCTGGTCAGTTAGAGTTAATCAGTTCAATTCACAAAATTGAGAATAAAAAGAAATTTTTGGTGAGCTTTAATTTCTGACCGTGGGAGTAAACCTCCGTGTTAATTTGAATGGGACTGCAGCGCCAATATGGCGGCGCTAGGGATCTCTTCCATAAGAATAACACGGACGAAAGATAAGAGCGTCTATCGCATGTTTAGTCCCAATAGTGTTGCTGCATATTTTGTTCGTATCACATGCAATATATAGAATCTGTTCTGAGAGTAGGTAAGGAATGAGTACGTTCACACATATGTATATAGTGAGCCTGAGGACGCAGCGGATAAATGCTCAATTTCTTGCATACATGTATTATATTTGAAACGGTTTGAGATTTCATTGTCATCATATTTCGAAGATATTCAAATCAAAAATTTGGACCGTGGATTTCAAAACTCATTTGAGCTCAGAGAAGATTATGACGGAATAACTGATTTATACTCCATATACTGTCAATGAGACTTATCGAAGCATAATTTCAAGATTACAGAAGAATCTCGTGTGTCCTTCCGGCCTTGCTAAATTAAAATTGATGCACGAGTCACAGAATCTGGGCGCTTCGTATCGTACATGTAAAGTTAGCCATGCCGCACTATGGGCGGGTGTCGCGTTGCCGGAAATACCGTGCGTTCCGAGCTGATTAAGAGTTCGCACGAGAAGCTGTCCGGTATCGTTGCGATTACGCGGGTGCGCGTCACCGCTGAAAAATCACCAACAATTACGAAGCTCGTGCAGGGATCCCCTGGGGATCTTCTATCCGTACTCGAGTCTCAACTGGCTTGCCAGGCTCTCCCGTATTATAGCCCATGCAATGTCGTCTTTGGCATTTTATGGCTTGCAAACACCTCCTGCCCCCCCCCCCCCCAGGTACTGCTGCTGCAGGCAACGAGAGGAAAAATCGAAAGTCCACACACGTCGCATGTACGTACACTTGGATTCACCCGAGGTTCATATATACTTCTGACCGCTTACGTAAGCGAGGAGGATACTGTTACGCTTGGCCAAGGGCGTAATCGGCTGACGGCCCTTCGATGCTCTTGTCTTGTCTGAGAAGCAGATTCGCACTCGGTTTACAATAGGATTTTCATGTAATTCGATGTCAATGATATGGGGAGACTCCGCATTCACGCTTAATGTTTCAGATGACATTGCGAATAATCCATGGTTGTTGTCATGGTCAAATTTCTCATCTGCATGAGAAATTCGCTTGATTATTCTCATAAGTCATATTTCTGAAAAAATTACATCTAGACTCAAACAATCTCATGCTCGATGACTTATTTGACTCGCAAGTGTTGAATAAACCAAGAGAAAGGTCAGGATTGTATCAAAATCTATTAGACTGGGGAAAAATTAAATTTTGATGGGACTAGAATCACTTTCAGGAAATGGACCAGGAAGTGCTATTCTTAACTCTCTGATTGAGCAAATGTATGTGCAATTCTTTTCATTTTAAGATTTTCCTTGAAAATTTGAGCACCAAATGAATTCATTCAGTGTGTTGAGCTTAAAAAGAAGACTGTAATTTATTTCACAAAAACCTTATTAGAGATTCACCAGGAACTTGACCAAATATTCTATGTAGTAGGCGCACCATTGCTTCATACGTATATTTAGGCCCGACTTTATAATCGTAATGCGGAGTCCGGATAAGCTAATCCGAGGCACCACCATCGGGCCTTAAGAACCCATCTAAACCGTCATGATGTAGGATCTCGAAACCTGATTGGATTAGGAGAATAGTGATCATTCGCGAACCTCCTTGATCTTCCAGACTCGTACGAGCGAGAGCATTTTAAAGATATTAGTCTAATTCAAGAGAAGGAATCATAATATTTTTGGTTTTGTATAAAAATACGTGGGTACTCGGGACCACTTATCGAGTACATGATGTAAGTGGGGGACTGCATGGCAAAATCTAAAAAAGAATGTAAACTGTTTTTTAAAATCGTATAGACTTTTTTACCTATATCATGTACTCGGCAAGTGGCAATGTTCTTCGACATATGTCATACGAGACTTAGGATGGCGAGTGTCAATACTATGTAATTCCGAATATTTATCGATTTATGGCTTGGTTGTAAGACCTTCACCTTTTATATAGCCATGGAGTTCGGAAAAACGTTGGCAATTTCAGCCAAAATAGATACGGCTAAGTGCAGAGTACCCACGCATTTCTATACAAAGCCAAAATTCTTCAGTCCACCTGGACACAAAAAAGTATCTTCCAAATGGATTCAATATATCATTTAGAGCTTTCTTGGCATTCAAAGGTTCCGAACCTAGAATTGATCCATTTCGAAGATTAACTTTTCTAGCACCTGAAAAACTCACAACTCTTCTTCACGAGCAACGTTGAAACCCACTGCTCTCAGACTCTGGTCTCTAAATCTTCTTTCACGTAAAATATGGTAAAAAGCACAGCAAACTGAGGGAAACCGCATAGGGTGTCGTCCTAATTGCATTATCAGCTAAGAAGACGAAGTGAGAAAAGATTATTTGAAGTACGCTGAACGCCACAAGGAAAACCGCTCTAACCCCGGTGCTCTGTGTGTTGAAGTTAAATAAGAAACACCATCGGCTGAAAAAAGTTCAGCGTTGTGATGATCCCAACTCGTGGTAATTTTGGTCGAGTCTTTTCGTCGCGATGAATTTTTCAATACAGTTATGCCACCATCAAATGATTGAATCAATGATTCTTCATTGAAATGTGCCTATGGTTTACTCATCAACTTCTTACGGATCTCTTAAGAGTTGAAAACCTAATCGAGACCTAACTCGCCCATAATTCGGGATCCTCTTGTCTTTTGTATTTTGATTATTATGCAGGATGAATGATTCAAGGTATATCTTGCCCTCAAACTTAATAGATGTGAGAGTGCCTCTAGAGTGCGATTCCTCTTCGGGATTTAAAGAACTCACATTTCTGCAGCGCACAAAGAACCTAACAGCATATCTTTCACGCAAGGGAGACACTTCTTGAGCATATGTATTCCAAAACTAGTACTCTGCATCATGATGAGGCAGAGTATCGTATCGAGCGAAGAAGTTCACTTTCCGGCCGATTGATGAATCAATTCTTAACCATTATCAAGACCTAGTCTCTGAATTCGTCTGCACAGAACACTTTCGAACAATCGCACATGAAGTCAAATTCTAAAAAAATTTGGTCCCAATAGGCTAAAATCTACTTTCAGCATCTGTTGTCTAATAATGTACAGTCTACTGAGCTTCAAGAGCTTGATCGGCCGTTGAGCGGACGTGTCACCATGTCTATTCAGTTAGTCTATGATTTTGTGAGGAATCAATTAGTCGTTAGTCAGTTAGTTCCGAGTAAGGGATGATGTGGATTTGATTTTTATCTTGCTGGTAGATTTGTCCATTTTTATTTCATCATCTTTTAATTTTTTCTCCGAGCAATCTGAACCTAAGAGATGAATCAATCTTATCTATGTATTATTTTTCCGTGTATGATATTTTCGTCTACATGTTTGATCTATGTACGAACTGCAAGGCACTGGGGCTTCCGTCGTCTTGAATGAGTATCGATTAAACTCAATCAAGAATATTAAAACACTGAGTAAAAATCTGGGATGTGACAGGCAGAAGATCTTTTCCATATCGCTACTCAAGATGACCGTAATCATATGAAACCAGCAATCCATTCATATAACAATGATGAATGTTACACCGTTCGAAAATGTAATTTTCTATAGACACAAAAGCAAGAGACTGCAGACTACGAAACGGGTTACATAGAATGCACAACGTACAAAAAAGAATAAAACGATGGAACTGGAGCGAGAAACTCGATCCAGTCACCCTGCACTCGTACAATCACCGGAGAGCTCGCAACGGATATTTTTGGAGTTCCCATGGCCCTTCTCCCAAGCGTCGACCCGTGCTGCGTCGACAAGCTTTCCGTCTGCAACCCCCCCCCCTCCTCCTCCTCCTCCTCCTCCCCCCCCCCCATTCTAACGCCTCCACATTGCCCTAAGCCACAAGACTCAAGCTCCGCAAGCACCAAACATTCGTCGTGTCTTATTGGTCGTCTTCACTTTGGCGCTAGTTTCAAGTTGCATTGCTGCGCACAGAAAGCTCAACGACCGCGTCATCAGGTCGACGAAAGATTCTCACTTTGAGTGTGAGTCTCGTCGATATCGCTATATGTATAAGAACCCTGTATCCATAAGCATCTACAACAGCTGTCCACCAAGTGGTGGCAGTATTATACCAGACTCTCGAGAGTCTCATGCACCCTTAAAGTTCTCCCTCGCAATTTTGTCGTCCGCTGACTAATGTCTTATTCTTTTTCCCGATGCTGGATGCTGCTGCAGCAGCCGCGCCTTGGGCAAATTTCTTTTGTGTTTTTTGCTCTTTTTCTTTCTGGCTCGATCGTTCGCGACGAGCGCTAGAATAATAAATCGAGGTAAATACGTTTGAAACGTTTTATACTGTCATCGAACGCTCTGTGGCGATACCGATTTTAATGCGCACGAGAGGCGCTTGAATTATTTATATACCCTTACTAGCGCGCTCGTGGATGTATGTGTACAACTGTGTATCGCCGTTAGCCTATGATCATTGATGCCGAGCCCGGGGGCTGTAGGTGAAATCATGATGGAGATTCGTTGAGTGCGACTATAAGAGAGAGGCGCGGTGAGTATCTGGTCCCTGACGATATAACGACGACAGAATGAAATCGCTGAGCAGATATTGAAATTTTAGATTCACTCGGGATAGGAATATGTATACCATTATACCATTTGCTGCAAATTGAATTGACAGCGTGTCAATGGTTCGTCAGATATATTGCCCAATCGGAAACAATCGAACTCCTATTCAATTTCTGATCTGTATTCACTTAGCCGACGTCTTCACCTTTTATGCAGCTCACTTGTGAGAAAATATATTGTCTTCCCGCTTCTGAAACTTGCAGCTGATTTGAACCTAAGGAGAATATGTCTCCTGGTGGACGAAGCGAAGATGAGAATTTCTAAGCACTGGGCTCGAACGCCCTCGTAAATGCCTGACCGCACAAGCTTCGGCGCATCAAGCTGTGGGCAAGAAAGGTTATATTAATAAATAATATAATTGATCAGAGGAAAACTCTTTGAGAAAAGACCAAAGCAGGGAGTATTTGTACAAATTATCTGCAATTGACTCATTTGAGACGCATTAGTTGCCCATGATCATGGAATTCATTTGGACATACGGACATTTTTAGATTAGACAGGGCTCAGTCTCGAGCCCACCTGATAACATAAAAACTAGCTCCATTCTCCATTGCCACTCTCGCTACCGCTCGTATAGCTTGTGCATGTTTCTGATGAGTCAGAGGCGCCGGAAATGTGTTGGTAGCTCAAAAGTGATATTTGTAGCATGATGATCCATTAATGTTATGAAAAAAAAGGTTTTTTATGAAGTTCGTAGATGACATTCAGTCAAACTGGGGCCACTAATAGTTAGAACCACCCACCAACCAGTCTAGTTACCCACTCGGCAACCTATCCACCCACCTGCCCGACCATCAACATACCCTCTTACCGAATCTCGTCCCCCCCCCCCCACACACACACAACCCACTTTAAGCCACGTATTACATTTTAGCCAGCCCAGCCCAGCCTAGACCAAACCGTCCCAGACCATTCAAGATCTTTTCAGACCACTCGGGACCATTCAAGACCGTCCCAGACCGTACCAGAACGTCCGAGATTGTACTAGATCGTTACATTTATAGGTAACATTTCAATGCCAACATCCTTATTAAAGAATAGTGGTGAAACTACACAAATTACGTCAAATCAGCACCTTCCGGGTAGTATCAGATCGTTCTATTCTATACGGGAACACCCCAGACCGTTTCATAGCATTTAGAACGTTCTAGATCGTTGCAGGTCATCCCAGACAGTGGAAGAACGTCCGAGACCGCTCCAGAACGTTTGATACCAGACCGTTCCATGTGGGTTTAGACCCCTCCAGAGCATTCCACAAAGTCGCAGATCGTACCGGACCGTTTCAGACCATTCCACACCGGACCAGATCATCGAATCATCAGGCCACCTACCCATCCACGCACCTATTATTGACCCATCCATGAACCATACGGACACCCATCATGCTTCACTTTTTCCACGTACGTAACGTGGGATCCCGACGGACTAACTTTGGCTGAAGGTTCAATTGTTATAATTCCATGAATTCAAAATTTAGTCTCTATACTTAAGAAATGAAGTCGGATTATTACTACATTATCTTATATATTGAAATTGAAAATTATTTTCTTTTTGTTTTGTGGGTAAAATCTGTGATATGCGTGAATTCGAAAATTAATTTCAAAGATATCGCGTTAAAAGACATGGAAATATACTTCACATTAATTCACATGAATTTAATAGGATAGCCCACTAACTCAATGGCAAATATTTCGTTAACATATGTTTGCATGAGCTATTTATGTGCGAAACAGCCATGTTTGACGTGACGAATGATGCCTTGAAATTTAGGACCAGTACGTACAAGCCACCGAAAAACGTACCAACGGTCGCAAAAAATGTTCACAAGCCCGCATATGAAATTGGTGAGAAAATGTCACAGCCCTGCCGAAAACGTGCACCAATGTATCACAGCTGTGTAACACATTTCAATTGAAGATTAGAAACACTTCGGGACGAAAGATAGTCTATTTGACCCCGAGCCTCCTCTTCTTCTTCTTCTTTTTTTTCTTCTCCTTCATTTGCTCACGTAATAGAACTTCCGGTATATACGAATATTCTTTATACTATCACTTTAGTCCACTCATATGGCCTTTTTTCGCGTGTTGGTGAGAATCGATGATGATTGGACATCACGTGAAGCCTAAAATACAAAGAACAGATCATCTGCTCTTTGTTCAAGTGTCGAAACCAAAAGCGAAGCACCTGAGCTTGCATGCGGTGGCGGTAATTGGAGAGACCTCCGGCAGATTGTGTATGTTTTTTATCCTATCCAACATTGCGCAACATCGATCCCAACACTGTTGCTTGTACTGTTGGTGCAGATCGTTCTTGCAAAAATTTTAACTCATCGCCAATTTGCAAACATCCGATTGACGATATATAATTATTCTTAGCACGACGGTTGGCCGGTGGTCGAGATTTTTGAAGCCTTGGCATGTGAGTTGCGTTGAAAAACCTATGTATTATAAGAAGTCTGTGAAATAATTGGGTATACACGCACAGGTCGTGCGTTGGAATTTTGAAAAATACAACTTCCTAGAAACACGCGTCGTACGGCATTTATCTCAATGGATAAGCACGAAATATAGTAGAAGCCAGCGAATTATTAATGACAGAGTAACGCAACAATAAATTAGCGACTCATTTGCCAAGCTGCAATCGTTTAATCAACATTTTTTGATCATCTGATAATCTTGCAATAGGCCAGAAAACGCAATGCGATAAGCCCTTACTGTAAGGGTGTGTCCACAAATTATGCACATGCTCTGCACACTGCGCACATGCACATGTGCAGCTCATCGAACTTGAGTAAAGATTGGAGGGCTCAAATCAGAGAATTATCGATTTGAACCAGTTTGTGTCTTTGCTCCGTTACCTTCTGATTGAAAGCAGAACTCGATAAGTTTCATCTTGTTCTGGATGAAATTTGATGATATGCACATGTGCAATACATATACGTAGTGTGCACTCCATGCGCATGCATATGCATATTGGTGGACGCACCCTAAAGCGCTCGTGGAAAATTGTAGAACGAAAAAATTTAACAGATAAATTGATATAAAAACCTTTCTAATGCCAAGTCAGAATGGCGTTGTTGTCGCTCTACGAGGTACTGTACATACGAGTTTACATTAGTTACAGGCTTGTATTGCTATGCGATGGCATTGCAAAAAAATTGAAAACGTAGATACACAGGAGATACATAAAATACACAAGCAGAATGATATGTGTCGCGCTCGCACGGGCGATATAACGACGCTCCCGGCTGGCTTTTACATGCGTCCGTTGCGTATATTCGCGCTGCTCAATTAGCTTGTGCACATCAGCATCGCAGTACAGCTTTCCCTTTTTACCCGTATATATCTCTAATTTCCGTTCGATAGTTTGTGCTAATTCTTTTCAAACTCATCGAAAAATAATTGGGACGCTTGCATTTTGCTTGACAACCTAGATCTGGGAGATGTTGATCCGTTTCTTTTGCACAATATACAGTCATATTAGAATAGAATCTGATTGTCGAAATCTCTAAAGGTACAAATTAGATTCACTTGAGAGATATTTTCATCTGCTTTGTTACAAAATATGAGATTGTCATCAATATTGTTATAAAATTTAAAAAGATAGCTGTAGAAAAAATTGCTATTTTCTCCCTCAGTAGGAATACGGGCACAGTTTCACTTGAATATTTTGCAAGCGCAATTCGTTGAATCGAAACCGGACAAAGATGACAATTGTATAAAACGATGATGAAAATCATCGTATGTACGAGGCGTCATACATTTTTTCTAGAACTAGATTTATCTGACCTCCATGGGAATTCGGTCACAGTCTGTGCCTTTCTATGAATGTGAACATGCAACCCCCCCCCCTTCTTCCGATCCGCCCAAGTTACCATCACCACTGAAGTTATTTATCTAACCAACTTGATATCCCAGTATAATGAAATATCTACGGTATCCATAATCAACCAATTTTATCAAACGTCAAAGCACTCATCCCATCAGATCAATCACAAAATCCCTGGTATGAGCATGATATCAGCAAAAAACGTTCATCAGATGACAAATAAGACATTACCTACTGGTACTTTGAGGCTTCACATATATCCTCAACAAGGATCATAAATCAAATCAGTTGGTAGTAAAATTCATCAATGTTCGAAAGTTGGCAAATAGATAGTATCAAAGTGAATACACTCTGATCCAAGAACCATTGGTTCACATGACGAAATACAAAAAAACTGACAAGAAAAACAAATATGACGATTAAGTGTAAGCCATAACATCTGCATCGACAGTCGATACACTTACCTCGATACTTTTAAACTTCGCGGACCGTATACCAACACAGAGATGTAGTTCAAAGACCGCATTCCTAAAGATCTTGCCACGTCAAATCGGAAGTTCGACTTACGCGGCATCGCAGAAGCATCCGCGTATCGACA
This sequence comes from Eretmocerus hayati, assembly GCA_029851415.1. Lineage (NCBI taxonomy): Eukaryota > Metazoa > Arthropoda > Insecta > Hymenoptera > Aphelinidae > Eretmocerus > Eretmocerus hayati. The sequence goes on along the minus strand of CM056742.1, from coordinate 134,496,542 downwards.
GCTCATTTGTATCCGTCACTTTTCATTGATTTTTCATTTTATCATTGCCCATTTCCCTTCACATCAGATAATCCTCGAGTATAGTCAATGGCACTGAAGTCATATAAATAAATGGTGTAGCCCATGTGATGAGTATCACAGCTCAATACAAAGGAAACATATATACTGATGTGGGTCGCACAATATCGATGATGCGTCAAGCTCTCAGCATCGAAACACCAAAAAGTGAACTCTTTTCTATATTCAATTCCATTCATAACTAAGGATAATCTATGGATGATTCCACGGGAAAAAGACCAACGCAAAACGGTCCTGATTCAGATTTTTATCTTGGCACTCTTGTTTGATTCTATGGTACAAAATATAAAATTTTCACCACTGATGAGTCCCCATGAAAAATTTTTCAGGTATCTAGAACACTTTTTACTTTATTGTATTAAATATTTTACAACCGAGTTGGAACACAATATTTCGGGTCTTTTTAAAGTACATGTTTCTCAAATTCGATTTAAACATACGGTAGTGCAGTTTGCAGTATTCGACAGGATTAGAAAACATTTAACCATCTATAACCTCAAAATTAATTTTACAAGGTCGGTTCCAATAGATTTTTTGAATACCTTTCAGATGCCACAAAGCGCATTTATAGCACTCTAACCTAGAAAAAGGTACTTTGAACATGATTTTAGGATTCTCGTGCTATAAAATAGCGTATGAGACTGCGTGCAAATGGGTAGTTTTGTTACACAGGACTTGTAGCACTCGCTTTACTCATGCCATAAACAGTCCTTCGTACAAAACTATTATCCACCTACGTGCATGTCATAATATGCTATTCCGTATCTCTAATCGACTTAGAGTAATATGCAATTCATTAAAAAAAGCCCAGTTTTTTTTATGGAGATAATCTATGATGAGGATGAAGTAAAATACGTTCAAGATACCTCGAAAATTTTTACGGTGGCCCATAGGTGGTGATAGGTTCATATCTTGTACCATAGAATCGAATGAAAATACTAGGAAAAAAACTGAGCCGTAAACCTTTTACATAGGTGTGTTTCGCGTGGAAACACTACTCCAATGCAAACTTTTTCAACATTTTGATGTAGTTTTGGGCTCGCAGATCTTTCGAATTCTAATTCACGCGGTGTGAAAAATTTTAAACAATTTTGCCAACGTCTTCACGATGCAGTCCACATGTGTGGGAAAATTTAAGGCCGATTGCAATTTCAGCTAGGGACACATAATTAAGTGAATGAAATCTTATTTGATGGAAATCATCATATCCATTGAGGAAAAAATAAATTATAAGTCGCATACGTCGAGTACTCTGCGAAAGAAATAATATTATCACATCGACATTCATCATAATTTATCGACGTAATTACACCTATAATGAATGTGTAGAATGGTATTCAGTATTAATTTTGCTACCGATCAGGAGTTCCAACTGTGCACACATGCATTACTACCTAACCTTCACAAGTATAGGCTGTAAGAGCTTCTAATTTAAAGTGATCGTTGACTTTACGGAAAAAACGAAGGCGAATCTTCATCGAAAACTCTTTTCATTAATTAATCCTGATCAGTTATGATCAAATACCTTAAAAACTTCGAAAATGGACAAAAACAAGTCGACGATATCTGAGATGGCACACGGGATACAAAATAGAAAATAGAAATCGTATGTCATAATTTCAAAAGATTGTGAAGCTTCAGTATAGTTTCCACTATTCTCTCATAAGTTACTAATTCTTCTATGTTCAACGTATCACAATTCAACGTATGAATACTTGGATCTTTTCGCGTTGAAGAAATTTTTTGATTCAAATATCTGAATGATTGATTTTTTTAGAATATATCATTCGAGTGATTACAATGTAATGCAATGAGTGCATATTGGAATGAGTCAAAGATTCATATTCCCTTATAGGGTCATAAGAGTAAAAAAAAGGTATTTTGGGTATTCATCTTCTCTCCTTGTAGAATTGAAGAATTACTCGATAAACCTGATATTTGACGGATAATTTTCTCATCAAAATAATGATAATTATGGACAAATAACGTGAGAAAATAGCACTACTCTGTGATGAATAATCACTCATTGATAAGTGTTCCACTTTTCGTAACGTTCTTACACAGTATGAGAGTCAGCTTTCGTGAGACATTCACACGTGAATGGTCTAAAACATTTGACAAAGACCAATAGTCCTAAATAATCCCAATCATTATTTCAATGCGTTCAAGCCTTTTTCCTAACGAGTGTCACAAACCGCTCATTTTGATCCAAAGGAGGGATATCTGTGTAGAAAGTATGTCCGATTTTCATTTGCACGTGATCACCTTTTTCCACATTTGTGGGCACTTTATAACGGTTACTGAGATGAGGACTAGGATTCTATGAGAAATGAAAATGAATGACTGTTGTATAGGTTCTCCAAGTTGCACTCACTCAGAATGGGGACTAAAATTAGATTACAAACATGAATTTTAGTCTCTTGTAGTGTGAAAATAGTTGTGATTCAATTTCTACCCAAGAGATGAGTTAGAGAGACGTTATTATTCAAGTGATTACTGAGAAGAAAAGTTTCGAAAGCTTGCATGATCATGAGTCTTGCAATTTAGTTTGAGGAAGTATTATTTCGATCTGTCTTGGCGCTTAGCTGATTGATTCCGTTCCGACATCAATCGTAATGGCACTTGACCATCTCGAATGATGTCAGAGAGTCAGATGATTGAGCTCTTGCCACTGTTTCATTTTTCACCAAGCGTCAAACTGTATCCCGCGAGTTGACGATGTCGGTCGCAACATCACCGAGACCTCTAGCCGTTATTAGGAGTGAAGGTACTGTGATATTATTTAGACTATTTTGAGCATTCATACAATTACATCCTTAAATTCACGAAAACATTTCACTTGTTTTCATTCAAGAGCTAGGTCGTCCAAGAGTCCTCATTATAGATTGAAAATCACTTTCTCCTAAGCCTTAATGTTTTGACTAAGATGATGACACGGTATTCAGGCTGATTCTACGATAGCTCTCGTCTTGTTTTTTCTGAGGATGGGGTGGCAGATTTGATATTTTTGCCACTAGCAATCTGGTCCTGCAGCGGTCTTCGTGCGACGACGTAAGAGTCCTGAGGAAGTGTCGAGACACGCCTCGTCAGTCTCAATCTAGTCCTGTGCCAGTCCTGGTGCGATGCTCTTAAAAGTGCTCCTCGGCTTCAAGAAAACACCGGTGGTGCCACCTTGCGGTTCAACTGGTTCATTGTAAATCATTAATTAACCCAACAACTTTGGGTGAATCTGGATAGTGATGCAGACCCACATGCGGGAGATTCTTCGCCAAATTAAAAAAAAAAAGTCCCATTGAGCTTGGTGCAGAATTGGCACCAATCTCAATGAAATTTTTTTTTTAAATTTGCAGAAAATACACCCACTCCCCAAGTGGGTCTGCATTTCTATCCATTCAAAGCTGTTTGCCCAATTTATTATCTACGATAAACCACTTTGACCGCAAGATGGCTCTGAAAATAGCTGGGGAGCACTCTTAAGGTCCTGAGGGAGTGTCGGAACACGCCACGTCAGTCTCAATCTAGTCCTGTGCCAGTCCTGCTGCGATGCTGTTAAGGTCCTGAGGAAGTGTCGACAAAGGCCGCTTGAGTCTCAAGCCGGTCCCACACCAGTACTGGTGCGATGCTACGCAGGTCCTGAGGGTCTCAATCTCGTACTACACTAGTCTTGATGCGATGCTATTAAAGTCTTGAGGGAGTGTCGGGACACGTCGTCGTAAGGAAGTGTCGACAAACTCCGCTCGAGTCTCAATCTGGTCCTGCACTAGTCTTGGCGCGATGTTATTAAGGTCCCGAGGGAGTTTCGGGACACTCCTCGTCAGTCTCAATCTAGTCCTGTGTTAGTCTCGGTGCGATGCTATTGATGTTATGAAGAAGTGTCGACAAACCCGGCTCGAGTCTCAATTCGGTCCTGAACCAGTCCTAGTGCGATGCCAAATGGGTAAATACGTGATAGTTTCGTCATGGCCCCGTGATACCTCCATGATGGCAAATTTCTACCATTTATGACGTGAAGTCGGGACTAAGGTGATGGTCTAAGCACTCAGTCAGATCAAAATGAATCTTTCTGAAACTAAAATGCAAGAACCGCGACCATGCAAGCTTTTGAAATTTTCGTTCTCAGGGAGTACTTCTTAATCACGTTGTATTCATACATAAATTTTTCAACATGGGCCTTTATAGCCAATGCTAATCTTCAAAGTTGTATCTCAGGATAGGAGGCTTATGGGATCTAATCCTTCGACATACCTTCATTTTGAACTAATCAAGGTAATTTTCAGGAATTTGGTAGAATACAGGACTCACAAGATTGGGCTTCACCTTTGAAGTTCCCTCAAATTTTTTAGGAACTTTGTAACGATTCGAGATGAAACATTTCTCCCCACAAAGTGTTTCCACCCTCGTTTGAATAACGTTGACTTGAATTAACATGATTAAAAATTCAAGAGAAAAAATGCCAATGGTGCCCTGACCGAGACTCGAACATAGGACTGCCGCACGGGAGCCCAATGACTCCAATGAAATACTATGCCTCGGCGGCCTCAGGAAATTCAAATGAAGATCGAGACAAGTTAATCCACTTCAGGGGTACCTGAAGCTAGCGAACACTAACTCACGAATCGGGCCCAAACCAATTTCACTTTTTATTACTATTTCATTACTAATTTATTACCAAAGAAAGAAATTTATTACCGGTCATGGGCCCGAAATACGAGAGTTTTCGCTAGCGGAAGCTTACGCTAGCGAACACGTGGCCGGGGAAGGATCGTACGGGAATGTGCAATAGCTCATTTCTTATTACCTTTTTATTACACTCAGAATACGTCCTCAAAATATGCGTGTGATATGATTCAGCTGAAATATGATGGTTTTCGCTAGCGTAAGCTTACGCTAGCGAACACCATATACAGGCGTAGCTTTGAGGACACTCAGAACTACACAGGATTTTATTACTTTTTTATTACTCTCGAAAGGTATAGTCGAGATAGTCCCGAGACCAAGCGGAAACCGATATTTGGGCCTGAGGCTGGACGAGAGCTGGAGCGGGGCGAGATGAGAAATATATGATAGACTGAGCTACCTGTGTACAATAACGTGCGAATGAAAAAATTCCATCGTATACGGAAACCTGTCTGACGTTGAGCGGGTACACATGAGACTTCAAAGATAATAGAGAATCGATAACGAATCAGCAAACTCAATCATAGGGCCCAAAACAGGGGAGACCCTGCTTAACGTTATTATAGTCGCAGTCGAGACGTCACAGGGGATGCCAGAGAGTCCCAATGGACCCGAAACTCTACAGAACCTTAGATCAAGTGGTTATGTACCATTGATGATGCCCAGAGAATTTATTACCAGTCAGCACCCTCGGCTATGGGGCCCAAAACAGGGCGAAATCGAGCTTTGGGCAGTTATTCGCGCAGTTATGACGCCACTGTGGGTTGTAGGAAGTTCCAATGGACCCGAAACTCTACAGAACCTTAGATCAAGTGATTATGTATCATTGATGATGCCCAGAGAATTTATTACCAGTCAGCACCCTCGGCTATGGGGCCCAAAACAGGGTGAAATCAAGCTTTGAGCAGTGATCTGCACAGTGATGAAGCCACTGTGGGTTGTAGGATGTTCCAATGGACCCGAATCTCTACAGAACCTTAGATCAAGTAGTCACGTACTATCTCTGATGCCCAGAGAATTTATTACCAGACAGCACCCTCGGCTATGGGGCCCAAAACAGGGCGAAATCGAGCTCTGAGCAGTTATCTGCGCAGTTATGACGCCACTGTGAGTTGAAGGATGTTCCAATGGACCCGAAACTCTACAGAACCTTAGATCAAGTGGTTATGTACCATCGATGATGCCCAGAGGATTTATTACCAGTCAGCACCCTCGGCTATGGGGCCCAAAACAGGGAGAAATCGAGCTTTCAGCAATTATCTGCCCAGTTATGACGCCACTGTGGGTTGTAGGATGTTCCAATGGACCCGAAACTCTACAGAACCTTAGATCGAGTGATTATGTATCATTGATGATGCCCAGAGAATTTATTACCAGTCAGCACCCTCGGCTGTGGGGCCAAAAACAGGGCGAAATCGAGCTTTGAGCAGTTATCAGCGCAGTTATGACGCCACTGTGGGTTGAAGGATGTTCCAATGGACCCGAAACTCTACAGAACCTTAGATTAAGTGGTTATGTACCATTGATGATGCCCAGAGAATTTATTACCAGTCAGCACCCTCGGCTATGGGGCCCAAAACAGGGTGAAATCAAGCTTTGAGCAGTCATCTGCGCAGTGATGAAGCCACTGTGGGTTGTAGGATGTTCCAATGGACCCGAATCTCTACAGAACCTTAGATCAAGTAGTCACGTACTATCTCTGATGCCCAGAGAATTTATTACCAGTCAGCACCCTCGGCTATGGGGCCCAAAACAGGGCGAAATCGAGCTCTGAGCAGTTATCTGCGCAGTTATGACGCCACTGTGAGTTGAAGGATGTTCCGATGGACCCGAAACTCTACAGAACCTCAGATCGAGTGGTTATGTACCATTGATGATGCCCAGAGAATTTATTACCAGTCAGCACCCTCGGCTATGGGGCCCAAAACAGGGAGAAATCGAGCTTTGGGCAGTTTTCCGCGCAGTTATGACGCCACTGTGGGTTGTAGGAAGTTCCAATGGACCCGAAACTCTACAGAACCTTAGATCAAGTAGTCACGTACTATCTCTGGTGCCCAGAGAATTTATTACCAGTCAGCACCCTCGGCTATGGGGCCCAAAACAGGGCGAAATCGAGCTCTGAGCAGTTATCTGCGCAGTTATGACGCCACTGTGGGTTGAAGGATGTTCCAATGGACCCGAAACTCTACAGAACCTTAGATCAAGTGGTTATGTACCAATGATGATGCCCAGAGGATTTATTACCAGTCAGCACCCTCGGCTATGGGGCCCAAAACAGGGTGAAATCAAGCTTTGAGCAGTCATCTGCGCAGTGATGAAGCCACTGTGGGTTGTAGGATGTTCCAATGGACCCGAATCTCTACAGAACCTCAGATCAAGTAGTCACGTACTATCTCTGATGCCCAGAGAATTTATTACCAGTCAGCACCTTCGGCTATGGGGCCCAAAACAGGGCGAAATCGAGCTCTGAGCAGTTATCTGCGCAGTTATGACGCCACTGTGGGTTGAAGGATGTTCCAATGGACCCGAAACTCTACAGAACCTTAGATCAAGTGGTTATGTACCATTGATGATGCCCAGAGAATTTATTACCAGTCAGCACCCTCGGCTATGGGGCCCAAAACAGGGTGAAATCAACCTTTGAGCAGTGATCTGCGCAGTGATGAAGCCACTGTGGGTTGTAGGATGTTCCAATGGACCCGAATCTCTACAGAACCTTAGATCAAGTAGTCACGTACTATCTCTGATGCCCAGAGAATTTATTACCAGACAGCACCCTCGGCTATGGGGCCCAAAACAGGGCGAAATCGAGCTCTGAGCAGTTATCTGCGCAGTTATGACGCCACTGTGAGTTGAAGGATGTTCCAATGGACCCGAAACTCTACAGAACCTTGGATCAAGTGGTTATGTACCATTGATGATGCCCAGAGAATTCATTACCAGTCAGCGACCTCGGCTATGGGGCCCAAAACAGGGAGAAATCGAGCTTTCAGCAATTATCTGCCCAGTTATGACGCCACTGTGGGTTGTAGGATGTTCCAATGGACCCGAAACTCTACAGAACCTTAGATCGAGTGATTATGTATCATTGATGATGCCCAGAGAATTTATTACCAGTCAGCGACCTCGGCTATGGGGCCCAAAACAGGGCGAAATCGAGCTTTGAGCTGTTATCAACGCAGTTATGACGCCACTGTGGGTTGAAGGATGTTCCAATGGACCCGAAACTCTACAGAACCTCAGATCGAGTGGTTATGTACCATTGATGATGCCCAGAGAATTTATTACCAGTCAGCACCCTCGGCTATGGGGCCCAAAACAGGGAGAAATCGAGCTTTGGGCAGTTTTCCGCGCAGTTATGACGCCACTGTGGGTTTTACGAAGTTCCAATGGAGCCGAAACTCTACAGAACCTTAGATCAAGTAGTCACGTACTATGTCTGATGCCCAGAGGATTTATTACCAGTCAGCACCCTCGGCTATGGGGCCAAAAACAAAGCGAAATCGAGCTTTGAGCAGTTATCTGCGCAGTTATGACGCCACTGTGGGTTGTAGGAAGTTCCAATGGACCCGAAACTCTACAGAACCTTGGTTCAAGTGGTTATGTACCATTGATGATGCCCAGAGAATTTATTACCAGTCAGCACCCTCGGCTATGGGGCCCAAAACAGGGCGAAATCGAGCTTTGAGCAGTTATCTGCGCAGTTATGACGCCACTGTGGGTTGTAGGAAGTTCCATTGGACCCGAAACTCTACAGAACCTCAGATCAAGCGGTAATGTATCATTAATGATGCCAAGAGAATTTATTACCAGTCAGCACCCTCGGCTATGGGGCCCAAAACAGGGCGAAATCGAGCTCTGAGCAGTTATCTGCGCAGTTATGACGCCACTGTGGGTTGAAGGATGTTCCAATGGACCCGAAACTCTACAGAACCTTAGATCAAGTGGTTATGTACCATTGATGATGCCCAGAGAATTTATTACCAGTCAGCACCCTCGGCTATGGGGCCCAAAACAGGGTGAAATCAAGCTTTGAGCAGTGATCTGCGCAGTGATGAAGCCACTGTGGGTTGTAGGATAATCCAATGGACCCGAATCTCTACAGAACCTTAGATCAAGTAGTCACGTACTATCTCTGATGCCCAGAGAATTCATTACCAGACAGCATCCTCGGCTATGGGGCCCAAAACAGGGCGAAATCGAGCTCTGAGCAGTTATCTGCGCAGTTATGACGCCACTGTGAGTTGAAGGATGTTCCAATGGACCCGAAACTCTACAGAACCTTGGATCAAGTGGTTATGTACCATTGATGATGCCCAGAGAATTCATTACCAGTCAGCGACCTCGGCTATGGGGCCCAAAACAGGGAGAAATCGAGCTTTCAGCAATTATCTGCCCAGTTATGACGCCACTGTGGGTTGTAGGATGTTCCAATGGACCCGAATCTCTACAGAACCTTATATCGAGTGATTATGTATCATTGATGATGCCCAGAGAATTTATTACCAGTCAGCACCCTCGGCTATGGGGCCCAAAACAGGGCGAAATCGAGCTTTGAGCAGTTATCAGCGCAGTTATGACGCCACCGTGGGTTGAAGGATGTTCCAATGGACCCGAAACTCTACAGAACCTCAGATCGAGTGGTTATGTACCATTGATGATGCCCAGAGAATTTATTACCAGTCAGCACCCTCGGCTATGGGGCCCAAAACAGGGAGAAATCGAGCTTTGGGCAGTTTTCCGCGCAGTTATGACGCCACTGTGGGTTGTACGAAGTTCCAATGGACCCGAAACTCTACAGAACCTTAGATCAAGTAGTCACGTACTATCTCTGATGCCCAGAGGATTTATTACCAGTCAGCACCCTCGGCTATGGGGCCCAAAACAAAGCGAAATCGAGCTTTGAGCAGTTATCTGCGCAGTTATGACGCCACTGTGGGTTGTAGGAAGTTCCAATGGACCCGAAACTCTACAGAACCTTAGATCAAGTGGTTATGTACCATTGATGATGCCCAGAGAATTTATTACCAGTCAGCACCCTCGGCTATGGGGCCCAAAACAGGGCGAAATCGAGCTTTGAGCAGTTATCTGCGCAGTTATGACGCCACTGTGGGTTGTAGGAAGTTCCATTGGACCCGAAACTCTACAGAACCTCAGATCAAGCGGTAATGTATCATTAATGATGCCAAGAGAATTTATTACCAGTCAGCACCCTCGGCTATGGGGCCCAAAACAGGGCGAAATCGAGCTTTCAGCAATTATCTGCCCAGTTATGACGCCACTGTGGGTTGTAGGAAGTTCCAATGGACCCGAAACTCTACAGAACCTTAGATCAAGTGGTTATGTACGATTGATGATGCCCAGAGAATTCATTACCAGTCAGCATCCTCGGCTATGGGGCCCAAAACAGGGTGAAATCAAGCTCTGAGCAGTGATCTGCGCAGTGATGAAGCCACTGTGGGTTTTAGGATGTTCCAATGGACCCGAATCTCTACAGAACCTTAGATCGAGTAGTCACGTACCAACCCACAGTGGCGTCATAACTGGCAGATAATTGCTGAAAGCTCGATTTCGCCCTGTTTTGGGCCCCATAGCCGAGGGTGCTGACTGGTAATAAATTCTCTGGGCATCAAAGATAGTACGTGACTACTTGATCTAAGGTTCTGTAGAGTTTCGGGTCCATTGGAACATCCTCCAACCCACAGTGGCGTCATAACTGGGCAGATAATTGCTGAAAGCTCGATTTCCCCCTGTTTTGGGCCCCATAGCCGAGGGTGCTGACTGGTAATAAATTCTCTGGGCATCATCAATGGTACATAACCACTTGATCTAAGGTTCTGTAGAGTTTCGGGTCCATTGGAACATCCTTCAACCCACAGTGGCGTCATAACTGCGCAGATAACTGCTGAAAGCTCGATTTCCCCCTGTTTTGGGCCCCATAGCCGAGGGTGCTGACTGGTTATAAATTCTCTGGGCATCAGAGATAGTACGTGACTACTTGGTCTAAGGTTCTGTAGAGTTTCGGGTCCATTGGAACTTCCTACGACCCACAGTGGCGTCATAACTGCGCGGATAACTGCCCAAAGCTCGATTTCTCCGTGTTTTGGGCCCCATAGCCGAGGGTGCTGACTGGTAATAAATTCTCTGGGCGTCATCAATGGTACATAACCACTTGATCTAAGGTTCTGTAGAGTTTCGGGTCCATTGGAACATCCTTCAACTCACAGTGGCGTCATAACTGCGCAGATAACTGCTCAGAGCTCGATTTCGCCCTGTTTTGGGCCCCATAGCCGAGGGTGCTGACTGGTAATAAATTCTCTGGGCATCAGAGATAGTACGTGACTACTTGATCTGAGGTTCTGTAGAGATTCGGGTCCATTGGAACATCCTACAACCCACAGTGGCTTCATCACTGCGCAGATCACTGCTCAAAGCTTGATTTCACCCTGTTTTGGGCCCCATAGCCGAGGGTGCTGACTGGTAATAAATTCTCTGGGCATCATCAATGGTACATAACCACTTGATCTAAGGTTCTGTAGAGTTTCGGGTCCATTGGAACATCCTTCAACTCACAGTGGCGTCATAACTGCGCAGATAACTGCTCAGAGCTCGATTTCGCCCTGTTTTGGGCCCCATAGCCGAGGGTGCTGACTGGTAATAAATTCTCTGGGCATCAGAGATAGTACGTGACTCCCCGATCTAAGGTTCTGTAGAGATTCGGGTCCATTGGAACATTCTACAACCCACAGTGGCTTCATCACTGCGCAGATCACTGCTCAAAGCTTGATTTCACCCTGTTTTGGCCCCCATAGCCGAGGGTGCTGACTGGTAATAAATTCTCTGGGCATGATCAATGGTACATAACCACTTGATCTAAGGTTCTGTAGAATTTCGGGTCCATTGGAACATCTTTCAACCCACAGTGGCGTCATAACTGTGCAGATAACTGCTCAGAGCTCGATTTCGCCCTGTTTTGGGCCCCATAGCCGAGGGTGCTGACTGGTAATAAATTCTCTGGGCATGATCAATGGTACATAACCACTTGATCTAAGGTTCTGTAGAATTTCGGGTCCATTGGAACATCTTTCAACCCACAGTGGCGTCATAACTGTGCAGATAACTGCTGAAAGCTCGATTTCCCCCTGTTTTGGGCCCCATAGCCGAGGGTGCTGACTGGTTATAAATTCTCTGGGCATCAGAGATAGTACGTGACTACTTGGTCTAAGGTTCTGTAGAGTTTCGGGTCCATTGGAACTTCCTACAACCCACAGTGGCTTCATCACTGCGCAGATCACTGCCCAAAGCTTGATTTCACCCTGTTTTGGGCCCCATAGCCGAGGGTGCTGACTGGTAATAAATTCTCTGGGCATCGTCAATGGTACATAACCACTTGATCTAAGGTTCTGTAGAGTTTCGGGTCCATTGGAACATCCTTCAACCCACAGTGGCGTCATAACTGCGCAGATAACTGCTCAGAGCTCGATTTCGCCCTGTTTTGGGCCCCATAGCCGAGGGTGCTGACTGGTAATAAATTCTCTGGGCATCAGAGATAGTACGTGACTACTTGATCTAAGGTTCTGTAGAGTTTCGGGTCCATTGGAACTTCCTACAACCCACAGTGGCGTCATAACTGCGCGGATAACTGCCCAAAGCTCGATTTCTCCCTGTTTTGGGCCCCATAGCCGAGGGTTCTGACTGGTAATAAATTCTCTGGGCATCATCAATGGTACATAACCACTTGATCTATGGTTCTGTAGAGTTTCGGGTCCATTGGAACATCCTTCAACTCACAGTGGCGTCATAACTGCGCAGATAACTGCTCAGAGCTCGATTTCGCCCTGTTTTGGGCCCCATAGCCGAGGGTGCTGACTGGTAATAAATTCTCTGGGCATAGTCAATGGTACATCACCACTTGATCTAAGGTTCTGTAGAGTTTCGGGTCCATTGGAACATCCTTCAACTCACAGTGGCGTCATAACTGCGCAGATAACTGCTCAGAGCTCGATTTCGCCCTGTTTTGGGCCCCATAGCCGAGGGTGCTGACTGGTAATAAATTCTCTGGGCATCAGAGATAGTACGTGACTACTTGATCTGAGGTTCTGTAGAGATTCGGGTTCATTGGAACATCCTACAACCCACAGTGGCTTCATCACTGCGCAGATCACTGCTCAAAGCTTGATTTCACCCTGTTTTGGGCCCCATAGCCGAGGGTGCTGACTGGTAATAAATTCTCTGGGCATCGTCAATGGTACATAACCACTTGATCTAAGGTTCTGTAGAGTTTCGGGTCCATTGGAACATCCTTCAACCCACAGTGGCGTCATAACTGCGCAGATAACTGCTCAGAGCTCGATTTTGCCCTGTTTTGGGCCCCATAGCCGAGGGTGCTGACTGGTAATAAATTCTCTGGACATCAGAGATAGTACGTGACTACTTGATCTGAGGTTCTGTAGAGATTCGGGTCCATTGGAACTTCCTACAACCCACAGTGGCGTCATAACTGCGCGGATAACTGCCCAAAGCTCGATTTCTCCCTGTTTTGGGCCCCATAGCCGAGGGTGCTGACTGGTAATAAATCCTCTGGGCATCATCAATGGTACATAACCACTCGATCTAAGGTTCTGTAGAGTTTCGGGTCCATTGGAACATCCTACAACCCACAGTGGCGTCATAACTGGGCAGATAATTGCTGAAAGCTCGATTTCTCCCTGTTTCGGGCCCCATAGCCGAGGGCGCTGACTGGTAATAAATTCTCTGGGCATCATCAATGATACATAATCACTTGATCTAAGGTTCTGTAGAGTTTCGGGTCCATTGGAACATCCTACAACCCACAGTGGCGTCATAACTGGGCAGATAATTGCTGAAAGCTCGATTTCTCCCTGTTTTGGGCCCCATAGCCGAGGGTGCTGACTGGTAATGAATTCTCTGGGCATCATCAATGATACATAACCACTTGATCTAAGGTTCTGTAGAGTTTCGGGTCCATTGGAACTTCCTACAACCCACAGTGGCGTCATAACTGCGCGAATAACTGCCCAAAGCTCGATTTCGCCCTGTTTTGGGCCCCATAGCCGAGGGTGCTGACTGGTAATAAATTCTCTGGGCATCATCAATGGTACATAACCACTTGATCTAAGATTCTGTAGAGTTTCGGGTCCATTGGGACTCTCTGGCATCCCCTGTGACGTCTCGACTGCGACTATAATAACGTTAAGCAGGGTCTCCCCTGTTTTGGGCCCTATGATTGAGTTTGCTGATTCGTTATCGATTCTCTATTATCTTTGAAGTCTCATGTGTACCCGCTCAACGTCAGACAGGTTCCCGTATGCGATGGAATTTTTTCATTCGCACGTTATTGTACACAGGTAGCTCAGTCTATCATATATTTCTCATCTCGCCCCGCTCCAGCTCTCGTCCAGCCTCAGGCCCAAATATCGGTTTCCGCTTGGTCTCGTGACTATCTCGACTATACCTTCCGAGAGTAATAAAAAAGTAATAAAATCCTGTGTAGTTCTGAGTGTCCTCAAAGCTACGCCTGTATATGGTGTTCGCTAGCGTAAGCTTACGCTGGCGAAAACCATCATATTTCAGCTGAATCATATCACACGCATATTTTGAGGACGTATTCTGAGAGTAATAAAAAGGTAATAAAAAATGAGCTATTGCACATTCCCGTACGATCCTTCCCCGGCCACGTGTTCGCTAGCGTAAGCTTCCGCTAGCGAAAACTCTCGTATTTCGGGCCCATGACCGGTAATAAATTTCTTTCTTTGGTAATAAATTAGTAATAAAATAGTAATAAAAAGTGAAATTGGTTTGGGCCCGATTCGTGAGTTAGTGTTCGCTAGCTTCAGGTACCCCCACTTCAGACGATATCACTCATGTGATATTCAAATTTGCCAACTTAGCGGTAAAACGCGGACACCTGCCAACCTCACAATTCTCAAGCATATTGCATGTTTAGCTCGAGGCGCGGGTGTTGCTTGTATTATAACGTAATCCATTCATAAGTCACCTCGCACTCTGTTATTTGCGCTGGCGCGGCGCGAACCGAGTGCAGTCCCACTTCCATTACACTATATAAAAGAGCTTGCGGCAAATGAACCAATGACGCGCAACGCGGGAGAGCGAGAGAGCTCAATCGTCCGGCAAGCTCTCTCACTTTTTCATTTCATTGGAAGAGCTGCCTCATTCTACAATACAGCGTCCATCAAGCCAAGCTCATAATGCTCTATATAGTGCAGTCGTAGGCGACTTACACCGGACACATCTCTCCTTTTGCTCAGAGAGTGAGAAAGTACGTATTCCTGGTCTCACTCTGTACCAGTCTTTATAATACACCCGGAGATAATACCGACACGGCCTCATAACGTCTTCCTTTGCGAGCGCTATGTGATGCGGCGAGTCGTGAAACTTCAACGAATTTTCATGATTATACTGACCGAGGCATACGGTCATTGAAAATGTCCATTGTCTCAATTTTGTTAGACGACCTTATTTACCTTACCATGGAAATGAGAAAGTTATGATCATTGTCCAATTGTACTTATCTGATGAAATTACTGGTCAACTATTTTATGAGGAAACTACAGTAAGAGACCTTAAACCCTTATGAGGCCTCAATTATTTTACCGTTTCATTTTATAATATCATAACAATATCGAGGCAGAGCTTAGAACATAAGTCACCCGTGTTTTTTTTCTTGTGTGTACCGTGAATTTCATAGGGATATTAAAATGATGGGGTGTTTGGATTTTTTTGATACAAGAGTGTATAAGTTGAAATATTATCCGCCTAAGGCAAAGACTATGGTCGAAATCATTATCAAAATGCGAAAACAGCCCAAGATGAAGATGAGAATTGAAATTATTCGGAGAACGTCGAGATTAATTTCCCACCCGCAAATCATACGCAATTTGTCGATCACCTTGACATCAATACCCTGAATTAGTACATTTTCATACGAACGTTGAAGTAATAGGTTTTGCACACCGAGTGACCAAATTCGAAAGCGAGGTTCGAAATGATCGAGAGAATGCGAAAACCACCCTGATACCCGAGTGTCTAATGCAATTTTTCATCAGCTGTGTGGGAAAGAAAATTAGGAAACCGTGCCATAAAATAACAATGCCGTACAAAAGATAGGAATAGAAGATTACGTTGAACGGATGCAGAAGTTGGATTTCGCATCCCGAGTGATTGGGCGGACCATACCAAAGGCGAGGATCGAAACTGTAACACAGATGCAAAATCCAGGTTTCGTGACCGCAAATTGGCGAATCCTATCTTTCGATAAACTGCGAGTGAGAATGAAAAATCTGTGTAAAAAAGACACTTTTGCGCACAGTGTGTGGAAAAATGTTATAAAGCACATGTGCGTAAAATACTCATACACAATGATCATACAGTTTTCCAAATGGCCCCATCTTTACGAGTTCTTGCAACAAGTACTTACATTCAGACAAGCTCATTTGTCACTCAAAGATACCATCATAATGATAATGCGCGATTTTTCCTGAATATTCATTTTCTCGGGGGTCGTATTGTCTCTCTCATTCTAACTCATGTAATAGTCTTGCGGTAAAAACACACCAACTAAATGCAGATGGCTGCACAGAAGACTCTTTCGTGCAACAGTTTATATACATGTATGTACAGCTGGTTACAGAGTATAATTCACGCGTTTTTTCCCCCTTTTCATGCGCGCATGGTTGGCATACACACGTCGTAGCGCTTTAACGTGGAGATTTCAATTACGCGCAACACATAAGGAGGAATACCTGCGCGGGGTGTATTATCTACACATTGAAAAAGTGAAAGTTAATTGGACGAAACTATCATCGCGTGCCTGTGACTTTTTGTGGAAACGTGTGTTATCATAATTTATTGGGCTCCCTAATAACACCCGTTCTATGTGCATAAGTCATTACACTTGAATTAACAACCCCTTTGGTGGTAATTTTCTATTGATTTTCAGATTCAATAGAAATGGAACAGAGTACCACTTCCAATCCGCTTATTTGTCGCCAAAGATGAAAAAGTGCGTTTAATAAGGACCAGGAATGATACAAAAAAAATGAAAAGAATTCTGGGAGATGGCCCGTTTTAGGATTCATATCCTTTCCAGGACTGAAAGGGTCGAGTTATATTTTCCAAGGGAACTATTCCTATGAAAAATCGCGAGTCTGCGGAGGCATGAGAGAAAATTCACCCAAAAATCGCGACCCGCAATAGCAACCAAAAATCCAAATCTCTGTGTATGATCTCCATACATGGAACAGATGCACAGGAATTATCTCGATTTGAAAAAATGACACTTCCAAAATGCCCCTTATGCGACGCTTCATGCCAAAATTAGACTTCCACACCTACCTCAAAAATTTTTCCCATCGCTCTCAGTATCGTGGATTCGCCCCTCAAAACAGAGTAGAAATCAAGCAACAAACGGCCAGAATTCCTCAGCGCGACGTGCAAAAAGGCATCATCATAAGTATCTCTCATGCTTATTCGAGCCAGCATCGCATGCATGTGCGTACCGCATGTTGAAAAGGTTCGAAGAGGCTGATGTAACGACGTTCTGCTTCTTGACAATTCAGTGTCAGTTGCCTGAGTTAAATATAAAAAAAAACGTAACCTTCCTCTCAAGAATATATATACGGGTCTTAGTAATGCCTGGTAAGCATGATACAATTCGATATACTGCATAATATACCGTATGAATTAAACAAACGAGATCCTCAACGATGCGGAAGGAAGCGAAAAAAGGGGACACAACCACAGAACTCATTTTGCGGAAGATAGGGCGGAAAGCTGTTAATATGAACTGCTCGGTAGTATGGTTTTACGAATGAGCCAATCAAAGTGTAAGGTGGTGGGCCTGGCAATTTGAATTTTGATACTTACTGGGCAAGGTATTAATATGAGGGCCGGGAAGCTCTTTGACTTACTGTACAAAAATGGCGCACTAGGTAATCGTCTGCTTCCTGATTCAAGAAAAACCTGTGCTATTAATTAGTAAGTTACGCAAAAAAAAAAGTTTTAGAAGCATTGATTGGCAATCATTTAAACTCCTCAGAACTATTGGCTCTCGATACTTTTCAATAAATAAAATTGGCAGACTATTCCTGCACTATGAATGTTTCTAATCGGTTAGAGCTTCCAGAAGATGTTCCATCCCAGAATAAATTGATAGTCATTTTTTCAACATTGATTCCTACCGCATCACACTGGAAAGAATTCCTTCTCGTTTTTCAGTACGATCGTATTGTAAATTTTTTCACAAGGATGTATTGAATATTCAATACATGGCATTGAATCATTTTTCAGCACGATTTATTGAAAAGCAACAACTTACATTGAATATTCAATTACTGCATCTTGAATATTCTAAACGTCAGTAAAATGAACGTTTTTTAAATAAATAAAAATAATTCTTGCCTTGAAACTATCCGAATTTCACACTCATTCACGTGAGAATGACACCCTATCAATAGTGCTAAGAAAAAACGTATCTGATTTTGCAATTTCGTCCGTGATGGGCTTTGAACTAGAGATCCTTCGGTTTGTAGTCTGGAGGCATGACCACTGCGCTGCTGAAACAGATATCTGATGGGGCTGCCTGAGAAGGCCTTGATTACCTTAGACATGTACACCAAAGTTTTCGTGCCATTTTGGCTTCTTATGAATGAAACTTGATGATTCGTAAGTAATTCAACTCAATACAATCTCCAAGTGTGTAGAGTGTTAAATAGTTGTCGAGAATTACGATCAACAAATAGTCATAAACAGTTGCAAAACACGCCATCGTTCCAAAAATTTTCTCGCATTTTTGCCACATTTTGAGTGAGAATCCTTTGACTGAGCATGTAATGAAAAGCAATAGCTTTTCCGAGGAAAATTCTCGGAGTTACACAATGAGATGGAGATAAATTCTATACTTGAATACATCACTTGCATGACTTGTGCAAGTTTTGAGGATGTTTTCTGCAAACGATTCGGAACTATTACAGAATTTCCCGAAGGCCTTACACGGAGAACTTCGAGTGCAGATTGTCGAATAGTTTTTCAAATAGGTACATGGAAATGAGAGTGTTATAGAGCTACTACTTTACACTATATCTACCATTACAAATTACCATCCTATGATGTATGTACAAGAAAGATACAACAGATAAGCGGAAGAATTTCGATTCTTCGAAGGAATTAACTAATGATTGAACTAAAGATCAAAATATTTGTGACTTGAGTGTACTTTTCAATACGAGTTTGATGGAAAGTTGTTGAGGTTGTTGAATGTTTATTGTACGATCCCTTGGGAATTATCAATCATCGTCCTTAAAGTCATGAAACTTCGTATTAAATCTGATTTCAGACAAGATTTATTAAAAATTCAGACGATTTTGTATTGAATGAAGAATTCAATTCGAAAATTATTGAATATTCAACAAAATCGTACTGAAAAAAGTGCTGAATTTCAATTTTTTTTCCAGTGCAGTTTCTTTGTAAAGGCCATTAACGCACTTCAGTCGTATCATAAAAGAAGTAAATGAGAGATTCCACATTTTTTTTGAACCGCCAGGAATTGACGAAGGGAGCGAGAAGGAAGTTAAGTTTGTGTGGCGTGTAATTAAAGGTCTGAAGAAGAGCCAGACCTAAGACTTCAACCTAATTACAGTCAAATTTACGAACTTGAGTTACTAATTAATGCTTATTGCCACATAAGGATGACCGGTAGTGATTTTGTATCAATGAAAGTATTTTTCGTTAGCTTGCAAGTAGGGTAAGTGTTCCAACATGCCCTCTGTACCCAACATGCCCCCATATGTCGGTCTCAGGAATAAGCACTCGTTGACCTTTCCGCAAATTCTTTCTCCGTTTGATATATTGAAATATGGGGAGATCAGGTGGTTTGGATCGGCACCGAATGTTTTCTGTATCCCCCAGAAAATTTGAAGTGAGATTTTGCGTTTTCCGCGTTTGTTTAGATGTGCAATCGACTAAGAAATTACGTTTGGTAAAACGGTCTGGCTACACGAGCCAATCATCGTACGCGAACGATAGAGTCGCGTACGCGAATTCCCTCAGAAGACTAGGGTCGAGAGCATTTTAGTTTGAGTATCGAACAGAAACGCCCATGGCAACCAATCGGTGGACTTTCGCGTACGCTAACCAGGTCAAGCAGATTTAAGTACGCGAATTCGCGTATCGAACCCGTTCTTCTAGAATCGCGCATGGCAACCGACTGATTGATATTCGCATACGCTAACCAAGACATGCGGATTCCCGTATCGAATTCGTTCTTCTAGAACTGCGTATGGTAACCAATGGGAGGGTACTCACGTAGAGTGAGTACGCGAATCTGCATGTCTTGGTTAGCGTACACGCGAGTCTGCCGTTTGGTTTGCATACGCGATTCTAGAAGAATGCGTTAGATACGCGAATTTGCGTACGGGAATCTGCATGATCTGGTTAACGTACGCGAAATTCCACCAATCGGTTGCTATACACGGCTCTAGAGGAACGAGTTCGATACGCGAATTCACGTACGCATATCTGCATGTCTTGGTTAACGTGAGCGAATACCCATCTGTTAGTTGCCATACGCGATTCTAGAAGAACGAGTCAGGTACGCAAATCCGCATGATCTGGTGAGCGTACGCGAAAGTTCACCAATTGGTTGCCATACGCGATTCTAGGAGAAAGAGTCCGATACCCGTATCCGCGTATGCGAATCTGCATGATCTGGTTAGCGTACGCAAAAGTCCACTGATTGGTTGCCATACGCGATTCTATTGGCCCGTTCTACATGGGATGCGCTCATCGTGTAAGCGTACGCGCATACGCTTGCGCTTGAAGCATTTGATGCAAAAAATTTCATGAAGCAGCCTTGGCCGTCCTTTTTACTAAAAAATTTCACAAGTGGAGAGTTGGTTGATGATTGGTGAGCCCCAAGTGACATTATCGAGCCAAAAAATCAAGTTTCTTCATGTTTCACCATAAACAAATACAGAAAAACATCAGTGGTGCCACGCGAGCCTCTTCGGGAGGAAATACAGGTTGAGCAACGTTTTCACGATTCAGTATCCGGATTGGTGACCGTTCATCTTGCTCTTGCCAAGTTTCTGATCCCAAACAAAGTTATAGTCTTCGCAAGCTACAACGGGTGGTCCCCAATCCGGACACTGAATCGCGAAAACGTTGCTCAACCCGGATTACCTCCCGAAAAGGCTTGCGCGGCCATCGTTGATATTTTTCTGTATTTGTTTGAGGAAAAAGATGAACGAATTTGATCTTTTGGCTTGATAATGTCACTCGGGTCTCACCAATCATCAATAACTCTTCCCTCGTCAAAATTCCAAGTAAAATACGACTGCTAAGGCTGCTTCATGAAATTCTCTGCATCAAATGCTTCAAGCGCAAGCGTATGCGCGTACGCTCACGTGGTGAGCGTATGCGCATACGCTTGCGCTCAGAGCATTTAATGCAGGAATTTCATGGAGCAGCCTTACCAGTCGTTCTTCACACAGAATTTCCCCAAGGGATGAGTTGGTTGATGTTTGGTGAGCTCCGAATGATATGATCGAGCCAAAAAATCAAGTTTCTTCATGTTTTTCCACAATCAACTAGAGAAAAACATGAGCATTGACCACCGTAAGAGTTACCCGCTCTTCCATTATCGGTGAAATACGGGGCCCTTGACATTGATTAATGGCGGTCTCTGCGTGACATCTTTGGATCAGAAAAACAACTTCCTTCATGTTCTTCCATTAACAAATACAAATACCAGCAGTGGCGGCCTCGCGAGCCTTTTTGGGGAAAAACCCAGGTTGAGCAACGTTTTCGCAACTCAGTGTTCGCATTGGTGACTACCGGTCTCAGTTTGCGAAGACTGTAACTTTGTTTGGGATCAGAAACTAGGCAAGAGTAAGACAAGCGGTCACCAATCCGGATACTGAATCGCGAAATCCTTGCTCAAACTACATTTTTTTTCTGAAAGGCTCGCGCGGCCAACGCTCATGTTTTTCTCTATTTGTTCGTGGAGAAACATGGAGAAACTTGATTTGTTGGTTCGATAATGTCACTCGGGGACCACTAATCATCACAACCAACTCTTCACTAATGGAAATTCTGAGTGAAAAATGACTGGTGAGGCTGCTTCAGGAAATTCCCTGTATCAAATCGACGCCTCTTACGAAGATAAACACATCCGCTAACGCCCACGAAGAAAAACACGGTGGCCGAAGATTAGCATTTGCTTTGTTATGGCCACGAAGATTAACACTTACTGTTTACGCCACGAAGATCAACACTTACGCCTCAGCGCCACGAAGATCATCTCTTACTGCTTAAGACCACGAAGAGTAACACTTACTCCCCAAACTGCACGAAGATTAACACATTCGCGCATTTTTTTTCTTGACGGGACGAAGACTATAAGTATTCCGTCTTAAGGCCACGAAAAGTAACACATTTTCCTTTACGCCACGAACACTAACACATTCGTAGACTCCATTCTTGAAGGGACGGAGATTATAAGTACTTCGTCTTAAGCCCACGAAAAGTAGCATATTCTTCTTAGCGGAACGAAGGCTAACACAATCACTTACCGTTCATCGTCACGTCAAAGAGAATGTGTTGTTTTTCATTCCATCGAGAAGAATGTGTTAGTCTTCGTGGCGTAGAGGAAAATGTGTTACTTTTCGTGGGCTTAAGACGAAATACTTATTGTCTCCGTCCCTCCATGAATGAAGTCTACCGATGCATTAATTTTTGTGCCGCTAAAGAGAATGTGTTTTTTTTTCGTGGCCCTAAGACGAAATACATAGTCTCCGTCCCTTTGAACAAGAACGTGTGCAAGTGTGTTATAGTCTTCATACCGTTCAAGAGGAAGTGCTAGTTTCATGGGCCGTTGAGCAGTAAGTGTTAGTCTTCGTGCCCCTAAGGAGTAAGTGTTAGTCTTCGTGGACTTAACGAGAATGCGTTAATCTTCGTGTCCCTAAGGAGTAAGTGTTAGTTTTCGCGGACCTAAGGAGAATCCGTTAATCTTCGTGTTCACAACGAATAAACGTTAATCTTCGTCAGTCACAAGAAAAGAGGTGTTTATCTTCGTAAGAGGCGTCGAAATGCTATGAGTGCAAGCGTATGCGCGTACGCTCACGCGCTGAGCGCATCTTATGTAGAACGAGCCATTATAAGAACGGATCCGATACGCGAATCTGCATGACCCGGTTACCCTACGCGAAAGTCCACCGATCGGTTGCGGCTTGTTCTAAATAGGATGCGCCTAGCGCGTGAGCGTATGCGCACACGCTTGCGCTCAAAGCATTCAATGCAGAGAATTTCATGAAGCAGATTTACCAGTCGTTTTCTACTCAGAATTTTCCCAAGGGAAGAGTTGGTTGTCAATTGGTAGGCCCCGACTGACATTGACGAGCCAAAAATCAAGTTTCTTCATGTTTTTCCACAATCAATTAGAGAAAAACATCAGCGTTGGCCACCCTAAGAATTACCCGCTCTTTCATTATCGGTGAAATACAAAACCTATGACAGTGATTGATAGTGGTCTCCGGATGACTTCTTTGTGTCAGAAAAACAATTTTTCTCGTGTTTTTTCATGAACAAATAGGAAGAATCAGCAGTAGCGGCCCAGCGAGCCTCTTCCGGAAAAATTCAGGTTGAGCAAAGTGTTTGCAACTCGGTCCGCATTGGTGAACACCCGTCTTAGTTTGCGAAGACTGTAATTTTGTTTGGGATCAAAAACTACGCAAGATCAAGATGAGTGATCACTATCCCGGATACTGAATCACGAAAATGTTGCTACACCTTATATCTTTTTCCGAAAAGGCTCGCGCGGCCAACGCTGATGTTTCTCCCTATTCGTTCATGGAAAAACATGGAGAAACTTGATTGGTGAACTCGATAATGTCGGTCGAGGCCCACCAAGCATCAACCAGTTCTTTACCTGTGGAAATTCCGAGTGGAAAACGACTGGTGAGGCTGCTCCATGAAAATCCCTGCATCAAATGCTTTGAGCGCAAGCGTATAAGCGTTTACGCTTACGCGCATACGCTTGTGCTCAAAGCATTTAATGCAGGGAATTTCATGAAGTAGCCATACCAGTCGCTTCCCACTCAGATATTCCCCAAGGAAAGAGTTGGTTGATGATTGGTGGGCTCTGAATGACGTGATCGAGCCAAAAACTCAGGTTTCTCGATGTTTTTCCACTATCAACTAGAGAAAAGGATCAGCGTTGACCGCCCTAAAAGTTACCCGCTCTTTCATTATCGGTGAAATACGGGACTCATGAGATTGATTGATGGCGGTCTCTGGGGGACATCTTTGAGTCAGAAAAACAATTTCTTCCGTGTTTTCCCATGAAAAATAGGGAAAACCAGCAGTGGTGGCTCCACGAGCCTTTCAGGAAAGAAATCCAGGTTGAGCAAGGCTTTTGCAACTCAGTATCCGCATTAGTGCCCAAGCGTCTGAGTTTGCGAAGATTGTAACTTTGTTTGGGAACAGGAACTAGGCAAGAGCAAGATGAGCGGTCACGAATCCGGATACTGAATCGCGAAAACGTTGCTCAACTTTTATTTTTTTCCGAAAAGGCTCGCGCGGCCACCGCTGATGTTTTTCTCCATTTGTTCTTTGGAAAACATGGTAAAAATAAATTTGTCGGCTCGATTATTTCTCTCGGGGCCCATCAATCATCAACAAACTCTTCACTTGTGGAAATTCCAAATGGAAAACGACTGGTTAGTCTGCTTCATGGTAACCCCTGCATCAAATGCTTTGAGCCCAAGCGTATGCACGTACGCTGAAGCGCTGAGCGCATCCTATGTAGACCGAGCCAGAGGAACGAGTTTGATACGCGAATTCGCGTACGCAACTCTGCATGTCTTGGTCAACGTAAGCGAATACCCATCTGTTAGTTGCCATACGCGATTCTAGAAGAACGAGTCAGGTACGCGAATCCGCATGATCTGGTTAGCGTACGCGAAAGTCCACAGATTGGTTGCTACACACGACTCTAGAGGAACGAGTTTGATCCGCGAATTGGCGTACGCTAATCTGCATGTCTTCGTTAATGTAAGCGGATGCCCATCTATTGGTCGCCATACGCGATTCTGGAAGAAGAAGTTAGGCACGCAAATCCGCGCACGCGAGCACCCTCAGATTGGTTGGATACGCAAATCTCACTAGTTTCTCCCATAGTCGTACGCGACCATAGGTAGTTTCGTGCCGGTGTTCCGACTCGCGTATGCTAATAATGACTCCAGGGCACTCTGAAATTTCCTTTTGAATACGCCAACGAAAACGCTCTCGGCCCTAGTCCTCTAGGGGAATTCGCCTACGCGAATCCATCGGTCGCGTACGATAATTAGCTCTGTGTAGGCAGATCGTTGGTAAAACCCGTGCCAAAAATTTTTGCTTGAACAAATCTCAATGTACTTAAGCGCATTCGATTCCGCACCCCCAAGACCTTCAGAATCCGTTTTTTGGAAGGGTCAAACTTAGATTTGGAGCAATTTTATGAAATAAATACGAGGTTCGTTGGCAAAAATGGAGGCCAGAATTTGTGTGTACCCAACATGCCCCCATGTGGTTATTCCGAGAGGGCGTACACTACGACTTTTTGTACTGCTCAGGATAGGTTTACTATCTCCTAAACCATCAGTGAGAACTCACTGAACTTCAGTTAGTCTGGGATCAACTCTGACTGAAGACTTCAGTGAGGAGTTTCAGTGAGTATCCACTGAAGTCGCACTGAAACTTCAGTGACCTTGGGTAGCCAGACGAGTCCCCATCACTGAAGTTTCTGTGAGCACTACTGAAATTTCAGTCGGACCATCCATCTGAAATTTCAGTGGTCTTTGGTGTCAGACGGGCCATTGTCACTGAAGTTTCAGTGAGCACCATTGAAACTTCAGTGACGACGGCCCACCCGACTCTAATGGTCACTGAAATTTCAGTGATGCTCACTGAAACTTCAGTGACAAGAACTCGTCTGACTTCAAAGGCTACTGAAATTTCAGTGATTGGTCTCACTGAAATTTCAGTGATGTTCACTGAAACTCCAGTGATGGGGACTTGTCAGACCACCCAAGCTCGCTGAAGTTTCAGTGCGACTTCAGTGGATACTCACTGAAGCTACTCGCTGTAGTCTTCAGTCAGAGTTGATCCCAGACTAATTGAAGTTCAGTGAGTTCTCACTGATGGTTTCGGAGAGAGTATCCCACCAAATAGGTCGGAAATGAAGTTCTGGACTGGCCAAAAGCTCCAAATGTGGTTGCACGGCGAAAAAAATGGATGAAAACAATTGTATGCACTTGACCGTCGATTTACATCGATTGGGGGGGGGGAGGGGGGTTTAAGACAGCTCAGCTCCAGTTGATCAAAGTTAGACGTACTTCAGCTAATTTTGAAAGTCTTAGGTTAAGCTTTGAAGAGAACTGAGGTACACTCAATAGCAATCTGAACTGGTCGAAGATTTTTGAATCTCGAGCTCTGGCTGGTTCAAAACAATAGATCGCCTAACCTGATTGGTTAGATTGAAAAACGTTCGATCATTTCAGATTGCCCCCAAGTGTACATTGAAAAATAAAATCGCTCAAGAAAGGCATTCTGGTATAGGCTTACCTCATGTATAGCACTTTAAACTCACTAACCCCTACTTTGAACATGATTTTTGGATACCCGTGCCATATAATATCGTATGAGACTGCGTGCGTGTGGGTGGGCAGTTTTGTCACGAAGGACCCATAGCACTCGCTTCGCTCGTGTCATAGACAATCTTTCGTACAAAACTACCCATCCAAGTGCAATGTCATAATATAATATTTTTTCTTACACAGATAGGTAATCTGAAAATGGGTAAATATTTTGAAAAAGTGAAGAATGATCAATTTCATCAGCTTGCTCGAATGAGAAAAGATCTATGGTAAATATATAACAGATCCCGGGCACTTTTTGTTACGTAGGAAAACCTTTTCGAAAAATAGTTTTACACCCTCCCCCGGGCCCCACCGAGCTTTTTGAACAAGGCATAGTAGTCCTATTTTGATAAAATCTAGACAGAAACCACCACTCGTTCTTTTTTTTACTGAATTCTGGCCATGCTTTTCATGGGGAAATGATTTGTAATTCATCCGAATTTAACGTAATCAAGAATATGGATAAGCTTGAATCGAGCTGGTTTTCAATCTTGACATGTTCGAGGATGTTTTGAAAATAATTAAAAACCAGCTAAAATACTTCATGTATCAGATTTGAATATGGAATTGAATAGCGTGGTTATACATGGTTTCATAAAATTGGAATGTCGCTCCAAATTTTCTTAATTTGACTCGTTCGAGAAAAGGTAAACCAGATACATATATGGAATTCAAAATGCATTTCTTATGCGAACATTACACTTCGATGGTTACTCTGATATCTCTCTGAAAACGACCAATTTGAAACTAAACTTTACCGATATTGATTGAGCCCAATCGCGTGCTTCAAAAAAACTCATCCTAGAAAATTTAGCCAATCATACAGTGCAATATGTAGTAGTTTTTTAACGTTTTCAAGTAGAAATTCATGACCACTATGAAGGAGTAAATATGAGGCGCAGCAAAATCTGCGCAAAATTACGATCGTAAAATATTTTAAAGCTCAGTCACGTGCTTGGAAATAAAGTTTTGGCGGAGCAGCAAATTGAGTTTCGCGGAGACACTTCACTTCTCGTTTTCTGCCCATCTCCTCAAGTTGCCGCATACTTATTTATCCGCGTCCCTCGTCACTTCGTAGTAGCATCGTGACTTAAGATACCGCGTCATGGTTCTCCTCCCTATTCCAGTTGCAAGTTACATCATCACAAGCCAGAATATATATGTATCTTTCAGCTTGTTAAGTTACAACCTTACAAACTAGACACGCATCTACCTGTAGCTCATTCTCATCTTGATTCTCTAAAAATGAATCCTGAGGTGCATCTATCTCCATAACGGCAAAGCAATTTCAAGATTGGATCGGGACACGATGACGTGTCAAGGATTTGCTGCGCGATTTTGCT
Organism: Eretmocerus hayati; assembly: GCA_029851415.1. NCBI lineage: Eukaryota > Metazoa > Arthropoda > Insecta > Hymenoptera > Aphelinidae > Eretmocerus > Eretmocerus hayati. The sequence continues at coordinate 134,468,731 of CM056742.1, read as the reverse complement.
CACTTTCTATAGCGGCATTTTTTTCAACTTTCTCGCCTCTTCGTGCGTATGCTGTCTAAGGTATATTGATTACACAAGAAAGTAAGTTTGACATACGCTAATCAAATGCATTTTTTCGTGTCCATTTACAATGGAAATTCCTAGGTAAGCTTCAAGGAATGGAATTGAGGAGGAAAGTTAGAATCTGAATCCGATCTTCTTAAAAGCGTGACAAGTAAATGCTTGCATACTGAAGGATGCATGACTTTTCAAGCTTATTAGCCTGCTGAGGGAATGATTTACAATTGTTTCATCGAAATTTTTCCGATATAAAGGTGATTAGAGGCTCATCATAAGGACATGATGATCACTCTCTTCGGAAGCTTTCAAAACTTGATGGGTTTGAAATCAAGATGCTCCCCCATAATCTCTACAAAAAGGATTTCTCAAATGTATTTCACTTCTCAAAACTGATTTTCTCGGAATGAGAATAAAATTAACGTCAAATGTCTTCAATCTAGAACTGATTGCTCTAGATGAGAAATTTCCTTCAAATTTTGAGGAAAACATGTGCTCAAGACGTCAATTTGAGAAAAAATTGAACTTCTCGGAAGAATTGTTTTCGAATTGAGAAAATGAAAATCTCGTACATAAAGAAAAATTTTCTCAAAAGTTATACCCGTATTGTGTTTACAATCTTCATAACTCCGGTGATGGGTTATAATGTTCCAAGGCACCGCTCATTTTGCATATTTTTTGACATAAGTCGAACACTGAGGTTGATTGCAAAATTCCGTTACTTACGCGTGCGATATTTCCCGAGAGAAACATCATATGTATTCTGACCAAAAGGCAACTTTGAGTCAGCACATCTCCGTTGACAGAAATTGATCGTTGCCGAGTTGGGGCGTACAAGTTTGAAAATTTTCCTACCATCCGAAATCATCTTTTCGCGAGCCAACGAGATCTGCCGCGGTGACTTCGAATCAAATTTTACAATGGGTACGTAGTTACTTAATTTTTAGAAACTGCTTTGTGCAATTCAATGGCTCCTCTGTCCATGTAACTAACCTCAACCAAAACGTTGTTTTTATTGAGCCAAATACACTTCATATCATTGACTTTCTTCGAAAAACGACACTTTGGTCTTGAGCTTCATCGACTATCTGTATAAATATACTCTCCTTATATTATATTGATTTTACGCAACCCATAATTTTCCATGGCCGTGTTGATTTCTCAAAGATGAATCAAGGCAAATCTTGAATGTCAATAGACAAATTTATGCAAGCCGAGCTCAGAGTTCATTAAAATTCAAATACAACAAAAATTTAATAAGTGGGTTGTGGTTTGATCACGAGTAAAATGAATAATTTTTTCGGAAAAAGGATACCCCCTTGAGACTTGCGGCTTCTCAGAGAGATGAGATGTTCTTGTTCTCGAATTGAGAAAATTCTATAACAAGAGATTCGGAATTTCTCAAATGTGCACACACTCTCAACTAGAAAAGTGGGTTCTCGTTTCGAGGAATCCTTTTTGTAGTGTTCTGCATCAGATTTCAAAATAGATCATTGGACCTAAAATCAAAAGGCTGGAAAGTTATCACCTCTTGGAAACGAAAGCATGAACCCATAACTTTTGAATGTATACTACAATTATTGGTTTTAAGCTTAGAGAAAATCCAAAAAAAAACTAAGAAGAAATCTTCGAATTGCTTCACTAATCCAGAGTCACAGAACTATTTCGCCAAAAAGATGATTGTTTACATGTCCTCTTTTTCCGGTATCTCTTTTTTCTCTGAATAAGGAGTTGAATTTTGGGGGTTTCAAATTACGCTTGGGCTACTGTGTATGATGTGTGTTGATATAAGATTACACCATCTCAGAAAAACTGTAAAAACATGGCGTGAGAGGCGCGTGGGTGAAACTGCTCGATAACGAAGAAAGGTTATTTATTGCCACTATCAAGATATATTAAATCCCAAATGAATTAGCCCACCAGAGATGAGGAAAGTCGTAACCCATCCTCAAATTAGATTTCAGCTCTCTGAGGAGACATAAAGGTATAAGATCAACAGCTTGACAAACTCGAGGCTTATCGCTTAAATTTTTAGCACAAATTAGACGATCTCGTGCAAAGACCAAGCCACTGTAAATTTAATTCTAGCTCGTTCTCAATTTCAGTTTGTTGAGATTTTTGGGTGTAATATTTCATTATCATTACAACGATGGAGAGACGAAAAACTATCAAGCGCACTATTTATCAATGTTCTGAATCGTAAAGCTCAACGATCGGTAACTGCTACTCAAATAGCGATTCCAGTGCGAACTATTGAGGAAAAAGTATTTGGGACGCAGAAGCTGTACATGCGACCAAGATTCATTAGGCATGCTAATGAAACTAGTGAGATACTTTTGCTTTGGAATTGGATAAAATTCCAACAATTTAACACTAGAACCACTTGCAGAAATCAGATAACCGATTTTATGCATTCCAGTGCGAACATATTCGTTATCTCAATTATGCAAGCTAATATATTTCCAACACTGGCCCACACAAGATCCAAGGACATTTTCCACCTGATTTCATCAAAAAAATTTCAACGAAAAACTTGTAGCGTGGATTAAGGTAGGAAGGAAAATGACTTCTCAAATCTTTCTGAAGGTTCATCTCAAGACTAAATTGGTCAAATTCTTAAATGAACATCCAAGAAACGAAAAATTCCTTGATCAATCAAGAAGAACAACTATGAGCATTATAAAACTCGAACACAGACAATATTCAATTCATTCAAGAAAATTTGTGCTAAGCTGCGAGGTCAGAACTACTTTTCCGGAGAAACTGATATAAATGGGAGATTATCCCATTCCAGCTGTTGGTATTTTCTCCAACCAAAGAGAAATCATCCGAGTTCAATATTTTTATCCAATGAAGTGCGGATAAAAGTCTTGGAAACTAGGAAATCTGAGAAGTTTCAGTAGGAACGTACAAAAACCTAAATTTCACTACTTATACGTAGATGAGGCTGACGGCGTCATGAATACAATTGTCAGTGATAAAAACAAAGTGCCTGGCAAGATGCACGCTCAGAGGGAAGCTTTACAAATCGCGAAGCGATCGTCTCGAATTTCGTGTATCGCTGCATCAGTGCGAAAGTGATCCGATGCAATGCAATAGATCTCTTTAGCGCACTGCAGCATATAACACTCGGACATGTAAACACGCGGTCACACGCGCGCTTCTGAGTGCTGATGGTGGCGTTATATTTAGTGTACATTCTGAAATACGCACCCCTACAGGTGCACGCTCGCGGGCTAATAACGGGAAAAGTAAAACGAATCACCTCTCACTCTTTTACCAACATAGGGCCCCAGGATGGCAGCTGCTACATATATATAGCTCCTCCGTCACCATGCAGTGTGCGTCTGGGGCAGAAAAAAAATTGAAATTCCTACTTGAGTTTGCGTGCTCTTGTAAGTTTGTGCAATGTAACTTCACCGTTGACTCGAGCGTATCACGTGTATATCGAGCTATTCTTCATCAGAAAGATGTAGGTGTAAAAAAAGAGCAAGGAAGAAAAAAAGACGCAGAAGAAAGAGGAGAAAGAGTGGTGGTGCAAGTCGTAAACACGACCACTAGTGTTATTTTGCTGCATACGTATTTCTACGAGAGTTGCATTGCTATTGGAGGATGGTTTTCCCGATAATTTGTCGTCGATTGAGAACACTCGCTAGTAGACTAACTTTATGCTGGATTGGATTTCTTAAAATTGATTCGATCAAATTTTTCCACGGATAAGCATCTAGAAGGAAAAAATTTTTCGAATCCCGCGAAATTTGAAATCATAATTTATTGTACTATACCAGATACACGTTGAGATGATCGTTTTTCCCTTTTTATCGGGAAGGAGTCTTTGATTTGGGTTCCGAGAGAATGACAATATCCCCCGCCCCTCTCAAGCCCAAGTTAACCGCAAAGATAATTTTCTGATTCTGGAAGACAAACGCACTCCCCAGCCCCAGTCTCTCGGCATTGAGAATCCCTGGATTCCAGGGGCTCGACGAGTTCCTAGTCTTTTCCAACATTCAGATTACAAGAAAGCTCGACTTTGAGCCGCAAATGGGTTCTTCAGATCCTGAAATATTAACCACCCCCAGCCCCAGTCGATTGCAAGGGGGATCCTCTGCTGATCCTGGGAGTCTGACATAGGAATCTCCGGATCTCAGGAGCTCGACTAGACCCCCATTTTTCCCACAAGTCAGACTACAAAAACGTTCGATTTCACCCAAAAGATGGGATCTTCGGATCCTGGAAGAGTAATGACTTTCTGGCCTCAGTTAATTGTGAGCGGGATCTGCTGCTAATCCTGAGATTCGGACGCACTTCCCAGACCAGTCTTCAAGTTCCGGATCCCGCGAGCTGGACGAGTCCCCAGTCTTTCCCACTACTCTGCCCAATCTCCTCTCAATGAATCAGACACCGTGCATTTTCTTGTATGTGTCTGCGAAGGTTTTCCCTTCTGAGACTACGAATAGTTCGACTTCATCCTGAAAGAGAAATCATCGAATCCTAGGAAAGTAACGACTCTTCAACCCCAGCCGATTGCAAGTGGAATTCTACCATGAAAGACAGACGCACTCATCCACCTTAGTTGACAACCCCAACACGCAGCAATGCTTGCTTATCACTATTATGTTCGCCTCTGTGCGTATGATTTCGGCATGGTATCTTATCCCACACAAGAACAACCGTTCTAGCGTTACCCCCTTGTATCTTTCCTCTTTACTCTATTCTTCATTTATCCCTTCTTTCTTCTGAGACTATAGAACTTTTAGGTTGGTTTACTCTGGGAAAGGAGCTCACTTGGTAGGTAACTGATTTTTTTGGGGGGATTTCGAGACACTACACACATTCTTATGTTTGTCTATGAAGATTCCCCATTTCAAACCCAGAAAAAATCAAAGAAAATTTTCGGTAAATCTCAAAGGTTGAAATCCACGGTAGTTTTGGAGCATTGAGCAGACGATTTTCGAGTATTCCTACAAAATAATTGATCAAAATATGATCCAAAAGATTCAATCTTGAAAATTGACATTTCCTCCAACAAAGACCGGTCCAAATGACATCCATCTACGGAGTCACATTCTGTAGTTCAAAATATACAGATGCCAAAGTTGGGATTCATCGATTGAACCTCGATTGCACCCCAAGTACACACAATGGGAAGAAAGAGACTGAAAACTAATTTTGGAAAAAATTCCAACATTTGGTGAGGACGATCAAACATACACGCACATCATTCAAAAAGCCCATTCATAACAGTGTCTATGGGCAAAAATGTAGAACCTTAGAAAGCTCGTCATTATAGAAGCAAATCATTCGCGGTTGTAGAAAAGGACTTGCCTGTGCTTACCTTATTACAAGTCAGCCAAAGGATAATCGAGTTCTCGTGTCGCAGTGGACCGCCCAGTTTGCTGCCCCCGGCGAGCCGTTGCTGTCTCAGGATCTCCGAGTGCGTCGTGCCGTGTTGCTCGAAGATCTGCAGCGATCTGCACAGAATGATGCGAATGCGTCATTTGCGGACGACGAATACTTTTAACTTCTTTTTTCGGATGTCTCGCAAATAGCTGTTGCATAAATGCAGTGAGGCTCCCGCAGTGTGTTTTTCTCTTTCCAGAGTTATAGTCATGTGAAACAGAACCAGCTCTGGTTGAAAAATGTAAAACTAAAGCACCTCATTCTTTCTCCCTTTGATTCGAGTTCAAGTTTATAAAAAAGAAGGTCGATCAACTGTTGGACCAATAGATAGGCTAAACATTAAAATTTAATCATTTTATGTCCCTCGACGCATAACGCGCGCCATTACGTGCCCCTGCGCTAACGCGTAACGGATCGTTTATGCGCCGGGGGACATAAGAGTTCGATGTACCTCAATGTGGAAACGCGGTTTTTCACGGCTCGTGCTGAAAAGTGCGTTTTCAGCACTAGTCGTGAGAAGCCGTGCTTCCGCAACTCACAGCAACTCAGGTACTTAATCTTCTATTACAACTAAACAGCTGCCTTTTCGTTGCCTTGGAAGGGAAGTCTTATCGGGGCATCAATTTTGGACTCATTCTTAAAACACTAATTTGATACTAAAGCTAGAAAAACGTATAACTTGGCCATAGGTTGAACAATATCTTTATACAACCATAGCAATTTACTTGGGAGGGATGATGGAAAAGGAAATAGAATAAAAGCGAGGAAAGGTGTTGGGAACTTCTGATTGGCCCGATATAAATATCTCAAAGCGAAGAAGAAAAGTTGAGAATCCATTGGTGAAATGCAGAATACATAAATGGAGACTTGAAATTATTGGGTCACTTTCGACAGAAGTTCAATAGCCCGATATGAATTGCTAGTTTTATAACTCGTTCGATCCTAAAATGAAGTAGAATTACGCAGATGTCTTAGAAAAATGCTTACGATGATTCTTATCGAAAACTTGAGCTCGTATATCGATTTATGTGACAGAAAAGTGACTTTATTCCTATAGGAATCCGAACCCGTAAGTAATTATAATTATTGCATCAATTTTGAAATGAGTGAATAGTGTCGGCTGGTACATACATATTCACAAAGAAACTTTTGCTTTTTGCATCGACCAGATTCTGGGCAACTAACAAACGTGCCAATCTAGTGACAAACGTGACAATATTTCATTCTTCATAGTCGAGGACATAATTAAGAATCGAAAAAAAAGGGCACAGAAAGCTTGAGAGAAGGAATAGCCAATGATCCAGATCAATGAATGAAAAAAAAAATAAAAAAAATTGATGGAGCATGCAGTTCTATTAAGGGGAGCACCAACCTTGCGGGTCCTAGATCTTGACGAAACTCTGGGAATCATTTTGTTTTGGTGAGAAATGAAGGTACCCAAAAGGGTTTTGTCCAATGGGCTTTTCATCCCTAGATTCAGCAACGGAGATTAGCATTGCCAGTATATTTTTATGTACGACTCTTCAACATGGTCCTATATGGGCAATGCTAATCTCCATAGCTGTACCTCGGGATAGAAGGCCCATTCGACAAAACCCTTCTGGGTACCTTCATTTCTCATCAAAACAAGATGATTCCCAGCGTTTCGTCATAAGATTCAGGACCTGCAAGGCTGGTATTCCTCTTGTAAGTGTCACTCCATGAGTTCTCGAAAGCCCAATCATCATTCTTGAGTCAAATTTTAGCTAAAATAGCCCACCCATCAAAATTGACTTCATAATTACGTATAAGCGTGCAAATTCAAAATCTGTCTAACGAAAACCAAAAGATACACAATATTTTTCTCTCGCACCCTAAAGGCAGACGTATGTATTATAACACATATAGCATGCACTGCATGGTCAAAACAAATCGTCCAAGAGAGCGCAAGCCTGTAAAATTGCGCGGGCGAGCAAAAAAATTCAGCCGCCGCGCGCCGTCTTGGCCGCGAGCAAGTTTCCGCATATGAGGAAGAACAGCAGTCACAACATAGTTTACGAGTAAATGATTCTGAGAAGGTGATGCTGACCGCTCGGTTATATACCGAGAATAACGCAAACCGCGTTTAATCGGATGCTTTTACAGACCCAGACTGCATGAGTCTCGGTGCATCACTTCAACGATTGCCGTATCTTATATGTACACACTAACCAAACACAACTATGGCGGGAGTATGTATGTAAGTACAGAATCAAATACCGACGCCCAGAACGCGTGGGCTATACTCTCGATATATAGCTATAAGCCAACGTATGTCTACGAGAGTGCAAAATCGGAAATGCGCGGGCGAGACTAACGAATGCTACCCTATTAACGCTCATGGTGCCCTGTAAATATATATATATATATATATCTCGGTCTAAGGAAGTTGCAAGCTATGTGTGTAATGTACCCATACGTATCGCATAGACTATACGATTTTCGTGCTGGCTTTCACGCCCCAGGGCAAATACTAGACTGGCTTAGACCACGAGAACGAGCGCGTTTACCGTTCGCTCGCAACTTGAGCGACGATGTAACGTTGTTGAGACAAAGTCGAGTCGTCGTCACCCCATTAAGATACGAGCAAACGTGCCATAACTTCCGATAATACTCAAGGGAGATCGATTTTTGCTTGTTTAGAATGATCTATTCGGGAGGGGCGGGGGTGTAAGGGGCCGTTCACAAAAGACGTCCGCACTTGAGGGGGAGAAGGGGTGATACAACAGTGACACTTTTGGACGTGGAAAGGATGGGGGCTGGCTCCGTGTGACGTCCTTTAGAAGTTATTCAATTCTCCTCGAACTTCTGATATGGTCCACCGATTAAAACTCTCTAAAGAATATCTCAAATGAAACATGTCACGGCAGTTTGAGGCAAGGCTCTGCCGCTTCAAGCTTTTAGCGCTCATGGACGTGCTAGTTTGATTACAATCACAATTCAATCTCACATGATTTGTGAGGATTTAGTCATACTATTATGAATCTTTCTCACAAATCCCACTACAGTGTGTTTTCATTTCATGAGACTCGAGCTCGAAAACATCTACCGGCACTATAGGGCGGCCGAGAGGCGCGGGGGAGAGGAGAATCCATCATGGCTGCCCTGGGGTGACACTGTAGTATTGTTTTGCATGGGAGCTGATCGTTTTTAATTTATTGTGAGCCTTGAATTTTTCCAATTTCAAGGCTCACAATAAATTAAAAACGATCAGCTCCCATGCAAAACAATACTACAGTGTCACCCCAGGGCAGCCATGATGGATTCTCCTCTCTCACCGCGCCCCTCGGACACCCTAGTGCCGGTAGATTTTTACTCCCAATTGAATCTCGACATAACTAATTAAGAATGGTGGATGAATATCGTGTTAACTCCTCACTCTTTATCAGATATAATCATTAAAATGCCAATTTCATCATTAAAATCATATCTCTGGTGGAATTTTCAACGTACGATCACCACATCAAACAGAAATGACTCGAATCTTTTCTTCCTCTTCTTTGCGCTATTGACCTGTAGCCTGTAGACTTCAGTTCTCTCGGATGACTCGAATCAAATTCTTGTTAAAAGAGGGTTGGGGGAGGGGGTTGATAGAATTTTTGACATTTTTCTAGAGGGGGGTGACTCAAATGTGACAAGGCGTGACAGAGGGGGAGGGTGGGGTTCAAAATCCACCAGAACCTAGCGGACGTGATTTGTGAACAGCCCCTAAGCTTGTGCTAGGTGATGCTTTTCTTCTTCAGAATAGGATAAGGGTGTCAAGTTTCGATGAAGATGTGACCTCGCGATATGGTAACTTTGGATCTGAAGATAGCAGACGAGTCACGAGCCAAGGTTATAAGTGATAAATGTCACCAACGCTAGAATATATTAGGTTATAATAATCATATATGTAGCTATGGGACTCTACAATTCCAATAAAAAGATGTGACTCTATCGTTTACGCGAGCTCATCATAGTTTTGTCGATGATTCGGAACGGAAATGCTTACTGCCACACGGCTGGGAAGCCCTTATCGGAATCACGAGATAACTTCGTACCATCAGCAGTGTCAGCATTTAAATTTTTACATTGCATCATACTAACAGCACGATTTGATTTCCGTTTTTACCGTACTGAATTTGTTCTACTAGATTATGCTCAAAAATGAAGAAAATCATGGAAATTTATGTAATTCAATGGCTCAATCGAATTTTCATTCTAGATTCTATAGCCCATTTTCTATAATCGGGAAACCGGTTTCGATCGAAAGATTAGAATTACAAAAAGCGATACCATCTCTCAACCTAAACGTCTCAAGAAAAAACGAAACTATGCAATAGTTGCCTCCAATTTAAATATTGCATAATGCTTGGCATAATGAGCATGAATGTTAATACATTATTTAAGTCAGCTAAAAAAAAAGACACGGACCAATGTCCAACACACGAAAGGCGGATACAACATCATCCTGTCATTCAATTATAGTCTCAATTCCAGCTCACGATCAATCTCACTCAGTAACAAAAAGCAAACCGACCAAAAGATCGATCTGAGTCAAAAGGAAACTCTCTTCATCGCATTCGCTACCGATTTTACACAAGCAAACACGCAAGCTGCCACCAAAGCATATACTGAGAACCCCCCAGGCGACATTCGTCTCGTCAAGATTTCAAGTGTGCGTTTGTACGTACATAAGGAACAATCAATTCGAATGCCCTGAAACTATCTTGTACGTACAAACCGTTGGCAACTGCATGAGTATCGCACCCACGGGCATCAGACTCATAGAGATAGAGATAAACCGGTATATCTCTTGGATATCTGACGATCCGATTGGGCACAAAGCAAAATGCTTCAGTGGAAAAGTCTTGGCTTTTGAAAAATGCTAAGACAGCATCTGGGCAAATAAGTATGGGCGTGCTCAAAAACCGACTCTCTGCGGAAGTTATAGATTAATAATGCTCGCTAGGCGTCGAGAGAGTGCCAACCTTACTCTAATATATCCCTCTTACTCTCTACATTTTCCTTATGGCTCCATCTCTATCTATCTAAACGTGTGGGCAACCATCCACCATATAGCTAGTCAGTTTTCCCCTTTTACTCGCATGAATGAATACACCCACGCGTCTGAATATATACGCTGGCCTCTACTGCGCCCACGTTTACTATGTCGTCCGCTCTCAACGAACTCGCGACTGATGCATTATAGTCTTGTTGTACTGTATAAGTATTGATACCTTTAACAGTGAGGAAAGGATGCAGGAAGAGAGCATCATCGGACCGGACGCGCGAACATAGTTGTAACGACGAATCATCCTCCATTTAGACTTGCGAACGGCACACATAATTATATGAATGATGAACATCTTTGACTTTACAATAACGGAACGTCGACAGTTATTCCCATGTTTAACGGAGGATGATGGCTTGGATTAGTGCAGACCTTTATCAGCAACACACTTCAACAGCTGGTACAGCATGATCATGGACTGGAGATGAATAGGATTTAAGAAAACATTCGCAGTTGTAAGCCATGGGTCTTAGTACAATTTAACCCGTAAATGTCAGTAGGGGTGGTGACATACCTCAAGTCAGCTTTTACTTAGAATTTAAATTAGTTCGAGGACTTGAATCAGTAGCACCATCAGTGGGCTCTCAAGAAGTACCAAAATGAATCGTGGGACTGAGATATTCACAAGCCAAAATTTTGCCAGTGTGTGACATCCCGTGTGGCTGCAACGTAGACAAACAATGCTAACTTGATTTTACATATTTTCATCAAAATCCGCATTTGAACTATTTCTTCTTGAAAGAGTGTTATTTTACGTGTACAATCGCGTTTGGATTTTAAAGATAATATTGGGTTCTTATAATAATGATTAAATGCCAGTCCAGAATTTTTCCGCTCGAATCCCGCGTATCCGGTTGCCTACGTGAAAGGGCGCAAAAGTATGATAGGTGCTCTCTCGCCATGAATCAGCTAACACGAACGGATTTAGACTGAAAATCCGTCCACGTTAGCTGCAAATCAGCAAAAATAGCTGATTTATGTTGAGAGAGTGGCCATATGGGTCGTGGATGAGTCGATGGGTGGATATGAGTTGGTGAATACGTATGTCGTTTAGATGCGAGTATTTGACACAGCGGTAGCTGTGCTCGAAAAGGCGAAGCATTCTAGCTGATCCGCTGTGTGAATATACGTTCAAGTTGGGCATTCAAACCTCTTCATAATTTTCGAGCATGCATTAGTCATCAGTGCCGACCCTTTGGAGTCTTTGACACGGCATCTTCATATCAAAATCGTTCAGAATCAGAGACCGTCCAACATCAGCTGTGAATTTCTGCGATCGGTCGTTTTACCATTTAGAAAAGTGATACCTAACGTATTTGGCCGAGATTGAGAAAACTTTTGGAAAGGAAATATGTTTTGACGGATGTACACTCACCAGACAAAATATCTGAACAAATCCTGAAAAGTTTTTCTATCCCTAATCCGTCGTCTAGAATCTTGAGGTTAGGTTTCAATTCTGGCGGGTTGGGGGTACAATTACGTTCATCAAGACACCACAAACAGTCTAATTTGGATTGAAACAGCAGCTCAGGCACAAAAAGCTTTTTCAGATTCGTTCAGACATTTTGTCCGGCGAGTGTACACACAGGAGGAAGGTGAACTGCATCACGATGGCGGTCAGTGTTGGTTCGAGATCTTTCGTCTCTCTCTCTCTCTCAATAGGTTATGGCACGAGTAGGAACGAAACGGAAGATCTCGAACCAACACTAACCGTCATCGTGATGCAGTTCACATTCTTCCCGAGTGTGCGTCTAGAACCCGGGAGCGCGAGTATTCGCATCCCTTGCAGAGGCTTAATTGATGTTGTCTGGAAGAGCTGGGAAAACCCATGACTTCGAACGCTCATTATATCAGTCTAATTAAATACATTGACAATATGCATTGCTTATTTTGAATATCATCACTCTTTACCCGGAAAAATCATTGAAATTTTGCAACTTTTAGAGTGCTGTCACGCGCTCTAACAGCAATCAGCTGATTTTATAAAATTACCGAAATTTTATACACCGCACATCCAACAGGATTTACCCTCTGGCCAGATCCTGGAAACCCTTTATGAATAAATAATGCCCTCTTGCCCCATTTCGTCGAGATTTCAGACCAGCCGCAGTCAAACAGCGGGACTCGGCCACACCGCCCAAGTCAAAATCTCTGCGAGGGCCAAGGGCGCGTAGGCTCGGTGAAATTCATCTGCTATACTGATTGTAAAGTGCCCAAGAGTGCCGTGAAGACGGCCGAGTTGCATTGCCGAGTTTGCTTTGCCTTCCAGGAGTAGGCCCACGATCGACAATGAGACATTGGAGCGGTTACTCGGCAACTGATGTGCTGGGGCGGCGGCCGCGCAGCAAGGTGGTGCTGTGAGAATGGACATCCCGACAGCAAGTCAACGATCCAGAGCGTGAGCATCTCCGGGTTGATTAGGCTGCGAGTAGTCACGGTATCTCAAGTGGACTGCCCTCCTCGGCAGCGAGACCGTGCGGCTTCGGTTGGCGTGGGCGTTATGTACCCCCTATGCTCTGCAGATGGAGATGTGGGCGCCACTGAGTGTTTAAGCACTTTCAGAAGTGCATGGATCCCATCTTGGCCAACGGGATGAGTATGGCTGGTCCGGATGAGACTGGAGCTGGTCGGAAGAGCTGTGGGTCCGTCTGCGTATCGACGCAGAGGTCTAGCCCACTTGTTACCGGGTGGCTTGTGCCACGAGGCAACTTAGTGGGCCACAACAGTGGTTCATACGTTAGAGGGATGGTGACCCTGAAAAGGGCCAATTTGAATTCGGGGGTTAGCCCTGAAAAGAGCTAATGTCGCAGTTCAGTGGTTTCAGAGGTCCGTCAATCTTGGCGATGTTCCACGAAGCTGACCAGGAACGGGCCGACCAGCGTGGAAGTTGCTTCCGCAATCCTCATCAAAGCCCCAAGTGTGGAAAGCGCGCCATGGGGGCCAGCATCGCTTGCTCCAGCGAGCGCGTCGTGGAGAGTGTGTGAATGGCGGATCCCATCTTCTTGGGTTAAGACTCAGATCCCTGGGGGCCGGCTAGTAGGTGGTGGCGTCGTCCATGGTTGTGCTGGATCCGTAGAACTCGCCTCGAGCTTCCAATCCCGAGTGATCCTGGGTCGAGGGTGGTCTCCGACGTGAAGGAGTCCGCCCGAGCAACGGAAGAGCTTCCAGGTGCGTTAGAGCCGTAGAAGCTGCAAACGTCTACCCGAGGGACGGATGTGAACTGCCACTAGGTCTGAATACTCCCGAGCGCGTGAGCGCTGTAGAAGTAGACCTAGGTACCCGTCCGGTGGCCTCCCGAGCACGGCAGTGCTGTAGAAGTCCAGACGGAGGGGCCGTCCGCAAAGTTGGTTAGGGCACCGATTTTGAAAACAAAGTGCCCTATTTCGATAGCGGGCAAAGATGTGGCGTGACAAACTGCTCGGGCTTTCGAGCCACCCGAGGCTATGGTGTGGGAGAGGAGATGAGGAAGGGAGATTGTGCGCAAGGCGCGGGGTTTGGCAGCTGGTAACGACAAGCATATCATCTTTGCAAACTTCACGAGAAATTCCTTTTTCACACCTTGAGTTGATCATCAAGCATAATCTTACAGTTGTAATTATTGAACTACAGGAGAATTTTTTGACTTCGTCGAAGAGATCGAGTTAAGTTACTCCAAACGGTGCTATGTACCGTCGAGCCTCGCTTTTTCATGAGTTAATATCCAAAGATTTTTCATGCAATGTCATAGATAGAAGATGCAGATGTAAAATGACATTTTTGGGAAATATCGATCCTACGTTCAATGTTAGTAAATATCAAATTCAACCAATAATGCAACCGACCAATCAATGTGTATTTTATTGTCAAGAAATCGACCAACATAAGATTTTGTTAGACACGCAGACCATCAGCATCCGAATCTGACTAATTTAGCTGCGCAATTCGACGAGTCGCAATTCTTATTAATTTGGAAGGCTGTAGTGGACTTGACGATGGGACAATCCCACGCAGTACATATTACTCTCTTTCTATCTTTTCTCCCTCTTTCCACGGACGGTGATCCGCTGCGCCGTATTATAGAGAAGCTGAGAAATCGAGATCTAAGATTCGAGCTATATAACTACTACCGGGAGGCTAGAAAGAATAAAATTAGAATCACAAGGCGGAATAATGATCCTATACCAAGGCCACGCTCTCGTCACTCTATACCAAACTCCCCATCAGCTTTGCAAGCTTCCCGGCGTGCGGGAGAGTTTAAACTTCAATCGTCGCTGTACACTCTCACATACAACCCGTAATATAAGCAAACCTTCTGGTGTTTAACCTCCAAGGGTCGTGCCATCACTGGGAGAATTTCGACCTCATCGGTCGGGTTGTTCCCACACGTTGATCGTCGCAGGCGCGCCAAAATTCTCTTCCACGCTCAAACACGAAAAAATCACCCATTTATAACACACGAAGAATAAGTATGAGGACACCCGGTTGAGCAAAAATCGCGTTGGGCATAGCATCGCTGACGTTCCTCTCGCTCAAAAATGTCCCATGCTGCGCAAGCGCGCCCCGAAAAAATGTAATTACTCAAGAGTTACCACCACCGCAAAACGTTCGTCTGCGCTCTATAACGCTTAGAACGTTCGCACATGCATATACATACAGTAAATGATTGTTCCAGGGTACATAAAACGTGTATAGGCTGAGTTTGCAACGTTTGAAAATCTCGTCTCGTGTTCCTTGTGTCCGGCTGCTACTGCTACAAACATATGGGTATTATCGTCGAAACTTACACGGAAAGTGTGGACTCCCATTTTGCCTAGGGAGCTCCGAATCACTTGATTAAACTTTTCTTACGCGTATACCATTTGAATGTCCCTGGCACGAGAGTCTTAGGCCAATCCGTCGAGTCATCTTTTTTATTTTGAAAAATTAAGGGTCAAAATGCCAGTTCCGTTGACTATATAAATATAATAGTTCTGGTTTCACGCATACTCTTGGAGGTAGCACCAAGCCAATCGATACAAAAGGTTTTCATATAAAATTTTCTCTGAAAATACAATGTTGATCAACCTATTTTTCATAGGTTTTACGACCAGAACGCTCAGATATGACCCCGAACCACGAAAGTCTTTCTGGGGTGGAAATTACATAATGAGATTTTCGCGAAAAACATTATTAAGTCACAACAGCGCATTTTAATTTACTCTGGGGGACTTCTCCCCGCACAAAATCTCACGGAAGCGTATCAAAACATCAAATGCCAGTGCAAGGAAAGGCCTAGGATTGGAATTCTGATTGCTGAATGTGTGTTTATATCTGTAAATCAGCCATACAATCAACTAAGGTCAGTTCCTTGGACACCATTCACCCCCCCCCCTGAAAACCAATTCATCTGCGCGAAAACAATTATTCCCATAAATTTGTGATGAGGATAGATGGATCTCCGCGGAGATGTTTTTGTGTCAACTCTATTCTTTTTGCGAGCGACTTGTAGTTGAGAGCGAAATTTCAATTCCGTGGACTCAAAATCTGTTTCCCTGAGATACGTAATAGGACAAATACACGCGAAAATGAAACAATACTTCTCGATACGTTTCATCAGAAATTATTATTCAATACGCAAAAACGAATGAAAAAAGCTCGGAAAAAAGTCAGCATACAAACATGCGGAGGTTCAATTTTCAACTTCTGGGATTTTTGGGACCAAGGCGTGTGAGTTTTCGCGATAATCCTCATATAGACGCGCGAATAAATTGTCACCGAGGTCATTTACCCTGCGAGCCGGTTCGGACACCAGCAAGCTCTCTGTCTCATAGACATAGAGTGACTCTCGAAAGCGCGCGCCAATTTCGATTTCTTTTTCCGCTCCGTGGAAATAGACCGGCTCTTCATGGTGCGCGTCTCGGAGCCTCTGAGTTGTACTGAAAAGCTCAACCATATTCTACTGCGTTGAGCGTGCCGAAATAGACGAAACGTTTGGACGTCGCGTGGGGCCTCCCTGAGCTTGGTGCAATGCAGGCACAACGAGCAAAAGAGAGCATGGGCGGACATGTGCTCTGGTGAGCTTTGGAGACATTTCTCGGCTTCTGTGTCTCGTTCAGGCGATGCAACCGTTGCTTTCTCAGGGTGTGTCCACGAATGAAGCGTACGCACTGCTCACGGCTCACAGCGTATACCCACAGCTCACGTGCGCCATGGACTGCTCATCGGATTTTAGCCTGCGAGTGACATGGATTTCCCGGAAGATCGTCATCCATTCTCGATCACTAACCTCAAGTTGTGTATGTATTGGGTGGGTCCAGCCGGTAACACGGGTAATCCTCATCACTCGCAGGCTAAAATCCGATGAGTAGCGCATGGCGCACGTGAGCCGTGGGTATGCGCTGTGAGCTGTGAGCAGTGCGTACGCTCTATTTGTGGACACACCCTCACGCGTCGAGTTCCGATGCGCGTGAGCTTTGGCTGATGCTGCTGATGTTGTTGTGGCAATTGTCATTGTTGAGGTGTGGGGGGAAAAAGATTTTCTGAGAAAAGTTGCAACAATTTTGTGGGTGGTTCGGGATCGTTGAGAACATTTGGGAGAATGAGCGATGAATGAGGAAAGAGAAGTCTCTTCTCCTGGCGCCGAATGAATTTCGAAGAGAATTTGCCAGCGATGTCTCGGGAGCAGAGGCTTGCGTCGATTCTCCAGAAGTATATCCAAAAATTTGGAGCATTTTCTGTTTTTGTCTCTCGTCAAGTGCTCCCTTGCGAGAGTTTAAGTGGAATCTGTTTTAAACATCACGAGACGTCGACCTGAGGACCACACCGTTCTCCAATATATCTGTACGTACAAAGTCGTTCTGCTTGGTGTAGATCAATTCATTAATCTTGATTCAAAACCTCAAGGGTCGCGAAAAATTTATCGCCGATTTTTTTCCTAACTGTTTGAAAGAAAACGTTAATGTACGGCGTTGGCATTCTTCATCTCCAACTTCATCCACCATTAACATCTGTCTTTTCTCGGCGCTCTCTCTTCTCTATCTCTTCCGAATGATTTATAGAGCCATTTATTATACGGCAACTGTAGTTCATCAGCTGAGTCTTTATTATCAAACAATGGATAACATGGTTGATAAGAACTGGATTAAGAGATAATTTCTTTCGATATAATTCACGAGTCATGATTAGAAATGCATGCTATGGCGGAAGAATGGATGAGTCTGCAATTGACTTTCAATTTGTTACAAGAATACTCCTCATGATAATTTATATGAACTGATCATTGTTTCGCATTTTTCATGAAATGAATATTTCTCTATTGGTATGGATTACTTTTCAATTTTTACGATTAATTTTGACGCCATAGCTGGTTCTCGATAAAACATCAGTTTGATTTGAAATCTTCAGCATCAGTGAGCATTCAATGTCCAATCTCATTGACCCTTAGATCGAATTTGTCCCAACAAAATGAATTTTAGAGGGGAAAATCCCATTGCATAAATAACCGAAATGTCACGACAAATTAACGAGGTTACAAGTCGCACTTGTATGCGCCAGATCGATAGGAAAGGATAGGATCTAATACTAGAATTTCGGAAATTTTACAGATTAGTATAAATAGTGTGCTAAATTATTTTTCGATCGACTGTGCGTAAAGCACTGCTTTACGCACGGTAGTTTTCGTTTACTTTACGCCCAGTCGATCGAAAAACGTATTTCGATACTCGGGCGTGAAGTTTTTTTGCTTTACTCGTGCTAATTTCGACCCTCGCCAGGGCTCGGGCCGAAAACAATCACTCGAAAAGCAAAACCAAACTTCCCTCCCTCGAATAGAAAAAGACTATTTTCATCGTCTGTGCGGAAAAGAACCGTTTTTTTATTTTCTTTCCCACGCCGACGATGAAAAAACGACCCTCACCGAGGCTCGGGCCGGAAAAACATCGCTCGGGCCGCGGAAACCAACATCCCCGCCCTTGTCTCGAAATTTACTATTCTGTTATTTTTGCATATATAAAGTGTCCAAATCCCGAATACAACTTGATCATTGAAAAGGGATGAAAATTGAAACTATCTACCCTGAGGGCTTGAGATTTCCAAAAATCCACCATTGGACGACTATTGACTTGATTGAGGATTTTTTTCATACAGTGGGACGCAAATCATATGGATCCGAAATCACCTTCATGGATCGATTGTATCTATTCGAGTGAAAATCGTCACTCGAAAACTTTAAGAGAATATTTCATCACAAATTCAGTTGTGTTTTTCGTGTAACAATTAGTGATCATAGTGACACGAAATATCCCTCAACGGAATGAATTTTCCAGAGATTCCGTTTATGGACAAGCATTGGCCCTGAAGAATTGATTCAGTCCCGCACTCTTGATGCTGAGTGAAAAATTCATTAAAAAGTGAATATCCGTCTAAAAATGGAAACGTCCGAAGCCCCACCCCCCGTAACGGGTAGTTGAGGTACACAATCAATCAAGAAGAAATTTTCAGGGTACAATGCAAATAATCGACGCTTTGTGTATGGAAAAACTCACTATATGTGAGTCCACCAATATATTTTTTGGATTTTCGACGTTCTTGAAAATCAATTCCCTTGCCAAATACGGTTCAGTTACATTGACGGTTCCAAAAAATTTCAAGATGCATTTTGATGAATTTACAGCATTTCCATTATTTGAAATTCGCAAAAATATATGAATTTAAAGCTTTAAATCTCCAATAATATCACCTGCTCATGTAGGTAAGGTAAGTGTGCTATAAGCTCGGCTATAAGCCAGATCGTCAGTCTGAAGGATAAGATTCGAGTCTGGGCTTTACTTTTTTGCATAATGTAGATAATCAAAACTGAAGTAGAAAATGAGATGTAATCATTCTTGACTGCTAAGTATGCATGAAAGTAAGCTGATGAAACGTCTTCTAAGACTGACATGATGAGAAAATCAATACTACATGAAAAAACTAGCTTGCAAGCTTTCCGGATTGCACAAGTCAACGCGTCTGAAGCGTATTATAAAGAATTCATCGCGTGATACGGTTGAGCCGAGACAATTGCCGGAAACAGTGGGATTTCGCCTTGGTAAAATAGGTATTCCTCATGAATAGTATTAGTATAACATTGGGGGAGCCAAATCTCCATTACGTACCCGCCATCATGACCAATGCACTTGATTCCCAAATTATTCTGATATAGCCTTCTTGAACACGAATATCTAAGACTATACGGAAGCTTTGGCAGCATTTACAGCCTCAATCTTCCAAATTTGAGAGGCTATAAAACCCAAGCCTAAAAAAATTGCAAATTTCGTGGCTCTCAGACTTCCCCTTTTCCGTTAAAAAATTTGAGGAAGTTCTGTGGTAGCATTTAAAACCGTGTGTAAGCGATGCAATTTATATAGTAGGTAGAGAAAAACTCACGCCTCTCGACACGTGCTGAAGTTGAAGTTTGCACGCGCGGATCGTTATTTATTCCTGATGCATCGTTAAAAAAACTCAACGATCACTTCAACTACTGCGTGGCTGCTTTGACATGTACGCGAAGTCGAAGGTCGTAGTAGACCGATAGCAATGTTTTGTATTTGCAAAACGATACTCATGATGCACGAATAGTATCGTGAATGATAATCATGACACACATTGAGAATGCGTTCTCGGCTGTATTTGTTGAGCTTTCGATGTTTCTGATTTTATGAATTTCAAAGAATATTAGATACAAGCATTTCTCATTTTGTGAGTGAAATGCACTGTTCAATTTGTTGTATCAAGTCCGCCCAGAGAATGAATGCTGAGTTTGAAGATGTTGATTACTCTACAAACTGCGCATTTCCATTCTTATCGTTGGAATTTTATAGTAGTATCAGGACTGTCGATAGTGGCGCAATCTCATTGATGTGTGATCATTTTTATACAGAATTCATTCTCAGGAAATTGAGTCGAGTCTTGCAACATCGAGGAATAGTACTCAACGAACATCGACAGCCTCAATGGATGACTTCATTGACAACTGATGGCTTTACACTACTAGATTTCAAAAAAATTCAATCATTCCTGAAATTCCAGAATGAGCATATACTACTTGATTCATGTTTCTTAATAAGATCGAAACAGATGTCAATTCCATCTGAATTAATGTGTCAATAATTTTCAAGGGCTACAATGTGACACTGGTATCCATTGATCAACATTGAAATATGAAGATTACCTTGATGTTTTGATGAAAGTGTACACGAATTCGAATTTAACATCAAAATTTTAATCGGCAAACTTTCATTCTCAACTCCCTCACGCTTCGTCTCTAGAATCACAGAACTCGGACTTAGTCCGGAAGTATTATTAAATCAGTATAATCGACATTCAAATGAGGGACATCTTTTCAGAAATATAGATGATAAATATGAAATTTCTTCTGAGCGTACAAACAAGCAAATGTTTACTGAATCTTGAGGAAAAACGATGGATACAGGAATAAGAATCATTGTTATGAGTACAGATAGAATGAGAAAATTGTAGATAATGGCTTTTGAAGACCATGTTAACACCTTCACTGTGATGGGTCCCACCCAAGATGCCCACGTGTCCAACTCTGTGTGTGGCGGTGATCAAAATCAAATCCCATTGAATGACCCCCACCACTGGGGCCCACCGCACACACGACCCAAACGCTATTTTCGACGTCGCAGTAAATGAATCAAGCAATAAACATGTACTCCATTATCGGAATGGGATATTTTGACTTATTTTGATTAAATCAGAATTATTAACAATTTGGAGGGTAAAGCAATGAATTCGTCCATCCCAACATTTGAAAAATCTTCGTGAATTTTCTCTTGGGTGGGACATAGGTATGACGAAATAGACACCATTATGCGCTGCAACCGGAGCAGAAAATGATTGAACATTCAAATGATGAATGTTCTAGTTCTCATGACTTAAGTCTCCAGAGAGCATCAACCTTTTGTTTAAACTGATGAATGCGCGGATCCGAGAGCTACAAGTGTTATAAATTCTCGTGCAAATCTCTGTGGTTCAATTAAAAGTCTTCAAATCAATTTCAAGTTTTCAAATTGAAGAGTCTTGTAAAAAATTTAGACAATCTCCATAACGTCTCTTCATTCCACAAAAGGAAAGGTCAAAATTTGTTCCTAACAGTTCGTTGTCGGTCATAGTATATTACTGCACTAGGCACGGAAATCCCACTTCTCTGCCGTGTGTTGTATACTATTTTTCCTCCCCTCGGCCCGAAAGTACGTCTGAAAATTATCATTTGATGCAAAAGTACGCGTTTGACCTCACTCTTAGAGCTGTTTACGATTTCGGAGGGGTGGCTGTATAGCAGACCACCTCGCGGCTTATTTACAAACTGCTGCTACCTTTTATGATTGTGACTTGATGGTGCATGGTGTGCTCGTCCGTCCGACTTTTGCAAAGGCGAGGCGTCAGCCGAGCTTTTGCTAGTCGGGGCGGACGTAAGCGAAAAAATAATATCAAGAAACGTGTTGTGTGTGTGTGAATGCCAAATTATGCTAAACCATCAAATGATTCATCTTTGTCCAAGGTGTGTTTGATTGCTCGGTTATTATCGTCCATAGTTTTTGTCACCGAATATTCATACTTCTGATCAATGTCATGCACTAGAAATCATGCTCTAGGATCAACTGATGACAGATTTCTCATTGAACAGCGGTATTTGCGAAAAGGTACCGCTTGTCGAGTATATAAACGCCATGAATATACACACTGATAAACATAACCTTGATGGGTTATGTCTCTTGTGTATATTATGAATGCATTCCCCTTGCATCGCACGCACGTGTGCAGCAGCGGCAGCCCAAGAGAGAGCAAAAATCGACAGCCAATCAGAGCGCGAGTTCGCTTGTGCCGGCAGCAAAAGTCAAGCTTTCGTGACTGAAACGAGGCACGGAAGGTTGTGCTTTCGTGCCGGGAGAAGAAAAAATGGATTGATCCCATTTTTGAATTGTGCCAAAGGAGAATCTCTTTGGAGTCCGCAGAGCCATGACAAAAATGCATGCGTATGGTTGATTTTGTTCATCTTCCAAACAGAAAATCATGGTTGTAAAATGGAATTTTGACGGAAGTGACTCAAAAATTAATATTAGATAAAATAGGATCTGAATATGAGTATGATAACCAATACATAGTAGTTGACGGGGTTGTGCACTCAAAAACTACATGTTCTCCTCCGGGACTTCCTGGATACTAGCGATTACTCCATCAGCAATCACTCACTCTGAATTATAAAAATAATTTTATAAGTCATTCTACGTGACAATGAAATAATTAAAAAACTCACATCAAATGTCACAATCGGTCTAAAAACATTTCAGGAGGCGTCAACTCTATTCATACAGGAAACTCGAATGCCATACTCTCAATCAATCGGTTACACAAAAATCGACTTCACGATCTATATCGTGCGGCCAAAATTTCACAAGATTGAAAATACATGTTAGAAAGACTTTGACCTCCGTCAAAAACAGGAAACTCACAAGCTCATTCGTCAAAATTCTACAAACTCACCCACATTGTAGGGTCAAGCACCTTGCTTTCGATGTATATATCACGAAGTAAAGAAAAAGCGGAGTAACAATAATGAAAATCGCACGCTCTCGGGGTGATCGCGATCGGGAATCAGAAAGTAACGACTCTTTATCGCAACCGATCGAATGTAAAACACGCCTCTTTGATTGAAAGTCATCACACTGTTGTTTGACTTGCGTCACTCTCGAAGAGTGTATTATACACACTACAATCGGAAAGTCGAGTATTTTACATACGTTGACCTAATTCAAGAGGGGAATGAATAAACTACATGTATAGCTAGAGCTACAGAGAAAGAGAAAATGCACGCGTGAAAAATGCAAAACTTGATGGTAAATAAGAGCCGGGGGCTTGCGCTTAAACTAACTTGTTCATAGTACTAGAAGAGGAAACCATCAGCTTTTGCTTACGCAAGTAATATAGCACCAAAACGTCACTTTGAAATCGCTAGCGCGAGAAAGGGGAATAATAAGAGTACCAAGTAAGACACTGAGTATGAGGAACAGAAAGTTAAAGGTATAGAGAAGGCTGTCAATCAGGATGTCATTGTGTCCAAAGTGTTTTAATGAGACTTGTTGCAGTGTCTCTTACGAAAATGTCGATTTCATGCGCATGAACATCTCTCGGCAATTTTGAGATAATTATTTGGTCGAAGTAGACTGCCAAATTTGCCAAAAAATGGTCTTATGTAAAATCTGGTGCACCTTACTTATTATTACAACTACGGAATTAGCCGACGCATTGATAGCGAGTCGCTGGAGGGCAAGGTCTCCCGATCATCGAGGTTAAGCATTGATCATCGAGGTTAAGCATTGATCGGCGTGGTTATCACTTGGATGGGTGACCAGTTCCTATCTCGGTCTGGCCAAGCCGAATTTGCTGACTTTTCTGATGGGTTGGTTGATGCTTACAACACTGCGATGTAAGCGAGAAGTGCGAAGTGACACGGATTGGGCGTGGGTTTGTCTTCTTGCAGTTGCGAGGGCAGCCAGTACATAATACATAGGCCTCCTTGCGGTTGCGAGGGATCTATGCTTGATTGGTATCGCGATAAATACACCGGACTTTCTGGGGCGGGTTTTCTCCTTCACAAAGAAGTTTTCCCTTGCTTCACGAGCCAATCAATCCCCGGCGAATGCAAAAAGTTCTATACGAGAACACGTACACGAGTTGCATTACGTACTCAATGCACAACACGAACATTAGGGCCAAATAAATCACTAGTATACAATGAGAACAGGTATCTAGGAAGACGTTAAGGGCCCCGACAGAAAGTGCGCATTTGCTCTTTTTCCCTCTTTTTTCCCCGTGGATGTAGCGCCATTGCGCGCCCGTGGCGGCGATTGCAACTACAGCGCCTATGCTTATACACGGGGGAAAAAGTGGAGAAAAGAGCATCGCGCACTTTCTGTCGAGGGCCTAAGAGGATGTGGTACTCTCTTGGGTTATCGGGCGGGCTCATACTAGTAGCTTATTCTAAGTGTAGATGGCGACACTTAGAATGAGCTTCTCATATGTAAATTTTTGTTGTTGGCAGCACTGATTTTCTAGCGCACGAGTGGACGACTTGAAGACTAGCTCGAATGATTTGAAAATATTCCAGATTTCGTCAAACCATAATGGATCCACCATTTATACCCCTACATCCTATATATCCACGCTCACAAACGTGGATGATTTGGAAATAAGACAGGATTTTCCCCAAAACGATATTAAGGCGAGACCGTAGTCCGCGGCCATCTTGAGAAAGCTAGGGAGATTAACCCGAATCCGTTCTGTGAATATCTCGAGTTTTACTAAACCAAATCCCTTTATATTTTGTATGCGTCAACAAAATGCATGTAAGAATTGCGCTATGGAACGAAATCCCACAAAAGTAGACGAAAAAACTTTCATGATAAGCGCTGTACAGACATATTCAGATGTCGTCTGCTCCTGTGGTAAGGCATGCTGTTATACTTCATTCTATAATTTTGTGATCAGCTCGTTTTTTCTCGCTTTCACTAACCCTGGTAGAAAAATGAGCGTAGTACGACCGTAGCACTACCGCCGTATCGGTACGGTCGTAGCTCTACGATCGTAGCTCTACGATCGTACTACGGTCGTATTACGGTCGTATCTCTACGATCGTAGCACTACGACCGTAGCCTTACGATGTTATTAGTACTACGGGTTTGTATTATAATACGTATATTTTCTTTCGTGATTATAGAGTCATTGCGGAATGTTTTGATACATGATCAAACTCGTGCTCACTATTGATCTAAATAAATGAATAAAAATATTCGACATATAATGCTCAATTTCTGAACACTAAAAAATATTTCTCAATGCAGGCATACTTATGGATAATATTCTTCGACGATTCAGCTATTCGACTATTATAATAATTATATATATATAGCTATCATAATATTCGACGATTCGAATATTCAGCTAGAAAGGGACTAGGCGGGTAAGCATGGTGAATCGTCCCTTGTCGGGTATTGGTTCAGGAGTAATTTTTCCCAGTTCCTAACACCAAAGTTAGTGGCGAAAAAGGTTTCTTAGGTCCCAAGGTCGCCTCTATAGTGTACGGCACCCTGAGAACCGTCTAAAAAACGCTAAAAATCGATGTTCCATCAACTGAATCGCATTTCAACGCATTTTGATGAATCGTTCTGAAATTTTTTTTGTATATCCTTGAAACTGTACCAAATGATAAAAAGATATTCTCGTGTCTACAACTTTCGATTGAGGCCTCTAAAAAAATTCCAGAAAGTTAAAAATCGGTTTTTGACACAGTTATCCATGATTCCAACAAGATTTGACCATTCCATCGTGTTTATCGATTCATTTTGCATCGAAAATCATTTTGAAATATATTGTTTTGGGTGGTGGAAAGTGGTCAAAAATGTAAAAATCCGTTTCTTAAGCAAATTCTGACTCACTAATTAGCATCTCCTGCGCATGAGCATTCTTCTACGTCTCCGAGAATATCTTCAATCGATAGCTGATGTAATTTCCTTCAAAATGACCACTTTAGGAGGTCGATTTGATGCAGTAGAACCCGAGATCTAGCTGGTCCAAAAAATCAAAAAATCCAAGGTACCAAATCCGTGAAGCCGCGGCCCCTTCAATGGGCCTGAAAAATGCGAATTTTGAATTGGAGTGTTCCAGAGAGGTGAACATGTGTTTTTTATGTATTTCTTAGCGTAGAAACCGAATCCGTGGTCAATTTGGTTCCCAGCCTTCAAGATTTTTCACCCGACTCAAAAAACTAGCTCGATAGTTAAGGGTCATCTTTAGCCTTTTTACTTACAATCTTGGTGCATGACGAGTGGATAAATAGATTTGGATCGGGTACATATTGAATGTTTCCATGTTTTTTTCACGTATCCTGAACAACTGAGAACGATGCCGATGGTATCGGGGCTCGAGGATGAGTTAGGCGTGAGACATTCACTAGTTGATTCAGCCTTTTGAGAATGAGATTGAAGAACCAAATTCAGATTTTCTAGCGACAGCTCACTCCCAACTCATCCTCGAGCCACGATGTCGTCCCCATCGACATCGTTCTCAGTTGGTCAAGATACAAGAAAAAACATGGATACATCCAATATGTACCCGATCCAAATCTATTTATACACTCGTCATGCACCAAGATTGTAAGTAAAAAGGCTAACCCTTTACTATAGAGCTATTGTTTTGAGTCGGGTAAAAAATTTCGAAGGCTGGGAACCAAACTGACCACGGATTCGGTTTCTACGCTAAAAAATACATCAAAAACACATGTTCACCTCTCTAGAACACTCCAATTCATTTTTCAGGCCCATTGAAGGGGCCGCGGCTTCACGGATTTGGTACCTTGGATTTTTTGATTTTTTGGACCAGCTAGATCTCGGGTTCTACTGCATCAAATTGACCTCCTCAAGTGGTCATTTCGAAGGAAATTACATCAGCTATCGATTGAAGATATTCTCGGAGACGTAGAAGAATGTGCATGCGCAGGAGATGCTAATTAGTGAGTCAGAATTTGCTTAAAAACCGGATTTTTACATTTTTGACCACTTTCCACCACCCAAAACAATATGTTTCAAAATGATTTTCGATGCAAAATGACTCGATAAACACGATGGAATGGTCAAATCTCGTTGGAATCATGGATAACTGTGTCAAAAACCGATTTTCAACTTTCTGGAATTTTTTTAGAGGCCTCAATCGAAAGTTGTAGACACGAGAATATCTTTTTATCATTCGGTACAGTCTCAAGGATATACGAAAGAATTTTAAAAACGATTCATCAAAATGCGTTGAAATGCGATTCAGTTGATGGAACATCGATTTTTAGCGTTTTTAGACGGTTCTCAGGGTGCCGTACACTATAGAGGCGACCTTGGGACCTAAGGAACCTTCTTCGCCACTAACTTTGATTTAAGGAACTGGGAAAAATTACCCCTGGACCAATACCAGACAAGGGCCGATCCACCATGCTTACCCGCCGAGTCCCTTTCCGAAATCCATTGAATTTGTGTGCGCTCGCGTCAAAAAAGGGATCATTTATAATGGAAACTCGCATCTGGTATTGATGAGTAGAAGACCCAGTAGACGAACAAAACGAGATACGGGCGATTTTCAGAGCTTGTTTTCGAGCAATTGCTATGATTTTTCGGGCGATTTCTATTTCTGTGAGCGAAGCCCAAAGCCTCCTGAAAAATTTCGCGAAAGAAATTCCGGAAAAAGTTGAAAAGTCTCAAAATCCCAGCATATTTCGCAAAGTGTGTTTTGTGCCTATAGATGAACAGGCAAGAACGCTTTTCTCCACAGTGGAACAGACTATGACCTAAAGACGAACATATTGATTTTGAGGCTCTACTTTGATTTCTGATTGGATTCTAGATGAATTCTGAAGCTTGAATATTTACAGTACTCATAAAGCGCATCAGGGTTGAGTAGTTGAACAATGAATTGAACATTATACTCAGTTTAAGGTTATATCCAACTTCTGTATTATGTACAGGATCTCAATACAATACAAAAATTATTTGGAACCTCATCCAATTAATATGTATCAATTCTTTGTTTCAGTATTCTGAGTTCAAATCGTGTTTAGATACTAATTGTATTATCACAAAAACTATGGGCTTAATACTGAGAAAGTTCCTATCCAAGGCAATTCTTATGCATTATACTACGATTTTATTGTTCTTTATATGATATTTCAATGAGATTGAGCCATAGATGGAGCTCTTTTGATCGAAAGTATGCACTCCTTGATTCACAGATCAGATATTTCGTAATAATTCATATTGTGTCGAAAAGTATTTGTGAGTACTCAGAATATGATGATCTCGTAGAGATTAAGTTTTTTCAAGACAAAGAGTCATTATTTTATGATGAGTGATGATGGATCTTCATCACACCCAACGGTTGATATAAGCATGGATCTACCTCATGGATGTGTAATTTCCCAGTGACATAAGTAATAAAATTAAATTTTTCAGTCACCTTTTGCATTGTAATGCTTCTTATCGATCGGACGAAAAGTTTCTCTATGAATAATATCAACTGTATCGCTAAAGTTTAATGCGAGCGTATTTACGTCGTAGAGCTACGGCCGTACCACTACGATCGTAGCTGTACTGTCGTACTACGGTCGTAGCCCTACGATCGTAGCGGTACGACCGTAGTGCTACGACCGTAGGTGGCGTGGCCAGTACTGCTACGCTCATTTTTCTACCAGGGCCATAGCGCAATTTTCTCAAGTTCGTAGATAATAGTAAGACCCTTATTTGTTGATAATAAAACTTGAGATAAATCCAGAACGGCGATCAGTTATATGATGACAACCATAATTTTCCGTTTCTTCAAAGTGGTCAGACTGATCAGGGAGCGCGAGAAAACCGTCTGCTTCGATCATGCACGTTCCCGTGTATTGTCATCGCGGATGTGAGACTTGTAAGCCGCGACTTCCCGGTGGAAAGCGACGGCCCAGCTGATGATATTATATGTCATCATCGACCGGACCCGGGTCCTTTGTCGCGCGAGATTTCTGCGATCAGGCATGGTGGTGAATCTGATAGCCGTCCGCTGCAACATGCATCTTCTTGCATCTATTGGCAGAGAGCTCAGTGCAACATCAAATTTGCAAATTTGCATGCACGGGCCCTTGAACAAATACAGGATGTAAGTGTTTTGTTTGGACGTCTAATCCAGTTCTGATCATTTTGATGATTCTAATCAAGGTTTCAGTTTCAATACCCTAGAATACTTGGTGAAAATAACGTATCCGGGTCACTTTGAGAAATAAAGTCAGTTTTGGAATATTGAATTGGAGTTCAAATCATGTATGCTAAGATCCCTGCATTTCAGAGGGATAATTTTATGTTATCTGAATCCGTTGGAATTGGCTCGAGTTCCAAAGGTTTTGTGAAAAAAATAGAAAGTTAGTTTGTGTATTTCATTGTACTCAAGATGGATTGAACAAATACAGAATGTAAGTGTTTTGTTTGGGCCTCTACTCCAGTTCTGATCATTCTCATGATTCTAATTAAGGTTCCAGTTTCAATATCCTAGAATACTTGGTAAAAATAACGTCTCCGGTTCATTGTAAGAGATAACGTCAGTCTTGGAATATTGAATTGGAGTTCAAATCATGTCTGCTAGAATCCCTGCATTTTAGAAGGATGAATTCAAGTTCAGTCATCTGAATCCGTTGGGAATTACTTGAGTTCTAAAGGTTTTGTAAACGAAAGTTAAAAAGTTAGTTTACGAATTTTGTTGTGCTCAAGATGTATTGATGAAATACAGAGTGAAATTGTTCTGTATGGGCCTCCAAACCATTTCTGATCATTCAGGTTCTTCAATTCAAAGTTACAGTTCCAATATCTTAGAATACTTGGTTAAAATGGCGTATCCCGGTCATTTTCAGAAATAAAGTCAATCTTGGAATATTGAATTGGAGTTTAAATCATGTCTGCTGAGATCCCTGTATTTCAGAGGGATGATTTCATTTTTAGTTACCTGAATCCGTTGAAACTTGGTTGAGTTATAAAGATTTTGTGATCAACATTTAGAAAGTTATATTGCAAATTTTATTGTCCTCAAGATGTATTGATGAGAAACAGAGTGAAATTGTTCTTTATGGGCCTCCAAACCATTTCTGATCATTCGCCAAAACAATAAAAAGAGCACGTGACATGACACTCAAACACTAATATCACCTAAAACGTGGTGCAACTAATCTCTACGACAAGTGTGGTGGCAAATTCAGAATTAGCTATTTTTCTAGGATTGACGTAATTCTGCTCCATCAATAGAAAGCACATCGAAAAAAGTTATGCAATTCCTACCCAATATCGCATAGAATTTATATTTTAAGACCCCGATACAATACTCATTGATCGACGTCGTAGAAATGTTTTCAAACAACTTTAAATATCACAATAGGAATCCGGATGACAAGAAAAAAAGAACAATGAAAACATCAAGTCGATACGGCGATGATGGATGAAATGATACAGAAATCTGAGAGCTCTCGTTTCTCCAACATCCCAAGGCGCTATATATGACTAACAGCAAAAATCATCTATATAGGAATATCTATATACGAATAAGAGTGATTAGTGACTTAGGATCAAGATCAAGTTATCGCAAAACCGTGATGTTAACGGGACTTGGAAGTCAGAAGATGTATGGTTGTGTAGGTGCAGCTGTTGTTGTGCACCGGACCTCTTTGTCGTCATCTGGTGAACTATATATATTGAGTACTACAGGATATCGGTATGGTATAAAAGTGTGCCGAAGAGAAAATGAGCATCGAAAGAGCAGCACATATACAACAAGTGCTAATGAAGCGGATCCAATCTAAAAGCATATATTGGCTATTTGCGTGTCAGTAGGGGAGGTAAAACGGCGTGACAACCAGCGCTCCGGTGGCCAAAAAAGGTGGCCCAACTGCGGGTACGTGTAGCAGGGCTTATATGAGGGAATCGCACAAAAACCCCTTATTTCGATGAATTGTGCTTCGATTATGATGAGTGAGGAATGAAATCTCATCTACAGATCATGTAGATTCTTGCGCAATTCTTTTTGAGCCTGTCAAACGTGCAGAACCCATACAATTGAGCAATCTCGGTAGAAATCGGAGGGCCTCAATTTAGAAATAGTCCTGTAAAACTGATTCTAATAGCTGTATGCCTCTCAAATTTCACACAGTCGTGGATAAAGGTATACCAAACAATATCATGTAAGAAAAATGTGATTCCAAGATACTTCCTAGCATACTTTTTTCAGTTGAAAGCATGCCAAATACACCATTGTGTTTACGGATTTTTCTAATTTTTTAAAAGAGTTTTGAAGAAATTTTGAGTAAACATTCAGCAAGTTGAACATCTAACGAGGGTTTGGGTAAAATTTGGAGTAATTCCGACAATTAGTATTCGAGATCTGATGAGTTACAATTATTAAATGCGTGAACTCCAATTTGCGGCGTTTCTGGACGCACACAAGCAGCCCGCGGACGAGTCACACCGATACACAATACTTGCGCACGGATCCGAAGTGGGGAGACTTGCAAGAAGCCAATACTCGTTCCTGAAACATGCACTTGATTTCATTGGCGCATAGACACTATGTATTCGGTCGTATACAGGTATTTCAATTGAAAGTTTCTTCATTTCCGACAGAATGGAATGAGCGCAGTAGATAAATCAGGCTTTGATTAGACGTACAAGACACTTCTTTTAGATGCAACTGATCACACACAAACTTATAAAAAGTTGCCATATCGAGTTGGGAGTAACGCTATCATACATATGTAAACGTATCTTGAGAAAAAAAAAAAAAAATATGTAAACGTATAACGGTGAAGTTTCATACATCGAGGAGGATGGTAAGTGAACGAATTCTGAAGAATGTTTTTGGTATTCCATTCGAATTTGATTTGATTTCAATTCAGGTAAGCGAAAGATTCAGGACGGTACAAATCAGCATTCAGTGTACAAGAATGTGACCACGACAGTTTGTCATGAAAAAAAAGTTCTTTGACTAGCAATGTCAGAAATCGAGTTAGAAATCAATAAAAGTCTACGATATTTCTGCAATACTGATTTCCATGCCGAATGTATCAATGAAATCCAATCTTGTCACAATTTTCGATGATAAAATTAGAAAAATTGTAAATATCCGAACAGTTCTACATGTTCCAGATGATAGTACTGTCGTATAGAGTAGATTCATTAGGCAAGGCATATTTCCAAAAAAAAGTTTCGTAAAACTGTTTTTAAGAGCTCAAAATAAAATGTTCTAATGAAGTATCGAATTTAGGCAGTCAATAATGAACGAATACTAAATAATTATTTTGTAACTCAAACTCTTTGATTTTATAGGAATCAGTCATAAAAAATATGATTCCCGGTCAATTTTCCTAATTGATTTTTCCTAAAACCACATTTTTCAAATTCAATTTTCCTAAAACTGAAATTTTCAAGAAATTGAGTTTTATTAAAAAGGCTCAAATAAACTTGCCTAAATGACAATACTACACGAAATGGCACGCAGATACACCAAAATTCGATCTGGATTCTTATATTCGGCGGAGTCCAAAACAATAGATCTCAACCGAGCTTAATAGTGCAGCCTCCGTCTGTAGTCCTGCAGTGACATTTCTGCTTTGGTTCAGCTCTGTGATAATAGTCTCGGCACCAGCCTGTTATTTTTGCATCTCCATCAGCATCAAGTAGAAATTGGGTCGGTTTTTCCCTACAACAACCTGGAACTGGTGATGCCAACCCTCGGATACATTATTGGTTTTTTGATCACTATCCACTGTATTTTGGTTGTATGTTCCATTTGGCTGGCTGGTATCTTGGCCCAACTGCGGCTCGCCTCCCTCTACGCTCTGATGCCAGTGATTTTAACTTGCTCAAAGTAGTCGAAAATGAGTATCAAAGCATCGACAAGCTCATCCCGTAGAAGTTCAAAAGTGGCGAGAACATCGTCGAGTGGAACAAAAGCTATAGCAATCATCATGAGTGTTTGAGTTTTCAGGGAGCGATCTTCTACATCGTTATAGGCTTCTTGAAGATCTACTTTCTGCATTTTTCTGTAAACAAATTCGATCAAGAGGGAAAAACAACAAAAAAATCTCACTCCGAGGAGTACTATCTCAAAAGCATTAATCGTAGAGAGTTCGAAATCCATCATGACTTCCCGAGGATAACAGTTGGGGATCCTGAGTCTCTCAGCGGTATCAATAACTGCTCGTAGAATTTTTTCATACTGCACTTCGCATACTGTATTTTTTTGAATGGTATCCATGATTACAAAAACCGATACGATGACTTTGATGCATGCCACATTTAAATGTTTTAGCTTATTCGGGAAATTTCATTTAGAAAGATCTTATTAAGAAATTTGGTTGTTAGGGATACTAGAGTAGGATAAATGGTTTCAGAAAAATCGGGTTAGATGAAACGTTCCAGGGGAAAGAAATGAGGAAAACTGGCGTTAGGAAAATTTGATTAGGAAAAATGGTTTAGGAAAAATGACCGGGAACGGAAGATGTATCTGTGACTGCCAGAATTTGACAGAGCTACGTGTTCCACAAATTGAATATTGATATCTTGGCATTTCATTTTGTTCCGATATCTTTCTGTAAGGTGAGTGTACCCAACATGCACCCACAAGCCGACCTCAGAAATGGCCACTCGCTGACCTTCTCACAAATATTTTTGACATTATCCATGATAAAATATGGGAAAATTAATCATTTAGACCGAGCCCGGGTGATTTCTGTGTCTCGCATAAAATAGAAAGCAAGTTTTTGCATTCCTTGCGTTTGCACGCACTTAACAATAGCCAACAAAATTGCGTCCAGTAAAGTCGAAGCTGAAAGTTTTTGGTTCGACCAATCTGAATGTGCTTTAGCTCATTCGATTCTTTTTTTTCAAGACCTTCAAAATTCGTTTTTTGGAGTTGCAAAACTTGGATTTGGAACGATCTTATGAGCAAAAAATACGGAGATCGCTTGCAAAAATGGAAGCCAAAATTAGTGTGGGCCCAACATGCCTCCCTTCCCCCATGTGGTTAATAACCACATGGGGGACTTCACTATTTATTAGGGCTTCACTCGAGCGAGAATGACGAGAAATCAGAGGAATCTCGTATCGTCTCGTGCTTCACAGGCGTTCATCTCGTCTCGTATCGAGATCGCACGAGAATAGAAAACTTCGATCTCGTATCGTCTCGATTCTCGATCCGAGATCGAGACGAGAATATCGAGAATTCGAGATTTACTCTGAGCATCCTCTTCTGATCATTCGTAATTCCTATCGAATAGCGTGTCTCGGCCGCGGGACGCTTCCAAATTGCGCGCGACGTACTTTGAATAAACTGTCAATGACGTACACATCTGTCATGGGTAAATTCGAATTCTATCGAGTCTATCACCGATTAAGTGTCAATAGATTGGCTGCTTTTCTTGACGTTTGGAATTAGTCAGTCACCGGCAGATGTGAGGAATAGTTTGAAATAATTCATAGCTGTATCATTTATCACTTCATCTCATTGTGGACTCCAGATTGGGAAGATTTTGAATGAAAAAATACATTCAGAATGTCGAGTAAGAATAAGAGAGTGGAAGATTCCAATTATTATGATCACGGACATAATAAGGGAGGAAGAATCGGTATCTGCCTCATATGCCAGGGCAAAATAATTACAGAAGAAATTAAACCGAATGATAGCAATACCAGTGGTCTAAAGAGACACCTCGAAATTTTTCATAAGAGAGAGTGTAATCTCCTTTTTGATTCCAAACAGCTCGCCTCCAAAACATCAATCCAGTCTAAGTATAATGCCAACGTCAGTTCCATCAGAAATGATTCCGTCAGAAGCGTTTTGTGTCATGACCGAACAACGGTGCTCCAGTTGCGGTGCTCACTTCCAGATGATTCTTTCAGAGTACTCGTGTGCTATATATTATTTATATATTATTATATATTTTTTTATATTTATATTAGTGACAGTGTCAGTTTCCTGTGATTCTCTGACGCACTTTGTTAGTAAGTTGTTTGGTTCACAGAATTAAGGTTCATTTGTCCACGTGATTGAATAATTGATTGAACTGAGTTATAAGATCTCACATGGATGATTTGTACATATATATATATAAAATCTCGGCGAGATCTCGCTCGTCTCGGTATTCATTGATCTCGTATCGTCATGGAATCAGACCACATGATCTCGGCTCGTATCGATCTCGGACCAAATCTCGGAGGGCACTGTATCGTCTCGAATCGCGCCGAGATCTCGATCCGAGAACGAGACGAGATCCAAATCTCGGTGAAGCCCTAGTGGTTATCTTGGGAGAGAGTGCAGAACGACTTTTCTTAATACCATTCGGAACATGTTCATCACGTCGAAACAGGTCGGGAATAGTGCACCGATAAAAAAAGCTAAATGTGGTAGCACAAAGAGGAAAACAATTTTGTGCCCTTTATTGCTTATTTACACTATTTCGAAGGATGGAGGCATGTTGGGTACACCCTTTCGGAAGCTCGCGAAAAATCACCTGTCGCTAGAGTTAAGATAGTTCGACTCTAATATATCAAAATTGAATGAGTCTCAGCTCCTTTTGGAGGTCTTGAAACAAGCTTTTGAATTAGTTCAGCGTTGATAAATAATATTGAAGTAAGACAAAATTATTGGCAGAATGGCTTAAAAGGGGTGGGGGCATGTTGGGTAAACTTACCATATTATCAGGACGAGACATCCTCATTTTCAAGTGGTGCAAACGATTTCCAAGTGAGCTCAAGAATTACGGCTTAAATGAATGGAAAAAAATAAGGATCAAAAAAAAGAGCAATTGACAGGAAGACTTCAGCGCAGAACTAAGGTTTACTAGATAGTATAGTAGGAAATTCAGAGGCGGAATAGAATTTGAGATAGAATCATTTACGAAACAAATTAGGCAATTCTGGACTAATTTCACGGATCAGCCGTGAATATCTATCACAAAAAAGTCAATTAGTATGAGAACCACGGGCTGATTCATCATCCACTGCTATGAATTATATCCAATAAAATTCATCACGATTATCTCAGAAAAATAATAACGATATTAAATCAGGCTATTGAATTATGTATAAACCATCCAATGGGATATAATACTATAACATACGACACACGCATTTAACCACGCTGATCAAAGCCACTAAATCTCGCACATCTGCTTGAACGCCCATGCACTAGCCTAACACAGACAGATTCAGTCTCTCGGACTCGTCTCAGAGCAATGAGGAAGTACGAGTCCATTTTCTGCGACCCAGACAAAAACGAGCATCCAGAGTATAACCCGCGACAAAGTCGTTGTCGCAGCCTGCACGACACGCACAAACAATGAGCATCATCCTAATGCTTATATATGACCCAGCTCACATAAGTTGCGTTTCAGTCTCATATCGTGTTTGGCGGGGGCGTAATGAGCATCGCCTCGCTGCTTCTTCATCAAAGGCGGGCATCTACTGCAACGTCAAGTGCGTTTATCCACTCTGTATTTATTCCCGAACTCACACGTAAGTGTACATATGGTCCAAGTGGTTCACTACGGTTGATGTTCCTTACATTCCCTTCAGGCCTTTTCCATCCAAGCACGCATACGTATATGCAAGCCCGCTGCAAGCACAAAACGTCCCCGTGGATCTATATATATATATATATATATATATATATAGAGCTAGGTTTGAGGGAAAGATACGTAGCTTGCGGCGAAGGCGGCCGTCTGCCTCTACTCTCTCAAAATGACTAACGTCTGGCTGGATACTTGCCAATGTGTCTGTCCGTCTCTCTTTTTCCCTGTCTTACTCTCCGGTACTGTTGTAGGTATATACTCTTCATCCCTTTTTCGTATTTTTGGTGAATTCGGCCCTCTTTTGCGCAAAACCATTGACTATACTTATCGCGTGGGAGCTCAGAGCTTCACTCAAAAAAGAACAGAAAGAGTACACTGCGGGCTGCATCAATCCATCCGAGAGCGCCACGCAATGTAAAGA
The DNA here is from genome assembly GCA_029851415.1 of Eretmocerus hayati. Classification (NCBI taxonomy): domain Eukaryota; kingdom Metazoa; phylum Arthropoda; class Insecta; order Hymenoptera; family Aphelinidae; genus Eretmocerus; species Eretmocerus hayati. The sequence continues at coordinate 134,431,648 of CM056742.1, read as the reverse complement.
GCCAGGTGAGCCCTTTGCTGTAGCCCTGTAGGTGTATGCATGTGGGAATTTGAATTTACCGGGTCTGCGGCAAAAGAGACTGAACTGAAGAAACCTAAAAGAAAAAGAGCCGAAGGGTGCAGCAGAAAAGTTGGCGATGTGCTACTACAGCCCTTCGTGTATATCGATCAAAGGAGAAACTGGCTGTCTTTTTTCTGCGCATGTCGAAGATAACGCATGTGTAATTCGGAGTGTAGTGAATGGGAGTGAGCCGATTGCTTTTTGGAGTTTAACGTAAGTGACGCGAGAAAATTTCAAAGAACACGACTAATGCCCATAGGGCACTTGGTTGGCAAATTTTCTGATTCTGCGGTGGTGGTCTGATGGATGAGCTGGTGTGCGGATGCCGTACTAAATTTTTGCTTGAATGGAGTAGAGGTCGATATAATTGTAAAAGTAGTTGGTTCCTTTGAAGCAATTACATGGAAGGTGGAGGCAGTGATGTGGAGGACTATATTTTGGGGATTATGTTCAACCTGACGAAATAGTGAGTGAAAGGGACCAAGTGTACTGAAGATTAGTTCAGGTTCAGAATAGGATGCATGTCTTTCTTGGTAGCTCATCCCTGGTAGAAATGGTGAGCATTTTTTGGCCAATAACTGGCCAAATAGGATGGCCACTGGCCATAAATTGGCCAAATATGTAATGCTTTTTTGGCCAGTTTTTGGCCAATGGGATTAAGCACGAATCTATTTCAGCGGCTCTTCGAATGGTTTCATAATGAATTTTGTCAATTGTATAAACAATATCTATCTTTCCTGAAATTCTTAGCCGATGAGCACGTCAAGCTTCAATATATTATACAAATGAAGTTGGAGATCTTGATAGATATTGTCTTTCAGAACTACCGGAACTACCAGGATTACAGCATGGTTTTATTATGAATATTTGTATGAAATTGTCAAGGACATCGATAAGATGAATGCGAGATGACGGTTCAAAAATTCTGGAAATGTTCATGAAGTAATCAGGAAAGATGAGGATAGTATTCTAGGATATGGAATAGTGTTCGCGTGAAAAAAATTTGACCAAAGAGTGTGGTTAGCTCAGATACTCAAAATGTCAAACATAACCTCAATACCCGTAATGTTGGACATAATCTCAAAATAGCTCTTAATACAATTAAATACCAAAATCAAGGTTGGCTCTTACTCTTTCGATGATCATATCTGGGCTTGGAGGGGTATTCGAAGACTCAAAAGGCAATTTTCTATATTGAGATAATGATGAAATCCATTAATCAAAAACCCTGAGAAGATGTTTATCAATGATTTCACGTTGATAATTCAATAATAAATACTGAAAATTATCAAACAAATCACCCTCAAAGATGAATTTTACCATTATCTCAACACAAAAGTTGCCTTGGGACCCTACGAAAGCACAGATGTGTTCATCGATAGAGTAAGCGTCAACCTCAATTCTGGTATTTACGTGTATTCAGTGCTTTTTTCAGATTATGTTTGACATTTTGAGTATATAAGCTATCAGAATGGTCAATTTACCACATACATAAGATACATTTGAGGGTACTTTCATAAAATATGTAACTCCCCTGAAATATGTGATATGAGCTCTAAAATCACTAATTGGGGGATTCTCAAAAATTCATAAACACATGTTAACCGTTCCCTTGAGAAACGAAATAGACGATTTATCTTTGAGTTATTACCATTTTGAAACTTGATTGTCAATTTTTGAGGTTATGTTGGCAGAAATATGGCCAAAAATTGGCCATTTTTTGGCCATTTACATGAGACCATTTTTAACCTAAGAAAACTGGCCAAAAATTGGTCAGGTGGCCAAAAAAAATGCTCAGATTTCTACCAGGGATCGCGTCTAAGAAATTATTGATTGAATAGTTGAGTGAGATCCACATGAATCTTGAGTCTTTTGAGCTTCTATATTCGAGATTCTAGTTTTTAGATTAGATGACGTTTGACGTAAAAAAGGATAAGGTCAAATGTAATGAGTAAGAATAAAAAAAATTTTTAAGAAACGCTTTTATGAACTATATATATACCAAGAAACTTTGTCAACCTTTCGCATGATATTAAGGAGATAAAAGTTGGTATAACGATGAAAATCATCGGGAAAAAAGTACGGTGTCAGAATACGCGGTGCTTGGAGAAGAATGATTTATGGGTAACGTATAATATCGTATTCGAATTTCGGCGTCAATGAGGCAGGTGATGAGCGCTGCTCACTTCATATCAGTCGCATCGATATCGATCTCCCCATATCCTCCCCAGCTCACGGTCTTGCTCACGCGCGCCTGAACCCCTCTACCCTCCCTACTGAACCCCGAGCCTGCACGAACACGTGTTCACAAATATGTGATCGGGTACGAAAATTTGTGGAACAATAGACGAGCATAGTCCGGAGAAAACTATGTGAGCTCGGTGAAGCGTAATAAAAGCGTCTATTAATGAGCTCCAGTAGATCAGAGTCATCAGACACTTACGTAACTGGACGTAAACATAACCTGAAAGATCTGACAATTAAGCCGGTAAAGTCACTCGCGACTGCTGACAAGTCCGAGGGGATTCCTGAGATTTCCCCAGAACTTATAAATTCATGACTGTGATTGGCTGATTTGAAATGCCGCTCATGATCATGATTGGTTGTTGGCGGTGGCCCAGAATCTTGAAATTCATGCATCACTAGTTATAGTTACAAAGCGCTAGACCGAGGTGAAGTGCAATAAAAGCGTTTAAATAAAAAACGATCTGAACACGATCATATGAATTAATGAACTTGTGACGATATTCACTTTGTTGACAATTATCAACAGAGTGAATAAAAGACTATGAAGCTTGAGCTGTAATAAAATGTTCGAGTCATCTTGAAAAATACGCGAATGGATTGCCATTAGTTTACATCCCGGTATTGAACAATTGAAAATGTGGGCTGTAAGTGATTTTAGGAGACTATTTTGGCAAAAAAATCTCGAAAACAATACCCGTCATAATTTTTCCCTGTTACATAATGAAGAAATCAATTCAGACTAAATCAATCGATTTTCCACCCATTAAATGATTACATTGTCAAACCCAATAATATTTCTCCAAATAATCTTACAATGTGCTACTTTATAATCGACATGCTAGCAAAAAAAGCTGAAACTGTGACTCGAGGATTGTGAGAGATTCAAAAACCCGTGATCCGAGCCGTGATCTCGACAAGATGAAAATATTGTTCTTCTATTCTCAATTGCACTAAACTTTCAGTGATGAAACTTTTACTAACTTTTTATGACCAGACAACTTCTTCAACATTCTCGAACTTCTTGTGATAACTCAGCAATATGTATATCACACGAAAGTTGTTTCGTAGAAGTTACAAACATACATACAGTAGAAAATTCGTGAAGTCATCGAGAGATTATCTGAATTGTAATCCTAGGTCGTACTAAAATAAACTTCAAGAAGAGCGTAGGCTTGCAATTTATGCCAACCTCCCATCAGGATATTTCTAGTGGAATATAAAGAGTCTATTGTTTTGTCTAACAGAGAATATTCTCTGCTGATCTAACAACTTCGACTACATGCGCAATTTCCATAAAAATCTGAAAATAGCAATAATTTCTCCAGAACGTCATACAATTTGTATCACTCACTTTACTGACTTCTCTTCTACTAAAATTTTCGCTCAATAAAATCTCAAACTAAATCAGAAAAAGAGCATTTTTCGAATCAATTCTCCAATCAAAATATTTCTAACAAACTCACAAAAACTTGAATCTGACATTGAGTATTTTCAACAAGAGTCTGAATGAAATTTTCTAACGGGTCATGTAACTATCAACAGGTCGAGGGTGCGATAATATCTGGATTGTATCTTTAGACGAGCAGAGGGACAAAATCACAAGCAAACCAAGTTTACCATCCACCTCTCTTGAAACTTAGCTTCATTCCACAACATCAAACACCAAACTTCAATCCGGATCCATTTCGTGGAACATATTAAGCAAATAAAAAAAGACCAAGCCAGGAAACAATAATTTCAGAAGAAGCAGAGACACGAACAAGATGCTGTGTGAACATGTTTCATTCACAAATTGGAGTCAGAGAGGAAGAAAGCGAAAGTTTGTCTCTCGGTTTCGCTGTCTCATCCTTGTACAACTATATTATGGCATGAGAGCTCCTGTCGTCAAACTTACTAAATAGCTCCAAAAAGAATACTCCAGGAGATTATACATCTGCCGTCAGACAACCTCAACAAGGTCATCAAACTTGACTGCGAAGAAACGTGGATAGCTTCTGTGCTTGAATTTGATAAAAATAAACGAGGATTGATACAGTGGATAAACTTAAGGAAGAGCTAAGAAAATATCGTCATTTTGATACAGAAACGTAAAAATACGCTTAATTAGTATATCGATTAATTTACAGCACCTACAGGACTTATCACAAAATTCTGTACATACTACGGCTGAAGCGACCCATATTTCCTTGTTTGTGAGATCTAACCTCACTCCTTCGCTAACATGTATTTTACCAAAATTGTGATTTTGACGTATCAGCCTGTTCTGTTCATCAAAAAATAAGCTGAAATGGGTTGATTACTCCAGTTCCATTAGCCAAATTCTCTCGGAGTGGACGACAATTTGCTAATAGATCAGAATTGCATATAGGCGGTTTCGCAATGTCAATTTTTCGATGATGACGTCATCTAGATCAATGGTGACAAGAGCGCTCTGTCCGTACCTTCTCTCACAAGGCCAAAATAAAAAATGATCGAAACACCCGATTTTTTATGACTACAGCTCTAGAACGAACAGTCGATTATCTTGAGATTCTGCACAGATATTGATCATTGCTTGAACTAAATTCTCACCAAGTCTCAAAGATTTCTGTGGGTTTTCTACTACTACAGGACAACTACCGTAATATATTCTTGCATTTGTTACCATACTCGTTTAATATCATCATCGAGGTCCAATAAAGCTGAGCCATTGGAATGAGAGTTTACATGAAAATAAAATTGATGCAAAATCTGTGATTTCAGCCTAAGATCAACTCAAAAAAACCAAAGCAACTTCTCATAATCAAGATTTTTGAGTTGCGAACTAGCTAAAATAAATTGTTGATCTTATCTTCACGGAATTCAAATGAATTACTCCAAGTTAAACCCTTTGACGTCGACTCAATAACATTAATCGTTTTACACTTCGAGTGCATCACAATAATTTCATCGTACATTTGACTAAAATTATAGGTAGCATAACTTACACTCTCACAATCTGATCAAAGAGTCCACTTCTATATGCAGTATAAGTACAACGTGTATTACGATTACACGGCAGATGTGAGCGCAAATACAAATTACGCGAAGCGTGTCATATATGCATAAGCCACTCGACTGTGATGCATATTTGGTCAGTGTGTATCAAAGCAGTATATATAGCACAAGCGCACGCTTTGTGAAGTCTTTGATCTGTTATGCACTTGTAAACACTGCATTTCAATAATCATACGTTGTAGTGACAATCTGTTGACGGAATCAAATCTCTATCTCGTAATGAATTATGGTAACATGAGGTGACAGAGAAGACAATATTGTGTCAGAAACTATGGAAAAAGTTGTCAGACATGTTTCTTTAAAAATGATGCAAACTTGATTCATTCGAATGTTCATAGTTTAAAAAATAGTATAATTCCCTCAAAGTAGGAAAATTATGTGAACCATAAATCACAAATCAAGGCTCACAATTGGTCGAGAATATAGGAATGAAATACCAAGGAGATGATAGGCCTCGTGAATAAAGATCTGGCCTTCAGAGCATAAGGCCTGGTTTCGAATTTTGTCAGGTACCAGAGTGAATATTTAAAAGTGCTTCATTCGCTGGCTAAATTTGAAACCCACCTATACCTGTCTCTTCCAAATCTAACCTCGAATAGAGGTTAACTATGCACTAAAGAAATGATAGGCATAATTAAGATCGGAACCATTTTTGAAAAATAATTATTTCGAAACCCAAGAAAACCTTGAAGACTTTTAGGGTCGAGTGGATTAGCACATATTTTTTTTTTTGAGCTTCATGAATGAGCGTATTTCTTCGATAAGAACTCTACAATGACTTGAAACACTTTTCAAAGAACAAGATGGTGATGCAAAATCACTGAATCATTAGTGAGTTTTGAATTTGATTTTGCAAGAATAATCTCCAATTCGATCGTCGATTGAGAAATGCAGTTCCAAGTGCATTTTTAAGCCTCAAAAATGAGCCCTAGCTGACTTTTTGAACCACACAGAGAACGAAAAATGTGATCGTATGGATTTGCTAATGCAAACTTCAGAAACTTGCACCATAAAAGACAAGTTATACCATTAATTAAAATACTCGTGTCAAATTAGAAGCAAGAATTGGCCAAGAGCAGTTTGAATTCACAAGTAAAATCAATTTGAGGTGTTTCAATCGCCATTGATAGATCAAAAAAAAAAAAAAAGTCCAAAGTAATACTATAGATCAGACTAGTTTCGGATATACCCAGCACTTGTCAAGATGAAAGTCTACAAATATCAAACAAGTGATGTAACTATATCAGTGAGCGTACTACGTGAGACACGTAAGTAAAAAACTGTTCGATGAACATTACATATATATATATATATATATATATAGGCCTGATTAAATGAGCAACGACACGTGTTGGAACGCGAGTACGTAATATCAAGTCCTCTCAGAGAGGCAATTGACACAATTATCAGCTGCTTGGAGTAAAGATAATAAACCGATAGACTCCGCAACAACCATGACTCGATAAAACAGCTGATTATTTATACACACACATACACACATTTAGTACATTCCGTTCGATATTTGACAATTAGGACGATTAATTTTTTCATACTGGCAAACTTTAAAATTAACGAACGAAAAATGGGCTGTAGAAAACGAGTGCCAAATCTTGACATCCCCTCGAGAATTAATACAAGCCCCCCCATTATGATGTCTTTTGTTCCTTCCTATAGGATGACTTGCAATTAAAAAACGGTTGTAATTCACACCCGTGGTACGTCGTCAGAAGTCATAATTAACGGAAAATTGCCTTTCAAAAAGATTCATTTTAATATGACTCATTGTCAGTAGGAGATGCAGTGAAAATTAGAAGAAGAAAAAACACAATCCACGCGCCAAATTGAATCGCAAATCATTCTCGAGGGTGCAATTAAAATGTCCCTTGTTCAAACGGATGATAAAATAATAATTCCTGAGTCGAACTCTCGAGTGCAACTTCTGAAGTGAATTTGGCAGATAAAATAAAATTTGCCAATTCCAAACGAACGAACGAACGAACGAACGAACGGATGTGCACGAATGACTTACACACATTCTACAGTGTGGTATACGAAAGAAATTTGTTCAAATGGTGTAATACTAGATTGTATTTCGCGCCAGAAAAAAATCAAGAATATAGAGATGATAAAATACGAGAATCTGAAATCGGCCAACTTGATAAAGTGGCTATAATATGAACTCTCTCACGGGACTACTCTGTGGAATGTATCGTCGCCGTCTAGACCGGATAGCTTGGCAAATATAAGCATGTACAATACCGAATAGGTCATTAAAGCTAGCAATACGTCGTTCGCGAAATCGCGAAAGCTCAAATATTTCAAGAAAATTGCTTTTACTATAGGGGTATATATAAATGTAGTTAGCTCCCAGCTAGCTGTTGCAAAGCTTGAAATGTATTATACAAAACGCGTAGCCGGGCGTGACGTGGCGACAAGGGGCTAAAAGTATTGTATAGGGGGATGTTTTCGCTTCCCTTTAGAGAGTTTCTGTGCTTTCTGTAATCAGACGTGCGGAATAGAAAGAGAGAGAGAGAGAGAGAGAGAGGGACAGAAGTTGTGTGGAAAAAAAGAAGAGAGGGTGGTGAGTAAAAGGAACCGAAGCTTGACGAGATCCTTGCAACTCAATTAGGTTCTCGCGTACTTATATAGAGCTAATCAGTTTCACCGCCTCTTCTAAGAGTCGAGTGCTAAAGACTTTGGCTTCTCTCTCTCTCTCTCTCTCTCTCTCTCTCTCTCTCTCTCTCTCTCTCTCTCTCTCTCTCTCTCTCTCTCGATGTCTCTGGTGTTGGTTCTCTTCAAAGAGTATTTTTGCGTAAGTACATGTGAGTATAGCCTGATGGATAAGTATAGCAAACTTTCTCTCTAGTGGAGTGTTTGATCAGGCTGGCGCTAAAAAGCGAATGTCGACAATGCCTCGAGCGATTTTTTTTTTTTTTTTTTTTTTTTTTTTTTCAAAGAATGATGAAGCCTGCCTAACGTCTATTGTAATTTCCATCAAGGAAGTTTGAGAGGAACAAACTATGTTCGATTCATTTTTATTTTTTTCATTTTTTTCTTTACCAGAGATCGCGTGGCACTGATTGAATTGATGCACCTACAATACGAATCCGTAAATTGGCCGGGAAACATTTTTACGCTGAAAAGAACAAACGAATCGGGTGATGTAGAGCTTGGAATGAGAGTGTGAAAGCGGTGATAAGGTTTATAACGACAGATGTTCATCGTTTGACGGGGGGATTTAAATCCAACTACACGAATGACACAAATTCTGGTATTACGGCTAAAATTTTATCGAAAGATCTTTTATAAATTTCGAGGGCACGTATACGTTTATCAACCAATTTATCGATTTTGAAGCCGAATTTTTATGATGCAGTATCGAAAACACTCGCATGTTACACTTCAAAATGAATTGAGTATACGTTCGTAGTGAATGTATTTTATCTCGCATGTGAAATATTTTTAATTACTGAATGAATTGGAGTTGAGATAAGTGGGTATCCCATGATTGCGTAGTATTGGTGATGAGAATTAATGATAAGGTAGAACTCTTTTATCGCCAATCACGTCGTATTCTCTAGTTGTTAATAGACATCGGTGATTCAGGGACACATCTCATCGCAGATATTTTCATCTGATTGATATATTTTACCATCACCTGACGGTGGTACGATCATTAGTCTGATACTGATTACGTCACAAATAGTACATTATTGCCCTGGGCGCGCACGCCCAGTTCAGGCGCTAGGACATGCAGTTTATTTCCCAGGCGAAGCGAGGGAAATGAGTCCTCCATGCCCAAAATGAGTCTGTGGACAGAAGGTACAGTACATTTTGCACATAGTTTATAAGGCGGTAGCTCGCTTCTGATCGATTGGTTTTCGGCTTGGGCCGCGGGCAAAGGTCAAAATAATCGCTCAGAATTGAACCCCATAATCAAGGTGCGAATACTACTTTTTGCAGTTTTGTGAGCACCTAAACAGCGGAAAATGGCAGAAACTATGATTTTTTATCATGAGAACCCTTAAACCGCGTTGGAAAGCGGCATTATTAGGTCAAAATGGTGAAAATACTATTCAGAATTAGTTGAGGGGGGGGGAGAGGGGCAAATCAGGATAAGCAAGATAGCTCGGTTGTTGGTGAGTCGAGGCTTCCGCAGCGAAAATCCATTTTCAAAAGCATCACAGACAATAATTTCCATCGTGGTTGGATCTCCTGAAACGATACTGGAAGTCCACACTGACATGGGGGTGCTCTTCGAAGGCCTCACGCAGTCTATTTCGCAAATGCAAAAGCTTATGCCACTTCTGCTAAAGTAGACCGGCATAAGTGCCATTTGAGGGTTAAAATTATGTCACAAAACGAATATTTTGAGTTGTCGTGGGTCAAAATCGGTCCAATTGAACCCAAGTGGTCGCAATTTTACGAAAAAAATGGTTGAGAGCATTTTACGACGAACTAGACGGGGCCAATGAGGACAATGCCAAATCCCAATGAAAATGAAGGAAAGTCGACTCTTAGAAATCGCGAGTCAATTACTGACTGCTGAAGACGATGTAGTGAACCGATAAAACGCCTATTTTAATAATGTTCAAAAACGACAAAAAGAGACTATAGGAAAATGTCAAAGTCGCGATCGGGTTTCCCTCTCAATTTAGAGATATTAACCTCTTATTAACATATGTTTTAATGAGCAAATTAATAGGCGAAGGATATCGCCGTATACGTTGACTTTGAATGACTGTCCTAATTTGCCCCCAAAACTGTCCTAAAGTTCCCCCAAACGCGAGGCGAATTGGGACAGATTTTTTTCCCCTCAAACTTGAACAGAAAGTATAGAAGACATGACCTCGGGGTCTGGAAATTTGTTTATAATCTATCCGACAGTTGAACTTCAAAGTTCCATAGCGCGTCTATCCTCAAGTATCGCCAGATAGCCCCACTGCAAAACCTGTCCTAATTCGACCCACTCTCCCCATTAGGGGTGTTCAATCAGTAATTTGTGAGATCCACCATATCTAAGGGAGTAACCTCGACAGATGATCTGCCAATCAGATTTTGATCAAACTCAACCGAGAGGTATATTTGTCCGTCAACTTAACCCAAAGAAACTTTCACGAGCCTTGATTACCTCTGAGTCAATTAGCCATCAGCATTGATATCTTTAGAGGTTGAGTATGCTATTTTATAAGGCATCACAATTATTGTTAGAGTATAGAAGACTGACCGATCAATTTTTTTCAATGATCGATCACTTGTAGATAACTTTAGAAAGAATTTGGTCGAAATATTCTTGAAACCTCTGCTTAGCTTGAATAGAAGTCCAGACAAATTTTGAGTCCAAAGTTGAGGACGAATTACTAATAAAACAAATTTGCTGATCATGAAGGATTGATATGCCATAATTTATGCGTCAAATGGTTGTGCTAATTCACGTGGGGTTCTAATTGGGGTCTGATTGACACGTAAGACAAACATGTAGGCGATTTCGCAATGTCTGAAAAAAGTTGATCTATTTGACTACCGTGGTACCGACGTTGCCTCCTCAATCAACATACAGACAACTACAGACCAAAGCAGTGCGGGTCGATTTTGAATTATCGAAATCCCGCTTCGATGTTCCTAAAGCTATTTTGAAACGAAGAAAACCAATTAGCACGGTTAAAAGATAGTTTTCGCAAAAAAAATCGATTCACGATAACCATCGTCTTCGAAGTGCCAACTTTTCAATATGAAATTGACGGGTACCGTTTCGGTCCAAAGTCATCCAACTAAATCGGTACGATGGTCATAAAATCGGTGTAAATTCGCGTCAATCGTGTAAAATTGAAGCCAGCTCCATTCAAAAGCATAATTTCTCAAATTGTCAAGTAATGAAGAAATTGTTTCATAAGTAGGTAATCATTGAAAATTTCTTCATGAGTATTTGATGCATCAACAAAACGGAACAAAAATATTCAACAAGAAGAAACATCTGGCAAATTCCATGATGTAATTTCTATTAGTTTCTGTGTCAGAGCAGCGAGCCAAGAATTTGCAAAAAGAAACATTACATAGTAGCTACTTCCAAGAAATTCTCTCTATTGTTGTTCAACAGAGCATACCCAGACATTCAGCGTAAAAGTTTGTGAATATCGCTTATAAAAATGCTTACAATCATTCCCATGTAATCTTCTTTTTATTTCTAGCTTTCTTTTCGAGAGACAACTCCCCTACAGAAACTTATTAGTGCGGAGTTGAAATTTTTGGCAAAGATTCAAGCAGTGATTGCAAAGGCCTATCTCAGCAAGCCGCGTCCGGAATATCTTCCTGCACTCATTCTCCCTCGCCCGCGTCTCTTCCTTCACCCTCTCTCTCTCTCTCTCTCTCTCTCTCTCTCTCTCTCTCTCTCTCTCTCTCTCTCTCTCTCTCTCTCTCTCTCTCTCTCTCTCTCTCTCTCTCTCTCTCTCTCTCTCTCTCTCTCTCTCTCTCTCTCTCTCTCTCTCTCTTGTTTAGTCGACGTTTTGTCAACTCCCACATAGTCTGGAGAGCTTTTCCTCCTCTGTCTCTTCCGCAGATACATCAAGTTTCTATCTTAGATAATGTGAAACCGGAAAATTGAACGATCTCAGATATACGATGGCGACTGGATTGGCTATAAATAAATCAAACCACGTCTACAGATTTCTACCAAAATTCTTCTTCTAGAATATTCATGTCTGACATTCGGTATTTAAAGAACTTTTCAATTTTATGACAATTGAATGTTTGAATAGTGATACGTAATTGAGAATCTAGGTTTCTGAATGGCAGCATTTTTATTAGTCAAAATTAATATTTTATCCGCACCTCTTCGCAAGAACATTTTTCAAAAACAAATACGAACAGATCCACCAACGAATATCTGTGCACACAAAATGCTATACACTGAGATTGGTGAAGGATTGGCTAGACTGCAACAATGTTGTGCAATCTGATGAGAATTTTATTTGCACAAAAGTTACAAGATATGATGTCAACTTGTTAATCAAACTTGCACGGAGCACCTCCGGAATGATTGCGTCCACATGCGAAATCTTCAATTTTCGATTCGAGAAATTTGGAAAGTTTGCATGCAATGGAGGTACAATCTTTTGCGTTAAATGAAATTAAAATGAGCTAGAGAAAAACAAACAATGCAATGCTGTAACCGCACAATTTATCAAATCTTTTCTGTTGAACTCGAGGAGAATATTTGTAATCCATATCTTCCTGATGACAGGTTTCAGTGGATTACATGAATTTTCATCGAATTTTCTAATCTTATTGGATATTTGAAGTGACAACTACAACTTATTAATGAGCTATCAACTGCGAAATTTAAATCCTATTGACTTATCTCAGTGTACGTATCATTTGGAGTACGTGATCTAAGAGATCAGTTTCCAGATAATCTTCAATCGGAGGCTATTCAACGATTGAAATTTTTCTGTCCATACGCGAGCAAATAAAACTGCCTGGCGATGATGTGGAGTTTTTTTTACCAGTTTCTGCATTTACGAGCATTGTTACTTGCAGTGTTGACATCACCCGAAAGAATTCGCGTTGGAGTGTTTTCGAAGACTAGCTTTGAGGGTATCGCGTTCGTAGCTTGGAAATTGCAAAGTTCAGTTGGTGATACGATTCAATCATCATCTTGTGGTGCATTGGAAAAATCTAACGAAATTCTGAAGGACCCTTGTCAACACAAGGAATGGGTGATCTCAGAGAGGGGGAGGGCTCAGATGAAGTTTTGGAGGTGGAGACAAAATAGATGAAAAATTTTCGAAATTTCAATTTTCCCAATTTTTCACTCTTTTTCAACTCTGAAATATCTCTCGCTATCGCTCGTTCGACTTGTAAATGTTCTTTATAAGTCTGGGCGTTCTAACATGCTTTCGTATCTATACATATAAAAAAATATAATAATTATATATATATATATGATATTTGTAGAATAATGGGTGATAATCAATTGATGGTATGGGGAAGAGGTTTCTTATGAGTTCGTGAAGGTGACGTATTGCCAATCAGTGAATTGATCAGTCAAGCTACCCATGCCCGCCAAGCCACGTGATATATTTTACCGAGACCAGATTGAATTAGACCGAACTAGACTGAACTAGACCAAACTAGACCGAACTAGACCGAGTTAAACCGAAATATACTGATATGAATTAGACCGAGTCAGATTGATATAAAACCAATTAGGCCGAATGACATCGGAGTAGAGACTGAGCTACAGCGAGTTGGACCGAATATGACCGGACTAGACCGAAGTGCACCAAACCAAACTCTACCGGTCTAGACCGAGTTAGATCGTACGAGATTCAACTGAACCTAACCAGGCCGCATTGGACGGAACTAGACCGGCGACGAGAACAGACTACCTACCCACCAATCCGTTTACCCATCGACCCGTGAAGTTCGGGAAGATGGTACATTTAGACCGGGAGCTAGCTGACATTTTTTGGTAGTTATTCCTACCAGGACAGGCCATTAACTAATAAGTCATTTGTGGTGCGGAGAGGACGACTATGCAGTGACAGACGGGTGAGCCGTTCCGTTTTTGTGCGATTAATAAACAAACATGTCGGATAATTCGATATTTCAGAATCATTTTCTACAGAGTAATCCAACAATATTTCGTCGATTCAGTTGAAAAAAAGTCATCGCTGACCAGTTGGCATACTCATTTGACGATTCCTAGTGCCTGCCATACTCGATCGAAAATGTCAAAATTTTCAAATATTTAGAATCTATTTCTACAGTATGGCACTTTGATATTCGGATAGATTGCATAAAAATAATCCATCGGAAAAGCATCGCCATACTGATAGAGCGATTCTGAATCAATCAAAATCGCGATCAAAGTTGCGTAAAATGCATCAAATTCTACTGCTCCGCTGCGCCATCTCTTGATCAACACTTGAGTCGCTTGGCCACGTGAAAATTCAATGCATTTTACGCAACTTTGATCGCGATTTTGATTGATTCAGAATCGCTCTATCAGTATGGCGATGCTTTTTCGATGGATTTTTTTCCGATAATCTATCCGAATATCAAAGTGCCATACTGTAGAAATAGATTCTAAATATTTGAAAATTTTGACATTTTCGATCGAGTATGGCAGGCACTAGGAATCGTCAAATGAGTATGCCAACTGGTCAGCGATGACTTTTTTTCAACTGAATCGACGAAATATTGTTGGATTACTCTGTAGAAAATGATTCTGAAATATCGAATTATCCGACATGTTTGTTTATTAATCGCACAAAAACGGAACGGCTCACCCGTCTGTCACTGCATAGTCGTCCTCTCCGCACCACAAATGACTTATTAGTTAATGACCTGTCCTGGTAGGAATAACTACCAAAAAATGTCAGCTAGCTCCCGGTCTAATTATCAACCAGCGAGTTGATCAGTCAGCCCAACCCACAACCCACTCGGCCACGCAATATATTTTAGCCACACTAGACCGGATTAGACCGAATTAGACCAAATTAGGCCAAAACAGACCGTGAACTAGACCGAATTAGGCCCAACTAGACCGAATGGATTAGGCAAACTAGACCTAATCAGGCTGAACTAGACCGGACTAGACCGCATTAGACTGAATTGGACCAGAGTAGACCAAACTAGACCGAATTAGACGATACTAGACCAAATTATACCGATCTAGACCTCATTTAGACCCTATTAGTGCGGAAATTCTATTACGGCGCTAATATGGTATTAGTGCGGTACTAGTGCGGTTCTAACGGGACTAGTTCCGTACTAATACCGAACTAGATCGTACTAGAGCAACTAGACCGTACCAACCCGAACGGGACCGGACTAGACCATCGATTCACCTTACCTCTCACCTCGCCACCCACCCACCCAACCACCTCCTCACCCACCCATCGACCAACCCATGACCCATACAGCCACCCATTATACTTCACCCCTTCGACGTAGGCAACCCGATACGCGCGATCCAGACGGGCAAGTTTTGGCTGTGCGTTTAATTGTTATCATCCATGATGTGGCATTTATGCTACGATGGGCAAAGCGATCGATCCTCGATTAGACTGTCTTGGGAATCAAGGAATTTCAATGGAAGTTTTCATTCTCAATTATTCAAATAAAATCAAGCAAGTAAAGTTATCGCAGATGAATATACATGAAATACACCAATTATTCATGTTTAATACCCCTCTGGATTATCACAGTCCGAAATTCCATTAAAAAAAAGGATCAGCTTATTAGCGAGTCAACTCACGCAAAAGAATGAGAAATTATAAGGTGAAGATGTGTATGGTATTGGGGAGAGAAAAAAGGAATATAATACGGGAGCAAACGAGCCGGAATATTCTCTGGTCTCGCTTCTGGGCGTATCCCGCGAGCGGCCGCAAAAAGTTTGCTGTACCTTCTACATCTGCCTGATTTTCATGTCTCAAGCAGAACTGAACTATGAGCAAAGAGGACCACTCACAGTAAAAAATAAGCATTGCTGAGGTGTTCAAATATTACTTATGCACCAATTTTGATGCAGGTATTTTTAAATTGGTCTCTTGGTGAGAGCAAATAATCACCAACAGAAAAGCTTCCCAGAGAAAATAATTTCATCTGATTTGTGGATGCAACAAGCAATATCAAAATTTTTCATGATGGTTTGAGAAATTTTTGAAGGGCCCGAAGCAAACATTTCCCACAGAATATGCCCAGTGCAAGTGTTCTTGAGTGTAGTTGGAACTTTGATCATGTAAGTAATTCGGACTAAAAAATTTTGCGAAGAGTACACTTTATATCATCGTTCCTGTTTACTAGACTTGTTGAAAGAAACTACGCCTAAACCTCTGAAGAATGAAAGTGATCTTCATCGATATTCCAGAACTAGACCATTTTTTAAAAGTCGTTCTTTTTTCAAGAGTAGATATAAATATTTTAAGCGATTATTTATGGAAAAATTTTCCGCCAGTAGTTCCTCCTCAGAACTGAAGTCAAATGAATTTATGATATAAACACAGGTGAGAACTATATTAGGAACCTTTACAGAGACCGAAAAAATGTTTCAATCGGTGCTAACATTGTGCTACGCAATCGTTCAAAACTCCATTACTCTATCGGACAGAGAATAGACCAATGACGGGAAGTTCGTATAATTATCATACTTTTCCCACATCTCGATCAAACCGTTTTTGTCTGAAAATCCGCGGGTGTATGCTAATGATCTATCCAAAGACCTCGGAGAAAATGTCTAAATTTCCAAAAATGGTAAAATAATCTCCGCCCTTGACCTCTGCGGACATTGAATCACCAATCGATTCATTAAATCACACAAACCTAGCATCTGACGTTTCTAGAAGACACTCGTGCTCGTTTTGTCAATGATGATATCAATTGGTCTGGGTAATAAACCATAACAAAGAAGTCGAACTGAACCTCGATCAATTTTCTCAAATTCAGCTTCTTTGTACATCGTCAATATCATCCCCATCAATTTTCAATTTTGTTAATGACATAAATTCAGTACAAACGAGATCAGCCCTTGATACAAAGCTATACAAACAAAAAGCTCTCATCGCGATACGCAAATATCCAAACCGATTGACCAAAGTGATGCCGCTTTGCATCGGTTGAGAGCGTAATGACACGCAGCCAAGATTTTATGCGAGCGTGAAACTGCAAGTGGCCAATAAAAGCCAGAACAACCCATGGAATCGAAACGATTTGATGTCCGTGATGTTAAAAGTGCCTCGTCGCAAAAGAGTACAAAATCCAAAGAAGCATCATCATCATCAGCACCATCAGCACTTGGTCTCTACTATATCTGTAAATTCAAAAAAAAATCGAATATATTGCGCAAGGCGTTAACCATCATGATTCTTGGCTCATCTGATCGTGTATCAGTGGAATAATTTATTCACCGTCAAACAAGCCAATTCCGTCCGGTCCCGCGGTCTCACGGATGTTAAAATACGTACAAGATATGATACATACATATCGTACAAGAAAAACTAATCCGAGCAAGTTTCCATACGATGCCTGAGAATTTTTCTTTTCTAGGTACCTGTAGATATATCTATATCTTCGTCTATATCTAATGGGACGATCGAAAGCTGTCCAAAAGAGGTGAGGTGCGGAACCTTGGGGTGGGTCTAGCTAGCGTCTCGCGCATACAGATTTGAGAAACTTGACGGTGAGTTGGTTTAGTTTGGTATACCTTCTGATTTACATTGCACACACGCGCTAGCGATTTTCGAGCATTGCTTGGAAGGATGAGATGACCGAAACTCTGCCAAACCGGACCCCCAGACTCACAATTCTAACCATGTGAGTGAAAATGCGTATGTGTATATTAGGATGTTACTATGGCCAGAGACACGTATTATGAATCTTATTGGCACGTCGCTCACGTTGGCAAGAATTGTATTTTCTTTCGATGCAGTGATGCGAGGGCTACTGCTGATGGTACTATCCGCTGAGATTGTCCATTGATTTGATCCCTCGAGAGAAGAGTGTTTCACAATTCCAAGCACAATAGCGAGTTACTATCAGACATACCGTCTTCATTGGCTACTTCATGCATGATTGGCAGAATGGGTGGGAATTTATTCCACTCGACAGACTTTTATGCGGATATGCAAGTAAATCTTGATTTTATGGAGATATGGGGGGAGTCAACTCTTGATGAGGGGATTCCTGATTGATTCAGCGATAATAATTTGATCTATTATAATGCGTTACTTGGTATTATACCTGAATGGTCTCATGAAAAAAACTGCTATTCTCGTTGGGATTAGACATTGTATCTGATTATGATGGTGATATTTCATTAGTATCTCAAGGTTTTTTTTTTATAGAATAGGCTTTTGAATAGATTTAAAATCCACACCTTCTTTGTGATTTGAGGCTAAATTCGAATCGAATTTTTATGTACGAGGGATAAAATTAATTAAAACGCAAACTACGTAGGTTTTTCTAGTGAGTAGAAGGTATCTCGCGTGAAATACGGGTCTGAATAATTTAGACACTGTGATCAAAAAATCTCGATTGGTCAATTTTTCCCACAAAAAAGACGTGTTAATCATTATCCAAACTATAATTTACTATGTACGAGCAGGTATTATGGCTTACTTTTTTCCATCACCTGTCCTATCGCTTACATCTCATACTCGATAGCATATCTTTCAGTATATTATATTTCACTCAAAGAGTGTATCCATTCCAGGAAATATATTCTACGGCTCATAAGATATTCATGATGTGTTACAAAGTTGTTGAATTTGATTTGAAAATTTTGTCCCTCCCATCCCCCCTATGAGCATATATACGGCGACCTCCAAGAGCGCCAATAGAAAAAAAAATCGCTGCGGTTGAATTTTCTCATCATCAAGATTGTGAAAAGGACTGACAGTTTTTGAATGATCAAACGAGAAGCGCGAGTTTTTTTCCTTACGTTAATTAGATTCTGCGTAGTTTTAGACGTTGTCTCGACTGTATTATAGATGCGGAAATTCTAGGTAAGTCAGGCCTTTCTCAAGCGTGACATTAGAATTATGACGTGTTCTTTTTTGCGCCTTTGAATATTCGACTTCCAGGTGTAACGGCCTACTAATGCGAAGTCAAACTATTTTTGGGTGGTATATTCTTCATTGACGAATCGATTATTCACGACGAGTATTATTTGCTCAACACTCGATCGGGACAACTGCTAGAAGTACTGATATACGATTTCGTTTGCAACATATCGATATTCTACCCAGATGTTGAGATCAAATATGCAACATAAGTCATATTCGATACAATTCGTAGAAAAAGATGACAGTTTCAAAAGTTGCCATCTGCTCAAAATCTGAAATCGAATAAGTTTTCAAAAACCTCATACTCTATACTGATCTGTAAGTGACCGCAACCACAAATGCATAGCTCAAAAAAAATGAGAATATGAATCGAGGTGATCAATTCAGATGCAAATACGTCAACCGACTTATATTCACGCGCGACATTGACTTGCATTCACGCGAGGCGAGAAATGAAGTGAAAAAAAAATTGGAGAAAGAGGGAGGGATGAATACCTAGCGTTGAGGAATCCCACTGGGACTGTGTTGATGGACACCTGGACACCCCACACAAATCTGCCCTCGCAAAAAAGACGCTGCAACTGTGGCGCAGTTTTCCTCGGCGGTGTACTACGAAACTTTTCCGGATTATAGACGAAAACAATCAAACGCCTGACTTGGACTTCAACTTTGTTGTGACAGCGCCTCGGATAGCGCACAGGTGCAAGAAATAGGCCCTCTGGAACTAGCAATAAGTGGTCATATGACAAAAAACCAACCCCCAGCTATCCAGGAGATGACTTGACAAAAAATAGCACTCGACCTTCACGCTCAACACCGGAACCTTGTTAGTTCCGAATAACCCTGAGAACGATTTAGTTGGCTTGTAAACGGTGGAAATGTATTAATAGGAGTTCTGATGGAAAATTGTCAAATTGAAAACGCAAAAATCATGCTATGCTTTTCGAATCATAGCAAAAAATTCGAGATTTAGCTTTCTTTTGCAGTATGCTCGTACAGCAACTCATGACGTTTTTTATCGTTAAAAAATCCCATCTTGATCTACCTGATAAATCAATATTTTGGACGATGGAAAGGAGTGGGAACTTCATCTGTTCTCTTCGAACTAATTAATTCTCAGTTAGCCTCGTGGAATTTTGTCGCGTTCTAATCTCATCGCCGTTGAAAATTTACTCGATCAAATGACAAAGAAACACAAAGAATTCGTTTATACAGTTCTTACTTTAAAATATCACTGCATTTGCAATGATAATCCAAAGAAATATATTAACATGACACCAAAGGTACCAGTCTTATGAATGACTGTTAATTTATGGTCGATGAGCCTAAATAGCATCGAATGATCACTTGACAAGGTAATATAGAGGTAAATGCGATCACCCCATAAGATCAATATTACCCTTATAAATTACAATGATCGGACGTTTGTTCAATTCCGGAGGTAAGTAGAGAATGGTGGTACGTCAAGTAATGTTTTCGTGAATTATGTGGCCCCCTAGGTATCAACTATTGAAATTTTGTCGTTTTTTCACTTCAATGGACATAGTCCTATTTTCTTTAAAAATCATGGTGGGTGTATTTTATCCAGTACAATTGCACTTGTGGACAGGAATGAATAAAAAAAGTGAGTATAATGGAGACCAAAGATTTCCATGAATTAATCCATACAATTGCTTTCCACAAATTTCAGTTTACGGTATTCAACGTTGTAGTTCTTCTCTCTTTTGTGAGATCTGGATTTAACACGACTCGATTCTGCAGGCTCTACGCAAAAAAAAGTAGTTACGGTAGTTTCAACCAAACGTTCTCGAAAATGCACCAACAAATTATTGAATTATTAGAACATAATTTACTCGAGGAAAAAATAATATTAAAAAATAATAATCTGACCACTGATCGAATTGTTTCAGTTGTCTATCATTGTAAAACTGCATTTTTGGACTCCAGTGTTCGAGAACAGGAGCGAGAACACCAATGAAACGACTGAAACTTCTCTATTAACTATATTGTCTCTAGAAAAAAATCCATACCGTTTTTTTAAGAGAATTTCATGTTCCAGAAAGTTTATCATGAGTATCCCTCACTCCAGCAAAAGTTTCCACTTTCCGAGCCAGTGATTTTACAATGCATTTGCGCCAAAACGCAAAGTACCTGAGACTAGATGTGAAGATCTTTTTCATGATATGATTGATCGCGCCATTGAATCTGGTCCAACAATGAAAATTTCCATCGAAATCCCTGAAAACTCTTCAAAGAATGTTCACAGATCCATAAAAGAATGGTATAAGTATAGGTACAGACCCCATGCGTGTGGTTTGATACATTTCCGTTTTAATGTCAAAGAAACCTTTACCTGCAACGCATCTCGCTCGGAATCCCCACAGGGAAACCCAAGTATTGTCACTTGAAAATGTAGAGCAAGCCTCAGCAAGATGAATCTTGTCTTAGAGAGACTTCACAGCTCGCTTCACAGAGTCGAAGCAGCTGGTCAGTGAAACAGAAACTACACAAGAATGCAGTTATATACGCATCGAGCAACTACACTTGTGGCCCGTCAAGGCTATGCAAATGGGAAGTACTTTTTAATGAATGCACCCACGAGCCGCCAGCCACAAAAATAATAAGGATACCATAATAAAGATTTTTATACATGGTTCTATCTGATTGAGAACACTATACAATGGAATAAAAGGTATTGGAAATCTGTGGAGCTTACTTCAGTTAATTATCATAGACACGGTGGAGAAAAAATTGAGAAGGTTTTGTGGGTGTGGAAAAATTGTAGCAACAATTGCTAACTGAATGTGTCTTGCTGTCAACATTCCAT
Source organism: Eretmocerus hayati (assembly GCA_029851415.1). Taxonomy (NCBI): domain Eukaryota; kingdom Metazoa; phylum Arthropoda; class Insecta; order Hymenoptera; family Aphelinidae; genus Eretmocerus; species Eretmocerus hayati. The sequence goes on along the minus strand of CM056742.1, from coordinate 134,409,913 downwards.
TCCATTCCTGGACAGAAAGTCAATTATTGTTTCCAAAATCTATGTTTGAAAATTTTCACTTTGCTGTGGCAAATCGTTCACATTCATACTTCTGGTCATACATTGAAAGACTGCTCCAGAAAAGACTTTCTCCAACATCTTGCGATTCAATGTTGACACAAATATGACTATTGTTAACACTGGTCTCGAATGAAATGGATCAAATGAGGGATGATTGGTGTAGGTCAGATGTGTTTCAGCGAATTTCGAACATCCTTCTCTCTCAGTATATATAGATCGAAAATATGGGTTTAAATGAGGAATCCATTTTCTAAGTTCCGTGCAATGTCAAATTTTTTAAAGTTTTTCTGGTATATTGGCATCATTTGTGATATATCAAATATTCTGTTTTTCATGCATACTAACCAGCTTATCAAGAATACCTAAAGGAAATACCTTGGCTTGTGTGAAGAAAAACGAACTAACCTGATAACTTTCCGCCGATCATTTGGATGTAGCGACATCGCTCTTTCAGGATCCAGTTCCATGAGCCTCTTGTGTAATTCTTCATTGCTCACATTTGGCTCTCTCCTGATTTCAACTGGAGATTCTTCATCGATGTCCACATTACAATCCAATTGATTCGGTGGAGGCACAAGAATCTGCCAGAGTAGAGACTCAATGTAGTAGTTTGTTCCTCCAACTATGATTGGCATTTTCTTACTTTCGATGAGATTATCCATCTATGACCGTCAAGGATGTATAAATCACACATACTGTTTAAAATTATCTTGAGGAAATCCAGCTGAGCTTTGGATCTTTCTGAATAAATGGTTAATATTCACAAATTTCGAAAAATACGGCTTTTCACTGAGAATTTGCATAGGAAGAAAGATGTATGTCCTGTACGTGAGAAAGGTGTGGAATATAGTCTCGAATATGGTTCCATTGAGTGGTTGTAACTTTGGAAAAGATGAGTACAAGAATTTTCATTTCTGGCGTACAAAACGAGAGCTAATCAATCCCTGGCATTATTTCAAGATTCGAGTTAGTGACTTCTACTCGGTTAAACTTTGTCGGGTGATGTTGTGAAACATTCTTCAAAAGTGAAAAGCATGAATGGATCTCTGATTTCCATCTTCTAATACATGTTTCCAAGAACTTCTCGATAAGAGGTTAGATTTTGGCCAAAATTCCATTCAAATCCTAAAACTGGCACCACGAAGATTCTGAACCACAGAACTTTGTTGATTCACTTTCCCCTGCACACTCAAGTCAAGAAAAGCAGAAAGACGAACATCGATAACACAAATCATTGCAAAATTATATTCATAAGTAAAACTGATGACCAAGAGCCTTCGTCATAATTATTCCAAGTATCATCATTTCCATTATTATATATCTCAAAGATCATCGATTAATACGATGCGTTCCAATTTATAATGGTCACTGATGAATGTCACCATATTCAGTGAGAAAGTATTAATACGAATAAGTCGCATTTTAAGCATGCGACATGAAATTTATCGGTCAGCTCGATTAAGAGCATGTTTTAATCAAGAAATTCATGAGCCATAAAGTAATCCTGCTCGAGATAGCCTGAAATATGAGATGCAACCGATTCATCCAATCAGAAACGTGCAAACCAAGGGTATCTTCTTTAATATACAAAATGTTATGCGTGACCAAAATGAGCTCTGCTCCTCTATCTCACACGCCCGACCGACCGACGGTCGATGATACAGGAAAAGAAAAAATCTCTCAACGAGGAAGGATCAATCTCAGCTCTTTTCACACACCCAGATCACCATCCAATCAATAACAACGAGCTGGGAAGAAGATTGCCAAGGATGAGATGATCAGAAGCTAATACTACATACAATACTAACGCCACATTGGCAGAGTCAGCAATGCAAGAATAAAATGAGGGAAATTCTGGGTTCGTATATTTCACACACAAATAGAAAAAAAGTAAAAGTAATAGCATCTACGGTATTATAGGCCTGAAGCGGCGAAAGGATACGATCTTGAGTGCCTTGTTCCTAAAATCGATCACTGTGTATTCATTGAGTGGGTCCACAACGTCGATCATGTGATGCTGAGCCATCGCCTGTTCCTCCTTCGTTACTTTCGCCGTGATTATGTCCAGACCCTTGTACACCTGTTAAAAAGTCAAAGATGTATCTTCCACATAAGGGTATATAATGCCATTGCATTGAGAATCAAGATCAGATCGGACAAATAGAGTGAAAGAGGAGGAAGGAGAGAAGAGAGAGAAAGATCGGTATGCGACGCGCTCGACGAGCAACTTGACGCGCGAGTCCTCTACAATCATAGCGTAATGCCGCGTACTTACAACAGCAGCAGAAGCAAGCACTCTTGCCAAGCTGACGATCGGCATGCAAGCCTGGGGGGCTGCATGTATAGCAGTTTTACCGATCTCAAGAGAGAGTATTATATATCGCGTGTGCTGTGATCGCTTGTACAAACTGATGTGATGTTGGTATTTTATGGTATGGAAAGGATGGAGAGCGGCGTTGATTTTGCGAGAAATTCGTCGATTGGTACGCGGAGACTTATTGGCTTTTGCGTAATGAGTTTACCATGTACATTTCGCGTAACGATCAAAAGTGATCGATGATGTTACGAAAGGTTATCGTATACTGTATACCGATCGAAGAGGTCAACGCCATCTGTTTCAACTTGCAACATGTATTGCACGTATTTTGTTGAATATTGGGTACAAATTATCCAATTACTCGATTTTGTGGATTGGACGAGCAATGAAAAAGAGGGTTGTATCTCGCAATACCTAATTCACAGTAAAAGATCAATTTCATCTCAGTATGATCCATATTGAGATCTCGCCCCCCCCCCTCTGCTTGCTCCGCTAACCAACCCTCACTTTCTCTGGATACAGTGAAACCTGTCTATTCGGACACCTCCAAAACGCGGACGCCTCCATATCGTGGACACTTCGCCTGTGACCGGCCAAGCTCCTATGTTTTTCCACAAATTCGCCTCTCTTTAAAGCGGACACTCTATAACCCGGATGTGGACAAAATTTTCGATTACATTCGCCCATAAGAGCACATGTATAAGCACCTCTACTAGCCGGACAGATGATGGCTTGATTCTGATATGAGTTTTTGAGTATAACGCACCGGTCATGCTGCAGAGAGCAACAATAATGATTTCGTTCTTTTTCAAGGGGATTTCAGTCGTTCAATTGATCTCAATTATCTACAATCAATTTTGATCCAATTGACACCATTCATCTTCATAGAATCATTGAATAACCGACTCGACATTTTCAGGTAGCCTCTCTATAAAGCGGGCACCTCTATAAGTCGGACACATTTTTTGCGACCGAAGGTGTCCCTCTTATAGAGGTTTCACTGTATTAGACTTTCGGAAAATCAATAATCTTTGTCCGTAACAACCCTAATTTTGCAGACATTCAATCTTCACTATTCACATCATATTTTGTAGACATCTTTTTCAAAGTATTGAAATTATTTCTGCCTGATAAAATCATGTTTTCTATGAAATGGATTGTATTTTCTGAAGATTCTAAGATTAAGATTTCGAGTAAAGGAAGGTTGATTATATCAAAAGTAGTTCTAGTATCGATGACAAGGCGACAGCAGAGGTACTTTTTGACTAGTGTGGCTGATGTTTTTCAGCAATCAAGGATGTTATACACAGTACAAAAGATTCTGATCTTGTGTTGCACAAGACGAATCTGCGAAAGACTTTTGTTCTTCGAGCGGTAAAGTCTGATTTTCTATGAGATCTATCAGTTTTACTTGTACTAATCCACCTTACTTGTTATCATTCTTACTTGTACTAGTAATTAATCGTAGTAGGTTATAAATCAGCGCTCAAGACCTCCCAATCTTTATGTGGTTCCCTTACGGTAAAAGGATCATTGGAAAATTCATCCACCCCCTGTGGAAGACTCACCTGGTGAACATCTCATTAATTGTACAAAGTAGTAGCTTTTTGCCATGTTCGGAGGTTTTTTTTAGAGCATTTCATCAATTGTCTGGTCTGTATCAGGACTAAAACTGCTTTCACTGTTGGTTTAAAGTCATTCCTGAAGTTGATGATTTTCACAGCCATTCAATAAATCAGGGTCTGCACCTTCTATTGTTTCAGTGCACGATTAGTCGGAAAATCATAAGTGACATCCTAATTATGTCTAATGTAAAGACAAAATTTTATCCAATTTTCTCATAGCTAGACTCATCATATACGCAGTACGCAGAAGTGATCATTGGGAGCTATCAGTGTGGCACCATCAGGCTACTATCAGAGAAAAAGTGGGAATGGGGAACCAACTCACCACCTCTTCATCGACTTCAAAGAGGAACATTACTCCATCATTAGATCAAAAATGTATCAAATCCATCACCTACTCTAAGTACTTCAAAAAATATGAAAAATGATCGTAATATGTCTCAAAGCCATCAGCCAAGGGTAGGTATAAGATACGATAAAAATATGTCGAATCCATTCAGAATAAAAAATGGGTTGAAACAAGGGGATGCAATATCACCAACCTTATTTGATCTGGTACAAGAATTCGCAATCAGGGCATTAATATCGAACAAAGAGGGCCTCCATTTGAATGATATGAGAGAATTGATTGAGTATGGAAACAAAATCAATGAAAGGGGAAAGAAACAACGGGAAGGCGAACAGCAACAGGAAACTCGGAATGACACATTAGATGGGGAAATGGGAGGCAGAACTCCCCAAGCACTATAGGGTGTTGGAGGGGATGATCTAGACTTAGTATGATACGCATAAGACGACCTCGTGACGAATAATGGCTCAATGATTACAGAAGCGAGGAAACTTGGTCTGATAAGAGTGAGAACAAGATCAAAACTATGACGGAGCATAAAGGCAGAGGAAAGGCAAAAATACGAATCCAATACAGATGGGAGAATATACTTTCGAGAACGTCAGGAATTGCGAGTACCTGGGAGGAATCAAAAACGACATACGGGTAGAACTTTACGGTAGATTCGACGCAGTGCCTAGATACTTCAATGATATCCGGAAATTCCTGAAATCACATACAATCTCCTGCAACCAAAATTATCATCGACCATCCAGCCAGTCATGCTCTATGGATGCAAAACTTGGACCATGACTAAAATCTAAGAATGAAAATTCATATCATTCAAAAATAGAATTTAGAGTGGAATAAGAAGTGACACGGATCGACGGGAATGAGAGAGATGACATACATGTCGTCTTTGGACAAGTTGTTTCAGGACAAGATGTAGTGAGCCACATTGCAAACCAAAGAAGTATAAAAAATTAACCCCGTTTCAGATCTAGGAAATTTGAATCACTCATGTAGACACTGTGAAGCTCTTTCTTGGAAACAAAAGAAGAAAAATCCACATGCTGTATAGACATGGCCAAATTGTTCTCTCACCCTCAAGAAAATATAACTCAAGATTAAGTGAACTACTTGTACACGATTTAGCATTCAGGCATATCATGAGATTTCTTTATTATATGTGCAGTTTTGCAACTTTTCAAAGTCACAATTTAGAATGGCAAGGTAATACACAACATTAGAAGCCAGCATGGAGTTTGACACTTAACCTCTGGTCATATATTATAATCCCAAGTCATGACATAGAATTTGAACTTTGTCAATTATACATGGATGACAATAGCAACTAGCATTGAGCTAAATAAGTGGAGTAAGTTGAATAAAGAGTTGATTTCCCAGTAGATAACAATGATGACTTAAAAAAGAAGCATAATATGTCTCCCTTCACTATGACGTGAATCGATTCTACTTATTATCATGTTTCAACCCAAAGCACTTGATCAAATGCTTGGTGTCATTTGAACATCCAAGTCACCACCGAAGGGAAAATTACAGTCCATGTACCTTTGGAATTCCCCGTTTGATCATTCCTATGAATGTCAACATATTTCTCGTGAAAGATACAACTAATAAGTTGCAGAATGAGGAGAACGTCTTCTGCTATATACTCGTAGAAAAGAGAATGTCCTCATGTACATGAGTCAAAAGATAATCAGCGACGAATTCAAAAATTACCCACAGAAGGATAAAAACGTGTAATAGCTCTCGAGCGTCAGCATATAGAAAAGAACACCACCTCAATAGAAGCGATCGTATATACGAATGGACACGTTTGCATGTAAGTGCATAATCGCATCGATGCACCGCTATAACACAGCTTGTTGTGTTCGCAGGGGTCGCGCTGATGCTCAGACTAAATCAGAAAGAGTGAGAGAGACAGAAAAACCGTATTCACCCGTGTCAGCGGCTTTTCACTTCGGCGCATTCGCCGATCAGAAGTGCATGAGTTGTATAAGTATATATGACTCTCTCAAGCAATAGTGTATATACATTCTTCCCACGTGTAGTCCGTTGTAAGTAAGTATATAAGTATGGATGAGGCGTTTTTCGCGCTCACGTACGCGTCGCTCGTCGCGAAAAGTTCTCGCAGCTTGCAGAATATATATGCTGAATATATCGAGAGATGCGCGTCAGTGGTTCGAATAACGACTGGGAACGATGCTCATTTATGTGAAATTCGCAATTTCATGGAAAATTTGTGCCAATACGCGCTATTTTAATGCTCACGTTGCGAGGTCGTATGAGCAGAGCTACTATGATATTTTGGTGAGCTTGTGAGATCGTTGCCTTGTAAGGTAAGCAAAAGTATAAGACATTTCATTTACAGATCACATTGGAATGGAGAAAGTTTTTCAGGTTGAGTGCACACTTGGGAGCTTTTCCAGATGGCCATACGGTGTACTGACGAGCAAATGTTATCCTGTGATTTAAGTGACTCAATAAATCTTGGAATAATCGAATCAACGACGTAATCAATATGATAGAACAAGCAATGAAAAAAAATTGAAATTTCAAATGGGACTTCTTTTTTTCTCGAGAGATATTTTACGTTAGTTCTGGGATTGACGTAAGAATGAAATCATGGAACTCATGAAACCAAAAGTCACGATGAATGCAGAAGATTTTGAGCATTTGCTCGAACAGTTTACTAAAGAAAACAGTCTGATACAGGCAGACCAAATTTTTGAACCTGATTAATTGTCAAGACTTTTGAATAGAACGCGAGGCATTGTCGAAAATTCCTAGAAGAAGATTCGATCCACCACCGAAGTCCAAAATTCAAGTATCTCACTGAAGCTAATACAGTCAGTCTCCAGTCTTGCAAGAAAGATCTTTGAATGCGCAGTCCCCGGTTGCAGGCGTCTACCATGAGAGGACTCTGGATTCTGGGGCCTCGACAATTCTTAACAATTCTTCCGATCCAGTGCGCAGCAATGCCTATTTCATTGCCATATCCCTGGCTCAGTGCGTGTGAGTCCGTAAGTTCCTGGGCCGCCTCAGGACCCCGCGTTTTTGCAAACGGCGTTATATCTTGCCTCTTTACCGTATTCACTGTATCTCTCTCCCCTATTCTGGAACTGCAACATACGCTTGTGGTGCCCTCTGGGGGAAGAGTTCTAGACGGTGGGTACTCTAGTCTTCACGGGTGAGTCCAACTGAACTATCCACACTCTTACGCGTGTCTTTAAAAATTTCCCCTTCCCTGCCTACCAAAAAATAAAATGCCTCGATTTCACACGCAAAGGGTATATTTGGATCCTGAGGGAGTGACGACCTCCCGAACCCGATCAAACGCAATTAAGGACCTTTGCTGATCCTGGGAACCATACGAGGCTAGATGCACACCCCAGGCATAATCCCGAGCCTGACAACATAAGCTCGACACTTGTCTTTCGCCGTATACGCTAACACGATACTGTCCCTGTTGCAGCCTTCGGGCAAGAGGAAACTCTTGATCCTGGGAGCTCGAAGACTCTCTCGCCCCAGTTCTTAGATCCATCAGTATACAGCAATGTACCATGTGTCCTCTGTGCATGTATGAGACCCGAGAATCATAAGAATTCCTGCTCCTTCGCTACTTTACTCTCTGTAACTTCTTGTCTTCGTCCGAGACCGTTGCCTCACTGATAAGTCATAGTATCTAAGTGATCTTCATTAATCCCCCCATTTTTTATAAGTGTATTTTTCTTTCAATCTTTAAGCCATTATATATCCCCCACCCAGCGAAAAATCATTTTTAACCTGAACAAGGGCATATTTAGATGACCCGAACCATTATTTCGATGAAAAAATTGGTAAACCCACGCATGGTCCATAGAAAACATTCTAGACTCCCAAACGTACTATTAAAATAACGTTCAGGTGGGTGCCCACCGGAGATACGGTTCAGTTGGTGGGTGCCCGATTTTTTCGAAAGAATCTGACTCAACACACATTCTTGTATGTGTCTATACAGATATCCTCTTCTCAAACCGAAAGCCAATTTCCAGGAGGAGTACAGAAAACTATTACATAGACGTTGGTCAATAATGGCGAATATCATACCCTACTTACCCTGGCTAGCTATGACTGATTCTCCAAGTCGATGGAAGATTTTACGAAAACAATCGTGACGATATCATCATATATCAACTACTTTGCAATTATCATTCAAACGTTGTGACAAAACCGAGCACATTTTGAACAATCTACAAGGTTCTTTCGCTCAATTCTCATAAAGCTTGAAGCTTCAACAAAGATTGCTCGCTGAGCCTACATATGATATCTCGAGATTAGATACAGCAACATTCTTTTCCATCTGCCATGTGACCATGATATTTGAATCTGTTTTTATATGTTTTAAGGGAGGTGGTATAAAAGATTTCAGATTTCCTTGAGTCATTGAAAATTGTTAATCAGCAGATAAAATGTACTTTTTTGACTTGTCTTTGTAATCTGAAGCAATGTGATATTCTGTAATTGCTGCTTTATACAGTCCGGTCCACGCAGACCTTTTTTGTTTGTCCGTTGTACAGAACTTCAAACTGAGTCCACCTATGGAAATCATTGGCAAAATATGCCCACCTTCTGTCATTTCCATTACTCTACTTTTAGATCATGATAAACTTGAGGTGGGCACTTTTGGCCCAGTATTTTCTAAGATACAGTTGTACGTGACGGACAAACAAAAGGCATGCCCAATCAAAAAGGTCTACGAGGACGGGACTAATACATTTACGATGAGTTGTCAGAGCTATACAATTGGCTGAAAATAGTGGAAATCCCAATTCTGCCTGTGTTGAGCATACCAGACGACAGAACTTGTTGGTTTAGATTTGAGGAAGGAATTGTGAAATAGCTCTAATTGGTACTCATGATCTATATAGAAGATTTTATTTCGGGGAGGTTGACACAACCAATACGATGATGGAGTGTCAAGAGCATCATTGAAGAACATTGCCAATTTAAAAGTGTCAAAAACTGATGGAACAGACAGTAAATTTCCACTAAACCGCGGTGGCTCATCAAAAAGAGATCCATAACAGACTATGGAGGCTACATGGTATAATCCTTTGAGAATCTTTTCAAAGAAGAACAAAAGAAAAGGAAAGAGGGGGAGAGGAATTTGCGTGAAAAAAGTTGCGACAAATCGAAATGAGAAACGATCAGCCATAACCGATACAGGTACCGATTCGTACTATAATTCCCATAACGAGGCCCAAGTAGGCATATACACTTGTCCAACCAACCAAAGAGGACAGAGGGAAAGGCAATAGAGGAAAGGTGGATAAAAGAAAAAATTCGCGGCGTGATGTATGCCTTCTACGGGCGCCCCGTCAACCGTCCTTCCATGTGCTAGCGCGCGGGCAGTCCGTAGCAGCAGCATTCCTCGCGATTCCTTATGCCGCCGTCGTATTTATTTGCAAGATCCAACTCTCACGCGGCAGGTGACTCTTTACTACCTGTATATACTTATATGTAGCTAAATACAAACAAGTAGATATACATAGATAGAGTACTACACACTCACGGTCGCGATCATCAGGCGATTCGTTGATGTTGGTAATCGGATTTGAAGCGCGGGGAAACGGGGTTTTATTGAGAAATTTGAGTTTGGCTCACGCTATGACATAACTGACTCTTCCAAGAAGATGCGATGTGCCTTTTAACGATTCTATTGTGTTTTTGGACAACGGTACTCTAAGAGATATAGGACTGGAATTAATCCAGAAACATTGAGATTCGAGTGCACAACATACGCACATCATCGTGAGTTATTTCTTCCCCACTCGACAAATTCTTCAGGTGAATCTGAGAGAAGTACTAATGCCGATCAGGAAAAATTATGGTATGAAAAAATCGTCATCAAATCTAAAATTTTTCCAAATTTGAACTTGAATAGTTCCAAAATCCGCCAGAATTTCTCGCGGATCTTTCCGGAAGCGGGTTTCGGCAATATTTCTGTTACCACAATCGGGAGAATCTCCTATTTGTCTTGGGAAAATCAACGGAACACTTTGTGTCGATAATACAGAGCAGTTGGAGAGTCGATACCGGACTATTTAGGAATATCCCCACTGATACCATCTTTTCTCGAATATCTTATGTTGGTTGGAGGAATAATTGCCGAACCGTTTCCGAAATGTTTCAAGATTGATGTCATGATACCTTGCAATATGAAGGAGTCTTAACATCTTACAAGCCTCTACAAATTAATGAAAATCTGGAGAATTTTGAGAGTCTCATAGGAACTTGCCTGATTTTCCATGTCCGAGAGAATTATCATTATTAAACGCCTAGCCAAAATTTCTCTGTCCAGATCCCGTGTATCGAGTTGCCTACGTGGATGGGGTAAGGTAATGGGTGGTCACATGGGTCACGGGCGGGCCGATGGGTGGAAGGGTTGGTGGGTGGGCGAGGAGGTCGTTGGGTGGGTGAGTGCATGGATAGATAGATGTCCTGGTCTTGTCCGATTGAGTTCGGTTTGGTACGGTCTAATTTGCTCTACTACGTTCTAATTTGGTACTAGTGCGGTTCCAGTACGGTACTAGTCCCGCTAGCGGACCCCCAAGACCACTGAGAGCGCACCAGTACCACTGGGGCACCGCACCAGTACCGTACTAGTACTGTAATAGAATTGCCCCACTAGTATGGTCTAAGTGTAGATCGGTCTAATTCGGCCTAGTTCGATCTAATTCGGTCTAATTTGGTCTAGTCAGTTCTAGTCCGGTGTAATCCGGTCTACTTCGGTGTGATCCGTCCTATTTCGTTTTAGTTCTGTCTTATCCGGTCTAGTTTGGTCTAGTTCGGCCTGATTCAGTCTAGTTCGGTCTAGTTCGGTTTGATTCGATCGACTTCGGTCTGGTTTGGCAAAAATATTACATGTCGGTGTGAGTTATGGGTGGGATTGACTGAGTCATTCCTTGATTGAACATATGCCATCCTTTCGGAATTCATAGGTCGATGAGTGAATGGGTTGGTGGCTGCGTGGTCTGGTCTGGTCTGGTCCAGTCTACTCCGGTCTAATTCGGTCTGATTTGGTTTACTTCAATCTAATACGATCCAACTCGATTTGGTTCGATCGAGTTCCATCTGATTCGGTCTAATCCAGCCCAACTCGGTCTATTTCGGTCTAGTTTGGTCTAGCTTAGTCTAATTTGGTCATATCCGGTCTGAATCGGTCAAAATCGGTCCAAATAAAGTCTGGCCAGCCTCGGGTATTGAGATTTGAATGATTCACATGTACTTTGGTTTATATTTGACAACTATACGAGGACGATCTAGCTTTGTTGCTGAAAATAATCCTAACATTCGATTCGGATGCTATGCTATGCACAATTCACGTGTGGTACAAGTGATTATTTTCCGAGGAAAGTAACGTTAGATGCGCATAAGGTCATCGACGACATCACGACGCACCATCATCAGGAAAGTAGCGAGCCAAACTCGTCCCGCTATAAATATAAATCTATGAGAGTCGCATACTTTCAAATTCCAGGAGTATATCCCAGCATCGAAGATATACGATTGCGCGTCGCATATAAACCTCCAATCAACGCGAAAATCCATCCTCTATAATCCTCGAGAGTGCCGCGTGTCCAATCTATCGCCGTGTACGTCTGCGGTATTCCCAGTGGGTCCAAAATCCGCGCCACATTTGAATAACGATCTCGCTGACCTATACGCTCACTTTTATACGATCGACTAAATATACAGACACCTGTTTGGAATTTCTATAATATGACTAGAGGCTACTCCATACTGGTTCTGATTAGATATAGTTCACCCATACATGAGTTTCGTAAAGAAATTCCACATAGGTATATACCTATCTTGATAGCTATTAGTTGACAAGGTTAGACCATACTCGGTCTTAGAATATCGCAAAATGTCGCCAGTAGACTGTGAATGTATGTATGTACACATAGAGAGCGCGAAACTCGGCCATAGAGTGCGGGACTCGTTTTTCGCGCACTCGGACTATATTTGCGCCGCGGGGGAAGTACATACTATGCTACTGCATTCGCGGTTCTATATGTATTATAGCAAGTAACTTGTGTGTAAATAAAATGTTTGTACATGTGTGTGTGTGAGTTTGTGAGTATTACGGGAAGATCCTGAATGACCGCGGCGGCGCGTTCCGCTCCATTCACCGGCTTCGCGAGCATCAGCATCATCAGCATCCACACTGCGAATGGTTTTCTTGTGTCTGGCTTGGGGCGATTCGTTACGCGAGTGTGCTCCATATAGATCGTGTCGAGAGAGTTTGAGTATCTATATGTATAAGATGTGCAGCGATTCATCAAGAACCAGGAAAGATTCTTCTGGCCGGAAGCGGTGCAGCGCTTTAAATCTGTAAACAGCTGATCGAGCGTATTACATATTACAGGTATACGGTATAGCTGTCGAGACGGCTGATGGTGGCAAATATATCTGAAATTCCAGAGAGATATACATACTGCGAATGAAATTTTTAATCATTTTGATGTAAGAATGATTATGATCTGTTGCTACCGTGCTGATGTCAAGGATGTAACTACTGGAAGTGAGTTAAGGAATTTCGAAGCCCAGAAGGTTCTAACAGAATGTAGTTCTTTTGTAAAGTGGATCTATAATCAAGATATCCGTTTAGTTGATGTTGAAGTCTTAAATGGAATCTTATCTTGGGTAGCTTTTCATGTTAGTATGATACGAAAGCTCAACGGGCCAACTTTTTGTGTTGAATTCTGCAGAGAGCAAATATCACTCAAGCTGTCATACTTTTAGTTGGATATAAGTGACTTTTTAATTGACGAACTAATTAACAAATTCAGAACAGTTTAATTGGCGGATCTTTATGGAGTGACAGGAGATTTTTTCTGTATTTCTTACGTATACTCATGAAAATGTGCTAGCAACGTTTTTCGTCTTTTGGAATTCGGCGGAGCAATTGATATAACACGGACAAGTCTGTCGGAGTCCCATATAGCTGATTTTTCCAACCATGTTTGTACCGAAAACGGCGAGCAATAATGATTCTTTTGGTTGCATCTGTAGAACCCTTGAGCATTTGGGTCGATATTTCTGGATATCATCTTTTCGTGGGAAAAAGAAAGGATATTCCTATATAGCTTCATTTGAATCTGTGATCCGGATGCGTAACACTTTCCTAGTCGAAGGTTCAATGCCATCAAAATGAATGATCAAAAAATATTATCGCAACAACAGACCAGACTCGCATTTTGTCTTGGGAAATTTAAGTAGAGTGCGTATTATAGCTTTTTCCAAAAACCAGACCATGACAAATGCCCTTTTAGTTATTCAGAGACTGATTGAAACAAACAAAGGATAAGAAGAACAAAATAGCTCATTAGAAGAATAGTCTTTGGCGTCGCAAGATTTTTATTAGAGCATAGATCTTCTAACTGATACTAAATGTTAAGACGGAAGGATGGAGTAGTACAACCTCACTGGTGTGGCTCATATTTCTGCAGACATTCAATAGCTTCGCTAACGAGTCCCAAGCAACATAACAGTACTCAAGAGTATCTTGCTCACATTCCCCGACAGGAGTCCGCACATTCCACTTACAAGTTTGAACTTTGTCTAGTGCAAATACCTTGTTTTGCATTGTCAAATTCTCGACAGGATAGAGAAATTTATTTTCCGAAATTTCTCGAATCTATTTACATTGTGAATTAAAACTTGAACCATCCACGACGCGACTGAATGCATCTTATCAAGTTAATCCTAATCGTGGGATATAGACAATTGGCCAACACCTTTGACACCCACTTAGATCATTTGCATTAATTTAGTGTCATCAATGATATAAGTTTCGTCACCTCCAAGGTCAAATTCTTTCTCGAACAACTTGACTCACTGACTACTTCTTTTCGATAGACAAATCTCATAAAATTTAAAGATCCACCAGGCGCATATATTTAAATTCACAAGATGCGTGAGCAATGAACAACCTCAAACTGCATAAGCTTCCACATCAACTCTAAACCGCACATAACTATCACTATGGATTCAATGTCATCGCATTACCAACGAATATGGAAAAATTATTCAAATGCATATGAACCTTTCGAATTAATACAAAATCAATAATTCAATCCGTTTGAAATTAGCTCTGTCGCATGGGACAGTTGACCGGTATTAGAATAATCATCATAACGAAAAAAAAAAAAGGAAATTGATAAATATTCTAACGCTGAAAAAAAAGTAGTCTGTCCTTGATTCTCGGACCATCATAGAGATAAATTTTCTAGTTTCAGACAAAGAGTTTCAAGGTTGACAGAGGTATCGATCATACGACTGGAAAAATCATCTCCAACGTCCGTGATCACAATATATATCGCAATAGATACCACGACATCCTCTATCCCTCTCTCTCTTATCCTGCCTAAATCGACGCACAATACATGATATTAAAAACGACGGAACGATGGGAAGACACGGAATCAAGATCAATTTGGCGGCTACTCTTCGAAATGCCACCACCAGTCGCCGAGATTGGCTCTGACTGAAGTATCATCAGAGAGATTAGAACGACGAGATCCCCAACATCAGAAACGAACCACTCGAAATAGAGAAGCAATTATTGTATACCTAACTGATACATCAAGGCCGAGACTAAAATTCTGGTCTCTCCCAAGTCTGATGCTCTATAGAAAATTGGATCAGCGCGGGTGAAGAGCCGAGAAGTGAATTAAAAATGGACCGTTGAGACTATGTATACCGGAAGAAGATTCCCCCCCCCCCTCCTCCTTATTCCCCAGATTGCGAGAGGGAACATCATTTTTACGTTCCGTGGCACGTCCCTTGCGAACAGAATCTCTATTAGATACTTTTAGCGCTCTATACTTCAATTAATCGAAAGATTCGAGAAATTTCGACGAATCGGACAGCCGAGCGGGACGGAGGGGATTTAATGAGATGGAGGTTTCTGGGAAAATGTGAGAATTTTAGTGGCCTGGAAGCAGCAGCAGCAGCAGCAGCAGCAGCAGCGGGCAGCGACAAAAAGTTGATTGATGAAATATTATCTGTAGAGGAAGCGACGAAACTTATGTAAAATTAGACGTGACTCGATCGCACCATCATCATAGAGGGACGACCTCTTCTTCTCTCAAAGTGTCTGGCTAATATCGTGAGATTTTCTTGGTCACGTGTTATATAGGCGCGCCGCCCATTACTTATTCACTATACTACTGGTCCGTGTCTTTTTTTTTTAGTGGCGTAAGAACATCGGTCAACTTAGCATTTTCATCCTAAATCCATACTGTAAAGTGTTTCAGGTATTAGACAAGTGTCATGAAGACAATTGACCTCGATCATCATCAAAGTTAACCGATGTTTTATTAGAAATTGAAAAACTGCAAACAAATTGAGTGGCATGACTTTAGAAAGGCAAATTGTGGAACAAAAAAATCAAACAATGCCGAAAATCCTTGCTTGTTCATATGTGGACAAGTGATGGTAACTTTGCAAACTCATTGGTCAATAGGAATCATTGTTATCCAGTAAAAGAAAATAGACCTTGAAACAAAGATATATCTTGGAAAATTTTACCACATTCCAAATGACGCACCATCATAAGATCCCAAATCATCATACGGAAATAACCTTGACGAATAAAATCCATAGATTTTAAAAAAGCTTTCGCTTTTTCGCGTCTCGATGTTAATAGGGATTCACAGAGATGCGAAACGTGAATTGAAAACGCTTATTGGTACCCACACACTATTCTACAGCAAATGTTTGCCTTACTTATCAGGCTCGTGGCTCAACAACGACGTGGAAAATGCCCAATGCTGATACAGAAACGCAATAGATAATATAACACCAGAATCCTCATCAAAAATTTGTGAAACCAGGTAGTTTCCCCCTCATATCATCGCTATCTCGACTAAAATCCTGATGATACTCATAAATTTCAAAGACGCGAGAGAAGCAGAATCTCTTGAATTCTCATTCACAAAATACACTATATACCAAGATGATGGTCAACAAGAAGAAATGATGGTGGCAAAACTGGCTCGATCAAAGTGGCCCGATTCTCAATTAATTCAGAAGCGTCATATTTTCGTCCTTGGCATTGGTATTAGCGATCAAATGATGCACCGCAAACGTTTCCCATATGCACAAGGAGTACATATATATATACACTGCGAACTGTTCATATAAATACCCAATATAAATGATACACAGCACGAAGCTTGGCCTCCAACCAGATGATGATGCTCGTCTCTCATGTGTGTACATACGCACATCGTACAAGAATTGCATATACATTCTGTACACATAAATACACTTGTATGCATCATCAGTTTGTAGACATATGTACATAAGCTTAGTCGATTGCCGAGATCGTCGAACTCGAGTCTGATGCAGCTTGCACACACAGCTGAAGCTTTTTTTTGAATGGGTCTAAGAAGGAGTAGAGCAATGATATTGCACTTGTCAAAGTTAACGAGTCTTATTTTTTTCATTTGCAAAGTTTGCAACTTGCACATGCCCAATCGATAGTAGAGTAATAGAGGGCATGTACAGAGTGAGGAAGACATTGACGTCGCTTGGCACTGTAGTCGGAAAAATGACGCAGGAATGCGTGGCCGTGCCAACACAACGTCGATCCCTATCAGTTGCAAAGACTGCCTTGAGGTCGTGTTTTTTTCTTCTTCTTCAAGTTGTCGTAAACGCACCACTTCGAAAGGTCGATTTTGACCTGTCTTGTCCATGTCGTCTGTACGGTAATTGCTTTCATTTGTTGTTGGGACAAATCAATTATGGACGACAAAGCAAACCTCTTAAAAGTAAATCCATTGATTTCGTATATAGATATAATAGGTTCTCGGTGGTATTGAAGAGAGGAAAGCACAAATTGACATTCGTAATTGATGTTGACCGAGATTGTATTGATGGTTGTATTGAATGAAAGACTTGATCAAACGGAGAAACCTGTGATACTAGAAAGAGTGCCGATCAGACTTTGTGGCCTACTTCAAACACTTGAGACTATCTTCAAGTCTCGTCGGAGTGAAGACAAAATCGATTCAAATCTCTCGAAGTGCATAGCAGAGATTTGGTTGACTCACGGTGTTCATTCAATTATAACCTAGCATTAGTTCAATCATGTACGCTCATATCAAGTCACAAAGGATTTTATGCAGAAAACACTATTTGCAGATAAAATGAAACTTTGACACAAACAACTTCTCCGACTTACTCGTATGAGGAATCATCGTTTTAGCCCAAAGATCGGTCTCTAAAATGTAAGGAGGTAAGTGTACCCAATTTGCCTCTGTACCCAACTTGCCCCCATATGCCGATCTCGGGGATGGGCACTCCTTGGCCTCCCGGCAATTTTTTTTTACGTTTGTTATGTTGAAATATGAGAAAGTGAGTAGTTTGTGTCGACCCCGGATCATTCCTGCGTTCTCCAGAAAATCTAAAGTAATTTTTCTATTTTTCGTGATTGCTTAGCTAAGAAAGCACCGAGGGAATCGCCTTCAGTAAAATCGGTGCCAAATTCTGTGAGTTCAATCAATCTTAACGTACCTTAGCGCATTCGATTTCTTGTTTCAAGACCTTCAAAATTTTTTTTTCAAAATTGCAAAATTCGAATATGGAGCTGTTTTATGTGCAAAACGCGAAGACGATTTGTAAACAAGGATGCCAACATCGGAGTGTACCTAACATGCCCCCATATGTTTATCTCGAAAGGGCGAGCAGAACGACTTTTTTCACCACTCAGAACGTGTTTATCACGCCAAAATAGGTCAGAAATAGTGTTTCGAACCAACGAAAAGCTCCAAATGTGCGTGCACGGCGATAAAAACACTTTATCGCCAATTTCCATTATTTATTTCGGAAGAATTGAGACAGTTCGGCTCCAATTGATCCAAATTGAATGTAGTTTAGTGCATTTTAAAGGTCTTTGAACAAGCTTCAAAATGAGCTGAAGCACGTTGAAAATCGATGAAGTAAACCAAAATCATTAAGAAAAAGGCTTAATGGGGGCAAGTTGGGTACACACTTTTGTAAACTCTCAAAAATCACCTTTTGGGAGAATTAAAACAGTTTGGCTCCAGTTGGTTCAAATTGAATGTACCTCAACTTATTTCGAAGGTCTTAAGACAAGCTTTAAAATGAGCTAAAGTACGTTGGAAAATATGGAGATGGACCAAAGTTATTAAGAAAATGGCTTAATGGGGACAAGTTGGGTACACTGACCTTATTTCACTCTTAAAAAGGAAATAACAATAGTGTTTTTTCATCTATAACCCAGACTATTTTTTGAATTTTGATGATCATTAAATTTTTTTTCTCATGATCGTTAGATTAATCTGGATACTAGCCATAAATTGAACTCAAGTGAGAACTCCTGTCCCACATTGAAAACAACATGGGGTCAAAAAATACCAAATCAAACCAATTCTCATCCATCGTTTAACAAAATGTCCATGTGTTTCATTGATTCAATGATAACGTTATAAATGATCCGATGGCAAAATTTATACACGTATTAATCAACAAACTTTTGTCCAAAGAATACGACACCATAGCTTTTCAATCCATCCCAGTTGAGAAAAATAAAATCACAAGGGAGAAGAATAAAAACGAGTTAACGTGAATTTACTCAAGCAGTGTGCAAATTTGCGAAACATACATGCATACGAGCTGGAAACTGTATGGGATAAAGTAGCCATTGAACTTTGGGATTCCTTCTAATTGCTCAAGATGTTAAGTGGACCATCTGATGTTAGGCCGGCGAAGATGGCCAGGAGCGCTACCAGGCCGCAAGAATGAGCAGGACTTAATGGAGGAGCTTCTTGGAGTAAAAGCTCTTTCACAACGTACTTAATTTCAAAAACTTGCATTTTAATAAGGCTTGAAATAAGCTTTCAAGTGAAATTCAATCTGTAGGTTTAAATCCTACAAATACTGATGCTAGGCACAAAGCTTGTCAGTCAAATATTGATTTCGCTGAAATTATTGGTCGATGATAATGATAACTTAGAATCACAAAGATTTGATTTAGGATCATATAACTCACAAGAGGAACACCAACCTTGTGGGTCCTGAATCTTGATGAAACTTTGGGAATTTTCTTGTTTTGGTGAAAAATGAACGTACCCAGAAGGGTTTTATTCCAATGGGCCTCCTATCCCGAGATACAGCTATGGAGATTAGAATTGCCCATATAGGCCCATGTTAAAATGACACATATATAGATATACTGACAATGCTCTAACCTCCATGGCTGCATATCGGGATAGGAAGCCCATTGGACGAAATCCTTTTGGGCACCTTCATTTCTCACCAAAACAAGAAGATTCCCAAACTTTCGTCAAGATCCAAGACCCGCAAGGTTGGTGCTCCCCTCGTCAGTCTAAGTGAAAACACGCAAAATCTCGAGATGAAAATCAATATCTTATGACTCGATTCATAATAGTTCACAATATATTATACATTTTATTCAATGTTAAGGTGCTCAAAAAATTGCATAAAATAAATTTCGTACCTCGCCCATGAGGTTCCTCCGCGGGTTCCCCGCTTCCGAGCGATTATTTCGACCCTCGCCTGCGGCTCGGGCCGAAAACTAATCGCTCAGAAGCTAGCTACGACCTCATAAACTCGATGCGGAATATACCGACAGATATTTAATTCGATCGGATTCTATCCAATATTTTTTCGTCGATTACGTTGAAACAAGACAAATGAATTCATTTTCAAAGTTCTAACTCACTCCTTCATTTTCTCATTTCTACTCAAAAAGTAAGACCATTCAAAATTCTGCGTCCTCATCAATTACAAATTTTGATAACTTTTGTGGATGAAAATCAGAACCTTTCATGCCTAGACCAATTCAAGTTCAGGTACAAAAACAAAAAACTTTGAGCTGTCAACTGTATGCAAGCTGTCTCTCTACTTGCAAACAATTCACGTCCCTCAAAAGCACTCATTATTCCTTTACAAAACAACGATGATTCAGAAGTTTGTTGGTAAACCCCCAGAATCTCGCTGATTTCAAATTCATTTGGAAACTCCCATTTCCTCTACAACATGCATGAATCATATTGAATGAAGACTCCTAAACGTACATATAAAATCACGTCCCATATTCGTGAAATATACGATGAATCAATCACGAGAATGAGCTCGAATGCATCGTAGATCAAGTCAATCTAAATGAGCTTTAGATAAGCTATGGGCAATATTACAGAGTGCGGGTTGACTTTCACGATGAGCATCGTAAAGATCGCGTGGCTAAGTCCATTCACGGCTGGCTTACTGGTTGGGGGCCCTGTTCCTCAAAATTACGAGAGTACCCGCAGGAGGAAAGTCCGGCAAGTTTTTAATCAGAGTCGTTGGCTGTTCACTCACGAGCCAATTATTAAGCATCGCATAGGCTGTGATGTCCGTGACCTTGGGGCTACTTTACTCGTTCAAGAGACGTGTAATTAGACAAGCCGCGGCAATTTAAGGGCGAGTGATTAAGACTTTGACGGATTGCCATGGCGTGATGCATCTCTAACGGCAACAAGCACCAGCAACAGCATTTACTTATGAGCTTTATTAATTGACTGGATCGCTCATCCAGTCGGATGCAAAGGCTGATTAAAAGATAAACTCACTCTTAAAAGGAGCTTCTGAAATGCTCAAAGTGAATTTTTTCGTCTGCGCGAAAACGATTGTGGTTGCAAAGAAATACAAAATTCAGTAGTCATCAATGTTTTCACGCGGAACTAAATTTTCAAAAATTTCGACACAAAATTGATCGTGACAATCGATAGAATATTGCATCACTCGATGTTCACGCTCTTACTTTGTGCTGTTCGTCGCGGTTGGCTCTTTAAAAATCAAAGGAATGCGATCTCGATTTGGATCCAACCGGTTCCTCTTATTCAGCTCGTTTAGCTTCAAAAGTGTGAGGTATCATGAATATTCATCGGTAACATCGATGACTTCAACATCCACTGTCATCGAATGATGTAACCCGTTCATAACGATATAGAAATTCTTACTCAAAAGAAGGAAATTAAATATGCTGAGACGAGATTAAATTCAATTCGATTGTTTCGATTGAAAAAGACCCATCAGTTATGATGATTTGAGACCCTTGGTCATTAAGTCTTTGGGCCCAAATTAATGAGTTAGCAATTGAATTGAAAAAACTGAAAACCTACAGACATTCTTTTAATAAAATATCGTCAGATGTGATCATTTTCCTTGTCATGTGAACAAATGAAGGAGTATATGATACGTGAAACTCTGATCCGTATCTTTGCTCTCCTCGTCCTTACTATCTGTGGAAATGTATGCAAAAGTTATTGCGAGCGCCGCTGTCATCAATCCATCAAAATTTTGAGCTGCCACGTGGCAAAATAATGTTTCTGGAACGTGTATGTTCAAGTTATTTTTGAAGCTAGAAAATGTGACGAAGTTCAAAAAATGCTACCACGAATGACATGTGTTACCTGATGAAAAAATGAGTTGTTCAGAATCAGAGAATCGAACTTAGTATACTCGCTTTTGGAAACTGGATTTTCTGTCCTCAGAATTCATCTTATACATCTGCTAATTAAACAGAAGACCTTCTACAACATTTTTGTCGCATCCTCGTCATGTTTTCAGTGATGAGGTAGGTTTGACAGTTTTGTAGACGTACCTTAAGAGACGAGGACAGAAGTCACTTTCGGTCAAAAAGAAGGACTCATTTTTTGTTCACTCTGACTAACAAAGCTCAAACGTCAAAGTGATTCTAAACACAGATTCGTTCGTTTTTTCAGAAAAGACTGATTCTACAACATTCTTTGAGGACCGACTGTCGCGAAAAATTGTCCAGGATAAAAAAACCGCCATCCAAATGGGGAATAAAGCAAACTCTCATTCAAATTAAGGGTTTACAGCAGAAGAGACTTTGATTTGACTCTGATCTCATCGCCAGATTCATCGATCAAGTCGAGCGCCAAAAGCGCGTATCACGCGAGTAAGTATGCCGGGGGCTGCTCGTAAAAGAGAGCGCCCACAAATGGCATGCACGGCGAAAATTCCACCTGCTGCGCATTTTGCTCTGGGCTCGTCCACATACACGTATATTTGTGTATATACGTACACACGTGCATGGATTGTTTGTAGATACGGCAAGAGCTCTGCAGGCCAGCGATCTCTGATGGCGATGGCGTGACCTTGACACTGAACCGAGCAAGCGAACGCTCCGCGGACGCATAACCAGGATGGGAGGTGACCGGGGGGTGGAGAGCGCAGAGAGGGTGGGGCTATATGGGTGAGCCGAGGCGCGTGTGAATTTGTGTGCGTCACGCGGGCCTTTCGAAATCGAAATCATCTGGTCTCGCGAGATGAGCTGCTGCAGGACTACCTCTGCAAACGCGCAATTCAGAGAAGTTTTACCAGTTCGGCCTGATGGCATATATATCTGGTTATGCATAGGTATGGAGAGATTGGAGAGCCGGATCCTCTTTTGCGATGCGGGCACTTAAACTTTGGTGCTTAATACTCGTCCAGGGCGGTATCGCAGTTCGGCGACCGGTTTTGCATCAGGACCGATCACTGCAATATTGCGTGATTATGTTATACCTATATGTATATAACAGCTCATCTTTGAGAGCAGCCGGACTGACTGGCGATAGAAGGCGATAAGACGTAAGGGACCGCGAAAATTTTGCAAACGCTGCGATGCAAGGAGACTAGGGCCGAGACTCCAGATAGATGATCAGGGTATGGCGCTATATTCTTGCTTCGCTCGAACAAGGATTCAAATTTATTGTAAGCTATCTCATACGTCCAGTCAAGATAACCACAATTTTTAGCAAGACATATGGAATTTAATTTCATTTACGAATAAATTATTTAGATCTTGAGGAATCGTGAAAATTTCGACGCTATCAAAGTCAACCAATTCTGTTTTGAATTTTTATATAGAACTCGCAAAAACCTATTCCTTTACCTTGTGAACTACTTTATCTAATAGATCCTTAAAATAATTTATGTAGCCTTGCATAAGAAGTGCAAAATCGTACGGTCCCGAAAGAATTATTTCGCAAGTACCAGATCAAGCATCTTACACATTACAAAATAAAAAATTGTAACTTTCGTAAAAAAAACTGAATATCTCTCGCGGAATCCAGCAAGCATAAGATCATTTCAGGTGGTCCAACATTTGTACAGAAACTGGTGAAATTTTAATTATCAAAAACGATGATGCGGATACCTCATTTTTCAAAAAATCTGTTTTGATAACATCCAAAAAAGTTGCCATAGTAGCAAATGTATACTTGTTGACATCTCAACTATTTGTTGTGGAAACTGGAATCGAAGATGAAATATCCTTGATTTAATCTCGACTAAATTAGCACTTTTTATGGAGAAACTCTAAGCTAGCGAGTGTTCAGCCATCGTCGTCGACTTCCTTCAACTTTGACAAACGTAAGTCTTCAGAGCATCATACAAGGAATGCATGGGATCTGCTTCAGCTTCCCAAAATCAATCAAGAACAAGTCAATCACGCGAGTCAATCATTAGTTCGTTCTACTTCTTTATGAGATTTTCAAATCTTATATTCTTGATTGTGATATGTATGATAAGGTCCGGGCAAGGGTAACGCATAGGGAAAATTTCATATTCGTTTTTTGAAATAAAGGAATCGGCATCTACTCTTCAGAAAAAGATATGAGTGATTAAATGAGGAATAAAAAAAATGAAATCAGTGGCAATACTTCATACAGTAGGAAGAAAGTTATATTATCAGAACACTGTGAAACATCATCAACAATCAGATTTCTCAGAAAATAGCCATACTGCTGCAAATTTGTCGGGACGCAGTGAATAATTTTTTTCATACAAACCAATAAATAACGAATAAGCATCAGTAAAGAGGAAAAAACCGTACTATACGTCGTCGATGACTGAACGAGCAAAAGCGTCAAAAAGACGAAAAAAGAAAGAGCCAAGGCCTTGCGGGGATATTTCTTGCCCAGTGTACAGAATAACCCAAAAACCCTCGACGATCTGCCACCCTCGAGAAAAGCAAGGCACGTAAGAAAGACAAAGTGGCAAGCGCAGAAGCAGCGTTTTTCAGAGCACATACATTTGGCTGAATTTGCGCTCGAGCAATCAAAGGAAAGAGAAGAGGCATACAACGCTATGAGAAAAGAAGAGAAGTCTGGATGACTCTGGTACAAGAAAAAGTCGAGCATATAGGATTTCGAACTTGTCTGGATATTTGCCAGGATCCTCCCCAAAGATACTCCAAGAAGTGCGGCAAGATTCAATATGGAGGGAAAACGGATTTTCACAATTGTTGTTCTGGGATGGTGCTATGGAAGGTCTTCACCCATACTTGTCTCATATTAGATAGCAAAGACAAGTCAATGTCCAAGAAGTCAACAGTGAAAAATTCAATTTTACTGACTTTGAACGGTCATTTGACGAGCACCTTCCGACCATCTTCACAGGTATTGGGTGTTATGCAAAGATAATAATGGATTGAGCCGTGATTCTTGTTGAGTAAAACTGATTCTATAGTTTGGCTGAAGCTTCAATTCATTTCTGTAGAACCAATCGCATATCTGTGGAAACTACAAAATATTATTCTGATCCTATACCCCAAATTTGAATCTTGGGAAAAATCAGATCTCGGATCTGATCCTCCCCAAAATGATCTACTCAATCAAATGATCTATTTAATCAAAGAGGGAACGATACGTGTGATGGACAGAAACGACGAAAAAATTGATATTTATATCATACAAAAACATCAATTCTAAGATGAATGGGATGGGCACATTTTCGCCAAAGTTAGCAGTGGACTTTCAGCTTAAACTTCCGATTCTCGGTAAAGGATAAAAATTTGAGGCATCGATCACTAACGGTTAGAAAGGTTAATCCTGATTCTCATAATTCTAATAAACTATCCGTTTTCACAGCGGCAGACTTCAAAAGATCGAAAAGAAATTTCTCACTAGAATTGGCTCCGCACACAAAATAACCGGGCGGAGGTGGAACCTGGCCGAAACAAATTTACAGACGTATGATTCTGGTTTTCACTTCTAGCAGGTATACATTGGTATCGATGCCATTTTTGGGTTTATAGATTTTAGCTTAAGAGATAGGTTCACATCATGTATATGACATGAATTAATGGAAAAAAAACACGGAACCAATTTCAATCTGCTTCACCTTACAGATACGATGAATTATAACAGACAACGTTTCAGATCAGTGTACCATACCTGCGAGGATTCCCAGAAATCGCGCGGTCACTTCAGCTACATCCCGGCATTGGACCATCATCAGGGGGATTATTTTAAACTCTGGTCGTGGCTGTCCGACCACTCGCACTGGCCGCACGGCCAGCGCGGCCAAGCGCGGCGCTTGGAGAGAGCTACGGCTAGCTACGGCGTTCATCCGGCAACGACTCGCGAGCTTCTGCTTCGCATTGTAAACATTAGATTGCATTAGATTCGGAAATTGTCACCTAGAAGTTAGTTCGCGGAGCTGCACAATGATTAAATTCATGCTAAGACAGAGATTAGATGGGCTAAGACACAAAGTGACAGTTTTTCAGTCTAATGTGAGGTTACATTTGGTCCTCTTTCTCTCCCTCTCTGTAACCTCACAATGTATTTTCTGTCTGAATTTGTGCCAGAAATGCCAGAATGCAAATGTGATGAGTGGTAATGTGCCTAAATCCTCAATGAGAGTTGTGGCAAAATTTCTTCCACAGGTTCTCATCATCATTATGCTGCAGACTTCTCAACCGAAAGAAGAAAATTTTGTTGTGAGGCAGCTCAAGCAGGTTTCAAAGACTCTATGTAAAGAGATTTTGGCCTCAATGCTGGTCAACAAATCAATTTTACATTACCATCCTTTGAAACTTGAGCGCTGACTTGAAGTGACTTCAAAAAGTCATTGCTCTGCTACAACCTGAATAAAATCATCCTGGCGATTCAATAGGTTTATTCGTTCTTGGTGAAACCAATGTGCTCCAGTTTTGAGTGAATGTGGTGTCCTCCACATAGTTGTACCTTGAGATATGTACATTATTCTATGATCTTGGTATCATTCAACAATCAGATCTTGGTATGAGAAAAACGACAAAGTTATGTCAACATGATTGACATCTTTTGTCGAGTCAAGTTTCACTCACATGGACATCCAATGTAATCTCTTATATATAAAAAGGGCAAATAAAATTGTGTAGAGATTTCTCAACAACTGCAGAGTTGATCTGAATGCTTGATAGCGTGGTCTGGGCTTAGACCCAAATCCAGGCTATCTGTCCATCCTGATCTCAAGTTAGATAATTCAAAACTGATTGGGATTCAAATCCCACTTCCATCCATCAAAATCAGTATAAATATCAGAGATGTTTTTTCTGCTGATCTGAATTATTTACCGCAAAGTATATGATACAATCAACATCTAGCTCTTGATGTATGCGAGTGACTTATGCAAAGACAGAATTTTTGTATAGCATGAACTATAAGATGATGGGATATGTGCGCACCCACTCATGCATTTTATTCATATCATTTTCCATATCATTTTCCAACCAATATTTTAGGTATTGGACCAAGGACATAATCCCTGGAAACCTGAAATACAATTTTGTTGGCCAATTGTACAAGAGATTCCATTGAACGTTCATGTTTGATTGTGAGTGAAACTTGACTCGACAAAAGATGTCAATCATGTTGACATGACTTTGTCGTTTTTCTCATACCAAGATCTGATTGTTGAATGATACCAAGATCATAGAATAATGTACATATCTCAAGGTACAACTATGTGGAGGACACCACATTCACTCAGAACTGGAGCACATTGGTTTCACCAAGAACGAATAAACCTATTGAATCGCCAGGATGATTTTATTCAGGTTGTAGCAGAGCAATGACTTTTTGAAGTCACTTCAAGTCAGCGCTCAAGTTTCAAAGGATGGTAATATAAAATTGATTTGTTGACCAGCATTGAGGCCAAAATCTCTTTACATAGAGTCTTTGAAACCTGCTTGAGCTGCCTCACAACAAAATTTTCTTCTTTCGGTTGAGAAGTCTGCAGCATAATGATGATGAGAACCTGTGGAAGAAATTTTGCCACAACTCTCATTGAGGATTTAGGCACATTACCACTCATCACATTTGCATTCTGGCATTTCTGGCACAAATTCAGACAGAAAATACATTGTGAGGTTACAGAGAGGGAGAGAAAGAGGACCAAATGTAACCTCACATTAGACTGAAAAACTGTCACTTTGTGTCTTAGCCCATCTAATCTCTGTCTTAGCATGAATTTAATCATTGTGCAGCTCCGCGAACTAACTTCTAGGTGACAATTTCCGAATCTAATGCAATCTAATGTTTACAATGCGAAGCAGAAGCTCGCGAGTCGTTGCCGGATGAACGCCGTAGCTAGCCGTAGCTCTCTCCAAGCGCCGCGCTTGGCCGCGCTGGCCGTGCGGCCAGTGCGAGTGGTCGGATAGCCACGACCAGATATTAAAATAATCCCCCAGGCGATCGCGTGAGAAACAATTTCGAGTACGGTTGATAAGGTGCGGCACCTCGATCGGCCCCTTCATTTTTTTTGTCCCAAAAATTATGTCGGACCATCAATAGATTAGGCAAATATACATTGGAAACTTCATCATTTTGGTTATATCACACATTGGTAGACTGAAACTTGTATGTCTTTGAATACAGTTTCAACATGTATGGAGATCAACATTTGAATTTGGGAAAGCTTGTTCTAATAGAGATGATGTGCTGGAAGAAGATACCACGATGGCGATTCGGCGTAATTTTTTCGAACCGGAAACGGTAAGTGATTGCAATCGCTTCTATAAGAAGTATGAATTTCTTCACCGAGAAGTAGTAGAAATAAGTGAACATTTTTTGGCCATAAACTGGCCAAGTCTTACCAAGTTGCATTGCTCTATATATAGCATAGATGGCCAGAAAAAATGGTCACATTTCTACCAGGGAAGGAAATCTTCCAAAGAAAGATCGGCACTTTTTGTTTCTTTCTCTTTTTCTTAGCAAGCAATTTAGGTCAGTTATAAATAAGAGTACGGACCATTCATTTCGTACTTGGTACTACTTTCGTACTCTCCTTGTCGGAATCAGTGAAGATCACTCCCAATCAGTGTATTTTCACTGATTTCCAAAGTAAATCGACTGAAACCGCTCCCATGCGACCAAATATCAGTTGAATTCGACAGTGATTCCGCCTACTCTAAGGCTTCGACAGGGAAAACTCACAATCAGTCGATAGGAATTTAGAGAGTAAGTTCTACTAATATCCCAAATTGTTAGCCAAATCGTGACAAGGCGATACTCCCAAGGAAACTTATAATTTTTGTTGCGGATATTAGCCATGGTTAAAAAAAAAAGAGGTCAAAAGAGATTGTGGAAGAACACAATGACAAAAACTAAGGTCCCCTCAGACATTTGTTCCGGTATCGAGTAAATTAATCAGGGACTGATCTTGGGGTTAGATTAATTAAAATTATTTCAAACTCAGCTTTCACGGCTACCGCAAGCCCTCAAAGGCAATAATGAAAGAGTCTAGGAAGGTTAACACAGGTTAAAGCGAAAGTGCATAGAACTAGAGTTTTTTTTGGGGTGAAGGGCTTATAAAAATCAGAAAAGTAAATCGACGAAGAAGAAAACGGAAGTTGATTCAAAGATGGAGCTTCTGATGGAATATGTAATTGCAGACCACACACGTAATGGTCGCAAAACCGATACCTACGTCAGTATACGGTTTACATGAATAAACGAAAGATTCTGTCCCGAATAGAATAAATAGAGTACACCCCCACTCATAGTCATTTGACCATCAAGAGCATATGTGGACCTTTGTTCTCTAAAAGTTGATTTTCAAGGTGAACCGAATCTTGATACAAAGTATTACGTAATCATCTGCTACGTCTTATACCCACAAGAAATGCAAATATATACTCCTACTTTCAACATTCTGGGATTCTCACCCGCGTGGATGATCTTAATAATTCATAAGCTTAGCTTCCTCCGTATTATAATTTTATTGTGAACCAATAAAACTGATTTTAAACCCACATTAATTTATTTTACTCATCCTTCTGCAATCACTTGAGAGGGTGGTTTTGGATCATTGTCGATGAATTGTGGTTTGGAATTTGATAGAATGAAATCCTCATATTTGAGTCACAAATGTCGCGAGTTTAATCCTCAATGAACAACTTATTCTACTTCGATTCATACTTCGGAGTCTTGATTCTTCAATTGACTGTCTTGGGGATGTTTTCTGGAGATTTGGAAGTAACAGCATTCATAGCTTTTCACATAACGCAAATTATGATACGATACTTATCTTGAAAATGAATCATGCACAGGAATTTTGCCGAGATGATGGTAAATCCCAAAATTTGGTATTGAAATCCAATTACTATAAGCTCTTAGTAACACTCGAGTTCTGACATACACGAACTAAAAATTCTGTAATTTGAGATGTTTGTTCGTCTTTGCCTGAATCGAAACTGACTTTCTTGTGTTGTCCATATTTAGCAAATGTTTGCGAGGAACTGAGAGTATAAACTTGACTGAGTTCTTCAAGAATTTTTAGTCCATGCTGCCATCATTGACTAGTATGATACATTTAAACTATTGATGGATCATGATACGAAATGAGTCCTGATAAGTAATCAACGCTGAATGGGCGTGAAGATTCTGAAGAAACTAAGTTGCATCTCTAAGGGGAATAATACCATTGTTAGTCCAAAATCCTTGCATGATAAGTGAGCAAAAATCGTGAGCGAATAACTAAACAATTTTCCAACCAACGCGGAATCGTTTCAAAATTCATTTAGAAACGAATCATCACTTTGTGGCCAAAATCTGTCAGAAAAAGAAAGAAAAAAAATGGCATCAGACAAGATTTTCATGAGTTCTCAAGGATGTCTCGCTTGATCGAATTCAAATCGTGATTAGGTCTCGACTAGGGTAAAGCGAGAAGATGGTGCATAAACCGAGTTTTTTTTTCTTATTCCGATGAGTATCCAGATTAGTCTCTAATAACCGGTCCCAGTAATGAAGGACCTACTTATAAGACACACGGGAAAAATCTCTACTCCATCAATTTATTACATTTTCTATTTCTACGATCGTTCAAATTTCAAAAAGACCGTGAGCTCGACCATGAGGGTATTTAATTTTCTCACACAGCTTGAGTAGAACTATATATGAACGCTTCAAATGCGCATCACGACCAGCGACGCTCGCGACTCGCGAGTCATCCGCTCACACGCGCTTGGTTGTACTTATACTCGCGGGCTTTAAACCCATCATCGAAACATTTTCGTATGTCGTGGTCCAATACCATCACATCGCACATACACTGAGCCACGCGCGATGAGAACTTCCTAAATTCAAGGACACGAACGGGTCGCTGCTCTGAGAGTCAAATCCCCACTATGTATATGAGCTTGGCTCTCATCGACTACGCATCCAAAAACGCCCGCATCAGCATATGCTTGAAAATTCCCAAGACAAAGCGCATTGGTTAAATAAAATGAAGATAGATGCACGCTTTCATTTGTGCAGTGAGACTTTTAGCTTTGGAAGCTTCTCATGCAATGATAGAGCTTTCATGGCTGAATCACAGACTCGATTTATCTGCATTATTACATTGTACAAAGCTTCTGTTCTTGTTGAGTTCTTAGTCATTATACCGATCAAAGAGCCGAATGGTTTTCTTTTGTATAATCATTGGACAAATTATGACAGATCGATGCGATGAGTTAAGTTTGTCATTGAATATGTCCAAATGGAGGCAAGAATTTACCTATTCATAAAACAACGATCAGTGATGGAAAATTTCAGGGCCCATGTTCCGAGAATACACAATAAACGGCCTAGCAGTACAGACAAATCGCAGATTCAGCAAGTTCATGTTAATCATCTAATACATCATTTTATCTTCATGAAGTAGAATTTAAACCTGAAAAATTTCTCTCCTAAAACCAACCAATACATCGAAATAAAGTTGACTGAAGAGTTTTTTTGGATTGGCTGAGTAATAAATTGAGATACCTGTCTAAGACGAGTCACAGATGAAGAGTTTTCTCTTCTCCAGGCCTAATACCACATCTAGAATATCATCTATGACACTCTGTCATAGATCATATTCTCTGTAATCATATTGACAAGCCTAATCGGATATTTTGGAACGACACATCCAAAGTTCTCTACATTTTTTCCTCAATTTCCATTTCAGTTTTCCAGGAGGTAAATATCAGGGGAGCAGTATCATGAGCCTGAAACAGCGCATCGAATCTTGTGTAGCGTTAACAAACTTTGTAGATACTGATAATGGTAGCACCAAATGTCTGTATTTGCCAGTCGTCGCAAACCTCCTGGGGGACCATTCCAAGAAAAAATATCTCTCTGGAAAATTCAAGCCATAGCACTTTTCAACTTCAGGATGCTGTCAAAAACAGAGTTTCGACAGTTCTGGAAGGAAGCCACAAGGGTAAGACGTGTCTCTCATAAATGAAAATCCAATCATGCAAAGTAGAAAATGTCCATCCTTCATACAGGAAATTTTCCATGGTCTGCTAACATTCCTTATCACCGATCACAAACTTCAATCACTTGAGAGAAGAAGTGCCATAAAATATTCTCGGTAATTCCACGAGATAAGATTAACTAATAGTCTAAGCAATCATTCTAAGCTTGACTGATTTATCGAAAGGTGAATCAAGTTAAATGAATTCGTAGAAGAGAATGAATGAAACAAGATTGCAGAGCAAATCTCAATAAGAAACGTCCGCAAACTATTCTTTCTCCGTTACCATCTTATGCCATCGCAAAGAGACTTGCTTCTCTACATATTTGTTTCTCAGAACCATCCGATGAATCTGATTGAGCAAATAGAATCAATCTTTCAATTAATTACAAAAGAACATGTACATCATTGAAGATATGGTTCAATAAAACTTTCATCAGACCCGAGAGTAAAGAGGAAATTTTGAATGAGTCAACCTCAACTGGTCAGCGCCCACATTGGTTATACATTCCGCGCTGTTCACAATCACAATGACTGTTCATGAACTAGTTCTAAACGCTCAAGCGAGGAATTTAAGAATAAATTATCGCTCTTTTCGGCACTCTAACTCTTTCTCTTTTACCCACACAAACTTAATCTTACTCTTTCAACATACCACCACAAGCACATATGCGAATTGGTCGCATCGCATAGCAAATAAATGTGAGAGCGGAACAACCATCATAGCAAATCTCAAATCAACAAGGCGACGATTCTTCCCTTCCGTTCTTTCTCCATCACAGAATCCCTACTCAATTTCACCCCACCCACGTAGACGACGATAGAGATGAAGAAATTTTTTTAAGAAAAAAATTGTAGAAACCCGGATAAATAAGCTAGTCAAGTGTCGCAGATCTCGTAATTCGCTCAGGGGCGGATGCTGCAAATTTATATGCGCACGTGTCGAGCGTTATTTTTTCTTTTGCAAGCCCAACGAGCGAGCAAGCAGCTCTCTTGAGCATATCCGCAAATATATGAAAGAAAGTTGAGTTTATAAAACTCGGCACGAGTGGCACAAAACGATGCTAATTCGGACGCGTCGAGTACTTCCGAAATAAAAATGTTTACTAGCGTGAGCACGAAATTAGATTTTTCGTCTCTCGATGAATTGGCGCGAACAAATTTTGACGCCCCGCTGCGTCAGCTTTCATCTGGATTAGTCTCTGAATGAGTTTGTATCAGAATTTGCGTGAATGTCGCACGGGAACGATGAATGAATTATAAGGTGCTGTTGGATTCGCTCTGTTAAAAAATAAGGCTGGTGGCAATTTTTCATTCGTTAGTGGGATTTTAATGCTACTCTAAGTTTTGCTAAATAGCAAATTGTGTTGAAAATTGGCAACACTCAGTCGTTTCAACTCACTCTTAATAATTGCTCAAACAATTTTTGGTAAATCATGAAAAGTTTTGGAGAGTTTTTTTTTCTCACTACAAAAATGCTGTTGGGGTGTGTAGATGTCGACAAAACTGAAGACTAACAGGAAAACTGGACCACTTACTATCTCATTTTACGTCCTATGGAAAAATTTTCCGATACGAAAAAAACAACAAAAAGTAAAACAAAGAGATAGAATGTCAAACAAACAAAATTGTGAAATTTTTGGTTTTTCCATTTTTTGATAAGAAGAAGAGTCATTCTCAAAATCATTCGTTTGACAGGGATTTATTTGGTTTTTTCAGAGTTTCACCACGCATACAACAAAAACTATCACGAATATTAGAAATCGGTTGTTTGAGATATGAAAGGCACGTTTTAGGGCGACACATTAATGCAGATCATCCCTCGTTCGAGTTTCGCAAGATTTGATATCCATTGCCCTAGTAGAAATTGTGAGCATTTTTTGTCCAAAAACTGTCCAAGTCTAACCTAATGGCATTGTCACTATATCTATTTATTGCACGGGTGGCCAGAAAAAATTGGTCATATTTCTACCAGGGCGAAGCATCAAAACTATCGCTTGATCCTTTCTTAATACAAATCCAGAAAAAAGATGTGCTCAAAAAGATGGAGACCACCTTCAGCCTTGACACTGAAACAGGCTCGGAAACAGGGTTTGACACTAAACGAAATTATAGTTTCGTATGGGAGGGTTAATATTTTCGTAATAATTTTGGATATTCATCCGGTTATTCGATATTATGCCTTAGAGATCAACGGAAGTTAATTCCAAAAACATCCCAGAAGTTTGATCCCCCGATACGAAATGAAACCAAATTCAAAATCGATTTCGTGTAAAACACTGTACAGAAATTAGGAGGTTAATTTGAAGCCATTCTTGATGGAGACGAAGAACATGATCATTTTCAAGTTATGAGAATTGACTTTTGATCCGGCTTTTCTTCACACAGATAATATGTAATAATTACCAAAATAGAAAAAAAAATAAAAAAAAAACTACCAAGAAAAATCATTTGTGTGGCGCCTGAGTTGATACTTCCATATTGTTCAAAAATAAAAAATAAAAACATTTAGACCAAATTCAGAAAACTGTAAATGTTCAAGATGTGTCTCCTCTATAGATTTCTGATTGCGATAGGGACAAAAGTTTTCAGCACTCTAGTGGCCCAAATAACATAAAATGCTAGTTCTTACACAATCCATGGAGGCGACGGGTAACTGTCACCTGAAAAGATGCTGAAACACGACTCATCGCATCAGAAATAAACGAGAAAAAAATGTGAGAATGTAAATCAGCGAAGAAGATGCATTCTATAAAAAAAATTTCGTTTTACGAGAGACTACGATGCCATCTTCGCCTTGCCCTTGCTCCCTCCCACGGCCGCGATGGATTAAAAAGTGAATTGGCGTGAATCCCAAGGCTAATCGGTTGCTTTCTATCGTCGTAACATGGGTTCTCACGTGAAATCGTCAAGTCGACGAATGATGTCGACCCATCGGAAAATCGAAACCGAATATTTCAGAAGTGATTTCCGAATCTAAAACGATCGAGAATAGTTTACCCTTCAAAAGTTTCCACAGACCCATAGCGGAAATTCTCCCCACGCGGATTCACTCGATTGCTATGAAAAATTCATCTCGTACAAGCAGATGAGTCACGGTCATCGGTCGCATCGGTTGACACTATATATAATAAAATGTTCGAACGGCGTTGTTATAGAGTCAATTCAAGCGGTACAGAAATCAACGATTCAACTCGCGGTGCGCCTGTACGCTTGAATTTTTGGGGTGCTTCCGTCAGCTGTTATATAGAAGCTTCAAGAGATATCTCTGGGAGTCCCATGCATGCATACACATTTTGCGATTGCAAAGCGAAATTCACTCCGTGGCAATAATGACATCATCCGATGATTTTCATTAAAAAATGGTGCTTTCATGTAACTTCCAAAAAACCAACTCTTCAGATCGTCGTCTCAATGCAAAATATTCAAGGGATTCGGGTTACGATGCGAAAGAGTCATTCATGAATAAGAAATTGATTCTTGGAGGCCTCATGTATCTTCAGTCTTCATACTTGCGTAATGCAATAGTTCTTCTGGTTAATTTACATGGAACGATTTTTAGAAGTTTGAGAAAAATTCAGATAACTTGATGCAATACTTCCGGTGTTGTACTGCGACTAGTTCACGCATGAGAATTGGAAAAGTCATACGTTATAGTTCATCGATTTTGAGATTTTTCATTGTTTTTACGCGTTCGACGAATCTTAGACGATTTCAGATGCAAGAACTGAAGGATTCTACTGACTAAAACTCGTATTCGACTCATATTTTGGCTCCTCGGAAATAGTAAATCAGATATTAGGGGAATAGAGAAATGGGAACCATCATAATTCATCACGTCTGTCTGTAAGACGAAATAATGTAAGTCGAGGCATCATTATTTCTCGATTACAGTCGAATGGTCTTTCCGAAATTGGCAAATTGGATACGTATGGCCCTATAGGTTTATAAACGTGCTGTAGTAACAGTAAAAAATCAGCGCCTTTGTCGACAGAATATCAATCAGTTTGGAATCAAATTTTTGCTGGTATTGTGAAAATGTAATAGTTATATCACGTGGTAAAAACAATAAATGCTCAATGAAGAAAACTGTTGTAAAAAGAGAAATAGCAGATATGAGGCAATCACATAAAATACAGAAAAAATCTGTACCGCTTTCAAAAACTGCTCTAATCCTATTTCATATGTTCACTATTATATCTTACATTCAAAGATTCAATACCCCGCAAATTTCAAAAATTGGTGACGTAAGATTAATAAATGAAATGAGATTTCTGGATAAAGTTTTAAAAAAATGTAGGTTTGTGAGAATAAAAAATTTTTGTTCACACGACGCAGGCTTTACCGACCTCTTTTTGGATATACCCTTACTGAGCAAAAAAAAAGTTTTTTCTCGCTGCAATCGTAGCAAAAGATAGGACCAGTCATCATGGTAAACTCAGGGCCACGTGTGCCGAATTTTGTATCAGAGGATGTCGCTCTGATCTAATACTCAAATCGTATAACGACATCCGGCTTCTCTGTGGGAGGGCGGAAAGGAAAGGGAATAGGCTTAATTTTTCGTGAACCATGACCGATAAGATAGTAAGCTAGCAAGTATTTTCTCTCTTCCTCTCTCTCTCTCTATACTAACTTATAACACTGGGGAGTCAATTCGATAAGTATATAGGCAAGTTTGGCCATTTGGACTGATATGCAGCTCTTCACATCAGTATTACAGCGCGTGTCCCGACTTACCCATTCTCATAGCGTATATGAATTATGTACGCCCGTAGCACTGTCAAACTGCTTTAAATATATAAGGGCTCATACAAAGCCAATTACGATATATCGGCAGCCGCACTGATGTGTGATAATACTTTCCCCTCTGCAAGTACTCCCTCATTATACATCAGGAGTACAAAAATATGATTGTATTATATATGCTCACGTGTACGAATACCTCTGCTGTCTATGTGCTCGCTCGCAGCCATTATTCATGGATATTCATTTTATCTGCTCATTATGACGAGATAGAAAATAGACCTTGATTTTGAGTCATCAACCATGAGAGTTCAAATTAGATTCAGAGAAGAAAGGATTCAGTGTTAGCCTATTAGATTCAAGTTTCCACCGATCTCTGAGCCTTTTGGCATATATTCGGTGGCGACCTTGTGACAAAATTTCGATTCATTTTGTTCTGTTAATTCATCTTTTTTTTTTTTTTTTAATTTCAGTCAACCAAGTGGGCGTATTCTGCAGACTGAGATATAACTAATTTGTTATTTGGTGAGCATGTTATCTGCGTGAGTAAAAACGAAACATTTTGTGAATTATGTTGGACGACACGTGGTGCGAGGTTGAATCATATACCCGTGTGTCAACATTTTTTGTTAGTATACAGATCACATCGTTTTGATATGTCAGGCAATTGTAACATGTACTATATTGGCATAAATTTACATATTACGTGTTTGATTCTCTGATCAGGAGCATATCATTCTCGCTTCATTCGGATTTTTAGCGAGGATTAAGCACGATCAATAAATATAGAAGCGATTAGTCATACACCCTAAAAATCATTCAAAGAGAAACTGCAATTTTTTCCCCAACTCGTTTGGATTATGTATTTGGTCCATCACGGATGGATGTTGGAAAGCATTGGAAAGAGAAAGGGAAATACGAGCCGCAGAGCAGAGCGCGCGCCATGACGATCGAACGTAAACACACACGTGTCCTCGTCGTCTCCTCTCTCACATCACTGATGCGTAATAAAAAATGTAAGCAAGCACAAGAACAACGTCTCAACGCAATGACAAAATGATCAACCCTTCCACGTTCACTGCATCACAGCACTAAGTATACCATACATCAATCAGAAACTCATTAAACGAGCCTCGATTAATAACAATCACATCGCGAACAATAATAAACACCCGGTATATGAGCGAGCCGCGTGGAAAGATAACCTCACTCCTCACTATTCGATCATCACTAACCTGCATGCTATCAGCCGATATAATTTCACCGCGAAATCTTCGCGCTAGTTCGATACCGAGACGAGATTTACCCGTTCCAGTTGCACCCAGGATCACGAGGATGGGCACTCGCGAACACATTATCGCTATGCCTCTTCCCCGTCGCTTTAATTATCCGGCTCCTCCGCTGCCATCACTGTTTTCTTTCGACGCGCCTTCGAAAGCCGTCTGCTACAATGCTATCCGCAGTGGCTGCGCGCGGGAAAAATAAGTTGTGCGCATGCGTTGGATTTCGAGGTAGCTTTGAGCGCCAAAGTCGAGTCTGGTTTGAAAATGAAAGAGAAATGTATTAGTGATCCGAGCGATGAGTTTGAAAGAGCGTTTTGTTGATGTGATTGCTTGACACTGTTGAGTTTGTGCACTATTCGAAGATTTCTTGCAATATCGCAGATCTAATAAGTAACGTCAATTATATCGACAAAATTGGCGTTAATTATTAGAATCGCAATATCTCAAAAATTCATCGAGTCGTTTATGAACTCGAAAATGATGGTATCCGACATCCTCTTGATGAGTGGGTCGTTCGGTGTGATTATGAGTCAGTTTTTTTTTTTTCTAAAGGCGATGCAAGATTAGCTTAGATACATTAGAAGATGATTGCGATATCTGATTACTCGTCATAACTCAACAGGGGATTTGGAATTTTCCCACTCAAGACATCAATAAAGTTTATGAGGAATAAGGGGATTTTTTTGAGGGATCGCAACGGAGGATGAATTATGCTGGGCTTTCCTGATGACCTTTGATGGAAGAGTCTTGAAGTAGTTTCTTTTCGCGACTCACATTTTTATAGTATTTATCTTAGCAGGGCCATTATCTTTATTTTTTTCTTTTTTTTTCCATCTGATCGAAAACAAGAGAGTCTCAACTGATACTCTGGAAATCGGTAGAAACGAGGGTAAAAGAATCATTTTTAGCATACGATGATGGTTATGAGAAAAAAACTCATGCCCCACCAGCTGAAAAAAACTGTTTTCTGTTGAAAACAAGAATCTGAGATTCCTGACAGCGAAATTGGAAAGTACTGTGGGGCATATGTTGGCTGAATCGATGAAGGTGATGATTCGCAATCATTTCAATGATGACTCATGAGTAATATCCATGAAAAACTCGAGTGGCAATAATCGAAATCATCACGTAACCAACACCTGGTGTTTAGGTGGCACAGAATTGGGATCGAATGGATCCAACTGTGATGAATTCGTCACTTGGCTACCCGAATATTTTCCCAACTCAAATTGACCAAGTTTAATCCGAAATTCTATTATACCCTACTAAAAAAACCGTTACATTTTGTTCAAAAGTTGGCCAAATTGGCATCCAAATTTTGAACGAAATGCAACTACATTCGTACCAAGCTAGTTCTAGCTCGTTTTACCAAATCACACATCTACTAAACTACTAGTAATTCACAAAAACTGGATAGGGTTCTCAATTATTGCAAAATTATTAGTCTACCGCGTTTTACCATGTATAATTTGCACTATTTCATGGGTCTTCGTGATAAAAAATGCAAAATAATGGACTCTTTTAGTTAAAAATACTGACAGGCCAAACGATATGCCGCAATGCTAACCAATCCAATGCGAGATTTCTGCATAATGGATCATGTAGAACATTTTAAATAATTCAACATTCTTATGAATCCATCAAATAGTTGAAATTGAAAGAGAGATTTAAGAATTTTGTCCAAAAAATGACTTCATATCAGAAACGTTTGCGTCATTGGGGAACCACTGAAAATGCTTATCGCATCATTGCTCAGATACGATTTGTCCTCGTGGTATAACTGCTCAAGTTCCAAAAGTCTCATCCATTACGATACGCAGCTCTTGCTCAACAGCTTGAAAGAGTTATTCATAATTTTTGATAACAGGCCAAACTCTCTCATATCTTTGGAATTTCCGTTTTTCGTCATCCTATCGTTGATATGAAAAGCGAATCTTTTGATAAATCGATAACAGTATGACCGAATTAGTTATTAACTCATGGCCTCAAGATATTTTCAACCATAAGGCGTAAATCGATCATTCAAGAGACTTGCTCTCTTCCTTGTGGTTTTTTATTCTGCAGAAAATGGACAAAACCATTTTTTCGCGAAGGTTTAATATGAAACCAGTTGTTGTCAAAGAAATATTGCTTATTATGTAGAAATAGTATCCTGTATGCAGGCAAGATGTACTTAAATGAGGCTATCTCAGGTTTTGTACCTTTGCAAAATTGATAAATGAATATGTTCTCTCACGACCCTACATGTGCTTTATCCGTTTATTGTCATCGTGAGCATTTCAACTTTGCCCGACTCATTGTGAAAGATTCCACTAAATCCATTTTGAGTACCTATACTGATAAAAAGTATACCTGCCGAGGAAAGGACTTTTCAAAAGATAAAATCAAATTTCCGCAGCTAAATGACCTTTGAAAAGAACCACTTTGAAAATTTCAAGCAAGAGAGAGGAATCTATCGCTTCCAAGTCGCACGATGTGAGAATGAACAGTTCACACTTTATACTTAATATCCTCACGCACTCAGCTATTAAAAGAAAGCGAATCATTGCAAATAATCGACACGAGCTTGCACAAACGCGTATTAGTATACTTGCGGTCGAGTAGCTTCGCGGAAACGGTGCCGCCGTTTCTTCGTTCGTTCCGGCGTGCATGCCGATAAGCCTCAACTCGATGCATCGCCGTCGTCTGCATGCACATTTGCAAATATATACATATATATACATCAATATATATGCTGATACATACATTTAAAAAGCGTATCTCGTGAGCCATACAAGAGCAGATGCATGCAGCGTGTTCACAATCCAGGTATAAAGTAAATACACAGTGTATAGGTATCGCTCTCGAGCTTTGCGGACGCCCGCACTTTGTCGTCTTGGTTATCGCCCCTAGACGACGACGACGACGACGACGACGACGACGACAAAGTTTTGCCACCGAGTAATGAGTATAAGTAAATTCTCCAATGGTGCAAAAGTGGCTCGGCTATATACTATATCGGCATCCGCTTGTATTTGCGTTACCGTTGCATTTTTTTTATTTATTGCTTATTTTTACTTATGACAGGAGCGATGAGTGGTAGCAAGTTATCGACTTTGCGTTATATACAGTGCGCTCTTGATCGTGGGAATTTTTTTTACTCATCCACGCATATGTGTGTCCCGGATGATGAGTAAAGACAGCTCGTATGTATGTTCAAGTAAATTGATTAGATATACTGTTAGTTCTGATAAAATAGCATGCGTTCGAGGGACGAAGTCGTCTTGAAAGAATCTTAGGTCCAGCGGTGGATTTTCAGACTCTAGAAAATACACGTTTTTTTCGAGGTTTCTTTTGATCGACTGAGCGTAAAGCACTGTTTTACGCCCGAGAGATTTTTTTCATCAAATTCACGCTGCACAGTCGATCGAAAAACGTATTTCGACACTCTAGCATTTGTGATAATCTCGACCCTCACCAGGGCTCGGGCTGAAAACAATCACTCGAAAAAGGAAACTACATTTCCTACCCTCGAATTGAAAAGTACTATTTCCCGGTTGGTATAAGTAAGTGCCTCAACGTCTTTCGAACTTAAAACAGCAGATAATAATAAAATATTATTTGAGATTTGATTGCACGTGGTTTGTACATTCTTTACGGAATGAGCAAATTGTTCCTTTGAAATTCAATTTAAAACAACAGTGGTATTGTATTCGCCAACTCTTGATTCGCAAAGGTGAGAACAATCAGAATTGCGAATAACCCTCGGAATATCTGACTGTCATAAATTTCCAATTCAAGTGCGTATAAAGGCTTATCATATGATTCAATTGTCAATGCGATAGTAGAATTGAACAAAATTAGTAGTCTGGCCAAAATCACAATTGCAGAGGTCGATGACATTGCGATGCATACATTTTCGAGCTTACTTTCCAATCCTAAAGAATTAATCCTTCCCGCACAAATGTCGATAATCATTATGGGAAGACGGACAAAAATGAGTTGACAATAACTTTTATATACATTGGAGGAAGAATCTCGGAAAATTTAGGAAATTATTTCACCCTTTGAAGATTTAACCCTTAAATGACACACTGGATCAAATTGAACCCAACCAATATTTTTCCTCAAATGACACTGGGGCTGTACCTCCCCTCACGAACTTTTTTCAAACTCATTTTGAAGCTCTTTTGATGAACTTTAAACCGAGCCCAGATACGTTCAATTTTGTCCAGGCTATTAGAACGCACCACGTGCTTACCAATAAAACATCGATATCGAAGTGTGTCATTCAAGGGTTAAATTCCATGAAAGTTATTTCTACCTTTGCGCGCTTACTCGGAGTGATATACGGAAATATTTGAAGATCTTTAATCTCAGTTTTCTTCATCTAATTTTTGGCCGAATAAAATTTTTTGATGAAAAAAAGACCTTTCCATTTGCTAAAGTAGGACCCTTGCTGGAGGAGTTGAGTTCGTACAAAACTTTAGACACCCTGCAAACTGTGTCTGCACATTTCGTGCTTCTTGAGAATACCATCATAAAACTATGAGCGCAGTACCGTAACTAGATCTTTGTACGGATGAAACCAAAAAGAATCACAATACTCAATCTTCGACAAAATTAGATTCAGAAGTTGAGTATAATAAATTCAAAAACATCGTGAAAAATTTGAATCAAAATTGGGATCTAGAGAGCAAAAATCGTTCCAAGTAGAAAAACCTTCATCGATTCGTTACTGTTGGGAAATAGTATCGAAATACGTTTTTTATAATACTTGACCGTAAAGTTGGTGCGTAAAGCACAGCGACCGTGCGTAAAGCAGTACTTTACGCATGAGCGATCGTAAAGCAATTGCTTTACCCACGGTTGTATTGCTTTACACCTTATTTCTGAATTTGTGAAAATTTTCTGGACTACGGCGAATTCAAAGAAAATCGTGCTATAATTGGATCCAATAGAGAAAAGTCCAATTCTCCTCTATCGACCTCGGGCCGATGCCGTTTTTATTTCCCGCCTGCCCCGGCGTCGCGGACTATTTTCCAATGGAATACAAATTATTGTTATTCAAGGAAAGTAATGACAGCTATCGACCATGCACTTGCAAGAACTCCATTGATCTCGAAATAGGCCCGTATTTTGAAACCGAAAAATATTATTTAGTTGACAGTATGAATACTCTCTTTTGTATGTCGTTCTGGGAACAAATTCTCGTAAGAAGAATCTCGATCTTGATAGAATCATTCTTTCCAAATCACAAATTTCTTTTCGAGATGTGTAACATTGAATTGAATCACAAGGCGGGATCCAGTGCCCGAATAATTTGATAAGAACAGTTGATCACCTCAATGTGAT
This sequence comes from Eretmocerus hayati, assembly GCA_029851415.1. Taxonomy (NCBI): domain Eukaryota; kingdom Metazoa; phylum Arthropoda; class Insecta; order Hymenoptera; family Aphelinidae; genus Eretmocerus; species Eretmocerus hayati. The sequence continues at coordinate 134,366,620 of CM056742.1, read as the reverse complement.
TGGATGAACATGTGGAAAGTATTCAGTGATGGGTGGTAATTTTTAACCATAATCGCAGTCTCGCGGTTTTCAATACTGTTTCTTACAATCGCTAGAAATCTCTTCTTCAAAGGAATTGACTGATAAAATCTTCTGTTTTTCGTCGGTAGGGTGGAGTTAGAAGCTCATGAAGAATTCTTTCTATCACTTGAATTTTTCTTGGCGGAGGGCTGCATTATTAACAAGAGATTACCAATATTACCAATAGATCGATCGTCTTGTTTAGAAAAATCTCTGCCAGACCTCAATTCTTCCCGATCTTCGGTTCAAGTTCACATCAGATGTAATGCACTTATATCAGAATTTTTTTCTCAAGTGGGGGGCTCCGCCCCCCACACCCCCCGCCGGGGGCTTCGCCCCCTGGGCCCCCACCAGGGGTTGCACCCCTGGACCCCGCTCCGGTCCCCCACAAGCCCACGAATGATTACTCGACTCCTATGAAAACAATACCTCATTGAGCCCTGCTTCGGTATCCACGATACTTTCGTATTCTGAAGTATATGTCAAACGAGAGACCCCTGCACTCATTCTACTATCACTTGTTCACACTCAATCACGAGATAAATCTCAGCGCAAGTGAAATTGGAATTATCCTTAGATGATACCATCCTCTATTAAGTTCGGACAGACTAATATCCATGATAGGTCCGAAATTTTCCTCAACCCTGTCTCACCCCTGCGCTTCGCCTGCTCGGAAATATCTGGGGCTTGTTAATCGCGCATTAGCAACTTTCCGGTCAGTATTATAAAAAATGCAATACGCAACTCTGGCGAAAGCTTTTCACCCTCGTGCAAACTTTCCGCCCTCATGTGATGCTTTCCGCACGGTTGAGATTGCTTTCCACCCTCGTCGCTACGCTCCTCGGGCGTAAAGCAACTCAACCGTGCGTAAAGCATCACAATCGTGCGTAAAGCATCGCACTCGTGCGTAAAGCGACTTTTTCGCCATCGGTGCGTATAATACTATTTCGATCGACTGAGCGTAAAGTGAACGAGTACTGCCGTGCGTAAAGCACTGGTGCGAATTTCGACCCTCGCCAGGGCTCGGGCCGAAAACAATCACTCAGAAAGCAAAACCAAACTTCCCTCCCTCGAATCGAAATAGTATTATACGCACCGATGGCGAAAACCCGCTTTACGCACGAGTGCGATGCTTTACGCACGATTGTGATGCTTTACGCACGGTTGAGTTGCTTTACGCCCGAGGAGCGTAGCGACGAGGGTGGAAAGCAATCTCAACCGTGCGGAAAGCATCACATGAGGGCGGAAAGTTCGCAGGAGGGTGGAAAGCTTTCGCCAGAGTTGCGTATTGCATTTTTTATAATACTGACCAGAAAGTTGCTAACACGCAATTAACAAGCCCCAGATATTGGCGAGTAAGCAGCGCGCAAGGGCGAGGTAGGGTTGAGGGTAGTTGAGAACATGTCACGGATATTAGATTGTCCAAAATTTAGTTGATAGGAGCTGGGTTTATCTAAAGATCATTCTAATTTTACATGCCCTGGAACTCATCTCGTGATTGCGGATGTGCTAGCAACGTTAAAATGAATGCATGGATCCCTCGATTGACGTATCGTTCGGACCAGAAAAGTACTGTGTATCCTGACGGCGCGTTAAATCAAGTACTGCGTCCAGAGAAGTCGAGTGTAATTAGACAAGGGCGTGCGGGGGAGCGGAGCGGGGTCCAGGGGTGCAACCCCTGGTGGGGGCCCAGGGGGCGAAGCCCCCGGCGGGGGGTGTGGGGGGCAGAGCCCCCCACTTGACAGAAAATTCTGATATAAGTGCAATGCATGTGAAGAGAGCTTTAACCTAAGTTTGGACTTAACTTACAAGGGGAGGTCCAACCTTGCGGAACACGGATCCTTATGAAACTCTGGGAATCATCTTGTTTTGGTGAAAAATGAAGGTATCTCCAAGGGCTAAGTCCAATGGGCTTCCTATCCCAAGATACAGCCATGAAGATTAGCATTGTCCATATAGGCCCATGTTAAAAAGACACATATATAGATATACTAACAATGCTAACCTTCATGGCTGTATCTCGGGACAGAAGGCCCATTGGACTTAACCCTTGGAGATACCTTCATTTTCCACCAAAATAAGATGATTCCCAGAGTTTCATAAAGATCCGTGTTCCGCAAGGTTGGACCTCCCCTTGTTAGTTCTGTCAGAGAATTTTTCAAACAAGACGATCGATCTGTTGGCGAAATCGGTAATCCTCTGTGATTGATGCAGCTCTCCGTTTACGAAAATTCGAGTGATGGGGCTAGAAAAGTTCTCATTAGCTCTTGACTGCATTGCACCGATGAAAAATAGAGGATTCTGAGGGTTACTTCGTTTGATGAAAAGCTTCCCAATGATTGTAAGATACAATATTGAAAACTTGCGAAACTGCGATTGGGATTAGAAATTATCATCCTCCATTGAACATTTTCAACATGTCCATGAAATCGCTGTGAGGTAATGAACAATTGTTAACACCAAATTCCCTGGTAGAAATGTGACCAATTTCTTTGGCCATCCATGCAATATATAGATATAATGGCAATGCAATTAGGTTAGACTTGGCCAGTTTTTGGCCAAAAAATGCTCACAACTTCTACCAGGGTTATTCAGGCACGGAATCCCGCTTTGTGATTCATACTAAAGTTCGACATCTCGAGAGAAGAGTCTGTCTCATAAAATTCTCTCATATAATACTTACGTCGCCTGAACCTATCGAATAAAATTGACTAGTTTATTTCTATTGTGAGATTTGGACAGAATAATTGAATGCAGACTGAGATTCTTCTTACGAGAATATGACCCAAGGCGACAAACAAATGAGAATTTCCATACTGTTGATCAAATAATATTCCTCGGTTTCAAAATACGGGCTCATTTATCGAGATCAGAGAGTTTGTCACAAGTGCAATGGTTGTTATTAGTCCCCTTGGACATTGATCATTTGTACTCCGTTGGAAAATGGTCGGCGACGCCAGAATAGACGGGAAACGAGAATGATCGACAAGGACGGCACCGACATGAGCGCTAATCGCGCCATTGTGGGGAATTGAGTCTTCTAGATTCGTCGACAAAGAAGAACTGGAATTTTCACTATCAGTATCTATTAATATCAGGATTTTCTTTGAACTTGCCATTTTGCAAACTTTCATGGATTCAGAAACGAGGTGTAAAGCAGTACAACCGTGCGTAAAGCAATTGCTTTACGATCGCTCGTGCGTAAAGTACTGCTTTACGCACGGTCACTGTGCTTTACGCATCAACTTTACGGTCAAGTATTATAAAATAGTATTTTTCGATTCGAGGGTGGGAAGTTTGGTTTTGCTTTTCGAGTGATTGTTTTCGGCCCGAGCCTTGGCGAGGGTCGAAATTAGCACGAGTAAAGCAAAAAAACTTCACGCCCGAGTATCGAAATACGTTTTTCGATCGACTGAGCGTAAAGTGAACATAAACTACCGTGCGTAAAACAGTGCTTTACGCACAGTCGATCGAAAAATACTATTTTATCTGATGCGCTGTCGAGATACATAGTACTTTCCTGGTCCAAACATTACATCAAACGAGGGATTCGTGCACTCATTCTAACGCTGCTAGCACATCGATAATCACGAGATGAGTTTCAGCCCATGTAAAATTAGAATGATCTTTGGATAAGCCCAGCTCCCATCAACTCAAGTTTGGACAAACTAATATCCGTGAAATGTTCTAACTGCACTCAAACCTACCCCGCCCTTGCGCGTTGCTTACTCGCAAATATCCAGGGCTTGTTAATTGCGAGTTAGCAACTTTCCGGTCAGTATTATAAAAAATGCAATACGCAACTCTGGCGAAAGCTTTCCACCCTCGTGCGAGCTTTCCGCCCTCATAAGATGCTTTCCGCACGGTTGAGATTGCTTTCCACACTCGTCGCTACGCTCCACGGGAGTAAAGCAACTCAACCGTGCGTAAAGCGACTTTTTCGCCATCGGTGCGTATATAACACTAACTCGATATAGTATTTTTCGATTCGAGGGTGGGAAGTTTGGTTTTGCTTTCCGAGTGATTGTTTTCAGCCCGAGCCCTGGCGAGGGTCGAAATTAGCACGAGTAAAGCAAAAAAAATTCACGCCCGAGTATCGAAATACGTTTTTCGATCGACTGGGCGTAAAGTGAACATAAACTACCGTGCGTAAACCAGTGCTTTACGCACAGTCGATCGAAAAATATGCAGATCATTCCCATCGATTCGGAAGATCGGGTTGGAAGAACCTAAGAAGGAAGTGTGTGCAAAACTAGTCTCACATCCATCTCAATCCTGGACTACTCAATCTCTGGATGTCAAGAAATTATTCTTAGCAATGTTCTTAACATGTTAATCCAAAAATTGACATTAGAAGGATGAGGAAAGTACTGTCGTAAGTTCAAAAAAAAGGGAGGGAAAAGTTCGAGTCCAAAATTCTGATAAATAGTCTAGATCAAAGATTCGAGCGATCAAATAATTTCAATTGAATTTCGCAAATAATAGAGTCTCGATTGTCCATTCCAATGGTCACAACTAGTCCGGAAGAGACATTGACGAGGACATAGATGAATGAATGATCGGAATAATGAAAATTTCTCAAATTTTTCAATGACAAATTTGATTGTCTACATTTTTTAATTTAAAAAAGTTATTGAAAGGTGTATGTACATGCAAGCTCTTACAACAGATAAAAATATTTTCTTCCAAACAAAAGTTATTTCGAAGTTGCAAACGTTCTTTTCAAACTATGTATTGTTCAACCAGAGCATCGCGAAGAATTTTTTCCTGTAAAACGCAACGGTCATACCGTAGCCGGTATATACATGATAAGTAGCTGTAACTTGCGCAAGCTCTCCGTCAGTCCCACTCTTACTGTAAGGCGCCAGTACGTGCACGTGTATTCAAGCTGTCATCATATATAGACAAACTCCGCTCAAGCACCAGTACGGCGCCAAGCTTTTAAAATACAGAATTGCCAATGTGAGAGAGTAGTGGGAGCTACCGCGAAAAGTGTCAACTTATCTTATCTATACATCGCGTGCACAGAGATTTTTCAAACTTCCAGCGGCAGAAGCATTCAAACCGATTACATGAGCTTCATTTACACTTTATTGCGAATTGAAATCTCTCCATTACTAATTATATATATATTGCGATAAGCAATACACACTCAATGTACGTTTCATACAGCTGATGAATGTCTTTCAATATAGAATGATTCGCAAGGCCCGAGGAGTGTAGGTATCATCATCATCGTTATCATCATGATGGTCGTTATAGACTACACATACATTCCGTTGGTGCCACTGTGGCGACAACTACGCAAAACATTGGCAAAACCTATATATTCAATGCTTTTTATCACCTATTATAGTTTATAATCGCACGCGCACGAGTCGGTAGTTTTGCAAGAATGGCAAAACGCAATTATACATCACATGCATCACAGTTTTCAAAGCTAATGTGCACGAAGTGCGATATGTTAGCTCTTTTCGTGATACGCAATCAGAAATACAAAATTGTAGTTTTTTTTAATACACTCGCTATCGTTGAAAACTCGATGGTGATATAGGTATATATCGGGACCACTCGCGATTGCACAACCTTTACTCTTTTTCTCGCTTTTTTCTTTCAATATTTGACATGCAAACGAACAATTTCTCTCTGGATAATCCGAATTCCTTTTCATAAATTTTTCGGTTATATTGCAACTGTTTAAACATTAAGACATATGACGCGTTCTATATAGAATCGAACGTCAAGCTCGTGACTGTTGCTGAATAAGAGTCGATGCTTTTTTACGTTCATTATACCGTAATACCTACTACAGCTGCGTAGGCTTCACTCTTGACGTGAAAGCATCGATTGTAAAAACTACAATTTGATTTTCCATTATTTCACCGTCTGCAAGAGCGACAATCGGAACGACATTGTTATTTCGGATAACACTTGGGATGAATTTTATGCCAGAACCAGAGTACATTTCGACACGAGGATGCGAAAAATGGGCCTTACACCCGTGTATCCTCGCGTGTATCGAACTATATTTTTCGATAAAATGTGAGTGAAGTCGGCAATCTGAGTGCAAAGTATAAATTTATCCCACAATGTATCAAAAAGATAATTTGATGAAGTTGTGTTGAAGATTTTGAAGAAATCAATCATTTATCACAACAACTGCAAGATTCTAAACGTTTCATACAAATTAGTTACAAGTTCTCCCGTGCCATTATATGTATATCTCTTTAGCCCTGAAATGATTTCTTCACCAGTTTTCAGACACTAGGCGGGTCACGTTGAAACATGCTAGGCATAATTTATATACGCCTCTAGCAAGATGTGCTCAACGCATGATAGGAAACCATAAGAAGTTATAGTTCTGAAAAAAATGTGCTCATTCTCAGGCCATTCGCGGACATGTGTGCTCTTTACGTCAGCCCGACAGAGTAGAATTTTGAAGGGGAGTTGATACACTACCGAAATTTGCCGACACCAAACAACTTTTCCCACATATAGCATCTCCATCATGCATGACAATTTAGTTTCAATTCAACTTCAAATTATTATGTTTCAGTTAAGTCTTGAATCATTCGAATGTAATGAAATTTTGATCGCTTGATACCCGAAATTTTTTCAACTTTTTTTCAAGACACGAAAATGTCACTTCTCTCGCAATCATAGCTCAAAAAATTCAATTCTATAACGGTTTTTTTCATTCTATGCGCATTCAAGAAGCTGTGGATATCATAAGCTATGAGTATACTGTGTGAAAAATGTATGCGATTCAGATAAAATTTATTGACATGAGTCAAAAATATATTAAAGGGGGTTATTATGTATTGAGATTGGTGAAACATCACAGCTCGACTTTCAAAGGTAAGAATCGTGGAGTATCGACTATGTAGTTATTTTTTATAATTATTGTTAATGAAAAGTTCGAATACACGTATTCACTCCAGCCATCCGAATATGATAGGCCATCCATTTCTAAAAATTTTTGCAATCATAAAAGGCCTTGCATTCAGCGCTAAAAAGATTTTTTCTGTACTCGCATACTTACCACGTCCTCGACGTCATCTACGCTTTCAGAACGGAAGTTTTCCAAAGTCAGAGGTCGGTTCGATTGAGCAAGGCTTCGAATAAAGTAGAGCGTCCACCTAAAACTTTCCAGAAATGTAAAATTCCCACAGGCAGGTTTACAAGTTTTGAAAGTTATTACGATCCTACGAAAAAAGTTGTGCATTTTACATATATGCATGAAATAGTAAGCTCAAACTTGAGCTGATATCAACGTTATTACGATATATACACAACTGTTACTACTAATAATAACAACTTGAACCCAAATGCCATGAGCCTTTCTCATCAGTTTGAGCCGTTTTTTCATAATATTTTCAGAATACGATTTCATTTAATCGTGTACGAGAAAGTGAAGCATTTAATGATTCATGAATTGTCAGATGAAACAGCCAATAAGAGTACCTTTGATGATCATGATGTAACTGTCAATAAGCAAAAATTACAGTGATATTCTATGCATGAAGAGCTTTCACTTGTCAGTTCATACTTTTCGTATGCTGTGTTGTTTCAAAAATGCAAGGCAATTTTTGGCGATAATTTTTGGAAATTCTTTGTTTCGGTAATTTGTACTTCAAACGCTTGAATGTATAGGAAAATCTTACAAATCAGGCGATTTCAAGATCTCGACTCAGGGCATTTCATAACTCGCCCTGGTAAATTTTATATTGTATCTACTCATGGTTGATGGATTGGAATAGTCTAGAAAGGCATGGTTTGCTTTTAATTGGGGCGCGTAGTTTTCTGGTAAATCGCGATACAGCAATTCCAAAACTTCTCTATTACCAGAGCCAAAAATCGCCCGTATCCTGAGATTTGCCTACACATGTCAGGCGCACTCAGTTTGTCAGCTCTCATCTTTACAACGAAGAAGTGAAATGTCAATAGATCAAAGAAATTGTGACAAGTTACAAGAATTTTCGGAGATTATCGATCCGAAACTCATCTGGGTACTAACGGGTTTTCTTATCGATAAGTGCTGAGAGGTCTTGTGAGTCTCTCTTCAAGACGACCCAAGATTCAAGGAGATGAAAGATATAACTACATGGATTATCGATTGATTTTATGGGCTGATTCCATAAAATGAAAAGAATAAACGAAGAATTTTTCCATCTTTCGGTAGTAAGCACCTCCAGTTATTAAAATGAATTTCAAAAATATCAATTTTTTGTAGCCGAGATCTCATTTCGTACACGAGAATCCACTAGTGCTTGTTGATAATTCTGGATAATATCATGCCAAAAACTGCCGAAAGAGGAACATATATTGTCCCATATCGGGATTGCGAAAGGATCGAGGTTATGATATCAAAATGATAAGAACAAGATGTGGGATATACAATGTTTATTGATGCGTAATATAAATATAATCGTTATTCAAAATTTTCTCTCCTTATAAAAGGGAATTTTATAATTACGTGCACAAAGCACATGGATAAAAATAAATCATGGCCAATCAATTTCTGCGAATCGTTCTTTTATGTTGTCAACAAACTAGCGAATTTTTCAAGCAATTTTCGTATTGTAATAATATTCGACGAGTTCAACGTCTTTTCAAGAACGCCCATATGATAGAATTTTCCTTTTTCTATCAATTGATTGGATGTACATTAGATGGGATAACAATTGTAGATCTTAAGTACAACAAAAACACATTTTGACACTGTTTTAACCGTGAGCGTTCCATTACAGTTTGCGCAAATTTTTTCGTACTCGACACGCTTCAAACTTTTCTAAACTTGACATGCTTCCTCCGTTTTAATCTATCTAAACAGCCTTTATACCATGCACATAATTCGTCATTCTCGAACAACTCATCGCTTGAAATAATGCGTTGATTAGGCAAAAACTCGTTATTACTCAATCGAAAATGTTGCAAATTCATGTCAACAGCACTCATTTGAATTATTTTTTCGCTCCTCTCTACGAAATCGCTAGAAAAATAATCCAAATATCGACTTACAATTTGTTTTATATCAAAATTTTTATCGCTCTGTTCAAGCCAAAGCTTGTACAATGATAATGAATCAATATTTTGGAAGTAAAAAAAATAAGAGTCCATAATGAACGTACACGATTCGATATATTTTTTCATCACACTCGGTTCTTCATAAATCACAAATGATTTCTTCATTTTTCTTCCGATACAGTTTTTTTTTCTTCATTTTTCCAACAAGTTTTCTATAATTTCCAAAGTACAAAAATAAAAAGCTAAATAAGAATATGGTTTCGTTTGCGTTGAAAAAACTATGTGTGATCTGTTTTCACATAAAAATTTTTCGGCTCGCTCAATCACGACTTCAATATGTTTTTTTTTTTCGGAATCTAGTTCCATAACATTTTTCTATCTTCCTATGTCATATTTGAAAAATATTGTTATATTCTCAGAAAGTTAGATATCTTAATCTGCATAAAATCAGTCCACGTAGAAAATGCTTCAAAATTCCTCTTCTGTCGGCTAATGCACAGTAAATGAGATATAATATCTAGATATTGAAATATATGACAAGAAAAAGTTGTGCAGGAGTTCAGTCGTGTAAGCAAATTTCAGAACTTTTTGCTCATATATAATTCAACAAATTTGCGAGGCGTCAAAGGCTCGTCTTGATCGGCCTCAAAAATCACGCATTTCATTCAACGCTCCAACTTCCGCAGTGAAGTCATTATCCAAAGCCGTTAGTGAAAGAGAATGAGCACGTGCGATTTTAATGTTTTGTAACAACTGTCTCTGCTTCATTACCTCCCTTTCCTTGGAATTCGCTATATTTTCCAAACCATTTTTTCGATAAACAAACGAAAATTGGAAATTTAGAATCGATATTGATTTTCTTGAGCAGGGAAACTTCCGAATACAATTTTTCATACTCATTTTGTATTTTGAAAGAAAAAAAGAACAAGTTTGAAACGTTCTTGACCATAAAGAGGCAAACTAAATATATACGATACATAGGCTTCAAATCAATTGCCAAAAACGAAATACTAACATAAAAAAAGTAACATGTATAAGCATATTTAATGAGAGGGGAAGCACGTCAAAAAAAGGCGCAGAAATATGAAGCACCTTAATCAATCAAATTACTCCTACTCACTATTTTAATAATTCATCTCACAATTATGAGCACAGAGAAAAAAATATCTAAGATGAATATGATTATTTTGCACGAATATCTATACCATGAAATATATATGTCTCTACTCGTCATATATCTTACATATCTTCATCTCGGTGCATTACTCTTGTAATCATCTTTTTCTTTCGATATTTTTCTTCTCATCCCACTTACTATATCAAATCAACGTATATGTCATTTATTATTTAGCAGGTACATTTGCACTTCTGTGAAGTAGAGGCGACTAAAAGCGGCATTACCAAATTTTTACATCTAGATTCTACTATGTAATTTTTTTCGTATTAATATGAAGCTTTTCATCATTAGTTCTTTTCTTCAGTGGATTAAAAGTGTGACTGAATAAAAATTTGGAGAGTCATCATCTATCACTGGAGTGTGAATTTGAGAAATTTTGACATGTGAGCACGGCTCAAATTTCTATTCTGTTGAATCCACAATTTTCTAAAAAAAGGAGTCCGGCGATTACGCGTATAAGAATGCTGCATATAAGTCTACGTGGCGAAGAACTTGAGCCAATCTTGTGTATTTTTTTCGCACAAAAAAGACATCATATTATACAAGATGAATTTCAAAAAAAAATCCCTAAACTACGTATTTTACAAATGCCAAATAATAGTTCTTCAACTTTGGCACCTGATCTTCGTACTCATCATTTTTTAGATAAGATAAGAATAAAAACTGTTTGAAGGCACTTTTTTCAAAAAATCAATGCATACATATACTACTTATAGCACGCCGAGACGCAGACACTAACGCACTCGTATGATCAGACTCCATTTGGATCTTTATCCCAAATGGTACGAAAAAATTCTAATGTATTGAATGCAAGAATTTTTCAAATAAATCAAACAAATTTAGGAATTTTCATGTTAAGGAGGCGTGAGCTTGAGTTTTTGTTCAGGGTGAATTACACTCGGGTAGATTGTACCAACTCCACATGTTTTTCGATTACTAAAACAAATTTTATTGATGGGTATATAACCATGATGAGATTGTATAAACATAAATCAAGTCATGAGTTAACAGAGTTTGAAAAATAGAATTCAAGAATTTGACGATTTTTTGTAGGGTTAATATTTTAATTCCATCTCAGTACCTGGAAGATGAGAAACTCGATTTTTAGATCAATCTGTTTATATTCAAGGGCAAACCGCATTTTTTTTGCTGAAACCCAAAAATTCTTGTGCGTGTCATCAAATTGGAAAGAAATTTAGTTCACCATTCCAAAAAATTCGCAATAATATTCTCAATTTTTACATAAAAAATCAGAATAATGATATATGACTCCATTTTTGCACCAGTATTTCTTGTCAATCTCAACAAACAATCTCCAAGCGGAAAATGTGTAAGGACAAATACTGTAACCTAGATTTGTAATGAACACATCATTTGCAGCAGTTTTAAAATTATTGTTTGATCAAAACTCACGTGATTCTATTTTTGAAATTGATCACTTGATCGTGAACTAACGTGTCAGCGTACTTGAAATTTTGCACTATTTTAAATTTCAAAATTTCAATTCATGTAGCACTCAAATAAGCTTCATTTTACTTCCTGCTACGCTAAAAAAAACAAAGACTCACGAAAAAACCAAAACTATGGGTACTCTCGTTTCCCAAGATTAAAAAAAAAATTTGTTCCAAACATTTCTCTACTAAATTGTCTAAATTTTTCAATGTTGGATGATACAATTCTTCGCTATGCTATTCTTGTGATATAGCATTCGAATTCAATTTGAAATTCAATAAGTAGTTGAATCATACTTCCATCAACGAACCAAATTCAGAAAGAAAATTTCTATCAGCTTGAGCGAGAAATCAACTAAAACATTAACGATCGTAATGTTGACAATGATAAATGTTATAATGATAATAATAATGATGATAATAATAATAATAATAATAATGATAATAATAATATATTAATAATAGTTATTAATAGTTAAAATTGATAATGATTAAGATGGTTTTATAAATGAATCAAGCTTCATTTTGAAACGTCATAGAGCTACTCTAAGCGTCTCGCTAATTTTCAAAATCCGAACTCACGTACTCGTGAGTCAGGACACACTATAGTATCATCAATAATATACATCGTATATGCTGATACGGGTATATCTAGTTGTATCAATTTGGTCTATTTACAAACGTATGGTTACAAAAACTCGAGAAAAGTTTTCGTCACAGATTTCTCGGATCTAATTCGTCGATTAGGGTTGGCGAAAATTGTAAAAAAATTGGAAGGGAGTATTTTCTACATTGAAGAAAAATACTCGCGATCTATTAATTAGCACCCTGGCTAAGGTTTAAAAATAGTTCGATTGACGAGTAATTGAAAATTTGTTGGCTACAATTCGTTTCCTAGGCTATATTCATTTATAAGTGTCTCAAGACGTGTCCGTCAAGAATCAGACACAGCCCAGCTGTGTATAGTTGCGGGGGGAGGTCCGGTCATACTTAAATAGCGAGAGCTAGAGTATATATATAATAAAGGAGCAGAGTAACTAAATGCATTGTCAAGTCTCGACGATTAGAAGAAAAGCAGCAGGATATATCGGCAACGTGTCGTATAAATTTATAAATAAATATATATTTATATATGTATTATAACCATATAATCATTTTCGTTATACCTTGTATGATTCATTTATATGTACAGTGTCGAGTATAGCTTTTGCGCTAAATAGTTACTTGTATTTCGCGACGCAAATTTAGTATATATGTGTGCGAACGCTAAAGGTTATAATACAAAGAAAAACACACCTCGTGAAATTCAACGAGTGTGCGTAAAATCCTTTGACTTTCCTCATCCATATCGAGAATAAGTTCAAGTAATAATTTTAATGAGGAAACAAAAGTTGCGAGCTCTACCACTGCTTCCCTCGCGCGTCATCATTCAGAAAAAAAAGTCCGACACGGACTGACCTACTTGTATTATATAAAGTATATATATATGTATATATATGGGGTTTGCTATTCGTACTTGCAAGTTCTTCTACAATCCTTATACTTTAGTATAGTCTGAAGACGATATATGTAATTTTATAATAGCACTATGTTCTTTGTATATGGAGTATATCACACACGAGCGGGGGAGCAGCAATAAAGATATTTTTTATCCTGTCTGCATTTGTATTTAAAAATGTTTTTAATTAAGCGGACCGGCCGCTATAGGCAACGGTACGCATCTAAGCGAAAGGCCGGACCTGTGGAGCATTTTTTCAAAAATTATTTTGTACAGTTCAAAAGGATCAAGTCACATACGCGTTTTTGGAGCAGTGTCCGCGTATTATCGGAGCTCCAGATCATTAATAGGTTATCATCGAATCATTTATTTTCGACGACGACCCCGGGATCTGGGCTGTTTGTTGGCTATTAGTACGGATGGTTTTCCTGATCAACGATACATACTGGATAAACTGCGTCTAAGCGCCGAAAGTTTAGCTCGGAGCCGTCTCTGCTCCTCGCGGAGTGCTGCCTTCTGGCGTTCACACTCCTCGTCATAGGCCTTGAGTTTGAGAACCTGAGCGGAGGCGTTTTTGAGGATGGCAACCTTGGGTGCCTTGTCCTTGTATTCAATCTCTGGACACATTAGACGAACTTCGTCAAAGGCTATCCTAAGTTCTATCCGCCTCTGACGCTCCATATTGTTGTGAAGGTTACGCTTCTCGGAGTCCGAGTCGGAGTCCGATGACTGCCTCTGCTTCGTAGGCGATCCCTGATTACTCGCAGCCTTTTTCCTTCCTCCAGTATTACCTCCAGCTTTTGTGCTGTTTCTCGAACGTTTTGCAGGTGGCGCTTGTGTTGAAGCGGAGTCGTTTTGATCGGGCTCCTCGTCGAAGTCCGATACCATTTCCTCCTTGATTTCCTGCTTGATCTCCTGTTTGATCTCCTGCTTTATTTGCATTTGTTGTTGTTGTAGGAGCTGTTGGTGCTGAATCTTTTGCTGTGCTAGTTTCTGTTTCTGCTGCTCCAGTGCTGCTGCAATTGCCCGTTTTCGGGAGTTTGGAGGCCGACCTCGTGGTCTTGGAGTCGTTGGAGTCCGAGATATGCTAGCTTCTTTTCTCGAGATCGATTTTTGTTGCTGCTGTTGTCGTTGTTGCTGCTGCTGCTGCTGTTGGTGTTGACGTTGTTGTTGCTGAATCTGCTGCTGGGTTCGGCGACCTCTGAAGGCCGAGTTTACCGTGGATTGGAATCGGTTTTGTGAATTGGGGCTAGGACAGAAGGGTAACGATGTGGCTGTATCGGGTCTGGGCGTAGGCGTTACTGGGGGCTTCTCGTACGATACCACGTCGATTTCCTCTTCTGTAACAGATAAGCAAGACAAGGGTCTCTTTTAGTTTTGAATTTTGTGTGACAGGATGCGATAATGATTACTTTTAGGGAAGCTCGGAGAGTTTATGGGGGAGGAATTGAGAGAGGAAGAGATTAGCTATCAACCACTCTGGAGAACTATGTAGCTAGTCATTAAAAATGGTCCTATGACTTTTCTCAAATTCCAATTCACTTTAAAATAACTCTCAAGAGAGGGAATCATATTGGATCGAACTATTGGCCAAAATTTTCCACCATAGAACTTCAAAATGACTCGCTGCATTCTATAATCGATCACATACTTTCACAGATATCAAAATCAATTCTACTAATGCTATTGCAGAAGCAGCATCAAGAGAGTTCGAGGCAACTGACAAGCAGAGCAAATCAAACAATGCTGCACAGCATCGCGAAAGAATCCAGCATCGGAAAATGACAGACAGAATGAGTCAGAGAGTCGAGAGACATGCTCAAGGGAGTCATCCGAGCTCCCTTGGTAATAAATGCAATAACGCACGCGTCTGTCTGATGGACAACAGCTGCAATCTCTTTATACACGCGATGGGGGTGTATATTTAATGCAACAGTTTCTTTATACTCAATATGTACAATCAACTTTTCCTCTATACAATTTCGATCACCGCCTAAAATTTTCCTGAGCGCGACACTCATTTTCTCTCCCCTAATTCATGTATTACCTATAGTCTCTCTCTGTTATTGCACGGACACCAACAGAGAACATGTGGTATGTACCTTAAATGTCACATGTATACACGGGTGTAAAATGCTTTGGCGCGCACGTTGCCGGGAATGGCATCATAGCCGCAGCGCAGCTCAACATCATGAGAGCGGTGTATACCTATGCGAGGGGAGAAAATCCGGGCATCGTGACGGCGGTTGCGGCGTGACCTTGCGACGAGCATTGGCCCGTCGCGCTTTTCGGGTATATATGAGAACATTGGAGGGGGTACCGGCACACGTGGCTTTCCCAGCGCCCGTCAAAACGTTGAAGAGATATACTCTCGCTTATATGGATTCGACACCCATGCGATTACGATTTATACACACACAAGTGCACCACACCACCTCTTCCTTTAATACCTCCCTTCTCATCATCATGTATTAAAATACAAGCCCTCTTGATTTCAACGCCAAAATGTGACACGCGATCTATTGATTGTAATGCAATGAATATATCGATAAAGTTGAAGTATAATAACTACCAAATTGCGACGTAGTATTCTGACGGCTGATGGTGTCTGTTACATATATAAGTGTGTGACAGAATATATAGGACATGATCACCACGAGGTATGAAAGTGAAAGAAGAGAGAAGAATAGAAGGGGGACTGATTCTCAGCGTCGGAGGAGAGTATAATATGGGTTTAAAGAACCTGAGCGATGCGGTTTAAATGCCCGATGATGCAGCAGCAGCAGATGAGGAAGCGGAAATGCAAGTGGGATATGAAACAGCAGAAGGCGGTTTTAGGTTATGAAATCGGCTTCATCGCCGAGCTCTATTAGCAAAACGGAAATAGGAGGACTGCTGCACAGAAAAAAAAAGGAGATCTTTTGGGACGAGTAAGAAGAGCACTGGACGATGAGTAAGCATGATGTGTGAAGTAGGGATGCACATATGCTGCAATGTATGTATATAGAAGCTGGCTGACTCTTGTAATTTTTTGGCAGTAGGCCATACAGAGAAACACAAAGAAAGAAAGTCTCTGCAAGCTCTCTCTCTCTGTGATGTCCAAGTGCGGAAAGCGCGCGAAATCGTCTAAACATAGAACATAACCTCGTCGTCGTCGTCATTCCTCGGCGCGTTACTCTTCTCTCTTTCTGTCTATGCAGAAGCAGAAAAGCATCAGCATCAACCCCCCTTGGATTCATCTAGTAATGCAATGCAGCTACAACATATATATATGTGTATATGTTCTATTCCTTCTTGTAGACGGACATAGCAGTTGAAGCTTTTCGCAGCAGTACAAAGCTCCCGCCGGGGCGCCCCGGCCGGCCTGGTCGTCGGCAAACGGTCAACGACTTTCGAACGCTACTCGCTTTTGGCACGATGCGCGATGCATTTAGCGTCTATACCGGTGGCGTCTAGTAACCGTGATGAGCTTATCCGGTGTTTCTTTGACTCTAGTTATACATATGTAGTTGCGTCATACCCGGAAATTGCATGAAGAAAAATCAATTACTCAACATTTTGCAGTGAATTTAGCCATATATAGATATAAAAATGAGACTTTCGTGGTCGTCAATGAGATGGAATCGATACAGATGCAGTAGATTGTTTTATTGAACTCGGTATTGCGAGTGGAAATGAAGAGGTAATATATTGGCGGTGCTTCTTTCTGAGAGAGATTGAAATTGGCTGAGAGAATTTTCCGATGCAGGAATCCATGTTACGAATGTGTGGGGGACTTGTACCCGGGTTCATTCAATTATCGACGACGAAGACGTGGATATTTTAATCACGAGTGGTGTGGGCGATCCAATTTGTATTATAGCGTTGCGCAATAATGAAACACTGAATCACACTAGTAGCTTTCCGATAGAAACTGAGAGTTTGAAAAATGATAGCTGATAAAGTGGACTCTGTAAATTGTATGGTTCGTATAACAAAATCTAAACTCATTTTTGGAATATCAAATTTGCACCTGTCGGTATAGCTAGCACCGATAAGTTATAGTTTGAGGTTATGTGCACCTTCTACAAACTATGCAAATTAAAAAAAAATGTCGCGAAAAGCTGCTGCTACTGATGAAGATGATTTGTAACACTGTGCAAGGAGTAACAAAAGAAAAGTTTAACGAATGTCGAGGGTATTGGTGAAAAAAAAAAGAGTAGTGGTGTTACGAACGGGGTGTAGTAATAGAAATGGGAAGCACGTCTGGAGGAGAAAGATAGGGCGCAGACTGCCAACGAAGGGAAAAGCTCCAAGTATTACATCGTTGTATATATACAAGAGAGCTTGCAGGGTGGTGATGATGGGAGTGGTCTTGGCAACTCCCCACATAAATGACAAAGACAAAGACTTCGACAAAGACAGTCCACAGAGTTATCAAGGGCTCGCTCGTATCTATCATCCTTATACCTCTGCTATGCTTGATACTGGTACCCCCCCCCCCTGCCTTCGACCGTGACAATGTCTTATCACCCTAAAGGTAACCTAGACCTTGGCTTCAACCTTGCAACTTATAGATTTTCCTCCATGCACGCCAACGATTACAGAGGAAAATACGTTAGGTATCTTAAATATCGAACAAAATCGGTTGGATACATTTTTTTTTCCAATACACAAAAAAAAAGTGATGTCCAAGTATTGCGCAATATCGCGAGGTCGTCGAGCCGCCGAAAGAAAAGCTATATACGCCCGCTCACACATTACGTACAATAATCCTCATCTGAACGCCTAAAGCGCTTGGAAAAAGTAGAGTGGGGCGCGCACGTGCTTCATAGAGTTGTATCAGACGCGACCTTGGAGGTCAGTGAGCTCGTTTATACTATACTCTCTGTATGCATGTATGTGTATAAAATGTACAATACTGGGCTTATATTTGATGCGATAATGCCGGCCGGCCGGCATTTTTCCTCCTTACTTACTGCGCATGCGGTAATAATTTTCACCTCACGCCGAGTGTATGTACACTCAATGATAATAGCAAGTTATCGTGCGGGTGTGAGTGCGAGCGATGCTGCTACCTTTTTAAAGTTTTTCGGGGATTTTCCACTGGTTTAAATAAAAAAGAAAAAAAATTTGGGAGGAAGCTTTATAGAACGAGCGAGAAAAGTTTGAGAGATTTTCCGGAGGAGCTTTAGAATAGAGGAGGAGAAGCTAATTATAGGCGCTGTCAAATTTACTATGTAGCGACATCAGCAAGCGTGGAAAAGTTAATGGTGGTGTTGGATTTAGTATTTACGAAAGAGCAGAAGAAGAAAAACTGATGATGATGTGCCTGTATAGTTTCGTCCCTTTTCATCATTGAATGTGAATGAATATAGGAAATATGTATAGTGTTGTAGGGCCCGTGTGTGGCGCTAATAGATTCGATATATATATATATATACAATAATGACTGTAAAGGGATGATACGCGACTTTTTAGAGAGGCGACAGGCATCAAGTTAATAAGAACGAGTTGATCCGCATTTTCCGGTTCTGTCAACGAGTTCCGAGTCATTAGGAAAGGGCCACCCCGATGCGTTTACAGTTTCAACTTGACAGATTTCTCTAAATGTTTGATTATAGGAAGAAAGTCAGTAATCACGCGCTCACTCCTTCTTCCACTATATATATATATGTTAGTTGGAGTGTTTTGTTTGAAATATTATGGACCAAAAATTTCCACTAGAGCAGAATCGATTATCGTCAGAAAGTTTTCAGGGTGTGGATAAATGACAAAATTTGAATGGTTCCATCGGCGCTTGCTTTAACAATGTAATGAGAGGTGAATTTTTGTCTAGCCTTCACAAATTTTGATGTTTAAAGTGATAAAACTACAGATAATTGAATAGAAATCGTGAGTATCAGAACCTTGACCATATCAAATGCAAGAGCAATGATGTAAAAAAGTTCGAAAGAGTTGATCATGTGTTCGATACGCACTTTAATAGACATTTAACGGCGATCGATTAACGAATTTGGGGGAAAATTTCAGTTCGCTGCAAGTTTAGAACAATGACCCAAATTCATTTAGGAATACACACTCTTTAGAATAAAATCTTTCCGTGTTCCATGTATACTTCAAACTCGCAAAAAGGGAATAGCGAATAATCTCAAAAAAGCCTATATATCACGAGACGAAACTTTCGAGTGGGAGTCTCTGGATACACGTTCCATGCGTGGGTGTTAATCCTGCATATTCGTAAGAGATGCATATACATATAGAAAGAGGAGCTCGATCACTTTTTCGAATGATGCACCTCTTCTTCTCACATGAGTATGTATATACTCATAAGAGCCGCGGCCGCGCGTCGCAACTGCATGCGCACCGTCCGCGTGTGGGCGACGCGCCGCCGCCGCTTTGCTGTGCATATATAAGTATCTATGTGCACATGTATGCACTTTCGCTATACGGTTTTATGAATGAACGAATAAACGAGTGAATGAACGCGAGAGCGTATATATATACGAGAAAACTCTTTGACTTTGTATATATAGACTGTATCACGTTGCTGCATCGATGCATGGAGGTTCTATACTACTCCACCTTTTAAGCTTTCTCTATACCTGTATAGGTTATGCAGTAGTGATATATCGTATTAGATTTGCGACCCACGTGAATTACTACTCTCGAAAAAAAATGAAACTATAAATAGATGAAAGTTCAATTTGCATCGAAACTGCAATACCGGTATTCGATCTTTACATCCGCTTTTATATACATATAAGAGGTACCTATGTATACTGTGGTAAGTGCGTTATACTTTGGCAAATTCGCATAAATCGACGAGTCAGTGTGAACGCGATGCAAAATTTATAATCGAATTGAGAAAGTATAGATGATACACGAAGAAAAGGAAGTACACGCGTGGGCTACAAATACCCCACACTGCAGCATCTTGTCCTGCACACTATATAGATTTATATATATTCAAAGAAGGTCGACGATGTGGAGGAGACTATACCTTCTTATCTGAAGCAAAGGAACGAGGAGACAATTTTTCCCAAAGCCGATTGAATTGTATTGGATATAAAAATACAAGAGTGAGGAAGAGAGCAAGAGACGTACTTTATCCTCGAGATAATGTGTTTTATGGAACGCTCGAGTCGCGAGTCGATTTTATATTGGCACATGCGTATGCATACATATCCATGGACACTTGAAGAATTTCGTTTATCGTTACAATACGCAAGCAATGGTGTGGAAAGAATTCAAGAAAACTCTTCTTCTGATTTTAGCACGCAAAGCGATTAATCAAATTGAGCCTGATTGTCCTGTGAACTATACGATCGCTCTCAATACTCTATACATATTAGCAAGCAATATACGAATTTCATTTTCTTTGTGATGTATAAAATTATGCTCTATTTACTTAGCTATTTGAGTTTCCGTCACTTGAAATTCAGAATCAATTTAAAAATTTAGATTCCTAACCTTTGATTTTTATTACCGAATTTATAAAAACTGAGAGCATCTCGATAAAGAAAAAAAAAAGGTCGAGTATGCACTTGGACTAATAAAAACCGTGAAAACGAGCGTGAAAAACGTCAAAGCAGTCGATTCCCATCAAATAAGGAATCTGGTTCGCGGAAGTGAAGAAGTTTATTATAAAGAAGGCTCAGTGTCGCACAAAGAGGCATCGCAACGATCAGTATATAGGGCGACCTCGATATCGAAAAAAGTTTATGATGGGAGAAAAGGTTAAACCAACAAGTCTAACACCAACTCACTTTACTATGCACTATATACATAACATATAGAGTAAACTCGAGCCTATTTGACACAAAGAGATTCGTTTTGAAGCTCAGCGAGCATCTCGAACATAGAGATTGGCCTATATGGTCTCGACAAAACACACAAGGAACCTCTTTTCTCGCAATCAAGTGACACAATAAAATTCAAAGAGCTATGATGATGCGCGGCAACGATATTTACACATGCACAAGTGTGTTTAAGAATTAACTCGCTCTCTTTCATCCCTCTCCTCTCTAATACTGCACATATGTCTCTATTAAATTCGAAAAAAAAAAAAAAGGTTAAGTACCACGCCGATCGATTTTACTGTGAAACATATACAACTAAAATTCTCATATACTGCATCATACGAGGAATCGTTTCAAATTGCGTCATTTTCAGAGTATATATCATATAAAAGTAACGCGAGATTTTTTTTTTTGAGTGACAGGAATGATGCTGGGAATTAAGATGTTCTCATCATTGAGTTTTAGGATAGTTAGTAATAGTATTAGTGATGCTGCGCTCACTTTTGAAGTATATGAGACGATACGGGACTACTTTTTTCTTCTCTCTCTCTCTCTCTCTGGAAGCGATAATAATCGAGGGGGACTTTATACTTCGTGCATGTGACGATGATATCCGCTCAAAAAAGAAATAGAGAGTGTAACGTAGATAGATGTGGTATATATCTCGGTATATATAGCGGTAGCCAATGACTGTCTCTCTCACGAAAAAAGCGGGGCCAATTGACATTGGATTTGTCATCCCATATGACTTGACGTTTATACGAGCTGTTTCAAGTAGGCGTGAAATGCCTATGCTGGAAATATAGATATTTTTAGCTGTAATTTTTTTTCACACGATTTTGAGAATTTAAATGAATTGGGTGGATACCGTTCATTTTCGATTTAAACCGACAAGAACTGAGAGTTATCTTATAAATTGAGTCAATTTTCAAAATTTTACCATGTCAAATCTCAAATGCACTCACAAAAATCTGAATACCAGATTCACATTCCATCTCCTACATTCAAATTTGAACATTCCAAAAGAAGCTTGTAAATTCGTTGCATACAAATTTTTAAAGCGATGCAATAAAAATTAAGTAATAAAATCCCACTATCGTTATGCTCATTGTTTTCTCAGTACAGACTGCAAAAAAAGAGGGTCGTTTCACATATATGTGTTATACGGCTCGCTCGTTTATATACCTTACGTTGTCGTCGTCGTCGTCGTCGTCGTGCATTCAAATTAATCTTTCGACAAAGAATGTCCGTTCCATTCAATAAATTACGTATACCGAGAGAGTCGCCACCGCGCGGTCTTCTCCCAGTATGCTCCGTATAAAATATCTCCGGTTAACAAAAAAAAAGTGAAGAGGGGAGAGGGGAGGGGGGTGGGAGCACGCACAAGGCGTCTCGCAAGAAAGAAATCGCGACCTGTGTGTACCTATACGTATTTAAAGTAGTATTTGTACCAAGTTAGTGTCAATACACACACACACACACACACACACACACACTAACAAAACACGTGGACAAAGAAAAGAAGTTTGGATACTTGCTTCGAAATACACGCATGAGTGTGTGCGCAAGCGCAAGCGCAAGGGTGCAGTGCAAACAGCCCCTAAAAATGCGATCTTTTTTCCTTCTTGTGTATTCTTACATACCCTCTCTTACCCTCACTGGCACTATTATTATTATTATTATTCACATCCTCGCGCGAATCTAAACACGTATCGAAATCGAGAGTCGTCCTCGTAGTAGTAGTAGTCGTCGTTGCGCGCGAATCTAACGGATGTATATGCGGCGCGAGGGAAGAAAAGAATAAGACCCACTGCTCTGCTTTCATATATATATAATAATAATATAAAAAGACGAGGGTGAGAGGGGTTGTGTGCTGCTCATAGAAAGAGAGAAAGAGCAAAGATCCCATTATATATATAAATATAAAGAAGAAATTTAGAGAGGGATTTTTCGTATCTCGTAATACATAGGTATTAAGAGAGCAAGACCCCCGAAAAATTGTGCAGGCCAAAAAAGAACAAAGACCATCACAGGATCTCTCTCTTTCTCTCTCTCTCGGAGACCTTTTTCTTCTTTTGCTGTGTATGTGCGATCCAATTCAAAATGTTCTATTCTATATTTTTTTCCCGCGCGTGTGTATATATATATATGTAAGAGCGATGCAAGAAGATGCATTGCTCGCGCTTCTCACGGATTTGATCCACGTATTATGTGTTGGAATTATATTCTGAGCGAATCTGACTGACGGTTCAAAGTGAGTGAGCTTCCGATCGCAGAAACGAGATCCATTGCGTGTGAATTTCATCAGAAGTACGACGACGACGGCGATGTTGCACAGTAGATTTTTGATATACTATAGGTAAAAAGATTATTCATAAGAAAATCTGGGTCATCACATCGGTATAGGGATTGAATTTCCTCGAGGTCGTGGCTCTCTTTTCATACGTTCTTCAAAATGCTCGAGAAGTTCCCCCGGGTGTATTGAGATTTTGAAGAAAGTTTTCCAAGCCGCCCTTGCTTTGCACCCAAAAATCCAATTTTTGTATACCTGTCTAAGACAGTACACGGTATCGTTTGATTCGAGACGATTCTCTTTTTGTAAGGGGGGAGAAAAACTTTCCGGAAATCTACAAGAAATTGAGATTTCGGTTCAGCGATTCAGAAAAGAAGAAAAAATTATTGCGAGAGATGCGACGCTTTTCATTCCGCACTCTTAAATTTCATTTCGTTCTCTGATGTACCAAGTCTATACGAAACATCTGTCTTGGAAAATTCTTTCTTCTCGTAGTCTCAGTATTGTCGGTCGTCAATCAGAGCTATGTATATCGAAAATAATCGATGTAAGATCGATCTCGATCGCCAAATCGAGAATTTTCGCGGTCGATCAACCGCTGCAACTTTGATCAAAGAGATTTTCATTCAGAGTTGGTTTTATAGAGGCTACAAGTTGTTCACATTTCAATTTCTTGTCAGTAGTACTTGAAAAATTGTTGCAATAACATTGAAAATCAATTTTGATATAGACGCGTGGCTTATGATGTGTTATAGGTATTTAGGTACAACAAATTCGTGCGACATTTTGCAATGCTCCAGATTTGAGATTATTGGGTCCTCTACACATACACACACAAACACGCACACATCATTGAGATTCTCAGGGCGCGGTGTCCCTCGTGCGTTGAACCATCGAATCGTTACATATATGTATGTAAGTCCCATATCGTTGAGAGAAAAAGAGAGAGAGAAGTTTTGGCGCACGTGGATTCGTCTCTCTCTCTCACTCTCTCTCTTTCTCTCGCGGTGAGAGGATCCTGATAATATAAGGTACACACATGTACTCGGTCTCTACGATGCTGGAATGCGGCTCCTCCAGCCTCTTCAGCCCTGCCCGTCCACTTTTTCCTCGTCCACGCGATATGTGACGCGCGCCCAAACCCAAAGAGAGAAACTTTCCTCCTTCTCATCTTCCTTTTCCTTCTTTCTTTTTTCCATAGGTACAGGGCGAAAGAGGGAGGTAGAGAGGGCAATTTAGTCTTGAAGCGATGATACACGAGTAAGAGAGAAACCCCCCCCCCCCTATTATACGACGAAAGGGTTAGATATAGATATAGAGCCTCTTTTTTGACGATGTTTTGATGTCGGAAGATCTTGCCAAAATTAAGAGAAGGCAGGGGAAAAAGACGGAGAGAGAGAGAGAGAGAGAGAGAGAGAGAGAGAGAGAGAGAGAGAGAGAGAGAGAGAGAGAGAGCAAAAATGGGCGGGAAATTATTCAAATTATCCGTGATCTCACATATATTACATCTCGAATTTTGAGAACTCGAGAGATACCAAAATTAACATGGACATGAAAGAAGTATTTGGAAACGTCGATCTTCTCTGCTGAAAAATACCAGTTTTTGAGGCGTATTTAGGTATACGAATTGAAGAAGGTTGACCAAGTAGCTCAAACTTGTTGAAAGTCGAATAACTGGTTAAGCTGGAGGAAAAAATGAGTTCCATCAAGATTGAAAAAGTTATCGGGACGAAAAGCCACGAGAAAAATTGTATCTGCAGTAGTAGATGATGAAAAATTAAAATCTTTACCTACGTTGAAGAAGCTAAAATATCGCACTTGTGCAAACGTGAAATTTACTTTCATCAGTTCGCACGTGCGCGCAAATGTGAGTTCGATTAAAAATTGAGGCAAATCAAATTGATTCATTAAATACGATCAAAAGTACACGGCGAGAAAATTTTTAAACAAACGGTGCTCTCACTTTAAAATTGAAAGATGAGAAATTTCATCAGATGGGAATACCGATGCATGCGTATTTTTCCATCAAAGGCGTACGCTATATACTCCGAAGAGAGACATTTAATTCGAG
Organism: Eretmocerus hayati; assembly: GCA_029851415.1. NCBI lineage: Eukaryota > Metazoa > Arthropoda > Insecta > Hymenoptera > Aphelinidae > Eretmocerus > Eretmocerus hayati. The sequence continues at coordinate 134,341,262 of CM056742.1, read as the reverse complement.
CGGAAGTCGTTATGATCAATCGTACATGCTTACATTACACATATATATACAAATAAAAATTCAACAGTTGACCACGACCTTTTCTTCCCCTCTTTTTTCCCCTACTCTATTATATCGATGTAGTCTCGTATTCTTTTTCTATCGCAAATTCACTCTCAAAGATAGCGTACATTACACAACTATATTTTAGAGGGACAGTTACGAAAATTGGACAAGCGTCGATGGAGTTTTTATCTGTAGAAGCTTTGTCGTACATTTATAACGGTTATGTTGCACTACATTATTTGATATTCGATGTTCAACAATCAAAACCTGTGTTTTTTAAATGGCCATGATATTGAACTCGCTATGAGATAGAAGACAAAAACCGTTTCAATTCCACGCGTAGTATATCAAGAATACGTTAGTATTTGGTGTCACTTTATTCAGCAAGAGACGTTATGACCTTTCAGTTCTTTAGTATATGAGATTAGGTTGTAAATACCATCTGTTGATGATTACCAAATGAAAAAAAAAAAAAAACTCGTAATCAAGCACAAAAATAAAACACATGATCTTGCGTACAACTACTTAATATGAAAAAACGATTCGCTGAATTATAGTGGATTCCGAGCCTATATATGATGCCATATTAGTGAACGAGCAGGAGGAAGGAATTTAAAAATGATGAATCACGCCGAGGAAGAGCGTAATTGAGACGATAACCCAAGTTGACATACTATTACCTTTCTCGCATAATTTGATCGCAAAACAAACTTTGACCGATTCAACCACTCGCAAATCTTGGCAAAAAAAAGACGAGCCAATCTTCTTCGTAAGACAAATCGTGAAAATTAGCATAACGTCGTCGGCGTCGTTCGGCATCGACACAATTCCACACGAATATAAAATACTTTCGCGAGTCTCGTATATAATATGATGCATCCCGAAGCAGTGGACAATAAACCGTATTATATAATATATGTATGATAAACTCGCGGATGCGTAGCGATGACCTCCAAAGTGCATCGTCGCATCTCGTCGTTGTCGTCTCAAAGCCCGCAGAGACGATGACGCAATTCATTCATTCGGTCATTCATTAAATGCCTCCACGGCTCGAGTGTATATAATACGAGAGTGAGTAAGTGTGTGAGTATGTGAGTACTCGAGCAGAGAGAGAGAGAGAGAGGGATGCACGTGGGAGTTGTTATATCGTGAGTAAGTATTAGCCTGATTATAAGCAAATAGCGACGAAAGAAATCGAGAGTCGATCGATTATGATAATGCTGAAGACGCTTAAACGCTTTTTTGGAATATTAGCAAGTTTGCGGATCAAGTCACGTTGCTTCGTCATCGCTGGAAGCTGACGCCTTTTTTCTAAACTCTGCGGGCAGTCAATTCCTCTCTTCTTCGTGTTTCGACGAATAGTTTGGCGGGGGCGCCGCAAAAGAGAAAAGGGAGCTTCTTGAGGAACACCAAAGTCGAAACTATAGCCTCTTGATGAGGAACAAAAAGAAAATAGTAGACCAAAGAGAAAGAGGAAGCAAGAAATCTATGGGGAATTCCACTATATATACAAAGAGTGACTCAAACTTCAACACTCATCGGTATATAATGGGAGAGTTTAAACTTTCAACGGCGCCTACTAATAATATACCTGATGCAGTGAAAATTCTAAGCGCGTGTATTTTCATTCATTTTCGCCATTTTTGCAAAATTGGCACCATGTACTACATATATAAGAATACTTGGAATTCTTCCTCGAATGAGAATGAACGTGTAGTATAGTGGTATATGGAACGCTTAGAATATTTGCAAGAACCGGTCAAAATCGCGAATATATATATATAAACGAGCGAGACGCGCCTAATACAGAAATAAGCGTAAGATGAGCCGCGGAACGACGAGGAAATTCATTCCAAGTATAATAAAAGAGACACGACCGCATCGCGACACGAGGAGAATTTGAAGAAGAATTAGCGTGGGAGAAAAGAGAATTAGCTGTGTTCTACAAATGATATGAACTATATTGCTACTGAAGCACTATAATATTATTGCCGCGCAACTTCTTCTGAAAACGAAAAATTAAATATGATATATGCGACGACATCAGTGTAACGTGGACTTTGATAAAAAGAGGAAAGGTCCTATCTCAACGTAAACCACGGTTTTTAACTCCTCACTCGCTCCTGATTCAATATTTGCCAAGATTTCTTTTTTCTTCTTCTTTTTCCTCTCCGAGTATTAAATGATTACATATATCAGAAACAAAAAAAAAGGGTATCTCCCGGATGATAATAAAGAAAAGGAAGATAACGAAACCGCATGGAGGACAAGGAGGAAAACCACGTTAAAATGCGGGTTTGAAAATATCACCGCAGCAACGCCTTTTTCCTTAAACTCATTGCAAATTCTCCAACCAACTTCACCTACCACTTCTCTACAACTTGTACAAACTCATGAATATGAACTTACAAAGAGTGAGTCCGAGGCGAGAAATTGTCGCACTATAGTAGCTTGTATAGTTTACATAGCTACTGTGGTTTTCCTCTTTCGTCTCGCCTGTTTCATTAGCGCGTAAAACAATCAGCGCAATCTTTCACAAAAGTATACATACCATTACACTGTGGTATAATTGCGCGAGGCGTTAACGAGCTGATTCAGAAAGTGTACTAGAAATTGTTTTTCTTCGAGTTATAGGTTATGTTCTTTTTTGCACTTGTGTGTGTAAAATGATGGTTCTTCATGTTATCTCATAACGAAGAAGAGACCAAGTAAGAGGACCAAGTTCTGCATGCAACCAAAACTTTTGCTTCTTCATCGTATCGAGGAGACGCTCTGGTGATGTATAAATACACTTATCCAAGAGAGGATAGTCTAAGAGAGTGGGAGTCTGTTGACCATACATACGAATACTCTTCTCTTCTAATGTCTTTGAAGAGCGAGAGACAAGTTGTGAAATGCTAGTTGCTCCAGACGCGAGTCCAGACGGAATTTGACAATTTTCATCCAAATCCATAGTTAAAAGAGAAGGAATCGATTTTCAACGATTTTCAAGCAACACACGTACCAATGAGACTACGAAATTGATTATTGAATTGGAGGTGGCATTGTAGAACTGAACTAGCAACGATGCGCGCGAAATTCATAGAAAGTTGAAAAAATTTCAAAGCGAACGATCAATTCAAAGAAACCCTTGCAATGGAGTGATATATATATGCAAAAATTGTACGTCATAGAGCGTACTCTGCGCCAGTGCTACACGTGGAAGAATATTGTAAAACTCATCAAAGTCTTCTTATCGCACTAGTCGTGAGTAGAAAAAAAAAGTTATAACACGTCCATCTTCCTCAAAAAATTAATATTACAAACGCGACGAAGAGAATTCGTTTTAAAATTCTGAAATTTTACAATATTCATCTGTTTTCAATTTTTTTTTTTTTTTTTTTTTTCTTTACAACGAATAACTGATTACGTGTGGGCAATGAGAAAAAAAAGTAGGAGCAGCGCAACGAAGAGATTCTCCGGAATCGTGAATCGATCGAGCGAGGAATCTTATGTATGTAACGCTTAACGCTATGTATCATCCTAGGTATATACTTTAAAATATTTTATCGCTCGGCAAGCGTGCAACAATTGATTGTATTAAATAAAGACAAGAGTGGACGAAAAAATGCACCCACACGCGTGAGAACAGCATCACCCGCCACCATAAGACGTTAAAACTCTTGAATCACGCAGCAGCTACGCTCGCGCTATCGCCTCTGTCGAACAAGAATGAATATAGATAGACATATGTGTAGTTGGTACATATACGCAGGAATGTCTAAGTGCTCCATTTACTCGTCGTATTTAGAATCTCTCAATGGTCTGAAAACTCGGACGATCGACGAGTTTGATATTGTTAAACTCCCCGATGTATCTTACTATGCGTATGTGTACGGTCGAGACTAGATAAACTCATTTTTTGAAACGATTCAACTTACTATGGAAAATCGACGAGAAAGAGAGTTTCTTATCACTCGGCACATACACAGCTTTGCTATATACAGTAACTCTCTGTGCATCAGAAATCAAATCGATTTACAGCCTTCGGATTTTATATACAAGTTATTTATTGACGCAGGTGCGCGTAAAACAGTTCATTGTTCAAGTTTCTGAGTAGATCGTGAAATTATCAACATATTTTCATCTACTCTGAAAATGAATTTCCATCAGCCCTGTGAAAAAATTATTTTAAAAATATTTACAAATTTCATAAATGATGAACGAGTGCAGATTAGAAATTTTTGCAAGCTCAAAATGAGTCGAGAGCATCGTTAACATCCAAAAAAAGCAAAATCAAACCAGCTCGAAGCTGAATCACCATTGACCTCGCATTGACTATTGCAAAAAAAGGCCCTTTCACTACTACGTTCTCAACGAGCCCTCGGACACATAGTAATATAGGTATAAGCGTTTTAAACCGACTCATAGCGTCTAAATCCAAAGCGCTGGTCTACCAAAAAAGAAGAAGCTAAAGCTTCGCGGGAAGCTGCACCATAACACACACGCACATATATAATAGTTTCGCTGACGTCAGCTTGGCCTTCGTAATCCCGCGCTTTTTCTCGCGCATGCGCAAAACTTCAGGCCCTCGAAGTCTGCACTCCATGGCATGCAGTCTCATTTCACTGACCCGCTTTTATAATAGAGCTGAATAGAGCTCGCAAAAAGGTATATAGGTACCTATGAATGTTTGGTGTATATAATATAAGGGTTCTAGCTACAGCAGCCGACTTCTTGGCGCCTTTTCGATCCGTTCATTGTGTTAGACTAATAGTGGTGAACGGATTCTTTTCCCCCTGATTTTTCAAGGAAGTAGTGTGAAGGAAACCTCATCACGCAGGACGGATGAAGATTTTCCGAGTGTCTCAAGTTGACATTTTCAGATGGATGATTTTCGAGGATGTCTTCAACAAATTGTGTTAGATTAATGGAATTTAAAAAAAATTTCGAAAGGAAGCATAAACAATTAGAAGCATCTGCAAAACTATCATCAAATTCTTTGAATATACTCAACTATAACCGAAGACATTTGGAATTCAGGTCGAGGTCGAAAGGGTGCGATCGAAAAATATCGATTCTCATGTCGTACTGACTATGTATTAGACTCCGGGGATGCCGTCACAATCACATACATTAATCGTGTAAAAATAAATCATTCGAACATCAGGATTTCCAATATAGTCAGCGGTCACGATATACGTAAACGCATCACATATCCAAGTTCGATAAACTCAAAGCTTCTAAATACCGAAGCGCCGACATTATGATATCGATGCCAATCCGAGCGCATTATCGGTCATATTACGCAATTTGATAAGTCAAAAACCCGTCTTTCATATATATTTTATAATTCGTTCATCTCAAACTGAACGTTACACATAGATACTCTTAAACTTGCGTAACTTATACACATGTGTAAAAAAAGCTATATATGTATACATGATTTTACGCGATTCGCAAAATACAAATCGATTCACCAAGCGTTTTGGTGAGCAAACGTAGTAGAGAGAGAGAGAGAGAGAGAGAGTGTGTTGGTTCATTCATTCGCAGAAGCTTATTCTCGTCATCGACTAGAATTCTTCCTCTTCATCTTCATCTTCATCTTTTGCCCGATCTTTTCAACAAAAGAGAGGCAGTGCGAGGTTAACCGCTTTGGGCCTTTAAACTCCTAAGAGCAGCCCATTATCAATCACGAACGCGAGAAGACGCCACCGCACTCTAGCTCTCACAGCATCCGCTTTTTTCATCCCATCGCTCATATAATACTTCAACTCAACGATATACCTTACTTTCACTTCAATTCAAGTGTGTGTTGTGTTTGTGTATACGTGTATTTTAATTTGGATAGAGAGTATATCCGTGTATTTGGCCACAAGATCAAAACGGAATCGGTCATTTTTCGCAGAAGCTCGTTCATCAAATCATCGCCCGCAAAGCAAAAAACTAACCGCTTCGATCAAGAAAAGAGTAGAAAGAGAGAGAGAGCAACCCTTCACAACATTGACGAAATGCTGCAGACAAAATTTGCCGCTTCTCCACCGAGTCTCAACTCTTAAATACTAACGAGTCAGCCTCCGTCGATTTCGTCGAACTCATCATCATGTGCGACGACGAAGACGAGAATGAGGATCGCGCGAGATGTTCCGAAACAAACTGATCCGCGAGTCCGTCCACCCAACATCGAGAAAAGTTTTTTATTCGCAATCGTATTCGAGACCTTCTTAGAAGATGAATCCTTGCAACGTCGTGGATAATTTATTTGGCCCTGAGATCGATTTTTTGTTCAAAATTATCAAACTTCCATTCGCTTGGCCTGTCTGAATTTTCACATGACCAATTTATTATTTGAAATCGTTTAGAAAAGATATTCAAAAAGTATGACTGAGGTGTAAAATGTAAAAGCTGGCTAATAAATTTCCTAATGTTTCGTATGAGCGAAAGGCTGATGTAGTCGTCGTCGTTCTCGTCGTGTAATCTAAAATTCATATCGAGTTATGCGATTGGTAATCAAATATTTATCTTGAAATAATATTGATCCGTGACATCATGTGAAAAATAAACTCTTGATGTATCACTTGATATCGCGCCTGTTAATTGTGCAATGAGAAGATCATCGTTCACGATACCATATGGGTGCACATATTTTATACAACCGAAAATGTAAAAATTGAGGACTATAGTGATCAATTTATTAAATATCATTTCATCCATAAAAATTGTTGGAAACGAAAGAAAATAAGAAATGTCAAATCTCTCTATCGGAAGCAAAAAAAAATTTCCTCAAGATATATCAATAAAATAAAGATAAGATGACACCAATCAACGTGAGAATGAATGAGAGCGCGTGCACTTGTGATGGCGCCAATATATAAAATTGTACATCCTACATATCTGATCGATTACACAATACTGCAATGCGTGTCCCGTTTGCGATTCATCAAAATTTCCAAGAATACAAGAAACAAACAATGTAAAAAGCTCCCCCCCCCCTTTATGCGCGGGATGTATGTTATATGCGGGTCCGTAATAATAATAATTGTTTCCAATTGCAGCGCGCAAAACTCGGTCATTATAGTACTATTCGGGCGTATAGTATTATTCCATGAATAAATGTTGTTGCGCTTGAGTATCAGCTGTGACGATCTCTCGATGCCGTTATAAAATACAATGTAAGTCAACACACGACGTCGTATATATATGTGTGTACTGCGATGTAAAAGAAGAAGTCGACGACGAAGGGAGAGGAAATGCACCAGGGATATAGAGTAGATTGTAACTAAAAAGAAAGGTTAATAATCGCGCGCGCGACGTGTCTCACGCGATTCAACTTCCGAGCTATTATACATGCACTTTCGCAAAATCTCAGAAAATTCACTTCACCTGTAGTATTCTGTATATGTGTGTACACACATGTAGATATGTTTGTAATTCCTCAGTTTGATGTAAAATTGCGCAAAATGACACCGTTATAACCGTTGACACTATAGTATGATTTGATACACATGTGATATACAGTTTTAATATCAATCTTTGCATGAAGCGCAATCATAACACGTGACATCATCATCATCATCATATGCAGCAGCTTTAATAATACTTGGACAATCGCGCGCAACGCGGAACTTTACTGTACTACAGACTGAACTCATATCACGTGTGCACCACATCAGACCAGTACGTCCCAGAGAATAAACGTGTCTATATAAAACGTTGGGAGAAGTCATTGCGCTCGATTACGAGCGAGTCGCTTGGTATGTATGTGTTTTGTTGTTACGTGTAAATCGGTGACACTTTGCGATGTCACCGATTCGCGCAACGCTATTTTCGCGCTTCAAACTCATAATCAAACTTGATCTTGCGAGTGTACGAAATGATCGCCAAATTTGCACATTAGCAAGAATTTATTTATCGATTTAAGAGACTATGTATGTTTTGGAAATGTGTCAAATCGTTGTATATAATGCAATACGACAATTTGCACTGTGGCGTGAGAAATCGTCTTACAAGAGTGAACGAATGATAGGCTGGCGCATAATATTATCTTGCCAATAATTTGGTCTTCTATACAAGAAGTGAGATAAGCAGAGACAGCAGAATGGACAAACGCACGCGACCGGTTGATTCACTACCCCCCCCCCTCCTCACTCCACCCATCAATTGTGTATTCCTTATTTCCCACCCTCGAATCGAAATAATGTTCATTCAAGACCTCTACTATATGGTGCAAATTTGCTGCAAATCTCTCTCTCTCTCTCACTGTATTATGACAATCAAACCTATTTAGCCACGTCTGGATGATTTTCAACTTCATATACATACATCTATCTGTCTATCTAATGTGCATACAGCGGGGAAAACCGGAATGCAGCAGCAGCAGCAGCAACGACGGGGGCTCGATTATTTTTTCCGCGTCGCGCAAAGCTCTGCATACCGAATTGCAATATCGCATTCCTTTGGCACGATGCCTATACACTACTATATAATACTATAGCTATATAAACTGCAACGTTAAAACTTAAATACAGTTATACTATAGCATTTGAACGAACAAGAGGTGTATAGCAGAATTCATTTGCTCTTTGAATGTAAGCGGACTTTAACCCCTCGTTTATATATGTGTACATCAAGAGGTTGTTGTTGGTGGTGGTGGTGGTTGTGCTTACATGCATGAATGAATGAAGCTTATGTGCATCAAAGTATACAGGTGCATAACGAGGCGCCACCAATTGACGAAGGGGGAATTGCGGAGGGGTAGCTGTGAGATATATAATATTTCGTGCCGAAAAGCGATGAATATCGATAAATGCGACTCGCACTCTAATATTTAAGATTCGTTGGGAGTGATTGTCAGTCTGTTGTAGTAACGGTGTGAATGAATTCGTAGCGCGGGAAATTTAACCCGTTGACCACACTAGGGGTCATCTGGACCCCAGACAATTTTCAACATTCAAACTCAGACAACTAGCGTTCAAAATCATATCAGCGGCGCAATCTGAATGTGCAGGTATACACGCGTTCGATGAAAAATGAGGCGTCAATTTTTTGCATGGGGTCTGACTGACCCCGTCTATGGCCGACATTGAATTTTGGAGGTTTGTAGTTACCGGATTAAAAATAATTCGAGATCATCATTACTAAACTAGTGATAGTGTAAATTGAATTGCAATGAGATGCCACAAAGCACGAAATTGAGAGCGAGCTCTGATTATAAATGAGAGAGGAATCATATTTGAATGAGCGAATTGGATAATAATTGTTATCGCTTTCATATACATAGCGGGGGATACATCATAGTGTGCATTAGAAAGTGAAATTCAGAACACGCGAGAGTAGAAAAAAAAATCTAGTAGCGGCGGCGATACACTTTCGAAATTGCTGACGGTGCCATTTCCGTCGCGCGCGCTTTATTATAGCGATGATGTTATTGTCTGCTTCGCTCTCCATCAAAAATTTTCCGTTATCACTATTCTACTACAACTATAACTACTAGCTTTGCAATGCAAAAATATATCTAGAGAATTTTGCATCATTGCTATTGTGTGCCCGATACGCTTTACCCACGCGATAATAGTTTCTTCTTCTGCGGTTATAAAAAGAAAAAAAAATACGAAAGAAAAGACAACAAAACTGATTATTTCTCTGTCCACTACTCCGTGAAAAAGTCATTCATGAAATTTACCGCGAATCTATAGGTGTAAATGTATTGCAGAGAATTGCGAGTGCAGGTTTGTGATTTTTTTTTTTTTTTTCGATGAATGAGGTGTAATCCGGTAACATACGAGAATACACAGTTACAATACACCTCGCGGTATATGCAAAATTGCGTTTTTATAAACAAACATCGATGACATTACGCATGCAAAATGTGCATAATCGATGTATATCACCCGATACGCATCATCGATTGTCTCTCGTGTTTCTGAAATTTTTTTTGCATGAGTGGAGAATGAGTTCGTGTTGTATGATAAATCGACAAGGAGTATCGTAAAATTCGCTATCTTTCGAGAGACACTTTCTTGAATATCAATGAATGACAAAAAGACCCATTTGCATATTCCCGGAGCTATGTGCAGGGTTAATTCTTCTAATAGTAAGCAGAATCTTATGGATAAACGTGCGTTGAACTAGGAAACAATTACTGAGGTGATCGTTAACTATAGAATCCATCTGTCCAATGTTAACATAAAATTTGGGTCTCAACAGTAATCAATTTCCATTCATCGCAGGATCAATCTATAGCCATAGGGCTTAATAGACAATCAGCAGCGGATTTTCAGGGTTAGTCCGGGAGCTGGTGAACTTTTTTTGTGTCACATTTAGTAAAATCTAGAATAGTATTTAAAACATTGTTCTCGGTCTCCCGATCCCAAAACCGGCGTCAGACGGCCTAGTTTTAGGGGGTTATTTTTTTATTGATTTTCAAAATAATTATTTTGACAGGTTTATGTGTCATAATCCGTAAAGGCTGAAACTTTCGAGGATGATAGTTTATGATTAGAAATGCCCAAAAATGGCCGTCAGACCGCTCCGGAGTGGGGGGATACGCGTCAGCACAATTTTGAAAATCGATATGCGATAAGATCGGGTGTCATATTTAGTAAAACTTGGGAATTTGTAGTATGGTAGATCTCATGCTTCTTAACAAGATTTCAGTCGTCAGACCACTCAATGGTGGGGGGTTTCCAAATCAGACGGCCCATAAGGTGCCGGGTAAGGTCGCGGGAATAAGGGGTAAAAATATCAATAGAGGTCCGGGAAAATTCAGGCTTGCTCTTTCTACCACGAAGAATGGATTTCTTTCACTTTAGACAAAATCCTGTGCAAAACATAAGCTACAAAAATTATATTATTTTCCGAAATTCTTTGAAGGTATACTTTACGTATCAAAATGTCTGAAAACATTACTGCTGGTTATCCTTGTACGCATCTACGATGATATTTCATATGTTTCTTCAAATCTCTCATTCCAAAATTTGTTGATTGAAAAAAAGTTGAGATTTTAAAGAAATTCCCAGGTTATTTTACCATATAGAATCATGCTCTCCGCCGACCTCTTTTCGGTTTTTCCATTATCAATCGGAGAATATTGGTTTTTTAGAAAAACTTGTAGAGGGGTAATTTATAGATCTCTCAACGATCTACAAGACTAGATCATACACGTTCCTCCGTAAAATGCATCCTTTTGGAGTTATTCTTGATCAAAGTTATGATCAAATTTCTTCTTCTTCTTTTACTTTCTGGCCATATCTTTCTGCTACTGAGCAGATTTGACTTTAGCCATTACACCAGTAGGTAAGGTTAAAACTGGTTGGTATAGTGGAGAGGATGGATGTCCTCAACTGGTAAACTGTCACCCAACCGAAGGAAGGGTATAAAGGAAAGGAAAATGGAAAATGTAAGATAGAATTGAGGGGAAAGGGATGAGTTGGAGTATAGAATCTGTAGATATAAGAAAAAACAAAAAATTGATATAAGAGTGAAAAACCTGATTGTATACTGTTCATCAGACAAGTAGAGAACAGGCTCTAAGAAAATTGGTAATCAATTTGCATGGAGGCTTATCGGGCTGACTCAAGATATCTTCTAGATTATGATCGAATTTGTTTAAATGAATTCGCTAAAATTGTTTATAACGGGTCCAAGTTGTTTTTCCTAAGTAATACAATCAATATTACAAAGAAAAGGTCTCCCGGTATTCTTCCCTAAGTTTGATCGTTTCCTATTAATGAAAAAAGCAGGTTTCGCGACTTCCAAGTCGAAGTGCTGTCACAAAGCACCGCATTGAGGGTGAGAAGTCGCAAAATTTGCTTTTTTCATTACTTAAGATCGATGAAACTTAGGCAAAAATACTATGAGACCCTTTGTTTTCAAAATTGACTCAATTACCCAGGATAAATAATTCGGACCCGTTATAAACAATTTTAGCGAATTTATATAAACAAATTCGATTGTAACTTTGATGAAGAATAACTCAAAAAGGATGCATTTTACGGGGGGGGGGGAAGTACAGATCAATCTTGTAGATCGTTTAGAGATCTACAAATTACCTATGTACAAGTTCTTCCAAAAACCGACATTTTCCGATTTATGATAGAAAACCGAAAAAAAATTGGAAAAAGCATGTTTTTATTGTTTATTCATGCCTTTCCCAAATTTTTGATCAAAAATTCTTATCAATATTGATTATTGAATGTGCCAACTATCATTTCAGCCCAAAATTGGAGGATTCAGAAGAGTTAAGCCGCTTAGTGAATGAATTCAGGAGCTTACTTACTCGACTAAATGATGAATCGGTTCCACACGAGTTGTCGAATCATTGTTATTGCCCATTTTGTGTTCGACACTTCGTTGTTCCACCCAAATTGCAAGAGAATCAGATAAGAATGTGAAGAATTTGATCGCGCAGAAGCACATTTTCATTTCGATTTTTCTCCGATTTTCTTGCGATTTGGGCTCAACGATGACTGGAAAAATCCAAGTTAGATGATAACAAATATTTGTGCACTCATCGTTTAGCCCGAATCGCAAGGGGATCGGAGGAAAATGGGAATGATTTCCAGCTTGCATGGTGACTGCATTGCCTTAATCGACACAATAGCATTAGCATTGAGTCATTTAAATAGTTCCAGAGTTCGTATTGTACATCGAGGTTATAAAATGATTGGTATAAGTCAAATGGGTTCATCGTGAGGTCTCTTGGTAGCGTTTTTTTGGATCAAAATTTATGATTCATAGCATGAATCTCCGTGGTCGTCCTAATTCAGAATTTCTCATTGGCCGTCGAAATTGTGAAAAAAATTATCCAAGCTTGCAAAATGTGTCACTGAAAATCATGAACTGCCAGCTTGACTCGTGACTGTTATTAAAAATCATCAATTGGAAGGGGTAATTGGGAAGTACAACATGTCGGAGTTAAATATCAGTATGAATTGGCACAGTATTGATTTATTATTCACAAATTCATCAATGATTTCATCACTCGATGAAGTGATCAAGAATAGAGAGCGATTCGTGGATGTATGCTCCAGAACCGATGGTATAGCGGGGACGCAGGAGACCCTTCTCGTGTTCACATTTGCGAGTAATTGCGAGCGTGGCATCACAAATTTAATCGACAGTCCGAATCGCGAAAGATTCGAGCAGAATTTGTTTTTACTGAACGAATTTTGGAATACGAGATTTAAAAAAAATATCGAACATGTGTATGTACAAGGATAACCAGCAGAAATGTTTTCGGACATTTTCATACGTAAAATATACCTTCAAAGAAATTTGGAAAATTATATTATTTTTGTAGGTTATGTTTCGCACAGAATTAGGTCCAATGTAAGAGAATTCCATTGTTTACGGTAGAAAGAGCGTGCCTGAATTTTTTCGGACCTCTATTGATATTTTGGCCCCTTATTCCCGTCGAGATTCCCGTGACCTTACCCCGCACCTTATAGGCCGTCTGATTTGGAAACCCCCCACCATTGAGTGGTCTGACGACTGAAATCTTGTTAAGAAGCATGAGATCTACGATACTACAAATTCCCAAGTTTTACTGAATATGACACCCGATCTTATCGCATATCGATTTTCAAAATTGTGCTGACGCGAATCCCCCCACTCCGGAGCGGTCTGACGGCCATTTTTGGGCATTTCTGATCATAAACTATCATCCTCGTGAGTTTCAGCCTTTACGGATTATGACACATAAACCTGTCAAAATAATTATTTCGAAAATCAATAAAAAAATAACCCCCCAAAACTAGGCCGTCTGACGCCGGTTTTGGGACCGGGAGACCGAGAACAATGTTTTGAATATTATTCTAGATTTTACTAAATGTGACACAAAGAAGTTCACCAGCTCCCGGACTAGGTAGACTAAAGAGGCACGTCCCCTAGGGATAATATCAGCGTGCTCTCTGGAGTGTTTTCCAGATACAGTCTGGTCGTCAAGAACACTGACTATATAAATTAAACCTTGATGACTCATTATGAATATCAGCTAATCTCATCGAGTTCAAGTCATATCTACAAATATAATATTACAGAGTCTAGTTGGTTATATCTCTTCCTCTCTCACTAAAATGATTGTAATTTATAGGGAGAGGAACTTCAATCCAACAAAAAGTCAAAAAGGGAAATGGGAGTGTGTAAAACATTAAGAATAATAGCATGAAATGCAATTCGACTCACCAGAATCAGAAGGCGTAGGTGCACCAAGTTGATCAACCATTTTCTTATTGATAGGACTATAATAGCAGTGATCTTCAAATACATCCTGTTGAGCTTGAACTCGCTCTTCAGCCGGTGTTTTCCTTCTGTCAAAAACAGGTTGTGGCCTCCTCTGTATCGATTGTCCAGTTACTTCGCTAACAGGCATCGAAACAATACTATTCAATTGCTCGTTAACATTGATTTGTTCATGTCTAAAAACAGGTGCCTCATCCTCTTCACTTTCTTCAGTCTCTTCTTCATCAGAACAACTTCCAGATGGTGTTTGTGATCTAGTTGAATATCCATCACTTTCCAAACCTCTACTATAAGTCGTTGGTATACTTGATCCATTTCCTATCGTATGTTGATACTGTGCTGGTGACTGTGTATGAGATGACTGACAACTTTTTAAAAGACTAAATTGTTGTTGTTGTTGCTGTTGATGATGATTTTGTTGTGTAGAAGATTGTTGCGAAGATTTTGCTATGAGAATGCTGTGACCTGCTGGTATCCTTTGATATAATTGTGGATCTCTTCTTGCAGGATGAGTTCGATTATGTTCTTTACTGATACAGAGACCAGCCCACATACAATCGTGATGTCGAATTTCACGTGATGCACGACAATTTAATTTGTCAAAATGCATCATCATCATCATGCCGGATGGTGGACTGCTACCACTGTTTGGTGAAGATGAAGTTGTATCGGTGATATGATTTGGAAGGTTTGATGCATGACTGATTCCATCGTCTATTAGATCGTTCTTGTAACGTTTTGTGTAATTGTCGAGCGGTGCGTCGAGATCGAATTTTTTCCAGATGTCATCGGATACGACCGTCGTTGCCGCGTCCGAACTTGACTCGTACGAAAACATTAGGTCGGCGTCCCACGTGGACGTTAGCATCCTGTAAAATAATAATTATCAATCGTTTAGACTCAATTTAACATACCCAATGAATGAAAAAATTCGTGATTATGATCTTCTACACGAGTGTGACCGTATTGTCTGCGATTTTTTAAGACAAAAGTCTTACAGAAGTTTCACAACGTTGCAAAGAACTGGAAATATGGAATCTGGATGCCAAGTACTTTATTCGCACGAATCAGGAAAAATTCATCCGAATCAGTAAGGTTTCAATAGTTATTAAACAAACATTACACAAACAGTACACTAAACAAACAGTACACTAAAAATCGGTGAAATCTCGCTTAAGATGAGTGAAAATACACTAATTTCAAAATCGATTCCTACAAATTCGTGTGGAAACTGAACACAACTCAATAACGCAATGCAGACTATGATGAACGAACCGAACGCAGATTCTTCATTTTACCGGCTTATCGTTCATGCACACATGTCCACGAAAAAAAAACTACGTCCCCCGCAATGATGATGCAGCAGCAGCATCATCATCATCCAGACGAAAGACGAGAGACAAAGAGATGAAGCAGCCGGCTGTTATATAGCATGCATCATGTGCATCATATTAGGATGAGAGAGTGTAGTAGCGCGGATAATAATAAAAGGGTCCATCGTATAATAGTGGCGGCAAAGTGAACGGAGGCAATGCACCGGCTCGACGCGATCGATGCACTGCAGTCACACACCCCCCGACAACAAAACAGTATGTATATATCACACTTGCGACCACACCGCAAAAACATATCATATAACGCCAGCGGGCGGATTTAAAGGCATCTATATATGCAATTCTCAGCAATATACAGCAGACGACGCGATTACGAGGTGGTCTGAATGGTTGCGCGCAGGTGAATCAAGTATTATTTGAGCCTTTACGCTTTTACGCGTTGTAACACACAATGTGCAAAGGTATGAACAACCCCTCAACATTGACACATACTATACATCAACTTATACACATGTCACGAGAAACATCATCGCGACATTCTTCGACATATCGGTAAATGCCGGCCGGTTAGCGAGTTTATGTTTTCAAGTGCGCGTACCGCAATAATGCTGCAGCACAACAGCTCAAGAGAAAATTGAACTGTCGCTCTCAAACTCACGCCCTCTTTCGCATGTCTGTACATCTGAATATTTCCTTTGTGATGTATTTTTGATGATTTCTACTGGTGTTTCGCGGTTACACTCACGAATGAAGCTAATCCGTGATAAAATTTTGCGAATACAATGCTTTCAATCAATCTTGAATGTATATAGAATTCAATGTGCAGTCAGAGGCGAAAGTTTTAAATGAATTTGTGGTTTGCATGCTCAGGATGGTGTATGACTGACATTACATTGGCTTATTACATGATGAGTGTGGAAAGCCGTTTTTTTGGGATGTTGACAACGTTGATGAGCAATTCGATTTTTTGCGAGTAATTGTATCTTGAATCATTCAAGTTGCCGAATGTAGAATCTGACATCAGTGGCGAATTTTAGATTTCAATAGGAATAAAATGAGTTGAGCATATTTTCTATGGTAAGGGCACAGAAGTTTAAAATTAACATGATTCTATAGTGACAGTTGATTTATTAGAACAAATTGAAATTAATTACTAGTCATTGACTGGATCAACTTGGGCCAGAATCAATGACACTCTTGAAAATTTCAGAGTTACAAGAGATTTGAAAGATAGAGAAAAACTATCCATTATTGCTGAAATGAATACAAAATTCGAGAGCGCGGAAATCTCAGCGGAAACATTACAGTGTTCCCAACTCTGGCTACATCAGCTTCAAGATGACACAACGAAATTTTTCAAAAGATGATTCTCATGATGAGTTCAATTTCCCATAACTATGTCGAAGAATAGCTCATAAAGCACGTCAAAAATATCTAGCAAAGTGCTATACTACAACCACTACTATCACAGTAAAGCTTGCAGAAATCTTGGAGTATATTCAATTGTCCCGATTTGAAAAAAGAAGGCGACGAGAGGAGAGCTCTCAACACAAGTCGTCGGCGTTTCACAATTTGTGCTAAAATTTTCGTGGGAACGGCCAAGAAACTCTGGGGGTCTGACAAGTTGCGTAATTGAATCGCACGACGAGAAGCTCGAAAGAGAGGCCCGAATATATACACTTATAATACAAGAATAAAACAGAGACACACAGAAACAACCAAAGTCGACACGCACATAAGAAAGACCTCACGCACGGAGCTTTTAATATGGAGTAAAGTAAGAAAACTTCCGACCCGTACTAGATATTGCCAACATAACACATACGACGATGCAATAAGAGTATGATACGCTGGATATGTTGTTATATTTTACAAAGAAGAGTGCGCGCAGGGCAAGGGCTCCAAAAATATATGTTCATGGTCACTTCTTCTCGAGCGTAAAAAAAGATGCATCATGAGCATCGAGGTAAATGTGCAACCATCCCCCTGATGCAGTCTCTCGAATACTACTGTTGTGATGTTCTTTCCCACTCATTTTTTGTGAGGGGGTATAAATTGACAGCAACAATATCACGAATCTTTCGATGAGAGACGCTGCATTGTGACTCGGTCATGCGTGAAGATGTTACCGGCGTATTACAGAAAAACAATGACACCAAAAGTGCAAGAAAGTACTTATTGAGGGGTTTCGTTCATTTCTCTTTATATACATATTGTGGAGATCCTTCGTTGTATTATACTCAAGACCGGGTGTACATTTTTTTGAAAAGATGCGAGATTGGGATGAAGAAGAATAGTCGGTTATGTGCATGAGAAAACAGACAATTGTCGAAATAGCTACATTGGGAACAAAGGGGACTCTACTCGAGGAGCATTGAATGAGAGTTGAGAGTATTGATTTCAAGGCAATTGACAACCCTTGATTGAGCCATCGATATAAAGACTACCTATAACATTGATTATTCTTGAGGTAGTCATACAAAACACTAAGAATTGAATCAATTGAACTGTACTCAAAATTAGAGATCAAATCCATCCATAACATCTGATGGATGAAGATGAGATTAGGACGTGTGGAAGATTGGCAGTCGAGAAACCTGCCTTGCACTAGTATTTCAAATTACTTTTCAAGAAGCGAAATTTGTGAAATACGAAATGGAAGGAAACGATCATTGGTATTGGCCAAATAGCTGTCAGTAAGCAACATTAGACATTTGAAAATCTTACAAACTTGTTGGCGGGCAAAGCTTGATTTTGGCTTTGAGGAAAGTAAAAGTAAAGAATTTTGTTCTATTTGAAAGATGTAAACTCTATAAAAACAGAAAGGTCGTATCTTTTAGACTGTAAATAACAGTTTTGGGTTGCTTGGCGTGTGAATAGACGAAGCTAATGCCTCTATATCCGACGACAAGTCCGGTGACTTTTTCGTTTATTATGTCGACGAAAAGAGCTAAATGTATCAATGACCGACAGAATTATATTGGTGGCTCTAAGCGCTTCAAAGATTACAGCTTTTTTTGCTTGATTTGTATGTTTTCAACTATGATTCTTTTGAAGTCAAAGGTATTTTGGTTCTATATGCAATTTCGAAAATCTGTAACATTCACAACGTTATGATTGACAGACTCTATTTTCGAGAGGAGATAAATAAAAATGTTGTGAAATAATCATTCATTGGATTCAAAAGTTGTTAGAAAAAATTGATTCGATAAAAAAAAAATATTTTGAATGAAATACGTAACACATTACTCCATCTGTTTTACAGATGCAGAAGGAAACATTTACTATCGTTTGTACAAAGTTATATCAGAGAAGTTCACTAACAACTGGTCGAATGACAACTTCACTATTTTTACTACAAGATATAAAAAATTATTCATCGTATACAGAGAAAAAGAGTATACTACTATAAGAATATTTTTGAAATTCAAACTCTTAAATGATCGTCTAGAATATCTTCAACGTAAATAAACGTAAATAAATGGAATTTGATTAGGGAAGAAAGAAGCCCGATAGACGGACCAAAAGGAGAACGAAAGAGTTACGAGACGTTGCGCAACGCAAGCGTAAAAAATTGATTCACAAAATTTTCCATTAGCCCATACGACACTGGGTTGTAATTCCATTCAAATTGAGGTGGGTAATGTGAAATACTCACAGCAAGAATTTGAAACATGACAGTTAATGAAAAGGTGAAGAAAGTTTTTCAAAATTTACACGAGTCGCAAAATTTTGACAGCCAACCATGTGCAGACGAATGATACACCGATATCAATAAGTCAACTGTCACTTGTGTCATATTACATAAACGTAATTAATCCGTTATTGAACGAACAATAACCTCCCAGATGCATAACAGAATAATAAATATATAAAAGACGCTCCGTAACAATTTCTATTGATCTTCACCGCCGTTATCAAAGAGCGAACGAGGGTGAATACTTAAGGGAGGGGCCCGCTTCTCCAAGAAAACAACGCACGATCGCGAGAATTTCCCGCGAAGCCGGCGTTCCCCACGTGTCTCAAATCTATCTGTCTGATTTGGGCAAACGAGAGAGTATACCGGCGATATATACGAGAGGGACAGCGGAACTCGAGATGCGAAGAGAAAGAGGAGAATAAGAGGAGAGTATAGAACCTTGCCGGCGTCGGGCTATGGGCGCGTCGCGCTGCTAAAGCCGATCGATAGGTAGGCGTCTCTCTCTCTTTTCTCGATGCCGGCGACGACGAGGAGTGACTTTGCACCGGCTTATAAGTACCGTCAATTTCCCCGAACAGCTTCCTCGATAAAACTCGGCACTAAGACTTCAGAGATGCCATTTTTAGTATAGGTAGTTCTTGATATGAGCATCAATCGCACACGACGACTAACAACTTGTATTAAATACTTTGAAATTATCCGAAGAATGTTGGAGCGTATACGCATGGTGCCGGTCGATCGCGATTTGACAGCTATGGAATTCAATAAGAATATATTACGGTATGTGATAATGACAACATCGGAGGTATATAGCTGTCATCGTGACAGCAAACGTCAGTGTCACGCAAATTCGCGTCGAAAAAACGAAATCATAAACTGTCTGCATTGCAAACCCACACACAAACATTTTCGCGACCGGCATTTGGTTTTCAATTCTCACCTTGTATAATCGTAGGAGTAGTTCTTCTGCTTATGCAGATTGTCAAAATAGCTCTCCTCGAAGAAGAGCCGAGCCGGTATAAGACGTCGTCGTCGTCGTCAACCAAACAACTGCTTCTTACTTGTGCTGCTGCTGCTTCTTTTACACACCGGTGTCACTATTAAAAACACCGTGTTCAACTACAGCTTGCAAAAAAGTCAAGCACACTTATGCGGCACTTTGACTATGTTTCTTTTTTTTTTTCACAAAGCACTGTCCGCTGTCGTCTTCTGTTCATAAACACAGTGTCACTTCAAGAAGAAGATTATGATGATGACGATGATGATGATCTCCTTGTGGTCGGGTCAACAGAAGTTACGACAATTGAGTCGCAACGACCGGGACACCAAAACCATCGACGAAAACGAATAAAAAGTCCTTTCGGCACTAGTATTATTACCGATGCTGTTGTTGAGCTTAAAAATATTAGCACTCTCAAAGACGCTGTCACTATTATTAATGATGATTATATCAACGACTCGCGACGAGTGGATCATTATCCAAAACGATTAAAACAAGCCGATGAATTATTTTTGTGAACAGCAACTTGAAATTGGTTGGAACATACACCGGGTCTCTGAAAAAGGGACAAGATGTAATACCGGCGTATATAGATAGGTATCTAATGTAACCTATGATGCGTACAGCACAAATGACCGAGACAGACTGAACGTCAAAGCCGCCCGGCGCGCTTCCATATTCTACTTGGATGCTCGCTCGCGGCTCGGCTTCGGTCGGATCGGCCCGCGGCCGCCGCCGTCGTCGTCGCTGTCGCCGCCGCCGCCGCCGCCGCAGAAAAGCAAGAGATGGGGATAGCAAAAGCCGGCGCCAGGGCCGTATACACTTTAGGTTATATTACTTGATCGCCCCATAGCCCCTCCCCAAATATCTTTTTTCGAGCGCTTCAACGTGTTAGTGTATAGTGTATACGTGCGCATTTTATATATATAGCTATATTCATATGTATAGCTGTCAGATCGAGAACCCTCAATTTTTCCAAAGACGTGATCGCTCAGCAAAGGGACGGCTTTTCGTGTTCGAAATATTATTATATACTTACTTTATACTTACCGCAGACAAAACCGCAACTTGATCTGCATCGTATATATGCATGATGGTCAGGGATCTGTGATGTGGTATTGTGATCGTGCGATTTATTGTGTGGGTGCGCGGTAGGGAACTTCCCGCGCTTTTGAAGCTGCACATTTTCAATTTTCCCAATAGTACTTACCTATACATTTGAAGACGGAAGCTTGTAGTACAAGTTGGTAAGTATACTTTTCGACGATGTTGGTGCCATTTTATCTTATTTTTCATCGTTTCTTTCTGGGCCATTAGAAGGATATATTTGATAAAGACACGGTATCTGAACACCTGTCAAAACTTTGCGCTACCATGTTATAACCTAAAAGTTAGACAATTCGTGACGTTGACATTCTTAGAACAGAAATATAAGTTATAAGTATGAGCTATCTTTTGAAACTGTCTATTTACACGACGAATCGTCACAAATATCCTTACATGTAGGAATCGATTTTTTTTCCGTCTAAGATTGATAGTAGATAAGAACATTGAATGAATGATCAATGGCATGGAACAAAATCGCTACAGCTTTAGTAGAGTAGCTCAAACTACTCGACTCCAAAGAGTTTTGTACTTTTAATACAAAACTTTTCACAAATCCGTCGATTGAGAGCTTCAAATGTCATAAATTCCAACGTTGTCGATGAAGTACATTGGAAACAATTCGAAATATTCAATTAATCGTGAAAAATTGCGCTTACATCGGGACATTCAGCAAAAGCGTAATCGGATCGCATAAAATACGTCGTCGTTAAAAATTTCCACGAATACCATCAACGTGAGAGATCACACCTGAGACGATGTTAGGTATATATATGAAAGTAAAGTTTTGTATTCCCGCTTGACCAAGTAAACCGAGTAAACGAAGCTTGCGCGAATGTAAGTGACCCCTATACCTATATGATTTATTTTACATTGCTGTGGGCAGCGAAAAATGCAGTCAAGTGGAGAATTTTTTCACAGGGGGGTAACGCGAGCATCTAGTATCAAAATGCACTTGAATCGGCTAAATTAACGAGTGAAAAAACTTGGGTACCAAATAGAGTGCTCACCCACACACACACACACACATTCTCGTGCAAACGATGCGCGTCGTTGCATTGTGCATGATGATGATGATGATGATGGTCTCGCATCGCCAGTGACCGGAGAATAAGACCTTGCGGACGCGAATCTGCCATCCAGTACATCATCGTCACGGAATAATAGAATCTCGGCTTTGCGGTAAAAAAAAAAAAAGAAGAGGAAACCCATGCAATATACACGCGTATTAATATACTTACTTTCGCTATACACGCTCGTGTGTATGTAT
The DNA here is from genome assembly GCA_029851415.1 of Eretmocerus hayati. NCBI lineage: Eukaryota > Metazoa > Arthropoda > Insecta > Hymenoptera > Aphelinidae > Eretmocerus > Eretmocerus hayati. Next base: position 134,318,589 of record CM056742.1, on the reverse strand, counting down.
GTATTTACACCGGACATCCGTAATAACACGGCCTTTGCGACGATATATATTCCGTGTATGATGTGCGAGCTTTCTTGAATTCGCAGGAGCTGCAGAAGCAAATCCTTGCGTCGCGCATCATACAAAAGAAGTGACCCGTTTGCGAATTATCGGGCAAGGGCAAAGAGGGGTATAGAAGCTTCTCGCGAAAAGCTTCCATAATTTTTTTCGTATTATGTATGCACTTCCACTTCCTGTCTCTTATTTTCTTATTCCTTTTTCTTGTTTCGATATTGTTCTCTCCTCTTCTTTCTTTTGCTAAACTAATTCGGTTTTAGAAAGATTGTTCCTATGTGAATGCATGCAATTTGTATGTATTCGGTTCAGTTTTTTTTTCTTCTTTGCATCTAGAGCAAAGAGTGCAATATATAGTGGCTTGTGTTTCTAAAAGAAGGTACAATATCTTCTGCGAGACACTGTATATCTGGTTCGCGTCGGAAATAATGTCAGTACACCTTTATTCCAGTCCAGTGAAGGAAACGAGAACTTTGTCATCCTTTGTAAGGCAGCAAACGTTACAAAGTACGCGGTGTAATGGAAAAGAAAAAGTGCAACGATTCTAAGGGGTAGTTTACAATTTTTTCAGTCCACGAAAATAAAGAATTGGAATACCATAATATTTCTGGTAGAGATTTCATTGATGGATATCAAATAGCCCCTCTCTAGCGAATGGCTAAAAAGGTAGACACTTTTATGAACACTTTTTCTTAAGGCGATGCGGTTGCCGTGCAACCCGGAAATTATTTTTCACTTACATGTAACTCAAAATTTTGACGATGAAAAATGTGAGGCGAGTTGTTCACTACTTATTATCATCTGAAATGTGGTGGACAATTCGTCATTTGTCACCAATCACAAGAGCACCAGAGGTGAACGAGAACAACTTTCTTATACGGGTACTTTCTAACCTACAAATCAGCACATTTTCGTTCACAAAAATCTCAAAATCATTCAAAATTTGGGCTAATCAAAGAGTTATCTAAGCCAAGTCAGATGATTATAAAGCTTGGATATCGCGTCGTTTAGCCCAAATTGGACAAGATTTTGTGATTTTTGTAAACAAAGTTCAGCGTGCACGGTGACCGAATCGCCTTAACTTTTCGGTGTGAACGCACCCTTTGTGGCAACTCGGAAAGAGTGAATCTCACTTTTTTTGGAGTTGCCACAAAGGAAGGAGGGAGGGGGGTATGGGGTTCACTCCGAAAAATTTAGAGAGTTACTAGAATAAATTCCTATGAAGGGTCAGTAGGTGGGATCCACTAGTTTTTCACCTCGCCCTCTAAAATGTTTAACCCAAGAAACGTGTGTGCATCAGCATAATATACACTCAGGATGAAATTCCAATTAACTCCCCACTCAAGATTGAGAAGAAAAGCCGTAACTTATAATATCACTGCAAATGATGAATGTCCATTCGAGGGTTAGTGTGATATGCCGAGATACATTCTCAAAGCTCTCCGTGGTGACGTGCAGTAAAGATAACTCGATAGCATGAAAAGCGCGTATAAAAGTAATGGCGAGTATATGCGCGGTGGCTTTCTCTACATACATACTGTATACATCGCATAAACCTAATGCCACATAAATCAATTTGATGCAGATGCTGTTATAGACTTTGTCGTTGTCGTCGTTGTCTAAGCTCAGATTCGCACAATCATTCGCTTGAACGCGAGAGTACATAAAGTACTTTGAAAGTATACTTATCCATAAACCTGTTCTTCAATCGCTTTACCAAGATCTTTTTGATAATTGAATTTTCGCAGATTTTTCCCAGTAAAAAGTAAAATATTATTGTACAAATTTTCCTCATGATTGTATGTCACATCCCTAATGGTTCAGGTATCGCAGGAAGATTATGTCTTCAACACTCGATTGACGAGTTTTCCTCAATATGATAAACATCATTTCAAGCAGGTTGGAACTACATTAATCGCTTTATCATGTACATGACAGACACCGGGTTACGGGTAGATTATTACGTGAGTATACTATCTATATATAATAATATATGTCATACATATCATTTATAAATCGGGACTGTCATCCAAGCCGTCAGTTCTAAAATATTGCGATAATAGTGCATCCAGAGAATGAGAGCCCTTAATGCAAACACTGTGAATTCGGGGGCCAAAAACCATCAGAACGTGTTCCCTGATGAGCCGGTAAACAGGCTAATGGCGTATAAGTGGCGCAAAAAGTATCGAGCTCTACAACGATCCTATCCTGGCTACTCTAATACAAGGTCCCACTTTTTTGTTTGGAATACTCTCAGCGTCCCCTTTGTCAAAAAATTGCAGCACCATTCAGTCTGGCCAATCCCTGCTTAAAAAGCTATTCTAATACCTATATATATATATATATATATATATATATATATATACACTAACTCTGCAACCTGTTGAAACCTGACATATATAGGCTTCTGATGCTACTATTATTTTTGAGGACTCATAGCAGCTGCAGGGCTATGCTATATCCATTATCCTGAAAACACTCACACGCACACGCATCGAGTACTCACACTTATTAGTAGAATGTATGAAAGTTTGAGAGTTTGAAAGCCGGTATTCAAAGTGCAAGTGTATTAAGTACTCTACACGTGAGTCCTCGACTTTGTAAACTTTGACGCCCACGTGCAATCACTGAGAAGTCGACTTATAAAGTGAGGCATGAATTTTTTAAAAGGGGGTTGTGCATATTGATGCTTGCACGTGACTCTGCGTACATATGTGTGCAGAGCATAAAGGCGTAGGTGCCAAAAGGTATATTATACATATACATACTCGTGTATGTCCCCGGAGTATGATTGAGTGTTTGCATCGACAACGACGGCTATTTCACGGGGCTTTATTGATTCCCGTATACTCGGTATGATGACTTTGGCGTAATGGATATCGATATGCGTTTCCAATATTGTCACTTTGACTGTCGTATACCTACATATACCTAGATATACGTGACGGTCGTCTGGATGCGATGGATATGCATGAATTGAAATATCACTATCGGTAATCATGAAATTATGTATTTAAAGGATATGATGTGATGCGTATAGTTTCTATGTTGTTTTGTCTGTCGAGCAATGACAGAATGGCGAGATATGTATGAATTTGAGTAGATCTCGTCGATTGGATAGGGTTATTATCGATTGGAAGTCGTTTTTGTCGGCTACAGCCGAGGCTATAACACACTAAAATCCGTTAGTTTCATTGCTGCATGTAGGGACCAAAATTCATCCACATTCTTTTGAGAGAAAAATATTGCAAATTGTAAATTTGTAAGCAGTCCTTAGAATTTCTCCTTTGGTAGAAACCTATATGCTTCTGTCAACACCTCTTCCACATTCTGACACTCATTGAATGATTGATGGAAAATAATGTCCACAAATGAAAAATCAAATGACCAAGGGGTTGACGATGGAGACCTCTAATCTAGACTTCAATTCATTCATAACCAAAAATTTTCCAAGAGTAAAGAAAGGAGAAAGAATCACTAGTTAAAAGCTCTTCCCGGAACTGTATAATCGAATCACACTACTATACCACTTGCACTGTATAACAAAAATTGTTAAAGACCGATGCGATAATTTGGGTGGAATGAACGAGCAATACACTATCAGTCTCCAACAGAATCTCAATTTTCGTTATAAAACATCAGTCCACGCGTATAAGTGATAGCGTATAAAATTTGGCTCATTATACTCGCGAAGCGATTGATTTGCCTTATCGCAATCGCTCGTCAATGTGCAGGGGCTATCATTTAACCCTAATGCTCTTTTAGCACATATTGTGTCGATGCATACACATGAAATGATAAAATAAGAAGGGTCAGTAAGCGCGAAAGGGGCAAACGTGAGCGCTCGGAAACTATACTTCGCATACATGATTATCCTTATGATGCTCCGTTGGATTCATGTATAATTAATACCAGCCAGCCCTTGACTTACTCATATTGTCAGTTGCGCAAGTCAAATCGTCTTCTTTCGCTTGATTAAGAACACGCATACCATCGTAAACTCTTATATGTATACGCATTATCGGAAATGACGTTGAAAGACAAATGAGCATATCCCAATCTCAGTACTGGTCAGTTATATTCCGATTGAATTCACATGTGACTTTTTGGGCATCGTTGGGGTCGAGGCCATAGTTATATAGGCAACGGACCGAGCGAGCCGGAAATTGTTGGTGATAACTACGCCGAATCGTGGGCCATTCAGGGACGATCATTCATGCAATCGCTTACTACACGTTTCCTCTGACTTCCTGAATTGATATTCATATTCTGGCTTGGTATGAAATTCTCAATTGAATTCCCTGCTATTCCTTCTTTTTGAACAATTATTTTGTGGCTGAATGAGTGTGAAGTAACAAGAACTTTTTGTCAAATGATGCTGTAAAAAATCGCCAGATAATTTTACAGTGCTCAGCAGAGGAAATCTCGTGACCGTTGCTGAGCACCGTAAATTAACAGTGTTGAGCACTCCCAAAACTACAGGATTCTTGTAGATTTACCGGGATTTACACGCGTTGAGACTTGACGGATTTCCTAGGCTGAGCACTTTAAACTTACAAGACCACTGTAAAGTTACAGGATCCTGTATTTTGTATGCGCTCAGTACGGCTCTTTTACTGTGTTGAGCATTGTTTTGCACCGTTTTCAGCGTGGGTAAAATCGCACTGGCCTTTTTACAGTGGTATTCTTTCTAAATCTTGACGCTTTATAAGTAATGAATGAAGATTTTTTTCAAAACTGACCTTCTTGGACAGTACTTTCGAAAACTTGCGTCTGCAATACTGACTTTTTTAGTAAATAGAGCGACTAAAGCACCACTTTTAGTCCAAACTGCGAACAGAAAATCGGACTTTTTGCCTGCCGACACCGTGCACATCGACCATGGGGAATATAAGACACGTGGCATATTATACAAGTTTTGACGATCCAAAGTTTTAGACGAGTTGTCGAATCCTTACTATCGTCTGCTTATGTTCTACAATTTATCGTTTATCCCCAATCGCAAAAGAATCGGAGAAAATGTGAATACGGAATAACTTGATCGCAGGGACCTCGTAACCTATAATAATATATGCAACTCCTAGTTTTCTCCGATTCTCTTGCGATCCAGGCTAAACGACAAGAGATTAGTAATTATTACAAGCTATGGATAATATGGAGTATTGGTCAGTTCGTTGTTTAACCCAAATCGCAAGAGAATCGGAGAATAGCATGCGTCCCTTGCTCGGCAGGCTATTTTGATGCGAAGGAGGTGAATTGCCCTCGCTACACTCGGCACTCGGGGAAAAACTATCCCCATGCCGCAAAACAGAAGGGCCTCTCATCGACAGTGAGTAATATGGTATTTCATTCCTCTAACTTCATTGAGAATGCGATTTTAAGGTTCTTGTGATGAGAAAACTTCGCTTTCAATCCCATATTGGGGACTGGAGAGGACACGTCACCCTTATTACCCGAGACGGGCAAACTATTTTTTTTTTCATAATTTTTTGATTTTTTTATGAGCTTGATAAAAAGCTCGATAACTTTAGTAATTTTTTCTTCCCATTCAAAGCGTCTCATGCTAAATATCCTGCACCGACCCACATTGAAGCAAAATCACGCTCCAATAATACATTTAGAATACATTCATCAGAAATCGCTAACAAAATATCGTTACTCATATTATTTTGTACAGCATAAAAAGTCACTGTACATCGACGAAGAAGAAAAGACTGACAGATATATACTTTTTCCTTCATTTTTCCTTATTACGGCGACAGAAAGATTAAGCCCACAGTAGGTTGTTCAGAATCAACGATGTCTTATCTATTACATCGAAAGATGAGACAAGTTTATACTTCGTCGTCGTCGTCGTTTTCGCGTAGCCCCCAAATGATTTTTGACAGTGTCTCACCAACGATATCGAAAAGTTGAATCTTTGTAAGACCTATGGTGACCCGAGTTCTTAATTAAAATTCCTCATAGCTGCTGCTGCTGCGATTCTTGCGTGTGATGATGCGTCGATAATACAGACGACCCCTGGGGCTCAATATTTTTGCAGCAAAAATCACTGGATATCTTCGTCGTTGATGATGATGATGACGATGACCACTCTAAGAAATATATACCCGTGGGTAAAGTATATTGTTATCGGGTTATTCGAGTGGCAGAGTCTCCACCGCCCATTAAATTCCAATGACTGGGATTTTCTGATGAGCCAATGATAAGGCTATAGAATGATTGCGCGCGTGCGCGAATAGAGAGAGAGAGAACGCCACGCAGTGATTCAATCACTCTCGCGTCCGGACAATCTTTTCTGTGATTTTTTTTTCTTTTTTTATCCAACCACGCGTATATAGTCGTATGACCGATTACATCTTAATTACCCCTTTTTCACGTGCCGATACTTTCTCTTCAAACATACGATCTGAAACTAGCAATCAGTCGCGAAAAATTTTGCCTCGTCGGTAAGGTTACGTTGAAGAAACTGAAATTATCTCACACAAGTGTCACGAGTGTGGCTTTGGAAAATACAGAAAAACTTCAATAATTCGATGTCCGTTACAGCCTTCGTGAGCCAAAGAATGTATCTCATGTTATAATAACTCACAGACGAGCACGTACTTCGAATTTTTTACTTCCCTCACGCGAAGTTATTTCCGTTTTAAATTCGTGACATCAAAATTTTGCTGTACACTTATAATCGCTGTCAGATCCGTGATTAACTTCACATCCGAGGTCGTTCCATTTAGAATTTTTTCCAGGCGACAACTATTGATTAGATCGCCCAAAGAGAAAAATTTCCACATCGACCCGTGTGTGCAAATGAATAAAAACGGATATGACAGCCAAAAGCAGTTCTTGATAAAAAAAAAAAAAATTTCGTTTGCTTCTCTTTTTTTCTCTTTTGCTCTGGCATATGTTCGGTTTTATAGATTCTACCGAGTACGATAAAATTTGAAGGACGGCTCATATCAGAGATGTTTCGTATCGCTTCGTATAAAACTGTTATAAGAGCTTATGAAACCTCAACAAGTTTAAAAAAAAGAATCTACGTGGCGATTTAAAATTGACTGGAACAAACTGCGAACGAGGTTGATGGTAGCTTATACGATTCATACATTTATTGTATAGTGTAGACTCTTGCTCATTAAAGTACACTTTCTTAGACATCATTCTTTTTCGATAAGACATTTCTACGAGCATTTCTACTTTAGGGATATCAGAAAACGAGTACGAAAATTCAGTCTATACGATTTCACTCAAGTGAGCATTTTCATCGTAAATTAATACTCGTCGAAGCGTATAGTAAAGCGGGTTACGTGTACTACAACATATGGGAGAATTCTCTCGAGATCATGAATACGAGTTACATAGACATATAGCGTGCTGACTGACCCCGCGAATAGAAGATGTACATAAATTTCGACGACGCGTTCCGTATAATTATGTATCGGTTTCGTCAATGTGACATACAGCGTAAATCACATTCTAGATAATCCTCATTTCCCAGACTTTTTTTCAAATTCTAATGTATTCGAAAATTTAGAACAGGTAAAAAATTCTAGTCATCTTTATATTATGCATCCATACTTTCATGCATATCCCAATCTCATTAATAATATTACTCAATCTCAGACCGATACAGTCGCATCATAGCGATCGACTCGAGATTCCAAGCCACGTGCGCATTTGACAGCGGCCAAATCTTAAAACCAGGGCACCATAAATTTTTACATCCGTCCCTGAGAGTTTGAGTATAGCGCGCGCAGCTCGGCGTTGGCGTCTCCCATATGCCGCGCCCGCGTCGGCTTTACTCCGAAACGTCAAAATTGTCCCATAATGTTGCTCATAACTCTGTATCTACGTCTAATTCATACATTAATCATATAAAAATCTATAGATGTCAAGTTAATGAATCCGTACATATAAATTTTATTACGTGTCTCGGCGTATCTGAGTATGTAAGACTCGATGAAAGATGCGCTACTTTACTGGCGCGTACTAAAATCGAGTGCGTTGCGCGACACTGCCGACCGGCATCAGCTTCGGGCGTTTGCGAAGTGGTGGGGATAGGTGGATATATATCTATTGCACGTGTGTAAGTAAAAATGTGTGTGTGTGGCTCTGCACCTCATCGGGACTCCGATTTCCGAGTCATTCCCGCGCGTCTCGTCCTCGCAGATTCTGCGAAGAAAAGCTGCAGCTTCTGCATGTTGCAGACCGGCCGACCGGCTTTCTTTCCTCGATATTGGTATACCGGACGCTCATGCGCTACTCTGATGCACTTTGCTAATATTTCCCTCATAAGTCGACGACTCATTGAGCTGACTCGACAAGATGATGGGCAACGTGCAGCTGCAAAAAAAATCTTGGGTCTCGCCTTATGGGCGTCTTGAGTGCAATTATATGAGCGCCTCGCTCGCATACAGATAGTTTGTATTCGGATGAGCAAATCTTCACAACTTTTTCGGCTAACATTTGTAACTTAGTTTGAAACGCCTGATTTAGAGTATTCAAATTCTTATCTCAATAATTATTATTGAGTTGAATATGTGCAGTTTCGAATTCTCTGTTTTTGAATTCAGATTCTTTCGGCAAATTTGCACACTCGAGTTGCAAACCTTTTAGCATCTCGAGCTGCAAGCTATTTTCTTTTCCACTTATTCTCTCTTCACCATGGGGAAACAGAACAATTCGAAGAACAAACATTTCTTTTAATTTTTGTGTGAGCAGGCCATGCAAAATGATTCAATGGTTGTTGTTTTTTTTTTTCGGTAAGGCCTGCGGCGAAGAGTGTAACAGTCGATAATTAAAACGAACCCTGCTCTTCAAACTTCAGACTGATTAAACTGCGAGGAATCGAATATCTTAACTTCGTCTGCGGCATTTTACATCATGGCCACGATGAATATTCTTCGTTATTGTGCTCTGGAACTTTTCAATAATATTCCGGCAAGAAAAAGTCCACGGAGATGGATTATACTTGAATTTCAATCAGAATTCTCATTACGTCCCTAAATTGACTGTGATTCTGATGTGAGGAATATCGAATTTTACGGATAGCTCCTCGAGATTCGATCTTGGATTCACTACGGAGTTCACTGAATTGTGGCAACTGTAAGAATGAAATACAGAAATTTGGGTAAATGAATTATGCTCATCACTGCGAGCACTCTGCCGGCTTCATGAACATGAAACAACTTGAAGAGATTCATTCTTTTAAAATCGGCTTTGAAATGAGACTGAACAAGGCCATCTTATTTGCGATACACAGAACAATGTGCTGTCAAATACTTAGTAGAGAACGGATTGATAATTTGACGTGCTAAAATTTCCGGGAAAATTTCTCCATGCAGGAAAAAACGAGAAACCTGATCTGTGAGAGAACATATTCTTTTGAGAGCGTGATGGGACAGCGTCATCTCCGGGGTGTCTCTCCTTATAAGTTCAGTCTTCTTATAGTCAGCAGAACGTATAAGTTCAGCTGAGCTTGCAGATTTGCCCCAAGATTTGCTCTATTATGCTGAGTATGCCGAGATGCTGAGTATTATTTAGCAGGTTCGGACTCGTTTTCATTGAGACTAAACTGTTTTTCAGGAGCGTTTCGGATTAAGGAGTGAACGAAATTTGAGCTAGCCGAAGAGCTAGCCTAAAACATTTGAATGTAGATTTCAGATGGAAAACGCTCTTGTAGAATCGAAAGCTGTTGCATGAGAAATTATTTGAAGATCATAAGTGGGCAGAATTTTCTGATCGAGGAATGTCCCAATAAATACATAAGTCAAGAAACAATGATATTATCCGCGAAAATGTGTTTGGTTGAGTAAAAAATCATGGCATATCTCCATTCCGAAATCAATTTATTATCGGTTGCCCTCATTGCTAAGCACCTCGTAAGCACGTGATCAATAATGATTTGAGAAAAAAGTCGCCCTGTACATCCTCATACCCAGCTAGCTAATATTTCTTTCCATCATCTATCACCGACGCGCTGAATCTGTAAAGACATGAATGGAAAACTAGCAAAATCAATTGTTGAAACAGAGAACGACAGGTCTCGATCATTCACTAGATTTTCAGATAATTATTTCACTCAACTTTTAGTGGAAGAGTCATTCGAGAAGTTTCAAAAAGAATTTTCTAAATATATTTATGATGACAGGTCTTTTCTAGTACCGTTTTGCGTACTCATATTGTATTTATTACGTACAGGTAGTACGAGCTCGAGTACGAGTATCATGTAGTAAAAGTTGAACCATTGTGTAGTCGTTATAAGATGGAGTGTAGCCACAGCGCGAAACCTGATCGGCTTTGACAAAATCGCAGTCACTTTTTGGGCTTTCTTCATATTATATACTCCCTGCTGACTCTCCATCAAACGACCATGGGTATAGGTTTAGTCACTGAACAGTCTCGTGTACGCCACACCAGAAGAGCTTCTCTCATCCCCTCATCTCCATATTCCAGGGTATATCCCACTTGGCTCCAACCGATGGAATTTTAAATGCCGTACATAATATTCTAAGCTCTCGAGATGAGAGCTACCTTTATACACACATCTCATATAATACTGCGGCATCTTTCATGTGACTCGACTTTTGCACTATCCGCGTCGAGAGAGGGCTGGTCCCGAGACCCAAAGTCGGAGAGCCAAAATTGATTTCAATTTTTTCTTAGAATTTTTGGTATATCTGTCTAAATGCCTCGCCTTTTAAATTTTTTTTTTAAAAAAGTCGACTTACTCGATGATACTACTTGAATCTCACACATGCACTTGTTGGATGATGTTTCATTCAAAGAAAGTGGAAAATCCAGACTGAGCAAAAAACTTACATTCATCAGATGTATTGATAAAATTCGATGATGAAACATTGAACTAATGGCTGTGAGTCGTTGCGTGTAGGAAGTTCTAATCCTGGAATTCCGTCAGCATTTTTTCTCTTTTTTTTTTTATCAAATGTCAAAAACCAAAGCTTTTTACGATGTTGGTTTCTTAAATGGTTGTTTTTGACGTAATCAACGATGGTACATGTTGAGGTAGTCTATGACGGGGACCATTGTTTCATGGTCTCAGCAAATAAAATGGTTATTTTTCGATACGAAGGTGGGGGGGGGTGGGGGTTTGGGTCTGCTTTTCGAGCGAGGCGAGGGCCAAAATTATCACGAGTATACTTCCGAATGTGGAAATACGATTTTCGATCGGCTGGGTGTAAAGTGAAGGAAAACTGAAGGGCGTAAAAAATAGAGATATGCTTTGCGCACAGTCGATCGAAAATAAGTTGAACGACAAATCGATAATTGGAGTATATTTCTCATCAAGTAAATCGATAAAAGTTTTAAATTAAATATCAGTCTCACCGGTGGACAGGCCCATTGCAGTTAAAATGTTGGAAAAAAATTTAAAAGTTTTTTCGAACCACATTACTTCACGGTCACATTCCTGCAATATTCTTCCATAGCATCGATTGATCCAGAAAGTCAACTGGAGAAAAACTAATCGTATTCGTGCACGTGTTGTCAAAACGGCTCTCACGCGAGAAGCAAAAAAATTCGACAGCATCGGCAAAATATAAACATTCAGAGTTCATACATAAGAATTTTACTCTCATTTCCGACAATAAATACTATATACTAGACAAGGAGCGTGATGCGAGCATTTAAATATGATCCCATTGACCCCTCGGTCACGTGTTGCTTGCTCATAGTAAACAAACCCACTGACGAATTCGTCACGGGCTTTCCCTCTGCAATTTTGTCACACTCTTCGTCGCAATGTCTTAGAATTTCTAACGCTAATTCTAAATATTTTCGTATATATTTTGGCTCATCGCGGGTAATACATATAGAGGTGTGGTGTGGGCCCACCTTTGCGCCTTTTAACTTTTACTGTATATAACTCACCTTTGTCGGCTCTCTGTTTTCTAAGCTATAGTGCAAACAATATAATATTGTTTCCTCCCTCAAATTTCTCTATTTTCTAACTATGATTTACCTTTCAAACACCAAAAAGTGAGAGAAAAAAAGTATAACACGGTCCACCTCATCAGTCACTCGAGGTGTGAAAAATTTAGACAAGAAATTTCTATCCGAGTTAGTTCTCGAGCCACAACACACAATCGAATTTGTGTGGCCTCCGAATAAGTCGACGGACAAACGAGTATTTTATTATAAATGCAAGAGTTTTCTTCGCCACTTCGCTATCCTTTTCCCAGCGAACAATGCTTCCTTATGGTACCATTCTCCAATTATTGTGCTCGGTTAGCTGTAGCATTTGAGAAATTTATATTTCAACTAAACGTGAGGGTGGAAAGTCCATTTTCCTCCCAAGTTGAATGCAAATTCAAAGTACTCGGTTGACTCTACACCGCAGTGTTACCAATATACCAAGGCCACATTTTCTCTTTTCACAGTTAGTGCATAATGTCCCTCTCTTCGCAACTTGCGGCCTCAACCCATGTTATTATTCATATCCCTATACATATTGTGCTATTATAGAGCGCCACACTCCACGGGGTGTGAGTATAAGTATAACTGTAGCCATGTCACGCTCACTTCAAATTTGACAATGAAAATGTTTCAAAACGCATTTTTCAATGATTCGTTGCATAAATATGACTTTCTTTCTCTATACCTCTTTTGGGGTGGCGTCAATTAGCGTTCTCCAGACCTAACCCGCTGCGGTGACTGTGCGGTCATCCACTTGAAAATTTTTCCCTTTCAAGTCATCCGCAAAAGTGAAACTCACTCGAGGGGTTAATATTCTTTCGTGAATGGAGAGCTATATACTCTGTATATATTTCATTCGAATGACGAATGTATACAATACATCTTTCTTATATATATCTACAGGTATATATACGTCGAGTATACATTTGCAAAGTCGAGCTTCTTCATTTAGCGCATCCAAAGGCGTATAAGAGTGAGAATAATAAGAGGCTCTTGGTTGGTTAGGGTGCAAGGGAAATGCGAAAAATCAGCTCAGAGAGGCAAAGACCTCTTCATCTTGAGCCCGAGAGTGCACTAAGTGCGAGAGGCGCATTCACAAGTAGCCTTCTCACTCAACGCTTTCCTGACAATGAGACCATCATGAAGAAAAAGACGAAACGGTCTTGACGTTGTATTGACTCAACGTACGCACAAGTCCAAAAATCACTCTTTGAAACACACATATACGAGCTCATATATGCACTACTTGTATACTATAGAGTGTCCGATGTAAATGGAGCACGTAAAAAGCGTAATGCAGGGACTCCGAGTTAAGGCATTCCTCTTGAAAGTTTTCTGTACTTTTGTTTTTGTTAAATTTCGAAAGCGTTCGTACCACTGACTGATGTTCTACTGGGATTTAGATGCAATGCTTGAGTATAACGCAGAATCATTACGAGAGACGTGCTTACGAAGTCGTTAATCAAAATTTACATCCTGTAACTATTGGCACTTGATGGCTGATAGATTTACTCGGAGATTTGACACCATCGATATTAATTGATCCACTCGTCGTTAGGTATTGCACCTTTCACTTGTACAGTCTCAAACATTTTTTACATCTCAATGTTTTCAATGCAGCCTGAGCAAGGTGCATGGATCACAGTGTAGACATGTTATTACAAGTTAGCAAAAGTATACTGTAAAACGAGTTTAAATCACGAGTTCAACCTGTAGAGATATTTTTGCATTTCATATTGAAATCTGATTTAAGGAGTATTTGCATAAGATAGTAATGCCAGAAATTAAAACTGCAGGAAATAAGTTGAGTGTGCCTAATATACCCCCATTCCTTAATATGCCCCTACTCAAGTTCTGTACGAACCCGCAGACCTGACCCCCCTTTTTTCATCTTTGTTGCGTTAAAATAAGAGAAAATCAGCGTTTTGGGTCGAGTCTCAATGACCCGCGCGTTTCTTGGAACAAAAATAGTACATTTCGATACGAGGATGCGAAAAATAGGTTTTACAGCCGTATATCAAACTGTATTTTTTGACAAACTGTGCGAGAAAGTGAAAAATCAGTGCGAAAAATTTACTTTTCGATACACTGTGCGTAAAAGTGCACTTTGCGCACAGTTTGTTGACTTTTACTCACAGTTTATCGAAAAGTATAGTTAGATACACGGCCGTGAAACCTATTATTCGCATCCTCGTGATGATTCCGACACTCGCCTGCGGCTCGGGCCGGAAACCCATCACTCGGATGCGAATAAAACGTTTTACGCCCTTGTATTGAAATGTACTATTCTCGCACAGTGCAGTGTTAAATTAGTATATTATGAGACAAGGGCGAAAACCATTGCGCCCAAGTATCATACTATGTTTTTTCATCTTCTGTGAGCAAATGAAAAGCGAAAAACAGTGTTGATGAGTCAAAAATGACTCATTTGCGCGAGCATTTTCACACAGACGATCAAAATAGTACATTTCGATACAAGGGCGTAAAACGAATACGGCCGTGTATCTAACTATACTTTTCGATAAACTGTGAGTAAAAGTCGACAAACTGTGCGCAAAGTGCACTTTTACGCACAGTGCATCGAAATAGTAGATTTCGCACCGAGATTATGAGGTTGTAGCTCGCTTCTGAGCGATTGGTTTTCGGCCCGAGCCGCAGGCGAAGGTCGAAATAATCGCTCGGAAGCGGGGAACCTCATGATCGAGGCGCGAATGCTATTTTATGCAATTTTGTAAGCACCCAAACATCGGAAAATTGCATAAAATAGTATTCAACACTCGGGCGGGGTAGCTTTCGCTTTCGAGCGATGATTCCGACCCTCGCCTTCGGCTCGGGAAGGAGAAACATCGCTCGAGCCGTGGAAACCACCCTCGTATCGAAATGTACCAATTAACAAGATATGTCAGTTTTTTATGAGGCAGTTCCTTACCGAGGTGCGTTGAGAATGAGACATTGGACACATTTTAAAAAATTTGGAGTGAAAAATTGCCAACCAATAAAATTGTCCAATCGTGCTTTGGCATTGCATAAAAAAAATCAAATCACTCCAAAAATCTCTTTTGCTTTGCAGTAGATTTACCGTTGAGAGCGCGTATCGCATCCGCTGATCCTCGAGCTTGTCGAGCTTATCCTTCGGGCATCCGCTCTCAGGTCTATTTGCTCTTCATAATCTCTAACAGATAAATTCCTCCATCCCCGAGGCTTGGCTACCACCAAGGTCTCGCTAGGCAAACCTCTTGTGCTCGGGGTGCAGCCCAGCTCGCTTCTTATTCAAGCGGAGAAAGTTTTTCGTACACATAGAGGCGCGGACGCAAGCTAAGATAGGTCACATTGCGAGAAGAAGTCCCGATCCCTCGGGAAAGAAATATCGACTCCTCCTTGAATTCATCCATACATATACTTACACTACAGTCTGCCCTTTAAAATCTTCGGCTCTTTAAACTGTCGTATCTCATGGATGCGATCTGTCCGAAGCTGACCGATAAAGAGCCCGCCGACATCACTCGTGGCTTGAGCATACAAAGTTAGAAAGGGAGAGTGCAGGCTTCTCCAAAGTCACACGTGCGCGACGAATTTCCTCGAGAAAAGTCTTTCGATAGATTCCATCATCGCTGCAGCGATGACCCATGGGTGGAGATCAGCTGTTAGACACTCAGGTATATAATACCTGTGCGGAATTGAGAGGACCGTCTGCATCGTCAGATGTCATGGAGAGTTGAAATTCTTTTCAAGGTCCAGCACAAGCAACAGTCTACTTGACGCTTATTATGGACTTCTTTCAAATTGGTTGTTCTTGCACTTACAGGTATTTGAACATCGTATTTCATACTTGGAAATTCTTAATAGACGTTTGATCTTGGCGATTGTGAAATCGCGAAAATATTTGTCTAAATCATCTTTTGGACTGTCGTGAACCATACTTGGCTTATTTTTACAATCGGTGACGAAAGAGTACTCAGTTTACATTGCAGAATCACTGCATGGTTTTACTTTTATATTGTATTGTGTTGTATTTGTTTCCAACGTACACTCCCCGGCGGTCTGAACGTGAAATGAGCATAGCTCATTTCACGATCTTTCTGTCTCACTTTTTTCCCACTTTTATCAATAAGTGCGAGTGAGACAGCGCGATGTCGAGCTTAGACAGTTCAGACCGCTGGGGAGTGCACTCTCTTTCGAGCTTTTACGTGTTACTCCCACCGCCTTGGCGTGGAGGCCATTGCCATTTTTCCAGTTTTTAGTCATTTTTCCAATTTTTCTTATCAGGTGAGTGCCAACTTTCGAGCGGACTCTATCAGAGAGTTGCTACGAGAATTCAAAGGCCCATACTCACCGCCTTAATCAGATTCGACCAGTGTCAGTGTTTCTATCAATTCTATGCCAGCCATTCGGTCTCTCCGCTGACACTAGGTAGAAGTCTTCTGCCAATGACAGTCATAGCGAAGTTCAACGCTCGACACGGCTGCGGGAGGATTCCACCACAACCCTTATCGAAGCTCAATCGTCCTTTCGAATTTTTGGCCGAGCGCTCAGCACTCAAGGCACTTCATTATTTCTTTTGACGGACCGCAAGGATTCGCGTTCTCACTTGAGTTACTCGGAACAAATTCTGAGTGACCCGACCGGGATTCGAACCCACGCCCCCTCGAGCGCATGGTTCGAGCATGGTTTCAGCCTACTCAAGGCACAAGGCCTCTACCGACTGAGCCAATGGGCGCTTGGTTGTACTTTTATATTTTTCGGTTTTAGAAATTCATTGCCTAGTTTTGGAGTTGTTCATCGGTCTAGGTGGCTCACCAGTAGCACCAAAAATGTCATTTTCTTCAACTTTTGAGTGCCACATTGGTTTGGCCTGCAGCCGAGCCTGCTACGATTAAATATCAGTTTTTAAATTATTGCATTTTGACAAGAAAATTTCACATGGCTTCTTGGTGGAAGGGGTTGAAACGAAACCCACACCAACTCACACTTTGAGCTATACGATGTATCAGGGATGGATTTTCGTTGAAAGGTCGGCAGTTGATACCAATCTACAATTCACCTCAACGCTGATAAACCATAGGGATTTCATTCAAGGATTTTGGAAGGGTTGAAGGGTGGATGAATCATCGAGAAAAAATACTCATAGAGATTTTCTGGATCTCGACAGCCATCATATCGCAAAGTAAAGCTATATATGAGCTACTCGCGCAATTTTTTTCCTGAGCTTTCATCGCATTTGCATTCACAATGCCGAGGCGTATATCGTTGTAGAATAAAGGCATCACTTTCATCGCAAGACGGAACGAATATATTTTACCGCACTCTTCATATCCAAGTTGCGAAGCGCGGGGTAAGTATATTTGTTATTTTCCTCGCGCCTCTGGTTAGGAAGACTGCAGCAGCAGCAGCAGCAAGAAACACGCGCCAGCTTTCATTTTGTTGTCAATTTTTTTTTTTTTTTTTTTTTTTTCATCAAACACCCGTGCCATTTGCAACACGCGGATATACATCAGGCGTGCGTGAAAAGAGTGGCGATGACATTCGAAGGAAGGTGCGGGTGCTGCCGCAGATATATACTCGAGAGGCACGTCACACCCATATTCAACACCACGTTCATATAACACTTCAACCTACGGAAGACAAGATGAGCCTTGGGAGGATATATTCAATGAGATTCTCGGCATCACCCCTTGATGCGTATTGTTCTCACTTTATTGATATCGATGATTATGTTATTGCGAACGTCGCGATAAAAGTCTTGCTTCGTGCGTGTAAGTAAGTATCGAAATCGATAAACGCTTTGACTTTTTTACGATTGATGCCGATAATTTGGTGAAAAGAACTCGGTGATTGGGAGTAGTACGCGACGAGCCATTCAACATTATCAACAATCGATGAATATTCATTCAATACGAGCATATAAGAGATAGTAATTTAATGTCACGCTTCGTTCATTGTTATCTTTTCTTTTTGTCGTTTTGGCGCCATTCATTCATTGTTTGCTCGAATTACGTGTGAAATACGTGCTCTCCTTTCAGCAAGTACACACTTTCAAAACTATGTACATCGTTTCATCAAACACGCCATTTAAATATCTATATGGCTTTCGATAAAATGTTTTGTATCAATGGTAGCTGATGTTTTTCCAACAGATATTATTGTGAAAAATTTGATCAAGTGTTTACGCAATTATTGGTTTTTAGGTCGTCTTACAATACCTGCATCACAGACTTTACTTTATCGGAGAACTCATTGTCTTTAGTAGATAAACTGAGTAAATTCTTTTAAAAGCGGGGAGAATATTTTGTCAATCTTCTATTTCTAATCGACATTGTTTCAACAAAATTCCATGAATTCCCTAGAATGTTTCAAAAATCTCGGAGATTGACAGACTCTTAGAACATTGTGCCAAAATATCACACCATTCATGGTTGATTGCATGGCTCATAATGTCTACCAGAATGTCAATGAATCATCAATTATCATCAATGTATATCCGAGAACGGAATCTTTGAATGCACATCCTTGTTTATCAACACAGGCTTTGAATCAATTTATCACAATAAACAGGGTTATACATGAGGGCTCAAATTATAGAATTACGAGTCATTGAAAGGGCATCAGGTATGAGCTGTCGATGAGTCTTTGGTGAACTTCCCAGCGCAGCGCGTCACCAAATTTTCAAGATGCCAGTGTATAATAGGCGTGCCCACATAGTCTATCTCTTCATACATCCAAACGCTTTAGATTTTTTTACGTATCACATACTATTGTAAGTATGTGAATGAACAAGATTAATGAAACCCGATAAGCGCTTGTATGTATATTAATCGAGGCGAGGTCATTTATCTAACTATCTCAACAATGAGAGTTCAAGAACAGTTTCTTCGGTACTCTGGATGTATACTTTTAAAAAATGGAAAATTCATGTTCTGGTAAGAGTAGCTTCGAAAAATATGAATTATGGGGAGATAAGAGGATTGACATCGCTCGATACGATAGTGCAACGAACGCGAGTTAAAGAGTTTTAGTGAAACGGATAGTTTTTTTTTCTTCTATTTTCCAAAGAGTTGAGCTGCGTCTCTTTTGTTGGCAAGTTCATTTTCATGTCAAAGTCATATGGATTTTTCAACGTACTCCCCAGGTGTGCAGTGGATAAGAAATTACTGATACGGTTCACATACAATAAATTAGATTAAACGTAGTCTTCCTGTATGGTTAATAATATGCGTATGAATGTTTCACCCTCAGACCATTATTTCCGTAAAAATAGTGCGGGACTCAATAAGGTAAAATTATTTCATGAATTTATGCGTTCTACATAATTACTAATATCAGCCTAATGAGCGAGGACTACTTTTTCAAGTGAGCTGTTCAAATGTTTAAGCACGTGCGCGCGAGTGTAGGTTACAAAATATAATAAATTTTGTCATGAAGGTATTGAAAGTTGCTAGCGTGAAAATAGAGCTTTTCCAAGAAATTTTTACGCACGAGCGCGGTCTGTCGGTTAATCTAAATATTAATTTTTGACAAAGTTAGCAAGAATTTGAGCAGCGTTAAAATGGCATACTACTCAAGTAATATTACAACACAAGTGTCTAAATTAAATATGTTAAGGTTTCTATACTTATTTCATTGATTTTCGAGAGTGATATTAATTCATTGTTCTTCATGAGTTTGTTGAATAAAATTTGTATGAAGTTCCAAGAACTCCAATGGAAAGTTAATTCTAATTACAAAAACTGCTTCTCGGAGAATTCTATTGCTCTATTTTAGAATTTTAAGCCGAATGAACGCCTTCGAGACAAACTTGTAGGCTAAGTCAACTGCAGACTTGAAAAAAAAAAAAAAAAATGCTTTGGTTCTGTGAAGGATATTTTTATCAGTCACGACTTTTCAGGGAAACTCAAACGATATTATTAGATCAAGAGCTCATTTGAAGATAATTTGACTATGATAAAAGCGGCTCTCAGAATCCCTTGGAAGTTTTTGAAGAATTTAAAACATACCCACACCGTTCTGTTGTTCTATGAACTTGATTTGAGGATGAAGTCAAAAGTCGAATTGTTCACGAATCTTGAAAATACACTAGGTTCAAATAGTTCAAAGCATACACAGAAATGTAACTGCATTGCTAATGCTGCCCAGTCTCTATATTCACTTATTGTTAGTTCTATTGTCATGGCCATTTTCTGGAAGTGATTCCAGTCACCACAACCGATTGAGCAACGAATACAAAATATTGGGCAATAGAGGAACCTTGACAATTACACAACACTTGAATCGATAGAACCCTTCTAAAACTAACAATCAATCTCAAGCCCTTTGACTCGGTCAGTCTTGACATTCAAAAAAGGGCAAGGACCATGACCCAGCACAATACAAATAGAAGGACCTCCCGGTTGTTCAACGCTCTTTTGGAGGGCCACTTGAGTTTCACATCGCACCCGCTAAAAGGTGACTTCCGAGTACGTGCCACTGCGGGAGGGCAAAAGGGCGTGAAGGTATAACAAGTATAGCATCCAAGATTCAAACGAATGTGTAACCAAGTCGCCTTAGGCGATACTATCATCCAGAGTCGCGCCTTTTAAACAGTGTCGTCGTCGTCGTCGTCAAAGTTGTCATTGCATCAGAGGGCGCTCAATGCAAGGTCAGCAGACGTCTGGATGGTTCACCACGATGCACCTACTCAAACATCTCTTAAAAGCATGTTTGATACATACCATGGGGTTTGTATGTATGTATGTACGTGTATGTGCTTTTGCACGTGACTTTGAAGCTTATGGTTCTATATGGTGGCTCATGGTTTCTCTGACGCAAGTGGAGAACGTGATGCGACGCAAACGACGGATTTCCCGCCCACCTGTACGTGACTTGCTCGATCGCTGCAGCTTTGATCTCATAAGAGCCTCCTGTTCTTACGCGGAAAGGATCTCGCACCCCATGGTGTTATAAGTATGCGATGCGGGCATATCTTGACCAAGATCCTATATCCCCGGATTCATCTTCATGGCTCACGGGTGCCAAGAAACGACAGGCGATGAGTTGCACGAGAGTTCAGGCTGGAGCTTAATTTAAGGATCGACAGCAGCTGAGAGTTGAGTTGAGATCCTCTTATTAACGATGCGGGTGGTTTTGGCTCGTTTGAGATTTTGGCAAATGGCTTTGGAAGTGTAATGGATGTCGTGTTGGATGCATTAAATTTTGATCTTCGTGTCATTGGTGATTTGCATTGGTGGGGGGGGGGGGGTCAGCAAGACAAGAACCCTGACTTGTGGTTCTAGATAAAAATCTCATGAAATTTAAGAATGCTATGGATTCACGAGGTTGGACGTAGGCAATCATGTGCAGGATTTGACTTTAGATATCAATTGAAGAGGTCATGGTACATAGCCACTTCAAGAAGATTAAGACCCAGGAATACACGAAAATCTCAACCGCGTTTGGACTGATCCAAACTCAACTTTTGGTGATAAGATGATAGAAAATAGATTTCATCACTCTGCGTAAACTTCTACATCCTCTTTGCGTTTGGTAACGGTTGAATAATTATTAGCTCGATTTCTTTAATTTAAACCTGTCAAATATGCAAAATATGTCAAATATGGCGATTCGTGCGTGTAACATCCGTTACTATTAGTCGTTGTGAATTTCACGATCGCGGATTGGAAGAATGGAGCTCGTGAGGTGGAAATATCATCATCGCCTACCATTAAAACGTTCCCCTCTTAGCCCTAAGTTTTCACTCGTGCAACTATTATCTACTGATTCTACTGAATTTCAAGTGGGTAACGGATGTCACAACCTCCATATGGTTTTGCCTACTAACTTATAACTAACACTTTTTTGGAATTTTTTCAAACAAGCCGGGTAAACCTCGAGAGGACCAGAAGGTTGCAAGGAGAAGTACCATTTATATCATTTTGGGTCATGTTCCTTGACCAGGTTAATTCTTCCGGCTGACCTCTTCAAAGGGCTCAGGTTGATTTTCAGCTTCAAAAGACGTCCGTCAACTCGAGTGACTAGTGATCGTCAAGGACTCTCATCAAGAACATTTAACAACGAGGAGGTCCTACCGGTTACATTGTGCTGCGGCGTTCCTTGACCTTCTTGATTTTTGAACGGGCCCGTCAGTTCTAAAAGACTTCCATCAATTCGAGGGGGTTGTGATTGGTATCCACTACAACAAGATCAAGACCTACGTACTCTTTCAGATTAACCCCTTTTTCAGGTTTTTCTTAAATATACAAGGTGTAGCCCACTCTGTAAGAGTGTGTTGAGTCATCTATTATATTGAGGATTTCACAAAAAAACTTCGTGAATTAGACAGTGTATGGCGACATTCATCCTCAACTGGTTGGGGTGATATTCACTCACTAAGGGACAAATTTGACTCTCTTAAAAGTCAACAATCGCTCCAACAGGTTTAGAGAATTCTAAAAGCTTTTTTCTCACATCAATGGATTTATGAGAAACTCAGATGTTCATGAAGGATGAACCTTCAGCAAGTTGAATGAGTATTTGATTTGATCAAAACAAACGGAAGACTTATCATCTATTGGAGATATGATTGAGCATGATCGAGATAAATTTGTTCCTACGTCATCAAGACGCATTGTCAATTGTGCAAGTCAATCGCCCTTATCATCTAAGACTGATATACATGGATCAGGCAGTAGAATGTGTGGATTCAAACAAAGCTCATTGAAAATTTTGTTGATGTAATGACGTTTCACATACAATGAAATAAGTTACGCCCTTGAATGGCTTTAAATCTACAAGTTCATCAAAATTCGTGGTATTTATTTGATCGAGACTCGGAACGAGTAGGTTGTGTTATTGCTGAATCTGTCAATAATACGTCAGTAGTCATACATTTGAAGTTTACTCATCAAATTCTGAATCAAATTCGACCTCCATAGACTGCACCAAGGCTTGTAAAATCTGGTTAACTTTGGATACACGTATAAATTAACCTGGTAAGCTGAACAGTCAAGTTCCAACTTCTTCCTCGTTCATATACAATGCAGACAGCATAAGTAATAAAGAGTTTCAAAGTCTCGTTGAGGTGCATGACGAGTTGAGAAGTGGGAGTCTACTCTCCCTTTCAAAAAGTGAATTACCCCCAGAGCTGCGGTCAACAATGATTTTATACACGCACTTGATGGAGTACGCTCTTTCATGGATGGACGATTATTTAGGCTGATGAGTTTGAGAAGTGGGAGTTAGGCAGCTTGAAAGAGGTAAAAGCAGTGAAAAAAAACCACAGATTTTTAGCTGAGTAAAATGCAAGGTACAGCCATACTATCCATATTATATTGAGGGACAGAAAATGCAAGCGACGATGACAATGAGTGAGAGAGAGACAGATATATGGTATATTATGTAGAAGCCATGAAGGAAACGGATATCGCAAGCTGCTTGTCTCATGTAAACTAAGTTGACGCTCGTTGTATTCTTGACTGTCTTTGGTAGAAAGACTCCAATCGCATTTACTCCGTTTTATTCGCATGCACGAGCTTTGACTGCAACTTTATCCGCATTATAACCAAAGAAAATTACGCTCGCGCCTCGAATGCTAATGAAAGCTGCGTCTTGTCGCTTTTTATAGTGATACGTCCACTACTGATGTACTTGATTAATCCGATTTGTCCATGATGTGGTAAATTATGTACATGAGCTGAGAATCACCGATTTTTTTCAGTTGTTATACGATGTATCGTTTGTCGTGGGAAGTGGCGAGGCAATCTGGAAATTTCGTATCGGATAATTTGTTAAACAAGGACTTTGGGATGAAATTTAAAGCTTCGAAGTGTTATTCGCTGGTTTATCCTTTTAAAAAATGTAAATTTTCCCTTGGATTTGTAATACATTGTATTTTCATGGAATTGTGTGAGCTATAAGCTCGGCTATAACTGTAGCAGGAAGTTTGAAATCGATGATATACCTGAGAAATCAAATAAGCGTAACAATGAAATTTTGTAGAGAATTCCGAGAAAAATTCAGTCACCTTGTATGCTTTAGTATGCAGTTTACTTAAGCTGTTGAATATTTGATTCAAGTTTTACTCTGATGTGGTTACACTATAATTAAACATGTTTGCATTAATTCTTACACTAATATTGAATGTACATTTGCCTCGACATTCATGGAATACCGATATAACAGGTTTCAAAGATGTCCAAACTAGTACTCAACAAGGAATTTTCACAAGTTCATCAAATATTCCCACACATGATCGATGTACTTTGTCGCACTAAATCCATCATACGCAATACCAGGGTGAACGAAGTCGAAAAAACATTTCGAGTAAAATATAAAAGATCAATAAGAAACGGTAGTTTGAGAGTATCTATTCATAGAGCAAAATAGCAATTTCATCGAATATACTCAGCCGAAATCAGACGTGAAATGAGCAACACGCGAGAACACGTAAGTATATCGAAGCTGAACAATGCCAAACAAATCAGCGAATCATCCAATCATCCCCTGTTTGGATAACGAGCATCAAATCATCCGAGATTCCGGGAAGCACCATTATTATCATCAGCAAAGCCGATACATGTGATATTGATTGGTCGTATGTCAGCAAGCATACTTACTTCGAGTATAAATTATAAATACAGCACCAGAAGAGCCGTGAAATCGATATTTGATGCCCGCGCGGGAGTAAACACCCCCTAAAACATTCTGAATTAGCCCTGAGAATTATCCGAGGAGCCAGCGAACATATCTGGCTCTTATATCACTCAAATCCCAACAAAACGACAACATCTGCATTCCATAACACCATACAAGAAAATCACACACGCCTTCGGCATCAGTTTTTAACGGTTCAATCCCTCTTAGTTCTGGTGAGAGTGATACTTCCGGTGTACTTGGTATAAATGGCCATAACATAGCACAATGAAAGTAAGCATTAGCCTTATGGACATCGTTACATTCGAGTCAAGGACGAGCCACAGCTGTCGCAAAGATTATTCGCAAAGAATTTGTTCGTCCTGGAATGGAACCCTGAGACGAGACTGATGCGGCTATGCACCTGATGAGTATAGTTCCAGCAGCGAGATAGGACAGGAAGGAAAAAGATGTCACTCGAGAGAACTTCCGAGTTGGACCATGGAGAGGTTAGGTATACAGAAATGGACGATGGAGGTGTTGTGAGTAATTCGGTGGTAGTCCGCAATAAACCCATTTATCTTTGCGGCTCTTGACGCGCCTTCCGAGAGTGCCGAAACATTTCGCTCATCGAGACATTGAGGCAATTTGTCAGGAAGCTGGACTGTGAGCGCACGGAATTACAGTTTGTGACTGAAAAGTGACAGCTACTCTATGGCAAGCTTGTCTGTGCGCAATACTTGAGTAAATGATACGAATATACAAATCCGACCATTGACACCCCTTTGTCAAGAAGAACTGATTTCTCCTGCGAATCTTGGTAAACCTCCCTATTTGGACACATTACAGAACTGTGGTTCATGGTTAATTTTTGAAATTGGCACTCAACTGACATTCCATGAATTTCAAAAATAAAAAGTTGATGAAACTGATGAAAATTGTTGACACATTTAAGTAGCAATCGAGAAGCAATATTACTGGCGGGAGATTTCACTGCGAGCTGAATACGGTGAATCCGACAAACTCTTCCGAATTGTACTACTTCAACAAACTTTAACCAGAAGAGAATTAGTGAAATCTGAAGTTGTAAACAATCGATTGCTTAATGATCATTCTTGGAAACCAGAAAATTTGAAAGTTTGTCGCCAGTAAACGACCGAATGTTTGAGAGAATGGTACAAGAACTTCAGTATATAGGGAGAGCAAAGCCGTGGAGTCGTGGACCATGCTTCACATAAATCTTCTTTGAATGGTTAAACTTCAATATTCGCCGGGGCTAGTTGGTATCTCAAACGGGTTACTTCGCTACCGAAGTTTCTAAACTTTTTTCATTTCCGTGGCATCTAGCGACACTTGGTCTGTTACAAACCTGTTCGACCACCCTCATCACATTTCGATTTGTACCTACCTGGACTTTTCCAAAATACTTCGTCTTTTCACGCTCAGTATGGCTCAAGTACAAGTTTATGTGCCCTCAAGGGTCCACTCCTCAAGACATTACTGCCCATAAACTAAGCGTCAAATCATCGGATACTAAAATATTTTGAAGCGATTTCTGTACAGAAACTATGGACTCGTTGATCCTTGTATAAAGACCACCCCCTCTTCAAAACTACCAAAAACTGAGCAGTTTCTCACACATCAGCGAATGCATTCGCTCTCAATAGTATCCCCTTTCTCTTGGTCCCCCTCATTGCTCTATATATATTTACACACTTTCTCAGTCCATATAATGGGCTGCTATGGTCTAACAAGCATCATTCAAACCAGTCTCATTCAGAAAAATTTATACACCGATACGGATCGGCCAATAGTCTTCGTATAACATAACCTCTAAAGGTCTCTTATTATAATACACTAGCCCCGTTCTTCTTCTTCTTTCTCAAGCTTTGGACCTCGCTTTGCGCGGTACCGACACCTTCGCAACCGCCTCTCACTCACACTTTATACATTGCGTATACGTTAGAAAATAGTATAATACACCTTTTGGTCGCGATATTTGAATTTAGGCATCCCGCAGTCCTCTGTATGGTATTATCCATAATACACTCCCGTTCATTATTCCTAGAAAACGCGAGCTGGGCTCATCCGCGGACTCCTCTATTAGTCTCTTTGTCTCATCGAAATGCTCCGAGTTCTGTGATGGCAGGTATTCGGTGGGTAAGGTATATGAAGTCTGGATCCACATTTCGATTCGGTAACTAACTAACCGCCCAGCTCGCCGCCCAGTTTTAACTGTTGCTAAGAGGTACAGTCTATAACATATTTCCCAATGAATTCCATCGAATTCGTACACCCGATCGTTTTGAGAAGGTTTCTGAATCTTATGAATTTTCGATGGAATTCGAATCTCATTTGTAGAATTTTCGGCTCTTGTACGTTCGATTGCGGTTCGATGATTTGATTTGGGATGGCAGGTGTGTGTGGTGAGAGTATATAGGTATATGAAGGTGTTATATTGTGCCAAGATTATTGAAAGGTACGTTCGAGGGGTATAATTTGTGGTTACACGCGTATGATTGAATAATTGCACGGCAATACAGCTCATCGATATCTGATTACTCCGATTAATCATTCGTGGCTATCTGAGTAATTTATTGCTTTCATTTCTTTTTCGGGTGTACGTTATTCATCGAGGAGCACTTATATACTCCAAATCAAATATTATTCATATCTCGATGTGACGATTTTGAATACCTGGAAGTATTTGCAATTTGCACAATATAAGTGTTTTACAAACAACAGTCATTCTTTGCACGCTTGATTATATCATTATTCTTGCTTTTTTTTATCATGATTCACGTAGATTAAAAAAAAAAAACGTTTTTCGACTGGTAATTTCAACCATTACACGTGTTGAAATTAATTCTTCACCAGAAGATGTTCATCGGTTTGAATAATTTTCAAATTTGTGACGATAGCTCGCTTATCAGAGATACCATCTTAAGAATCTTCCATTGATAAATCATGCTTTCGTCATCTTCGTCATCCCATAACTAATTTTTTCTTCTTTCAAAAAAAGACTCTCACCTCGTGAGAATTCCATTGACCATTCGACTCACGAACACTCCATTCCTCAAAATGTCAATCGAGCTTTATATCCACATTGGGCAAAAATTCGAATCGAAAGTTCGGTCAAGAGGAGGGACCTGTACGCGTTTATCAACAAGATCAAAAATTTTACTCAGTGTGGACCGAAATAAAGGCGCGGTTTTCCTCTGTCATACATAAATCAGCCGTACAGATCATTCATCTCACCGCTTTAGGTAATTAATTCGTTTTTATCGTGTTCGATTGCGCGCTCGCACAGTCCGGTCCGTACGGTGTACATAATAAGTATTGGCATCGATAGTTTTCAACCTTTTCAAACATACCTTACATCCGTGCCGTAAATTCTCATTAGCAAGATGAGACGAAATCAGCAGCAATTCAGAGAGTTTCGATCTTGAATCTTGATCGATCTTTGGTTTTATATGTGTTAGTGTGGCGTAAGGCCATATGGCGCGATGCCGAAACGAATTCTCTCTGCTGTTAATCTCTTCATCTAGACATCGAGTTTAGCGGGTCGTCAAACTTTATCTCGATACACTTGAAAGATACTGAGCTATAATGGATGAGGCTATGGATATACACGTGTGACTTTTTCTTGGTCTATTAAAATCGAGTGGATGGAAATCGGTATTGTGTGGACTTTGATTTCGCAGCTCCGCAGGCGGCAAGTTTTTACTCGCAATAATCATTACGACGAATCATCGGACGTTTGCTCGAGTAATTAGCATCATTGGCTAGTTAGTGTGTTGGTCATACCTACCCAGGGCATCACATATGAGAGAGCGTGGATCATTGTTCATATGGTGTTACAGGTCTATTTATACGATGCCAGAGGCGCTGCTCTCGCAAGGAGATCGGTTATAGATCCTTCTGAGCGGACTAATTGTCCTAAGCGACGTGGCAAACTGGACTGCTTGGCTTCGTAATAGATGTGCGTATGTTGTACTTTTTCAAGGCCGCAATGGACTATTCACAAATCACCTTGTTCATGGTTATCGGGCATCTCTTGATCATCGATTCATACTCGATGGGTTCGGTGATATTTCATTTCAGACCGAGTTTCAGACTTTGGATAACGGGAAGAGCGATAATATCCGGCTACATAGATGAAATATTTTGTAATGCCAGCTAGTATCTGGTTTCTAACCCATTTCACTCTGAAAAAGATAATTTTGGAGGAAAGTCTGATCCCGACGACTGGTTAACAGCAGAATTCGATCAGCTGGTTGAAGTATGTGATTGAATTTCCAGAAATTCAGTTGAAATTCCAATCAGATTGATTTCAAGGTTTAAAAAAAATTTTGAATTCCCACTTAATGCGATGGTTGAAAAAGCAACTAATTTTGTACAACGTATACGATTTGATACACAGCCACTTTTGATAATTTTCGACATTCTCAATGTTTTTTTCAAAAAGTTTCTGCAAAATATGCACGAGAGCTTGAATCAAAGAGAAGGCTCTCATGTATGGTTGTATCGAGGGTTGTATTGATCAGGCTATTAGAGGTCAAAGGTTGTTATTTGATTCAGACTCGTAACTGTTAAGGAAATAGAATCTGACATGATTCGATTGGAATTTTTGGTATCACCAAACGCCGAGCCAAAATCAGTCCTCAGACGTGATTTTTTATATTTTTCGCTTTGTTTGCTATTACACCCTCGAGAAAGATGAAATCTGGAGCTGATTATCTAACTTATAATTGCGCAATTATTTGGCGTCCGACTGAAGATTTCAAATGAGCATAACCCGAAAGATCTGAAACAAAACCCGAGACAAACCCTTGGGAAGAATTAGCACGAATCTGCTACCTTGGAACTGTTTGGGCCGATTCAATGATGCTCACACCGGAAAACCACCGCTCGGCCAGCGTGAGCATTCCAATGGTGAAATTCACCTCCGCGTCGATGCAGATTTAGGAAGTATTTGCGGAACTAGTGTTAGAGGAGGGGCAGCAATATAATGGCAGCAGACGCAAGAGAAATGAGCAGACATTCGGAATACGGTAAACGCGATATGTGGGCCAAGCTCAAACCCGAAGGGCTACATTCAGAAAAATCACCCGTCAGACCTTCCAAACACAATATTTATCAAATTCTAAGGCAAAGAACCACATACACCGTGAAAAACATGCATACGTATAAGCATACTCAAGAAACTACAGCATAAAACTCGAGATAAAACTACGGCTTATTACTCAAGGTTTACTATAATAGATGCCCTAACGGAAAATAAGTGAGGGTACTTTCTCTTCAACGCCCCCCCTCTCTTTTACTTTTTTTCAAATAAAATCTCCACCCCCACATAACAGCCCGTCTGTCTCTTTAAGCCCTCCAGCAAAATTCCGTTGCAAGCTGATCTACTATAATATTATATCCCCCAAAACGAAGACGTTCCGCGAGGTAACAATGGAACAAGGTGCGATATACCTGAACTGCCATCGCGAGTATACAATGCACACGTGCCGCATAGAGGGAGGGAGAAAAAAAAATTGGGGCCAATTGCGTCGCGCCTAAACAAAACTCTCGCGAACCCTCCAACATCACACAAACCGAGCACAAACCGTGACCTTCGACCCGGGCATCTTTTACCGTATCGGATTTTGCCCCGCGTAAATTTCTATGCATTTAACGGCGCGATCACCTTCCTAGTCCTCTTTCTTCCCTTGGGAGAAATTTTTTTTTCAGGGTAGGAAGTGACCCGATTCACAAACTTCAGAATATATCTTTGTGCCCTTTGTGTTATATGAAGAAGCTCAGCAAGCTAGGATACGGAAGATGCCGAGGAAGATGCGCTTCGATGCCAGTAACTCGAGATCACATTATGCCTTTTTTGAAAGATATTCTTTTTATTGGAATTGAGATCTACCTTGAAAACGGATATCCAGTTCGTCCTCTAGTTTTTCTTTGAACACGACGAACCAAGCGAATCGGAGCGCAAAAATTTCCCGTAGAATTTTCCATCAATGCCACTATCCTGATGGCTGATGATTTTTTCTAAAAACATATCGAACGGATCGATTACAAATTTGTTTGAATTATATGAATGCTTCATCAGCTGGTTTTGTTTGATTAGCGAGTTCTTTGTCAAAAAAAAGGGAATGGAAATTTCGGTTGGTGCTACGTGCGCCTACGTAATGTTATATTCTTGAAATGTGTACAAATGAGTAAATAAACGAGGCCACGGCTGTATTACGATTATATTCTATTCGGAAACTTTTTTTCGACAATGATGATGATTATCAGCTCCAGACACCAGCTGTTTTATTTGAGTGTCTTACGAGCTGTGAGCTCTTTAAACACGAAAAAAAAAAAAGAAAAGGGATTGGGTCTCGTGATATCGTGTTTATTGCTATCAACAAAATTTTGTGTGGAACTCGAGTTTTATGGGACGAAATAGCTCGTAGAATTTGCTCTCGCTTCTCTTCAAGGACTTCGACTTTCTATTTGAATGATAAACAACAAAGTGTGAGTTTAAAGAGTTCGGCAGCACCAATTTCAAAAGATTATATCGACCAAGAATTTGATCCGTTCGTGATCGAATATTTGAACTGTGACATTTAGCGCTTCGATACTTTTGCAAGACACGGTGTAATAACGTGATATAGTTCCATGAATTCCTACCTGTTTTAATTCATAATTGCTGATAAAATTTTGTACATTTCTTATCCAAATGTGGAAATGAACTACCTTTCAAACTTGATGCCATGAATTACTTCATTCTGAATGAATGTGTATTATTTCGAATGAGGTATCTTAATCATGAATCAAATACGTTCTGTATTCAAAAAATTTATATAGAAAAAATGTGAATGCTTTATAATCATACCATAAATATTTATCAAATTATGAACCATTCTCGTGAGTATAATATACTCTTGACTTTCCCAATTCTGTATGACATGTCATTTTTTTCTGGAATTGAAGTTTATCTTCGTGGTTATACATAGATAGAATATATCTGGGATGCTAACTATATAGTTTTGAGCCGATGTTTGGTCATTTTTATGAGATTGTACAGAGATAAGTCCTGTGAAGATCGTGAGAATGTTACTAACAAGGAGCACTCATGGGTTGTAGGCCACGGATTCGTCTGAAACTCTGGGGATAGTCTTCTTTCACCACCAAAAAGTGAATCCCAGAGCTACACTTGCAAATGCCCAACCGTTTTCAAGCTATAGCCTATGACATTAGCATTGCCCATATGGGCCCATGTTAAAAGAAGATATATATATATATATATATACTCATAATGCTAATGTTATGAGCTACAGCTCGGAAACGGTTGGGCATTTGCAAGTGCGATTCTGGGTTTCATCTTTTGATGGTAAAAGGAGACTATCCCCGCAGAGTTTCAGCCAAATTCGTATTTCACAAACCCTGGGTGTTTCTCGTAAGTCCTATTTATATTATATTATATTCGTAAGAAAAAAAATTGAAAATTTATAATCATTTGATGAAATTGAAAATGCTATGTAGAATCTCGTATAGAATGAAATGATGATTTTTACTAATCACTTGGAACAAATAAACGGTTGTAAAGATTTAGGGTTTTTTATCAAATTTATTGAGGTGCTTGTGTATTAAGGTGTCCGTTATTCACCAATAATAATTTTTTATCAACTTCTTCACCCCCTAGAGGGTTTCTTTATGACCAGGAATGAAGGTAAAAACTTCAAGTAGAGGCACAAAAATTTACTAGCCGTGCCTGCAGAGCAATTCTGAGTAATTTTTTAGTCTCGTTTTTAGTCAAAATCTTTTCTCGGTTATTGGCTTTTCCTGCGCATGCGCGCGATCAAATTCCTTATTTCCTTATACCTCTTATACCCATAGAGATATAATACCAATAGAGCAGGCATGCGCCTCTTTTCAGCGGTGAGAGGCTCGATGAGACAGACGAACTTTGAGTTCGGCCCTCTCTGTCTAATGGGCAGCGTGGCGGGGGTAGCCATGAATGACATGAATTGGTAAAAGCAAGCAGACCCAGGCTGCTTACGTCACCAAGTGAGAGAGATCGCGGAACCGAGCGTTATCTCTCTCTCTTTCTACATCGTCCGAGATCGTTCCCGCGGCCACTTACAGCGGCGCCTATGCCATGCCTCCTCTATTGGTATTATATCTCTATGCTTATACCTACTTTGTACTCATTCACTTTTCGAAACCAGTCACAGCGCTCTGATGGTTGTAGTGCACAAAATCGTTTTCATAAA
Source organism: Eretmocerus hayati (assembly GCA_029851415.1). NCBI lineage: Eukaryota > Metazoa > Arthropoda > Insecta > Hymenoptera > Aphelinidae > Eretmocerus > Eretmocerus hayati. Next base: position 134,285,746 of record CM056742.1, on the reverse strand, counting down.
GATTTCGAAGGAGATCATGTCAGTTATCGATTGAAAATACTCACAGAGGCATTCAACCACGCGCATGCGGAAAAAAAACCAATGACGGAGTAAAGACTTTCGCTTAAGAATCACTCAAAACGACTCTACAGGTTGGGTTAGCCATTTTTTTTGACTCTACTTGGTTCTGACCTTCATTTCTAGTCATAAAGAGATCAACCCAAGATCAGGATCGGCGGATTAGCAACGCTGCGATCACTATGTCCAAATGTAAAAAGCCTCGCCAAGGCGGTCGCAGTGCCCTAATTCCGCTAACTCCAATCTCGGATTAACGACTATTAATTTCAGCCAAAGGGGTGAAGAAGTCTATAAAAGGATATCTGTAAATAAGGGACACCCTATTGTGTATAGAACAATTATTTTCGAAACACTCATTTTTATAGACTCGTGTATTGACATTTTCATGTATCATACGAGAAATAATCATGTCAAAACCGTATTTGGAACCAATTAGAACTCACGTGCTTTTGGGGCACGAAATATTACTAAATGAATTTGCCATGACTAAAAATTCCGAAGAAATGCAATTCAACTGTGGTCTGATTATATAACTTGACGTCATGAGTTCCTTTATCACTTACCCGTGAACTTTAATAACGATCTTTTTTAATCTACCAAATGAGCTGAATTATTTTTCTACTTTACACGTTTCAAACATTAGCCTTCAATTTAAAATCCAATCAGCTGAGTAAATCTGTCACATTGTCTCACGATCTGTCTGAATTGAATCTAACTCAATATCTGTTATTCATTTGGATTCGTATCGTATTTGGATCCGTGTCAACGCTGATAAGCTTTTCAATTTTGATGAAAGATTTATCACTCAATATTGGTGGTTCGTGCGTGAAGTACTTGAATCTTACAATCATTGACTCATGTGAAATTAGAGCTAAAGTCGAGACTAAAGTACGCACCATTTTGTAAATTTCCCGCGGAACTCAGAATTTATCGATCAAGCAATATTCGTACGATGATATACACTTATATTCTCTGCCCCCATGCGATAGTCTTGTCAGATTGTAACTATTCATTGCTCTGGTGTAAATAATGCAAATGGAGTTCATCGACGGCATACACTTTTACAGCTCTCCTTCCGCAACAATCAGAGAGAGCCTCAATATTCCCTAGAGGTTGTACAATTTTTCGAAGACAAACTACGAAATCGCAATGGCGCGCACACTCAAAATCACTGGAAAATGTAGAAACTTGAGGATTTTCTTGAATTCGATTAGATAAAATTCTAAGAAAAAATTCTTGAATTGAACACCTTCCTTGCGATGGGTTATAATGATGACATAACAAAAGGTTTGACCATTTTAAGTGCAAAATCACGTGATGGTGCTCTCTCGCACTCTATGGCGCAATGCCTTCACAATGTTTATTCAACTATGTATAATTCAATAAAACCATAAATTGTCATGGTCAATTATAAAGTCTTCATAGAAGTTTATTCCACATACGTCGGTTTCGCATCAGGTGCAACTCGAAAAAAAGGTTTGAATAACAATGATCTCAATCTGATCCTTGATTTTCTTTTATTCAGGAAAGGTTATTCACTTGTATGTGCGTCTAAAATTCCTCCATTATTAGTGATTTTAGAAATCATATTACATATTTTATGACAGCAACCTTGAATCTATCTTATATTTGTAGTAAGTTAGCTATTCTCATAGCCCTGATACTCAAAATGTCGAACATAACCTCAAAAAGCCTAGAATACATCTGAATACTTAAATTTAGGTTAGCGCTAAGTCATTCGATGAACATATCTGAGCTTGCATGGGGGTGTGTATTCGAAGGATCATTCAGCAAATTTTTTTACATTGAGATGAGGATATTTATTCATGAATGTACAAATGAATTCATATCGGAAAAATGATGGACGTATTGAGACAAATATTCAGAACTAGGTTGGGATTTTGTATAACCATATTGTTTGGATTCATCTACATAACATGTTTGATGCTTATTTTATGTATCTCTCAAGGAAAAATTTTCAAAATTACACAACCCATCAGCTCAGTGAATCACAATCATCCTGAGAAAATCCAAATGTTCAACGAAAAATTGAAAAATTTGTGTCAGATCGACATATCCGGTCTCATTCGTGATTTTTTTCACGACAACTGTACCATCCTCCTGTACTAGAATATTGCTATTGAAATAAAGAGAGCATCTCCGGATGAAGGAGGCATCGTCATCGCAGGAGGCGTATAGATCTCGCGAGATGGTATTGGACACCATATATCCGCTAGAAACGAGTATAACGAGCTTGGGGTGATCCCGCAGCTTTTCTGCAATGAACAAGCTCATGAATTTTGCCTAAACAAGTATCCTATATATGTATTACGTAGGGAGCCACCCTGCAGTTCCGTCGTCCGGAAGCACCGAAGCATTTTTACTATCTCTGCGAGCGTGACAATACAAAAAATAACGGAAGAAGGAAGATACGGGGCAGGGCTGATACTTGAAAACCTTAGCCCTAACTTACAACTCCCCACACATGCACTTATAAGAAAGGAGGTGGGGATAGATCAGGACAAACGGGACGAGAAATTCGCGCGTCCATCTGTCCGCCATATTACTTATACTTTTCATTATACAATCGTTGCACACAAATAAATCCGCCACCTTATAATAATACTTCTGCGGAACAATTTCTTACGCGTGTCTTGATACGTTACATGCATGGTCAAGTATTATAGCATATATATGGGTGCCCGTAGACGGTACAACAAAAGTGGATATATCTGGTCGCGCTCTATTTCGATTGCCCTTCTCTAAAACTTCCCTCTGTTGACATCTGCTCCCATTATTCGATTTGTCCTCGTAGACTATTCTTATCGAGTGAAGAAAGACTTCAACGATTATTCAAATTCTTCTTTGGGAGTGAGATGGCTAATCTCGATATATTCAAGAAGAATGGACCGAGAAATGGACGCTGAAGATGCCATTGCTACTGCCACGCGCGTATTTGATGATGAGCAGGAAGCACGGAAATTTTTATCGTAACTAGAAAATCGTAGTTCGAGCACTCTTGTTTACACTGGGGTAGGCTTGTAGAGGTAGGAACAAAATCGGCCTTGGAAGCGATTTTTTTTCGGACCGATTGTTCCGTTCATAGGTACCTTTACCTCTGATGATCAGTAGAACCCAAATTCAATTGATGCTGAGCGATGAGATGCATTGAGTGTGAGTGAAGAGCGTCAGACGAGACGTCTTATAGAGTTTTTCTTTTCTCCGTGCTTGGTCGTCTGGATATCTTGCGGTGGGATTTTTGACGTCTTTAAGGGCAGGAAAATCTGATGGATGTTGAAATTGAGATGGAAGTACTTTTGAATGAGACCTAACGTGTTGAATTAAGGGATACTGCTGCACTTCGTGGCTTTTGGGGACTGTAGCTTTTCTGACAAAGCTACAATTTTTCGAAAAAAATTTATGAAATTTGAACTTATTTAAATCTATAACGAATAATAGGATGCCAATTTTTCACCGATTTCTCAAGTTTTGTTCAACTTGTGAATATGATCTGCTTTCAGGATCGAATGATATTTTTATTTAGATGTATTTATATTTAGATGAAAAATGACGGAGCACTTATTTTGGAGGTTGTTCTACTCTCTAAAACTGTTGGAATAAAATTTTGACTCGAAGCTTGGAGTGACTCTCAGAACGACCGAGAATGACTCATACAAGAGTGAAAATTTGACTCATAGGGAGTGGAACTACAGAAATATTACATTCTCACTAAGCTTGAAGCAATTTTCACTCCAAGATGAGTAAAAATTGACGGACATTGAGTGAAATACATTTTTATAGGTTAGGGTATAATCTCGAAACGATTTGCCGGACTTTTATGAAGAAAGTAGAGGACTTTTGAAGTATTGAATGATGCTGCTTTATTCCGAGTTTCCCTTCGAAACACTTCTCGGATATATTTAAAAACTCGTATCGACAGTTCACAACCGTACGTAGGCTGGTTAAGACACTTGCCTAGTAATCAAGAGGGTGCGGGTTCAAATCCCCATCGATTCGAACACAACTGCCAAAATTCTCGTTAAGTACGTTTTTCATAGAATATTAATAATTAGAATGACCAGGAAATCAATTGAAATGTGTGTGAACGCCGTGAATTAATTTTTTATTGCAATATCTAGAATGTTAAAAAGTTTGGTTTTGAATTATTTGACTCAATCCTAGTAGTGATAATTGACTCACGTTTGAGTGAAATTTGACTCCAGCTTGGAGTGACGAATCAATCCAGTTTGGTGCGAACGAAACTGACTCATAGCTTCGAGTCAAATTTTACTCCAGAGTGAAATTTCACTTCAACGGGTTTAGAGAGTACGTTCTCTAAGATTGATTGAATTACGCACAGGGGCTATCGGGACAATCTGATGGCGGCGTCTGCTCAAAGTCATACTTTTACGAAATGACAATTTCATTTTCATTTTTCATTTTTTTTTCTTTTTTTCATACCAGGTCAATTTTTACATCAGCTTGTGCATGGTGTGTAATTGCCACCGAGACTTGACTTGGAGGGGATAGCCGACTCTACCGACGCTCGCATGGTGAGCGCCGCGCGTACTACCTGCGCAAAATCACGCGGACTCTCTTGTATAAGCTAACATGAGAAGATCTAGAAATGTTCCTCTTGGTCTCCCTCTGATTGTCAGATTGCTATCAAATTTGAGGTGGTGGAAGCTCACACGTTTCTGAATCGGATCATGTGCAGAGAAAATCTTTCCTAGACACTTTGTCGCTTACTTTTTTCGATAGAAAGTCACGGCGCGCGAGAGCGTAAACACGTATTTTTCAACAATTTTTCTCAATTTATCGAAGCGATGCCAGGAGGTTGTGCAAGATGCATCTGCAAGAGCATTGACTAGACAATGACCATCTCAATCATGAACTCGATCTAAGGATTAGGAATTGAGATACAATGAGGTTTTCTACACACAAAAACGCGCTCGCTGCTGACTGTCCGGTCGCTGCTCGCGTCTTCTGCTAACCTGTGCGGAATCGGCGAATGTCACAACATTTATCAGTAAAGCACAAAATCACTCTGCCGACGACAACCAACGGCCTACACAATGCATGCGGGACCACTTCTAGTTTCGATTTTCACAAGTTTCGACGACACAATTGATCAAGCATGATAGTATTATGAATATTTACACACTACCGTGTGCTAAGGCAACCGGACGAGTCCGCGCGATCGCTTCACAAGCCGGCTGCACTGAGGTGCTGCGGCTGGCCTGTAGGCGTCGTGGCAGTCTAGTCAGTCTCGGTGGCAATACACTAGGTACTCTGCACAAGGTGCTAATGCGCGCAGGCTGGTTCCCGCGGAGACGAGAAATCCACGAGGAAATCCATCTCCGTCACTTCTTTTTTATTGAGGCGAAGTGTACGGAAAGTAAATTTCACATCTCCACTATACCTACAGTTTGACGTGGATTCCGAACCACCGAAACCACGATAGAGGCACTTGAAAAAATTTTCAGAGGTGCCGGCGCCGGGGACCGAACCCACGACCTTTCGATTGAAAGGCGAGAGCTCTAATCTCGCTGCCACCGCGACCTCTTTAATTTTATCAAAATTTTTTTTCAACTTCTTGATCACTAACGATCCAGCACATACCTATTTAGAGGGCAACTGGATTGCTCAATCTAAATATATGGGCCTTATGCGCTTAGAGTCATCGATACGAAACCATTGATGGAATTTTTACTCGGTTCGGATGAGTGGTAAAGGTAAAAACCATTGGTTGCAGGCTCTGTCACAGGTAGAGAATATCACTAATGAATGAAAATCTTAAAGCGCCTTAAAATAGCGTGATTGGGAAAGTGTTCAACAAAGTACTCATCCGTAAAATCGAACTGTTGTTATATTTGCTCGGTCGAGTGCTTGGTTTTGAGTTGTTTGGGCCAAGATCGAGTCTTCGGCTATTTCGTCAATATAATCGATTATTTTTAACATTTTAAGTTCTATGATATGCATTGTCATAGTAACAATTTTGTCATAAACTTAAGCTGAAAAATTTCTGACTCATAGATTCATTTTTTCAAAGAGATGACCCAGAGCTTCATTGTCAGGGCAATTGAAAAAGATGACGAATCCGCATCGAGAGAGACCCTCGAAAGAGCGGGCGAGACTCGAAAATGTGCAATGGGTTGTAAAAGGGTGCACAATATCGTGTACGGTGACCGCGAGCAAGTTGCAGCTCATCTTCTATTATTTAAGCGGCCATCCAGAGGATCCTCAAAGCCCTTTAAACCCTGGAGGCACGCCGTAAATCTGTGGTGAACAAAACCACCGCGTCCCGGGTGTGCAGTAAAAATCGCAGAGAATCGTCATAATCCTATCGAGCCGTAAATCGAGATGCGGTTCAACAAAGTTTCGTGAAACGATCGTTGAAGCCGCACATTACTGTTGTACATCGTAGCGACAATTTTTGAAGAGCCCCCGCCACTTTTCAAATAAGTATCATGAATAGTCGGCTATTATACCCCACTCTCGGCTCCGCTTCATTTCTTTCCATTTTCTTTTGACTCAAATATTAACTGCATACAGTCAATGGTGCATTTATACATTATGAATTTGATTTTGTACGGGTGCTACGGTGGCATGGCGATGAGGGAGTATTGTATTCTTGGACCTCAAGAGCTATCCAATGAGACCACCATACATTCGATAGCTGAATGAACTCAGCGTGGGAGTTAGGGATTAAACTTCGGAAGAAACATACGAGGGCAGTTCAAATGTGAAAGATGAAAATCGGACAATATTTTTGGGGCTGCATTGGTGCATTACTGTACCAAGCGTGTGAGAGTAAGAAATTTGAGAAAGTGTGGAAAGTAGTGAGGAAAAAGTACATGAAATATATGATTACTGCCCCGAGAAAAGCTGACCATCTATAGATTTTGACTTTGAAACATATGACATTTCTAGCTATGGATGCGAATATGGGTGGGAAACCCGCATAACGACTGATGGCTTCAGCTTCTAAGTACTTTTGTACTAACGGTTGCATGCGCTGAGACATTCTCCCATGGTAAAGACTTATACATATCGTGAAGATGAAGGATCGACAACGCCGGTATTTTATTTACTTCATTGATAGATGATTTAGGAGAAGAAAAGCCAAAACCCAAGTGCAACCAACACTCTATACAGTAGCATCACGGGCGTGATATGGATTTGAAAGATGAAAAATTGATAGATAGAGAGCATATGTGAACGACTCCGACCCAAAACGGTTCAGTTCAATTTCAGATTCTTAAAAATGACTAGGCGTTTCTAAAGCTGTTTTTATCGGTGGTATGTTTCGGAACAATCCCAACGTCATTAATTAAAATAAAAATCGTCTTCAGAATACTATCACGATCTTTGAAAATCTGAAACTTGTTGGAGCCGCTTATGAAATTATCACCCGGATAAATAAATGTATCTGCCTCAAACAATAATGAAATGCAGTAATAATGCGCTAGCCTACTTTCAGATCACACACGCACGCGCGCGCGCGCGCACACACACACACAGTTGTCCTTACCGGTTTTGCGTATTTCAGGAAATGAATTTTGTAAATTTTGCCTTGTACATTTTTTTGGAATCTCCAAATCTCCGACTCCCAAAATCTAATGTGACAACATCGGGTCCAAAATTACTCACCAGGAAAAAAATTCTCCAAGAGGTGATTAGGCAATTTTTTTGGATCACTGTGGGTATAACTAAGAACTTGTAAGTTCTTCTTCACAAATATATCGATTAATAGAGAAAACTTCCCTGGTAGTAATGGTGAACAGTTTTTGGACAATAATTGGCCAAGTCGCATTGCTACTGGCCACGGTTGGCCAAAAAAATGATCCCACTTCTACCAGTTGACAAAATAGAATCACAGATAATATTTCAGATTCAGATTCAGATTCAGATCTTTCAATAGTAGATTTCAATTTCAGATCTTCGAATCATACATACCCCAAAACACACGAGAGTACTTCATTTCATCATATGTTAACGAATTTCACTCACGTGAATGATTTTGAAACTCATTATCTCGAGCGAATTGCGGTATCAATAACCCCCTCGAAGATCGTGAACAATTTTGAACACAGGATCTCACTTGTCATCGCTCACGGGATAAATCAGGATCTCAGTCTGATGATTGATCAGCTGTTTTCTTATCATAATAACTTCTCCGAGTCAGAAGCTCACGCTCGCACTCGTTTCGAATTTCCTTTACTCAGGCTTGAGACTGGCGCCATCGTTCCAATATGAATGATTATATCAAATAATCAACCACGTGCATGTATCTCAATACTGTAATTTTGCAACGAGCATGAAATGCAATAGATTCTGTCTCATCCGAATATTTGCAGAGGCATCCAACTATCTACCAAGGATAGATTTCGACTCGGGTTTTATACCAGGTCGCAAAATACTACACCCGAAAACGATTCAAGCCACACATAGCGAGCATTCGATTAACTTATCTCTGGTGATGCCAATTCCGTCGTCTCTGGTGGCTCGTGCTTGGTAAAAGTTAATTGGCCCCATATTCGACACTATGGTGCCAATCCCACTCAGCCTTGCAACAGCAGAGTCCCCAAAAATTTCATCAGAATTTTTTCCTCCCCTATATACCTTACAATACTGCATCGGCAAAATTCGGGGGGCCTAATACCTGGTAATAATATATATTGCAGCCTCTTGACTCTCGTATAGAGATGTCCCCTGATGTCACACAGATATATAGTGTGCACAAACTGTGAGGGAGGCTCGAAACAGCTGATCTTCATCCCCGCAGTTTTTTCACGGTTTTGAACATTGTGTATGGATGCAACGTGGTATATGATCCTAACGCCCTGCAATCCATAGCTCATAAATAACTATATAGTATAGGGGCACATTCAATGCAAAGCCTGAAAAGTGTGCGGCTATGCGTGTTCTGCATAGGACGTCAAACCGAGATCAGTCTTGGCATCCGGAGGCCAATTGTCACGACTGTGTATTATTATAGAGAAAAAGATGGAATATACGAGAATATCTGTTATATGCTGCCAGGCATCAACTCGAAACATAAACTTCGATGGGACAATGAGGTGCTATCGAAATTCTATTCGACATCTTGCAGTTGCCACTTACCTGAAGCTCATGCAGTTGCCTATAAAGACCCCCCGAGGGATGCTAAGACCTCGATGCTTGGACATCAGAATGTGTTATATCAAGTAGCGAGTACATTCGCCGTGTAGAAACGTCAAAAGTTGTATGTGAGGAATATACATATACGTCGCAGAAGATTTTCGTGCCTGTGGAATGAAGTGATGTGTGACACATGTGTGTAAACTAGGGTCCTTGAGGACTTCTGGGTCTTAAAATATTTGGTTGGCCTGGTGCTACCGTGGTAAAAGTCTTATGCCATCGATAATTAGTATCATATGGATGGGCAGGGCCTTCAAGCATAGGAAGCAGGAAGTCACTTTCTTGAGAGAATAACGACTTTCATGAGCTCGATCTTCAGAGCCTGTAGTTTTTAAAATTCATAGAACTTATGAAAATGGCTTTCGAGATGGTTTTTGCGAAGATTTCTGATGTCATAGCCTTGGACACAGCTTTATTGAAGTGAAAAAAGTAGACGAGCATGTGCTTTTTTATTGTAGGTAGTCTCATAAGTAAGTACGAGTAAGACGGCAGTGTCTTTGAAAATCAGTAAGTATTCCTTATCCCGATGCCTTAAAAAACCTGAGTCTGCAACAGTTTATAAGCATCCAGTGCATGTAAAACTTCCCGCAATGTTGTGCTTCCCGCAGTGATGATATCTGAAAAATTACATTCTTGTAGCTGAATAAAAGACCCATCCACGAACTGCTTTTCCATACATTTCACGCTGTTTTAGTTTATGAATTAGCTATTCATAGAATAAATCCTTAAAAGATGAGCCACATTCTTAAAACCAATGCTCTTCTTATACGATTTGATAATATTTCAAAATCTATATACTAATTCGATTTCCCATACTCCACAAGTTTCTTCTAAATTCAAAGAATCTGAACAGTCGGAATATTATCGATTACTTGAAAACGAGCTTGAAAATTTCAGAAGGTCAATACAAGTCGTTGATATGCAGTTGAGAGGATTTATCGAGGGTTTGGTTAGTTTGATTTGACAGGACATGATCAATCATGCCCTTCGTTCCATTTGAACTTTAAGTTACTGCCCAGAGGTCAAGACGAAATCAAATGTTGGGATCGCAGTAAATGCATATCTCGTGATATCGGTAATCACTCTGTCGTCAATAGGTAGTCAGCCTGGCTGAGGTTTTACACTAAAAAACGATGCAGGCGCCATGAAAGAAAGAGCAAGCAAAGGCAAACTTACGTTAGAGTTGTGTCCAGACCAAGCAATTGCTTCAGCTGGAATAAATATCCAAAGTTGAATTTCTTTCGAATAATTTAAATTTTCAATCGATGCCCGCGTGTCCGCGATTAAGATCTTCGTCTTCGAATCGAGTCAAATTAAGAAGAAAAAAAAGAGTCTAGACGGCTGCAACAGTATTAGTGCACATTTGCCGACGATGCGGGCGCTACGAAACGAAGGGACTGATTAAGCTGATATAATTGAAGAAGTGGAATTAAGTAACCTCAAGCTGCGGGTGAGTCAAGCAAGTCGCATGCGATGTGTGAAAGAACTGCAATGGCTGCGAGAATCGGGTAAAATTTTGCAATGCTCCTTTTCACCCGCTGCCGCATCAATTTTGCAAAATTTATGTTTAAGCGACTTTTTTCACCCCATTGCACACCTGCGTGTCGATGAGGGTGAAAGCTTCACCTAAACTATTTCTGCACCCTATGGGCATTATAACTCCATGAAGTAAATTTATAACTAATCGCGCAAGAATTTACGAGGATGGAGTTCAGCCCGGTCTCGTTTTTTATCATTGATCGATGACCATATATCTAATACATTGAGAAGATTTATGAATTCATGAGGGATCCTGAAACTAATTGCAAGAGTTTGGATGAATTTTTGATTATCTCACCTTCTCCGATAGCCAGAGCTGATGACAGGTCACAAGTTCTTCGAAAATTGCCAAAAAATAGTCGATAATCAATTTGAATTAATTAAACTACGACCTCGCAAATTTTATTTCACGGACCAAAAGCTCGAGTAATCATGCATGGAATTTTACTTTACAGGTTCTTCTATTACCTGATTCGAGGAGGGGGCTTTTTAGCAGTATCAGTATGTGCATCTTGATCTCTTATAGAATTGAATTTTTCTGAAATTGTATTATCATTCACTGCTGAGTACAGACCTCGGGTGATGTTATCGACAGTTATATCATATTCATCAACGTTTCATTGGATAATTAGATCGTGATTTTGAATCGATTGGGTTTTTCCTGGCAGCAATGCATCAATTTCTGGCCCGACCAAAAAGGTTGTAATTTTTCTATTCTATTACCGTATTGCCAACTTGCTCTCGGGATAATTTTACGAGCTAGCTGTAGGGTTCCAAACGACTGAAGCCGACGAGTATGCACTTGTTAAAATAATTGAGACGTGGTGACTTAGAGCTGTGGTTTTGACGCGGAGAGAAGAAAATATTCCTAATGGCAGAACTGTGACCATTTTTTCTGACCTTCTATAGTCAGCAACAATGCGATTTGGCCAGTTATTGTCCAAAAAATGCGCATCATCTACCAGGGATGCGCATCTGATGATGCATCTCACTCATATTCATATTTTCAACGATAATTGTCGAGTTATCACACAAAAATGGTCACTTACTCAATCTCGCAAGTGCAAAGGAGAAATTTAAGACATTTTCTGCCCAATTTCATTTAAGACAACCGATCAACGTAGGTCCTTTCAGAAATTGGGGAAACGTACGGATTGATCTCGGGCCTTATCCTATAAGGTCTTCCTCAGAACCCCTGATCACCGAGTAATTTCGAAAATCTGCGAAAGATCAACGAACGCGGCAAATCAACTCAACCGAATTCGAGGGTCGAGAACACCAATCCCAACTTACACTCGAACTTACACATTAGCAGGGCCAAACTGTTATTTACGATCACGTACCTGCGTGCAGGATACGCACTCCGAACCCGGCAAAATTCACCGAACGAACACCTATACTGGAGGAATGGCAAAGCAATCAGCCGTGTCCGAGGTCCATCTACTCTCTCCAAGAGTTAATAACCGAATCTCGACGGATCGAAGTTTAAAAAAATCTATATGGGCAATGTTGGCATATAGATCGGATGAGCTGGCGGACGGTGGCGGCTTCCTTTGTCATGGGGTCCGCGTTGGTCAGCCCATAAATCTCGTACTGATGTTCTTTCTCGATCCGTTGGCCCCGCGTGAATGTGCAGAAAGAGAAACGCGCGTGGAATTGTTTCTCTAGCCTCGTTAAAAAACACTTCCTAGGAGAGACAGACAGAGCAGAGAGAGGTAGCCGCACTTGAAGGCCCCAAAGCCTTTTGCAATCCCGAGAAATCGAACCGATCGGACCATGTGGCACCAGTTCGGACGATCTCCAAGGGGAATTTAGAATTGGCAATGGGCAGCTCGATCCTTGACGAGGACTGGCCTCCCTAGAGAAAGAGACACGCGGGCTTGGGATATGGGCTTCGGATATGCTGAGGAAGACAATCGTTGGAATTTTTATAAACAAATCGAAATTGTCGTCCGTGGAATGAGGGCCGAGCTTTTGAGAATGATTCGAGCGTTGTGATAGGTATGTGCTAAGCCGGTCGCGAGTTTCGAGTCTAGACGCGCGTTGTTCCGATGATGGTGATCGTTTTACGGCCCGTTATAGGCGTTTTATTGGCGTGGAATACAAGTTAACGTCGTGGAATGAATAATTCATTTGGTAGCATCAAATTACTTGTAACCACAGGTAAACTTTGCGCAGGCATGCTTTCTCGGAACATTTTGCGCTCGAATATCTCTCGGCGAGCGATGATATGTGTTTGCTCTTCGAGATTCTATTTTTTTCATTCGCGGAGCGACGAGGACGATTTGCTTTCCTCATACTTTTTTCGCTTTTTCTTGGAAAAGAGTTGGTGCTCACCTCGAATCTTCTCGCTTTAATTAGAGCTGTTGCTTATGCGCCATATAAGACGAGCTCGATTTTTAGCTCGCGTATCATTAAGCCTACTCATACGGCACGGGTGAAAAATGTCAAAAAGTGAGAATTGGAGGTTGATTCACTCTCCTTTTTTTTTCATTTTATTGTTTTCGGGGTATAATCAAGCTCGCGTAAACTGTAAGATGGTGGTGACTTTTAAAAATCTTTAATCTTTTGATGAATCTGCTTATCGTGGACTGTAATACTGAGACAGAAATGATATTTACCATTCAGAAAGTAGGTCAGGATAAAATCCAGGAGTAGCAGCAATGTTCATAAATTTCTAATCTCTAAAAATTTACGTGATTCTACTTGTTCGAAAGGATTTTTGCTCATTAGTTACTTCAAGTACTTTAACGAGGCAATGGAAATTTCAAAAATTGGGTACCCACATAGTCAGAACTAAATTTTCTCACTCCAAAGGGACACTGATAGACGCAGCGCCGATCACCGATAAAAAAATCGTTGACGATTGATTGTCACATTTGAGCTTCGCATCCGTCCTTTCCTATGAAACGATAAGCTAGCTGTCACTGGTGCGGTGTTCAGCTTGCGGACATTATAGGCCGAAAATGTCATCGTCGTGGTTCGTCATTCTCGACAACGTCCATTCCCATGAGGCCATGCGAGCCACTCCTCGATTATTTTAACCATACGTCGGATGTGGTATGTTCTATACATATATCTAGTGATAAGTATCAGATCTTGCGGATGCATAAAAATGAATAGTCGTGGGTATACTCATATATATATATGTGAGCAAGTCGCTCGGAAGCTCATCAGCAAGCCCGTATAACGTGACTGTGAATCGGCTAATCGCGACTTCCGGTGCGTGCGAATCTTGGTGCGAATGGGCCCGAGTCATGATTAGCCCGTGCGATATGCACTGAGATCGATGTGCTGACTCTAGTCATTGCTCTTATTAGATCACATTGCACTGACGTATTTCAATGCGTGTTTTAATCTTTCACGTTGTTCAGTATGTAATGCTCATCGCGAGGCTCAGAATGAATCGATTAGCGAAATTGGATGCACTACTTCGTTGATTTTGTGCCAGATAATCGAAAATTCATTTTATTTGGCATTGATTTATTGAGAAATTTCGCACAAAACATCTTTAAAGGATCGACTAACAATTAGGTCTCACTTTTTTTCCTGAGCACTTTCAATCGCTTCTATAGCACAGGATATGAATTCACCATTACTTTCCAAGGTATCTGAAGCTCATTTGACTTCATCTGCTTGAATTATCTTTAACGAATCAATACGAAATCGATTTTTTTTCACCATAAAACGCTTATATTTTGGACCTAATTAGAGATACGAAGATGCGTCTTAGGTCACCCGAAAACTCTTGCAAAAACCTATCGGAATCGATCTTGTGAGACAAGACATGCAGTAAAGAAACACATGAATTGATTTCTCAATAAAATAGTTCGTTTCTTTTTAGCATTTTGTGAAACACCAATGTGAAATTTCGTGGTATTTAAGCAATGATATCTCCGAGTACTTCTCTGTGTTGTAAAGCCTATTCTTCGAGATATTTTCGCTTTTTTTTTATGAAATTTATCTGAAAAGTGACTAAAGATAGTCTGCTTTCTGCGCGTGCGCGGAAATTGAGGACACGGGCATCTAATTTGTTGGGAAGCTAAGGAAATTGCCTTCGAAATAAGTCCTCTACAAAGTTAATTTCATACATTTGGTCCAGAGCAATAGTACAACGTTCAAGATCAATGAATTCCGATAACAGCTTGCGGGGGAGGAGGGGAAGGGGGGAGTCAAAGGCACCGGCGACAAAAGTATGAAAAATTTACGCAAGATGGCTCTGTCTATCTTATGTATACAAAGTAAGGCTTCAACTTTGAAACGTTCATAATCTGGTTGAAATGCATCAAATGGTTTTCAGGTTTACGTTTTTTTCGAGATCTTTATGAAAGAAATCTTTTCGGCTTTTGAACGGATTTAGTTTCAGAGATCGCAATTCCTGTACATGCGCAGGAAGAAAATAAATTTTAATTGCCTGGAAAATGGACTTTGAAATGCAAAAAAATAGGCCTTGAAACGATGAACGAATGTTTGGCCCCGTTTTTTGAAAGAGCACAGACTTTGACATCAGAATGATTTTCCGAACTAAGCTCCAGAGCGAACTAAGATGAAGAACATGCTCTAACATCCAGGAGTAGAATTGGCTGTGAGTCAACCATTATTAGACCGAAGAAAGAAGATTTTTTCATCTTCTTCAAAAACTAGAAAATTTTGAAAGAGCCAGTGCGAATGACCTTGGACGTGATGAATGAATTGTATCGATATGAAGAAGTACAAGTGATCAAGTATATACAGGGTATTCCAAAAGTAAGGCATTTCACTACACGAAGTAAAGGTACTTCGGAGTTCAGGTCGAATGATTTTTTTTCCTTTCTTTTTCTTCTTCTTCTCAATGACGAATAGATCTTGTTGAGATAAGAATTCTTTGAACAAGAGTATTTTTTCCAAAACCCGATCAAGTATGAGTCTTAGGCTAGTACTAATCCAGTACTAGCCCAAGACTCATGCGGCAGTTCCGCGACATTTCCACAGGATTTGAGCGGTACCCCAGCATTACTAGCGCAGCAGTACCAGTTCGAGACTGATGCGGAGTTTCACGACACTTTTTCAGAACTTGGATGTTACCACAACAGGACTAGTGCGGCAGTACCAGTTCGAGACTGATACGAAAGCTTTGCAACATTTTTTCGGAACTTGAATGGTACCGCAGCAGTACTAGCGCAGCAGTACCAATTCGAGACTCATCCGGCAGTCCGCGACAGTTCCACAGGATTCGAGTGGCACCGCAATAAAAACTAGCGCAGCAGTACCAGTTTGAGACTGATACGGGAGCTTCGTGACACTTTTTCGGAACTTGGATGGTACCACAATAGTGCTAGTGCAATAATACAAGTTTGACACTGACACGGCTGGCTCGTGATAGTCCTCGGAAATTCGAACCATAACAGTTCTCGCGCAGCAGTACCACTTCAAGACTAAAATGGTAGGGCTGTGACACTCTCCCAGTACTTTTAAAGTACCACAACAGTACTAGCGCAGCAATGTCACCTCAAGACTGACATTGCTGGTTGGTGGTACTCTTTCAGGACTTTGTCTGGGCCACGACAGCACTCACGTATCAATACCAGCTCGATACTCATTTGGCAGATCCGCGACCCTTCTCAAGAAGTCGAATGGTACCACAACAATACTTGCGCGGTGGAACCCAGTTCTGACTGACCAAGGTAGGACCGTGCTACTCCTCCAGTACTTGAATGGTACCAGAACGGTACTTGCGTAACAGCATCAGTTCTAGACTGGAGTGGTGGTATGTCCGTAACACTTTTGTGTTACTAGTCCATCGTTACTACAACATTGCTTGCGTAGCAATACCAATGCAAGACTGATATGTCAAGACGTTTCCACTTCTCTGGGACTCGAATGGTATCACAATAGTTCTTCCGCTGCTGGACCGATTCGAGTTTGATACGGCTGCTGAGCGATACTCCTCCCGCACTTGACTGGTACCACAATAGTACTGCAGTGGTAGCCGATCAAGACCGAAGCAGATGATCCGCGAGACTTCCCCGGGACTAAAACGGTACCTTGTTAGTACACGGCAGCATCACCAATTCAAGATGGCAGATCCGCATCACTCCTCCGAGACAACATTGGAAACACAACAGTACTCACACAGCAATACCCATTCAAGACTGACACGGTAGGAGTGATAAGGACTCTTTCATGGGTTGTCCCAAAGTTACCCCAGTTGACGGTACTCTTGAAACATCGTGTATATTCTTCAATCTATAAGACTTTGAAATCTTCTACCTTACCATCACTATAATTTGAAAATCTTTCTTTTGTCTGCATTAGATTCTTATATTCATTGCGATCCTATACTTATTCGTGCAACTAGACTCACGCACTTACGTCGCGCGCAAAACTTTTAGGAGAGCAACGACCCGTGACTGATAAGACGCGAGTAAACACGCGCCCACCCAGCTTTATAAGGCTAATTGCCATGGCTCCCCGATTAATTGGGCCACTGGCGAAGCGCCGCACGTGATAAGGTATATAAAAGCCAAGTCTCAAGCTGCGATTCCCTTAGCGATTTCGCTCACTGCAGGTGTCTCATTGATGTGACCGCTTCGTATATACACCATGCCTATTATATTAGAGCTGCGCCAAACGGACATGAGCTATAAGTACTACCAGTCCAACGGTTGCCTACCCGATAAATAGCACTCATTGTTACAGCTTGGATTGTAAGTAATTCAGATCTGCGAGCTTTTCGAGGGCCAGACGATCGATCGCGAAGTGCATTCTCGTGCACGGCGTGTACGTATATGCATATTGCAGTTTATATAGACGCAAGAGGGTGCGCAACTCGGTGGCGGACATCGGATTATTGAGAATCGAAAACCCTTCATCTCGTTACAGCTCCGCATTATATGTATAATACCCATGCTGGCTCACCGTAAAGTTTTTATTCAATTTAGCTGCCTGAATGCGTAACGCGATAATGTTGTAACGTCGCCTCTATTTTTAGAAATAATCCTTCTTTGATTAGTAGTAATATACCCTTATTTGTATGTAGCCACTAAGAGAAAATTTATTCCATAAGTATTAGCAATCAAACTCTTAAAATAAGAGTGGAGAAATATTCCAACATTTTCTTCAGCGTCACCGACGTCCGCGCTCGCTAATATAGTCAATTGGCCTAAAAGTTTTCAAGGTCTACTAGAGTTCATTTGTGCGCAGACCGTCGCGCAGTGCACATCGTAGATGAGTCGACGAGAGGCTCCCCACTCACCGAGTCGCCGACGTCCGCGTTCGCGCATATAGTCCATAGGCCCAAATTTCTGAATTTTTCTACCACTCATTTATGCGATTATCGCCGTCTGATGCACATGAAAATGAGCCTGCGTTTGGCGTAACTGTTCATCTCCTGAAGTTGCCACTGCGGCGCTTAATACCGTTTGGTTCAAAGTGGCGAAAATTTTTGCTAAATATTTATTTTTATAGTAATGTTCAATGGCCAAAATAGAAGATAATCTGAGGCATCAAGCCACATCGAGACACTTTTTAGCTTTATGATCATCAGACAATTGTTAGGAATATATGATGCCGTAGTACAATCAGGTTGCATAGCTTCTATCGCCAGGGATAGCTGGATGAAAAACACATGGTTATGGCCTATTAAGGTTGAAGACGCGGAAAAGATGTGTTAGAAGTTATCTAAACCTAAGGTTCACGGGTATTGACGCGTCGGACTAGTTGTAGCAAAAGTAAGGGAAATGTCCATGAGTTTAGTGAACATCATCAGTTATCCATTATAGCAAGCGATTACGTTAAACCATTTTTCACATCATATTTTGACCCATTATTTTATATGAGTCCATTCGCATTGACCTTGAAGGGTTCATGCAACCATAGGGTTTTATCATATCACGCTTGGACTAAAAATAGTTCCCACCATCCCCATTACACTGAGAGTAGTATTTCGCCATCCAAACGATACGACTTTATTATAAAGTTGTATTGCTGTCAGACCAATACTGGATTATGATTTGTCATTGCACTTAAATAACCTCAAAGAATCTTTGGATTATAATGCTCGTTCACCAGTATTATTTCATGCAAAAATGTAATGTCTCTCGTGGCAAAATGGTCGTAATGCGACTGTGATTCTATCTAGTATCGGGGTATTTGAATAATATGGATTATGGTTATTTATTTTAGCAGAAACATCAGATGCCAAATCATCCCCGATGGTTCGATGTATTAAAAATATCGGTGTGGTTCTCCTGGCTATACCACTTTTTGGTCGCGCGGCGAATCGCATGGCCGTACGACCAAGAAAATTTTCTCAGTGTATAGAGTTTACTAGAGAGAACAAAGATCTGAATGCACAGGAAGCAATTACATGCACGGAGAGATTAGTGTAATAGAAATTTTTAATAAAAAAAGGTAAAGGGAGTAATATCGAGCCAAAATAAGTGAAAATGGATGTATACAGGGTGCGAAACCCGCTCTCTCTCCCACGTCCGCGCACCAGATACCGCCGACTGGCCAGAGATTCTGTAACACTCATCAGTGCAGCATCATTGAAATAATTTTAACGATCACTTTTGGAAATAGATGAGAAAAATCACATTTCGTGCCATCCATAAGCCACGAATAACGACTGATCCTAAATTAACAGTGGAATACACATTAATACGGCATTATAAAAGGATGCGTGGCAAAATCAATACTAATTTCACTTAAAGAAAATGGTTGTTTATCATATAAAGATACATTAGTAGGTAGATGTTGAAATAAGAAAAGATAGAAGCATATGCAAAATAAGGAAAGTATTCAGACCAACGCATAGTAATATTCAAGGCAGCTTACTATTTTCATGTCCCATCTTGATGCACAGATGAAGCGAATCGGCGTACGCAGATAGTAAACCTACCTCATCCGTATTAAATTTGTAACTCGACCACTTCAAGGTTTTGTTTGTATCACCTCGTACAAGCAGAAAACTAAGTCAGACACCAACTTGCCCATCATGTCAACCATGTTTGGAGGAGTGATGGTACGCCACGGCCCTCAGCCCCACAAGATTCAACAAATTTTTGAATTGTTTACCTCTTTAAAGTAAGTTAACCTAAGAATCTATGGATAAGAATCATGTATTGTCTTTATTTCATTAAAAATTAGTGAGATGAAAAGTTTAACATAGAAGAAATAGCATTAAATTGAACCTATAACCTGCATACCGTTTAGCCATAAGCCAACATTGTGAAGGAGACTTACACTAGAATAACTAACAATACCCAAATACCAATATACCTAATCAATAAAGATACAGTAAGGAAAGGAACGCTCACGGGATGGCTCGATTACATCAACCCATAAAGAAGTTACAACAAAAAGAAGAACGAAGAGAAACACAAAACCAGTCAAGCAAGAGAAAATTTCCTCCCGGTCTCTCTCCGACGTCCGCGCTCCCTCATTATACGTGGCCACTCCAGATCAATTAGTCAGTGGGTGCAGGGAAGTCATCCGTGGAAGACTATCCCTCTCCAGCTAGGCAGTTCCAGTCTGCCAGTATAGGCCATTTTGAACGCTCCCGTTGGCCATACGATCCCGCTGCGAGTAATATTCTTATTACTCGCGCAGCAACTTCTCGCTGAGAATTCTTTGGAGATTCGAACGCGATCCTTAGCGGTTGATTAGTACTTCAGTGTGCGCCTATTCCCGTTTTGGATACTCCATTTTGAATTTTTGCGATATAGTCGTGGTTGATTAGTACTTCAGTGTGCGCCTATTCCCACGATTATTCGCCTCAGTAGAAGTATCGTCTGCTCCTGGCAAGGATTTTTGGAAAAAGTTTCTCTGGCTGATGTCAGTGCCTTTTCCTGCCCTGTGCTAAATGGAGCTAACGCCCTGAGAGGAGTCACAGCTGACGGAGAGCCGCTAAGGAAATCGCCGAGTATCCAGCCGAAAGGAACCAACTGGCAACATTTTGAAAGACGAACAAGGAGCCATAGAGGATCATCTAACAACCTGCGGAAGACGAAGGCAGGACCGAAGGAGGTCTTCGGCAGCCCGTTCAGCGCAGCAAGAGAGACCGAAGGAGCTTTCCGGGCAGTCCGTTCGGAGCAGCGAGAGCAGAACCGAGGAGGACCCGCATCGGACCCGCATCCAAAGAACATCATCGACCGGCGCAACTTCTTTTGGGTTACCGAGCCTCCCAAGAGCGGCCTTTCTTCGCTGGAGCAGAAATTTAAAAGTGAGACTTCTTCATTTATATCCTCATTTCTTCCAAAATTTTCTTTAGCTCCTTATACAGGAGCCGTTTGTTTCTGATTTATTCGCTCCTTACACAACAGCGAAGATATTCACCAATTTTTTTTTGTTCCTTATACAGGAACCGAATTCCAATTTTTCCTCATACAGGAATCAATATTTGATCTATAGTACACAACTCTTTATAACATTGTTCCTTATACAGGAACCAAATTTCATTCTTGTTCCTTATACAGGAACCGAACTTCATTTTTACAAGAGTCAAATTTTCTCTACAGTACACAACTGTTTATACCATTGTTCCTTATACAGGAACCTAATTTCATTTCTCGTTCCTAATACAGGAACCGAATTCCTCACACCATTATTCCTTATATAGAAACCAAAGTCCATTTCGTTCATTCCTTGTATAGGAATTAAATTTCATCTTTGTTTGTTCCTCAAACAGGAACCAGTTTTTCGCTCTACAAAAAAAAAAAAAAAAAAAAAAAATTCTACATGCCATTGTTCTTTATACAGCAACCGAAGTTTTTGTTCGTTTTTCGCTCTAAATTGTACATATCTTTATACCATTATTCCGTATACAGGAACCAACTTTCTTCTGTTAGGTACAGATTCTTATGCTATAGTTTCTTATCCAGGAACCGTTTCTTGCGTTATACCGTTTTTCTTTACCAATTTTGCCTCAACAGTGTACTAAATTTAGATTCGTCCTTCACAGAATTTTTATATTTTTCTTCTTGAT
The DNA here is from genome assembly GCA_029851415.1 of Eretmocerus hayati. Taxonomy (NCBI): domain Eukaryota; kingdom Metazoa; phylum Arthropoda; class Insecta; order Hymenoptera; family Aphelinidae; genus Eretmocerus; species Eretmocerus hayati. The sequence continues at coordinate 134,264,001 of CM056742.1, read as the reverse complement.
TTCGTCGTTTATATGGAAATTTAACGCTCAATCATTCTCAGCCGGCTCGGAACTGCCGTTGTTACGCCGGATGCCATGCCGCAAACGTTCGAACGCATCTAATATTACTCTTTTCGCTACCGCGACGATTTCTCTCTAAAGAGATTCCCGAGCCCTAGAGTATTTACTCTGGCTCGAAACATAGACCACACTTTTAACGTAACAGAAAATGGAGGCCCCGGGGGGATTTTAGAGAGAAGAAACGAAGTCGTGAAATGTCAAAGTGAATAAAAAATTTTTTCGAAATTTTCAAAAATTCTTGGAAAGAAAGGTTATTTTTCCGAAATTTTCGAAAATAGTCCAGTAAAATTTTTTATTTTTCCATTCTAGTGGCCCACACGATAAAAGGCATTTTCGACGTGCATTTTTGTATATGTAGAAAGCTTCTCAGAACTTTCATAGAAACAGGAGAAGCCACTCAGAGGGTGTACATATGGCATGACCATATATCCACGGGAAAACTTGTAGCTGTAGCAGGCTCCCGCAAACATCCATTCCTTCTGGTTTCCAACCATAAATCCAGTTCAGCGGTTTACTTGGGAGCCAAACTCAAGGTCCTGCAAGAAACTTGGAAATATATCCAACTATTGTTAGCGTCTGAAACTTGGAAAGCCTTTTTCAAATATGACGAGGAGGGTGATATTTACATCTCCCAAGAAACTTTAGAGCCTCCAGTTTTCATAGATTGTCCACTTTTTCTTTCCAAGGTCCCAGGATTCAGAAATTTTGATTTCTTATTTCAAGTAATTGATAAAGTAATTGAAATCCAAAAGCATTTCCATAATAAACGCTATCGTAGGACATTCACTTTTAAAGGGAATAGAATTTACAGATCAGAATTTTACGCATGGTTGAGAAGGCTTGAAGTTTTAGCTAACAGAAATAGGATTGACCACAATAATAATGATTAGGTAATGACTCTTTTCAAAAACACTCCGGCATTTCCACAACTGTAACCCATAATCCCAAAGATCCTTCTCTAGAATCTTGTGTTTTTCTCGTTAGTGACCTTGTTCCCGGTGTTCCAATACAAGAACACACCGAGCCAAATTCAGCGAAGAAGAGCGAAGCCCTACGTACGAGCCCTCCAAGCGAAGTTCAACGCCATATACAGGACAAACATCTCACTCACTCTACGGGACTGTTATAGGAAAACAGAATTCCAAGTGTTTTCTGAGCAGCTTGCCAAACTCAGAGGCGAGTACATTCCTGTATATATATATACAGAACCACTTCCACCACGTCGTCTGACTCAGGAGCAGCGTCCGGTTCCCCCTCTGTGGGATCCGACCCAGACGCAACACCAGGCTCTCTGCCGTCCACACCCGAAAGCCAACGAAGAAGGCTTCGGCAAAGCGCCAGAAGAAGGACCGCCGACTCCGGCCGTACTTACGCAGCATACATCACCAACCAACAACGAGGCATCCAAGGACGCGCAGCCTGGCAAGCTCTGCTCGACGCCGCCGCAGCAGGCTTACCCAGACCAGTCGCCGCCGCACCAAGATACAGTTTCTCTGACACCAGAGGAATCATCTGGAGACCCCCTTTACCAAGAAGGTTTCTGGGAAGACCTCGTGTCGAGAGGTCAACAATACGAGCGACTAATCAGTCCGATAGGATCCAGCGACGAACCGGAGCAAGGCTCAGACAAGTCTCGGATATCACCACAAGCTCCAGTTCAGGCCCTTCTGACACCTACACCCGAGCTACCCAACGGTATAGGTACATCTCAACAAGCAGCAGGAGGGGCAACAGGCCGAAATTCCGAGTCCGTCCCATACCCCGCCCAAGAAAACTACGAGCCAGGGTCGGATCAGCCCCACAAGCCAGGACCATCTCCTACAGATCGAACCGTCGTTACTGGGGACGAGGCAGTAACTCTTCCATCGCCTGGAGACCTCCCACCGACCTCAACGACGAGAGGTGAACCAACCGCAAGGAGAAGGAAGTCGTCGTCCAAGGGCCAGTCCACCAAGAAGGCTGTCGACGCAAAGAACTCTAAATTAGCAAAGCTCCGCAGGCAATGCGAGCAGGCTTTGGGGAAACCAAGGCGATCACAACCCAAGGCGGAGAAAGCCTCCACCTGCGTTTCCAAATACGCAGTGCAGCCACTTTTACCCGAGGTTCGAATCCCGAAACGTGGCCCAATACCAACTCCAACGGAGCTGATTAAGGAAGTGAAGCCCGTGGCAGCACTTCGAAAGGCAGCACCAGCACTCCGGCCAGCCGCAAGCAAGCAAAAACCTGCCGATCAAATCAGAAGGACGAAGCCAGCCCATCACGAGGCCATCAAGGAGCCAGGCCTTGTAGTGCAAGTGCGTAGAAGAGGGTCTCGTCCAAAAATCATAAGTGAAACTGACATTTTCGAGGGAGTGACGTTTGACCCTCCGAAGAAAATAGTGCCTACTAGAGTTATTAAGTGTGAAGAGTGCCAAGTGAAAGAGACACCTCATTTTTGTCCTTATTGTTTCAAATTAAGATACCCAGAATTTTAATCTGTAATGTAATTTGATTATCTATAATATAGGGAGAAGACGAGATTCTAGATTCATCCTTTCCATTCCCAAAAACGTCATCAAGAACCTTTTGTTTCAAGTAAGAAACTCACTATATGATCAAAGATTCATTAGCCAATCCAGCTTTGCCAACTTAACTATTCAATTACTAGTTCTCACCTAATATCCAAATTTTGAAAAATTTTTGCAAGATAGAATGTGCTCATGAACGATTTCGAACTAAAAGAATTCATTTATATAGCCAAGAGTGAGTCCAATAGGTTACATAAATCAATACGTTCCTCTTTGAAGTTCTTAGAGAAGGTAGAATTTAGAATAAAAAAAGCCGAAGTTAAGATAGACGAATTAGAACATAGTAGAGAGTGGATGAAAGAAGGTATCAGGCCGGCTCAGCAATCCGTTCCGGAATTCGAAAATAGGTTAAGAGCGTTGCAGCAGCGTGCAGCCGGAAACCTCTAGGCAGATGAACAGCGAGCGGCGTTGCTGTGCCTGTCAAAAACTTGTAAGCAAACTTGAACAAGATTGGCGGCAAGTCCAGATACAGAACGAACAATTATTAGTTTTAACTAGAATTTTACGTATTAGAGTAGAAGAAGCTGAAAAGAAAATTGCTGAAATATTTAGGAAAGCTAAAACCTTAGAAGAAGATGAATCGGATTTAGCTGCTTCAGTTATTGCGACTGAAAATCACCTGTACAATCATCATAGGTCATTGCAAAGGTTAGAAGATAAGTTTCATAATCTAAACATCAATGCAAGCGGTCGAAACCAAGAGTAAGTTCATCCCTTCTTTGAAAGAGTTAGCCGAAGAACGAGCTTTCGACGACCATTTTTTCAAGGCCTATAAAATTTTAGATGTATTAGAATCTAAGCCAGATAAATATTGTAAAATTAAGGTATATTTTTATCATGATAGTCTACACTCCGGAGAAATTAAGGTTTATGAAAGCGAGTTAGGTAAGGTCAATTATTTACAGACGAATGACGGAAAAATAAGCCCAGCCACTTTCTTCGGTCTACATAGAATCACTTACTATGGTTTGAAGTTAGCCGCTATTAGATTACTGAGTAGCCAGCATTTAGGACTCTCTTTGAAACAAGACGACCAAGGATTTTACCTAGATCGTCACGTCCTTGTCGATTTAGATTACGGGCTCCATATAGATTCTTCCCTGTTACCAGGAAATTGTAAGATCGGTAAAGTAAGAAGAATATTAAAATTAAATAGACTAATCAGTAAGCTATTAGATTGTGTGCGCAACAAAGAGAGCTATCAGGCAGACCACATTGTTGTACCGGCGAACAAGATATTCCAGTGGGCAAAACTAGTGGTACACTCGAAAACCTTGTGCCAAGGACCACGAGTAGAACTTTTTATATCCCAATTATACTGGAATTACTATAATATAAGTGTCATTAATGAACGGGCGAAGAATTACAAGAAATTTAGCGAGGAATAGTAATAGCGCCAACGAAGAGGTGGACGCATTTTACCCTTTTCCACCCGCACCATTACCTGAAGAAGAAACCTCAGAAGAAGACGAAAGTGATATAACGATCAGGGAAGCACCTGCGGCGGCTGATTTAGCAATACAAGTAGAAATTCCTCTAGAAATTCCCGAAGTTCACCAAGTAGAAATGGCTCAAGTAACCTTGAAGGACGCTTTAAAAGTCGTGCCAGAGTTTGACGGGAAAAGACCGCCCCTTAGCGTATTTTTCGAGGGATGTGATGAAGCCAAAGAGATGGTAGGCCCAACACACGAAGGTAACCTTACTCGTTTACTACGAAGCAAATTGATTGGTGAAGCACGGACGGCAATTCAAGGGCAATCCTTTACCACGGTAGAAGCATTGAAAGACTATATTAAAACCATATACGCTCCAGCAAAAACGGTCCACCAACTGTTAGGTGAAATGGGCCATGAATATCAAAGAGACAATGAGACTGTCATTGCTTTTGCAAACCGTGTCCGAGATATTGCCCGTCGAATCATAGAGGCTAAACGCGTAAGTGCCGGGAGAGTCGATGATGAGTTTAGAACTGACGTAAATAGAAACACTGTTGAGTGTTTTCGTAACGGGCTCAAGCCCGAGATTGATGCTAAATTAGAGCAAGACGACGACATCTCTAGCATTATTCAAAATGCTATTAGTATAGAGCGTAAACTTGAAGCGAAAAAGTCTTTGCGTGAACAGTCGGAAGGACGTTCTGAAAATGTGACAAGAAATCGTGATGCTAGGAAACTAGTGTACGCCTGTCAGATTTGCCAATCCAACGACCATGACGCGACGAGGTGCAGCGCAAGACGTCAAACAGACGGCTATTGCAGCTATTGTAAGCGTCCCGGTCACGTTATAACAGATTGCTCTGCTAGGCAGCGATCCCAGCTAAACTGCCAAATTTGTAATAGGCCGGGTCACAAGGCCGACACCTGTTTCCAGCTACAAGGAAACGAGTCCCCAGTTTGTCAATTTTGCGATCGACGAGGTCACTCGGCTGAAACCTGTTTTAAGCTTCAAAACCAAATGGCACAGACATCTATTTCCTCTTGCCAACTATGCAACCAAGCAGGTCATGGAGCGAAAAACTGCCCAAAACTTCGCAGCAGGGACCCAGCAAAGAAAACGGATGACGCGTGCCAAGCGTGCGGTCAGTTTGGACACACAACGGCAGTTTGCTCGCGCAACAATGCGACTAGGTTACCGGAATGCCGGTACTGTAAGAACAAAGGACACACGATAGACGAGTGTCGAAAAAGGCAAATGAATGAGAACTGGAGGTCGGGAAATGGACAGGGTGCCTCGGGCTTGAGCGCAGCGAGGGAGGCACCGATACAACCGACGCGCTCAACGAACACGACCGCGATGGACGAGCTTCTGAAAGAACTGATTCCGATGGACTAAACGATTGCGCAGCTCACATTCCGGCTCTTCGGTTTAAATACGATAGTAAAATTGTGAGTTTGATGATTGATTCTGGTAGTCAAGGGAACCTTATAAAAATTTCTGCTCTACCAATTGATACTGAAATCGACCTCAGCGAGACGGTAAATATCCAAGGTATCAATAAAGACAAAATCCCTACAGTGGGTACCACCAGAATAAAATTTTCAAATTTTGCAGTAAAATTTCATGTATTAGATGACTCTATTCTCATGCCCCACGATGGGATAATAGGAATGAGATTTCTCACTGGCGCGAGAGGGATATTGAATTTCGAAAATAACACTCTATCGTTCGGGTCAGAAGTATTCAAATTTATCCAAGGCTCCAGGCATACTACTGATATATACAACGCATCATGGACATCCAGACAGAACCCTCTCCTATATTTTGATTTCATTAACAAGGGACTCAACAAGTATGGTCAATTTTTGATTGATACGGGTGCCGAAGGAAATATCATTAAGCACAAAATGCTACAAGATGCTGTTTTAATTAACACGTCTAAAGCTATTCAACTAACAGGGGTTGGTGGCGTTCCAATGAATACCTTGGGTACAGCCTCGGTATATGTAATGAATAATTTAATTGAATTCCAAGTCGTGCCCGATGATTTTCTAATACCCGCTGAAGGAATAATAGGAGCTAGTTTTCTGTCTAAAAATAAAGCCATCATTGATTTTGGTAGAAAGTTCTTGAATGTAGATGGGACTAACATAGCTCTGACGGAAAGATCTGTTGCACGCCTGTGTAACTATAATCTACAAACTGTAAATACTTACACGGTTATGTCCCCTCACTCGGTTAGTTCAATTGAACCGGAAGAAGAGCCTACAAAAACGAGTACCGGATGTTGTAGGTCAACTGGTGAGATAAAATACGAAGGTAATGGACCTCAAGAAGCGGTAAAGGAAATATGTGTTGAAGACCGAATAAACAAACTTTTGAAAATCATCCGTTTGAATCACCTCGACGGTGATGAGAGATTTCACGCGGAGAAATTGATTGCAGAAAACCACGACAGATTTTATTTGGAAGGAGACGAACTACCAGTAACGGATATCGTGGAACACAAAATACACATAATACACGATCGACCCATTAACGTGAAGCAATATAGATTACCTCATGCCCTGAAGGATGAGGTAGAAAGACAAGTTTTAGAAATGGAACGGCAAGGGATCATAAGGAAATCCAGGAGTAGTTACAACTCTAGTTTGCTATGCGTCCCAAAGAAACCAGATTCCTCAGGTAAACCACGCTGGCGGGTAGTTGTAGATTTCCGTCCGTTGAACGAAATCACTGTCCCCATGTCATACCCCATCCCGAATATTCAAGACATATTCGATCAGCTTGGTAAGGCTGTATATTTTACGGTAATCGACTGTAAAAACTCATTCTTCCAAGTAAGGCTAGCAGAAGACTCTAGACACCTGACTGCTTTTAGTACATCTACTGGGCATTACGAATATTTGAAAATGCCTTTTGGCTTACGTAACTCTGGCGTCGAATGGCAGCGAGCAATTTCAATTACCCTCTCTGATTTAATTAACAACGGCGTTTTCGCTTTTATGGACGACATTGTACTATTTTCGGATACGCTGGAAGGCCACAATGACTTGTTCAGAGCAGTGATGACAAGGTTACGCACGGCCAAATTAGTATTGGAACCTGATAAGTGCGAACTTTTGAAACGCGAAGTAGCCTACCTCGGCCACATTATTAGCCAAGAAGGTTTAAAACCGGACCCAAGTAAGGTAGAAGCAGTCAGCAAATTTCCTCGCCCAATAAACGCTAAAAATGTTAGGCAATTTTTGGGTTTGGCCGGTTATTACAGGCGGTTCATCCAAGATTTTGCAAAAACCTCAAAACCGCTAACAAAACTTTTACAAAAAGACCAAGATTTTGTCTGGTCCGAAAAAACAGAGGAAGCTTTCGAAACTCTAAAAACTAAGCTCTGTACAGCTCCGTGCTTAGCTTTTCCTAAACTAGACCAAGGTTATAGGATAACCACTGATGCTTCGGGATTCTGCATTGCGGGGATCCTGTCACAAATAGACGATGAATCAGGCAAAGATAGACCGATAGCATACACCTCTCGGGTACTCAGAGGCCCCGAGCTGAAGTACAGTACATATGAGCGAGAAATGCTAGCTGTGGTATATTCAGTTAAAATTTTCCGCCCCTACCTTTTTTGCAAACATTTCACCGTCTTCACGGATCATCAACCCCTACTATGGATGAAAAACGCAGATATAAACACGCGAGTGCTGAAATGGAGATTGAAGCTTATGGAATATACATTCGACGTAAAATATTCTCCAGCTAAAAGTAATACCCACGCAGACGCTCTCTCCCGTAATCCAATACCTTCTCAAGAACACTCGTCAACGGAGATTGTCAACGCTATAACGAGAAAACAAGCGAAAATCATCGCAACGACGCCGACCGACAAAATTGCACAACGACCTCGGGATCTGAACGCCCCAAAGTCTCTCCCGGAAGAGATTGACCAGGTTGAATCTATTCCTCAGCCGTCTTCAAACAACTCTTGTGATGAAAATGAGCTAGATGAAAATAACTCCGAAGCAGGTAGTGACCTTAGCTTGATGGCTGATGTATCAGACAACGAAGGCGAGACCAATCGGGTAGAAACTAAGGAACTATTATCTTACAGAGAGGATAATGTAGCGTTCTTTGTTGATGAATGTGGAAACCCATGTGACGAGGGAGCCGTCAAGTTAGACGAGCTCGGTAAAATTCCTAGAGACATCAACTACCGGCTGCGAGACGTCACAAAAATAAAACGATCATCCGGGAAATTTTATTTTGCCTTGTGCGTAAAAGGAAAAGAAGAAGAATCACTGGCTATAGTTAAGAATTATATATATAGAGCATTGCTTCAACTAAGAGAAATACTCTTGGAAGAAAAATTATCAGAAATAAGCATAGCAAGAAATAAGGAAATATTAGGAATAAGTTGGATTGATGTTATTTATTTAATAGACACTGTTTTTCGGGGAACAACCGTTAAAATAATAATTTGCAAGGGCATCTTGAAATATGTTCCAGAAAAAGAAAGAGACAATGTGTTCTATGAACTACATGCATCCCCAGTAGGAGGCCATCGTGGCGTATCCAAAACCTATTACAGGATACGCCAAGCTTACCACTGGGAAAATATGAAACATGACATTCAACGGCGGATTCAACAATGTTTAGAGTGCCAACTAAAAAAATTAGTGCGAGTGAAAACTAAACAACCAATGATAATAACTGATACTCCAGGCACGATCTTCGAGAAAATGGCCCTGGATATTGTAGGGCCCCTCGAAAAAACTGAGAATGGGAACCAATTTATATCAACTATGCAGGATCAATTATCCAAATACTGTATTGCTGTACCTCTCCCGGACGCTACTGCCGCTACGATCGCAGACGCATTTGTGAAAAGATGTATCTGTGTGTACGGTGCGCCACGTGTGGTGTTAACGGATCAAGGTAGGAACTTTTTAAGTAAATTGATGCAGAGAATAGCCAAAAGATTCCGTATACGTCAAATAAAATCGACAGCATTCCACGCAGAGAGTAATGGTAGTTTAGAACGTTCACACCACGTACTGGCTGAATTCTTGAAACAGTACGCCAATAAAGTGAATGACTGGGACTCTTGGGTTGAAATCGCCTGTCTCAACTACAACACGTGTATTCACGAGAGCATAAGGCATACTCCTTTCGAGATTGTCCACGGCAGGCTGGCGCGCCTACCTTCGGCAGCGGCACTACGTGAGCAAGACCTCCTACCAACATACCAAGGATACATGCAGAACCTAGTAACACGGCTGGTCGGGATCCGCAAAATGGCTTATGACTATTTGTCGAGCTCCAAAGTTCGGGCCAAAAGATATTTTGACAGGCGAATAAATCCAATTAGCCTCAAAACAGGGGACTACGTGTTCTTGCTGAAAGGCCCAAAACCCGGGAAATTTGGAGACCACTACACGGGCCCTCACAGGGTGCTTGAAGTGCTTGGTAGAAGCAACGTCAAGATCGAAATCAAAAATAGGCCAAAAATCGTACACGCGAACCGATTGAGAATTTCTCACTTGACTGGAAACCTGAATGAAGAGATACAGGAGGCGACTCCATCCTGACGAGACTTAGTCAGCTTCACTGGAACGAACTATTCACGATCGCCTGATTCTATTTCATAACCTCCGGCAATCGTTTAACGGGGGGGGGTGTAACGTCGCCTCTATTTTTAGAAATAATCCTTCTTTGATTAGTAGTAATATACCCTTATTTGTATGTAGCCACTAAGAGAAAATTTATTCCATAAGTATTAGCAATCAAACTCTTAAAATAAGAGTGGAGAAATATTCCAACATTTTCTTCAGCGTCACCGACGTCCGCGCTCGCTAATATAGTCAATTGGCCTAAAAGTTTTCAAGGTCTACTAGAGTTCATTTGTGCGCAGACCGTCGCGCAGTGCACATCGTAGATGAGTCGACGAGAGGCTCCCCACTCACCGAGTCGCCGACGTCCGCGTTCGCGCATATAGTCCATAGGCCCAAATTTCTGAATTTTTCTACCACTCATTTATGCGATTATCGCCGTCTGATGCACATGAAAATGAGCCTGCGTTTGGCGTAACTGTTCATCTCCTGAAGTTGCCACTGCGGCGCTTAATACCGTTTGGTTCAAAGTGGCGAAAATTTTTGCTAAATATTTATTTTTATAGTAATGTTCAATGGCCAAAATAGAAGATAATCTGAGGCATCAAGCCACATCGAGACACTTTTTAGCTTTATGATCATCAGACAATTGTTAGGAATATATGATGCCGTAGTACAATCAGGTTGCATAGCTTCTATCGCCAGGGATAGCTGGATGAAAAACACATGGTTATGGCCTATTAAGGTTGAAGACGCGGAAAAGATGTGTTAGAAGTTATCTAAACCTAAGGTTCACGGGTATTGACGCGTCGGACTAGTTGTAGCAAAAGTAAGGGAAATGTCCATGAGTTTAGTGAACATCATCAGTTATCCATTATAGCAAGCGATTACGTTAAACCATTTTTCACATCATATTTTGACCCATTATTTTATATGAGTCCATTCGCATTGACCTTGAAGGGTTCATGCAACCATAGGGTTTTATCATATCACGCTTGGACTAAAAATAGTTCCCACCATCCCCATTACACTGAGAGTAGTATTTCGCCATCCAAACGATACGACTTTATTATAAAGTTGTATTGCTGTCAGACCAATACTGGATTATGATTTGTCATTGCACTTAAATAACCTCAAAGAATCTTTGGATTATAATGCTCGTTCACCAGTATTATTTCATGCAAAAATGTAATGTCTCTCGTGGCAAAATGGTCGTAATGCGACTGTGATTCTATCTAGTATCGGGGTATTTGAATAATATGGATTATGGTTATTTATTTTAGCAGAAACATCAGATGCCAAATCATCCCCGATGGTTCGATGTATTAAAAATATCGGTGTGGTTCTCCTGGCTATACCACTTTTTGGTCGCGCGGCGAATCGCATGGCCGTACGACCAAGAAAATTTTCTCAGTGTATAGAGTTTACTAGAGAGAACAAAGATCTGAATGCACAGGAAGCAATTACATGCACGGAGAGATTAGTGTAATAGAAATTTTTAATAAAAAAAGGTAAAGGGAGTAATATCGAGCCAAAATAAGTGAAAATGGATGTATACAGGGTGCGAAACCCGCTCTCTCTCCCACGTCCGCGCACCAGATACCGCCGACTGGCCAGAGATTCTGTAACACTCATCAGTGCAGCATCATTGAAATAATTTTAACGATCACTTTTGGAAATAGATGAGAAAAATCACATTTCGTGCCATCCATAAGCCACGAATAACGACTGATCCTAAATTAACAGTGGAATACACATTAATACGGCATTATAAAAGGATGCGTGGCAAAATCAATACTAATTTCACTTAAAGAAAATGGTTGTTTATCATATAAAGATACATTAGTAGGTAGATGTTGAAATAAGAAAAGATAGAAGCATATGCAAAATAAGGAAAGTATTCAGACCAACGCATAGTAATATTCAAGGCAGCTTACTATTTTCATGTCCCATCTTGATGCACAGATGAAGCGAATCGGCGTACGCAGATAGTAAACCTACCTCATCCGTATTAAATTTGTAACTCGACCACTTCAAGGTTTTGTTTGTATCACCTCGTACAAGCAGAAAACTAAGTCAGACACCAACTTGCCCATCATGTCAACCATGTTTGGAGGAGTGATGGTACGCCACGGCCCTCAGCCCCACAAGATTCAACAAATTTTTGAATTGTTTACCTCTTTAAAGTAAGTTAACCTAAGAATCTATGGATAAGAATCATGTATTGTCTTTATTTCATTAAAAATTAGTGAGATGAAAAGTTTAACATAGAAGAAATAGCATTAAATTGAACCTATAACCTGCATACCGTTTAGCCATAAGCCAACATTGTGAAGGAGACTTACACTAGAATAACTAACAATACCCAAATACCAATATACCTAATCAATAAAGATACAGCAAGGAAAGGAACGCTCACGGGATGGCTCGATTACATCAACCCATAAAGAAGTTACAACAAAAAGAAGAACGAAGAGAAACACAAAACCAGTCAAGCAAGAGAAAATTTCCTCCCGGTCTCTCTCCGACGTCCGCGCTCCCTCATTATACGTGGCCACTCCAGATCAATTAGTCAGTGGGTGCAGGGAAGTCATCCGTGGAAGACTATCCCTCTCCAGCTAGGCAGTTCCAGTCTGCCAGTATAGGCCATTTTGAACGCTCCCGTTGGCCATACGATCCCGCTGCGAGTAATATTCTTATTACTCGCGCAGCAACTTCTCGCTGAGAATTCTTTGGAGATTCGAACGCGATCCTTAGCGGTTGATTAGTACTTCAGTGTGCGCCTATTCCCGTTTTGGATACTCCATTTTGAATTTTTGCGATATAGTCGTGGTTGATTAGTACTTCAGTGTGCGCCTATTCCCACGATTATTCGCCTCAGTAGAAGTATCGTCTGCTCCTGGCAAGGATTTTTGGAAAAAGTTTCTCTGGCTGATGTCAGTGCCTTTTCCTGCCCTGTGCTAAATGGAGCTAACGCCCTGAGAGGAGTCACAGCTGACGGAGAGCCGCTAAGGAAATCGCCGAGTATCCAGCCGAAAGGAACCAACTGGCAACATTTTGAAAGACGAACAAGGAGCCATAGAGGATCATCTAACAACCTGCGGAAGACGAAGGCAGGACCGAAGGAGGTCTTCGGCAGCCCGTTCAGCGCAGCAAGAGAGACCGAAGGAGCTTTCCGGGCAGTCCGTTCGGAGCAGCGAGAGCAGAACCGAGGAGGACCCGCATCGGACCCGCATCCAAAGAACATCATCGACCGGCGCAACTTCTTTTGGGTTACCGAGCCTCCCAAGAGCGGCCTTTCTTCGCTGGAGCAGAAATTTAAAAGTGAGACTTCTTCATTTATATCCTCATTTCTTCCAAAATTTTCTTTAGCTCCTTATACAGGAGCCGTTTGTTTCTGATTTATTCGCTCCTTACACAACAGCGAAGATATTCACCAATTTTTTTTTGTTCCTTATACAGGAACCGAATTCCAATTTTTCCTCATACAGGAATCAATATTTGATCTATAGTACACAACTCTTTATAACATTGTTCCTTATACAGGAACCAAATTTCATTCTTGTTCCTTATACAGGAACCGAACTTCATTTTTACAAGAGTCAAATTTTCTCTACAGTACACAACTGTTTATACCATTGTTCCTTATACAGGAACCTAATTTCATTTCTCGTTCCTAATACAGGAACCGAATTCCTCACACCATTATTCCTTATATAGAAACCAAAGTCCATTTCGTTCATTCCTTGTATAGGAATTAAATTTCATCTTTGTTTGTTCCTCAAACAGGAACCAGTTTTTCGCTCTACAAAAAAAAAAAAAAAAAAAAAAAATTCTACATGCCATTGTTCTTTATACAGCAACCGAAGTTTTTGTTCGTTTTTCGCTCTAAATTGTACATATCTTTATACCATTATTCCGTATACAGGAACCAACTTTCTTCTGTTAGGTACAGATTCTTATGCTATAGTTTCTTATCCAGGAACCGTTTCTTGCGTTATACCGTTTTTCTTTACCAATTTTGCCTCAACAGTGTACTAAATTTAGATTCGTCCTTCACAGAATTTTTATATTTTTCTTCTTGATTTCGTCGTTTATATGGAAATTTAACGCTCAATCATTCTCAGCCGGCTCGGAACTGCCGTTGTTACGCCGGATGCCATGCCGCAAACGTTCGAACGCATCTAATATTACTCTTTTCGCTACCGCGACGATTTCTCTCTAAAGAGATTCCCGAGCCCTAGAGTATTTACTCTGGCTCGAAACATAGACCACACTTTTAACGTAACAATGTCATATCAGCGTATGTAGCATACAAAAGCCGCAGCTCGCGATGTTGTATACAAAATTGAAATACCTACCCCTCCACGTATACTCTGCTCGCGGTTGTGTTTTCCGATGGCGATACCACAAAATTACTGTATTTCTCGGACTACATATCTTTCTTTAGGGTTCTTTTTTTCAGTGAAGGCCAAAGTAGAAATCAATAATTGAATTTTAATGTTCAAGCGAGGGTTTGATAAAGTTATCGATTCTCTGGAAGAATACATCACAGTTCATAAGTACATCTACAAACATTTGAGGGGTCGATTTTATCTTCATTAAAACTAGCATTGTTGCCTCATTTGCTCCCGAAAATTTGACTCGTAAATATTCTAGCCAAATCATAGGCCCCTGAAATGCTGTTATAGTCCAATGATGATGGTTGTAAAATAATAATGATGATCTATTCAAGGTATCCAGGAAGAAGTTTCTTATGAGGTGCGCAGAGATCATATTATGTTCAATTATGCTTGCAGATAGATACATCATTTTTGAAGATTTAGATTGACTGCTCTAAATTTTCCAAAATTCTCAGTTGAGTATATCAAAGTGCCGAAATATTTAGATATTTTTTTGATGAGTAGTCAGTATGTTGGAGGAATGTTCAATGATAAAACTAACTTGACACACGTCACAGCGCATTCAAAACCACACAACAAGCGGCGCGAAACGAATGACACACGATCGATTAGTTGGCCGATTAGTGAATTGTGCAGTCAGTCAATTAATCAGTGAATCACGTCCATAGCATACACGGACACGGAATATCTTTCAACCAGATCAGAGCGGACTTGATCAAACTAGACCAAACTTGACTAAACGAGACCGTACTAAACTGAGCTGCCCTGCATCAGACCAAACTAGACCGGACTAGACCGAAGCAGATCAAATTGAACCGAACTAAATCAAAATAGGCTTCTTTACACCGAAGTAGACCAAAGTAGACACAATCACACCTAAATAGACCGGAGTACTCTGAACTAGGCCGAACAAGTCTAAATTAGATCAAACTAGACCGAATTAGACTGAATCAAACCAAACTAGACCCAATGAGACAAAGTTAGACCTGATCACACGGAATTAGACCGAACTAGGCCGAACTAGACCGGATTGGACCGAATTAGAGAATAGTATGATGAATTTCGTACGGTACTAGTACGGTAATTCTACACAGTACTAGTACTATGATTCTATTACCGTACTAGTACAGTTCTCGAACGGTTCTTAGTACGGTTTTAGTACAGTATTAGTACGTACTAGAACTGTATCAGTGCCGTATTAGACTGAATTACACTGAATTAGGCTAAGACAGGCCGAACTAAACCGAACTAGACCTAATTAGCCCGAGTTAGACCTAATTACACCGAACTATACCAAATTACACCGAAATAGACCGAATTAGACCGCGAAAGAAAGTAGTAACACGATTTTTGTACGGTAAGTGTACGATGATTATACTACTTTAATAACAGTAAGACGATTCTCGTACGGTAACAGTACGATCATTCTAGTACGTGATTAGTACAATGATTCTCATACGGTACTAGCTCGATGATTTAGTACGGTCCTTCGTACGGTTTTATCACGGGACTAGTACGTACTAGAACCGTATTAGTACCGTATTAGACTAAAGTATTAGACCGTATTCAACTAAACTAGATTAAACCACACCAGATCATCCAACCATCCATTCATCCATCTATCCGCGCCCACTCACCAATCCATCCATGCATCGACCCATCTATGTCTCATATGGCCACCCACCATACTTCAATCTTTCCACGTAGGAAATCCGATACGCGAGATCCGGACGTACACATTTTGGCTGGGCGTTTAATTACTCTAAGTGTATCATCCAGTATTTGAAAACTTGGTCAAATCCATTTTTAATTAGTCAGAAATGTGATGATGAGTGGATAGAAATCACTTGGATTCCGTGTGTGACGATCTGCTAGATTTTTAAACGAAAGTACTGTTCCGTGGTTTGGGCTGGAATTCATGATCGACACTCAGTTTAGTATGTCTTGAGGTTAGGCCGAAATATCCAACTCCATAACATGGGCCAAATATCTAAAATTCGCCCACTTGTGGTGAATTAAGATTAAGTTGAAATAATATCCAATTCCACAGCAAGTGGGAATATCTAACCATCACTGACTCGATTGTAGTGTTGAGCTCGGTTGAGGTCAGATCGAGATATCTATTGACTCAAAATACGCAATCTTGAGTGCTGAGTTGAGGTTTGGTCGATATATCGGTACAGCTATGCGCAAGACAATTGATCCTCACTCACTTGTTTGCTTAGTTAAGGTTAGGTTGAAATATCGAAATCAAATTGATCACAGCATGTATACCTACTACTTACTCGGGTTTTGAAAGTTGAGCATAAATTCTAGTTCGATCAATATCGATGATAACTATTTTCCATTCCAATCTAACTTTATTTCCGGAGACTTCGGTCCGGTGGATTTTGCATTCCACTGATTTTCATTTGTATCCCATGTCCATGATTAAATTCAATCATTTTCGTAGTTCATCTGCATCTAAGAATTTAAATAAACTTTCACCCTACTAGAGTCCCACTTTATAATTAGAGTGCTGTTGGATATCGGTGAAGATGGACTCGCACAATCCAAAGAACGAGCAGCTTCGAGACAATGAAAGAAGCTGACCAAATGCACTTCTATATAATATGCCAAGACACCCCCAAGTATACAAATGTTTCAAATGCACAATGGGACTCAATTTGTAAGGCGTATTATGGAACGTAAAAGGTGTGTAAGTAAGATTAAAACACAGACAAGAGGGATCTGTATAATCATTGTGAGTGGTATTCCATTGAGGTGCCAAGTAGTTGAGAACTTGCAGAGAACGAGCTCACTGCGCCTGTTCATTCCAGAAGAAGATATTCTTGAAACAGTCAATTCAGATGCTCGCTGCTTAGCAAGTATTATACAAAGAGGAGGCTGCAAAGACTATGTATATACATATTAAAACGCGAAAATAGCTCATTTTGGTCCCGCACTGAAGGCTCTTAAAAAAAGAAAAGTACGTTATGAAGCGATTAGATAACAAGAGCATAGCTTGGTCGCGAAAGAAAAGAATCAAAGAACCGCGTGATGCTTCTAAAAGAACAAGAAAGAAAAAAAGAGAAATAGAAGGTAATTGTGTGCGAGTACGTGTTTGCAAAAGCGTTAGATAGTTAGATAGTACCTGGTATATATTATTACTCATGGGATGAATCGAGAGAAAGGATACTCGTATGTGAAAGAATAGTATAAAGGGAGACAACGAGCCAAGTCGGAAGGAAAAATGAATGAAAGAAGAGCAAGCGAGGAGAAATCTTACTTGAAGAGGAAGGGCGAGAGGAAGAGAGTATATATACTCTGGTATAGCGTCACTTGGGTCCAGCGGTCGACTGCTGATGCTGCATGCATGCATGGTGCGAAAAAAGAAGTGACGCGATTCAAAGCAACGCAACGCTGCAGCAACATAACAGCCGGTTGCTCTCGGGAACAGGTGCCAGTCTAGACTCTTTTATTATATATTACCATGCAGCGGAAGAGTGGAAGAGGCGGAATAAGGGAGAGAAGAAGATCTGATCCTCCCTCCATAGCATCATCATCATCATCATCAGGTTCAAATGGACCTCAGGCTTCTGGGACCGGACCCTCTCATCAGCCTTCATCTTCATATATGATACACACGCTGCGCGAGACATTGCACGTTGAAAGTAATGCCACAGCAAGATGTCATGTGACAACATTGTCGTTGACATCTGTGTTTGACGGCGCAAAATTAATTATTCTTTGCTCTTATGAAAGAATTGATATACATAGTACAAGAATACTTGTTGGGCACTCATCTGACGATGGCCCAAGAGAGTGTATGAAAAAATTGTGACCTGACAATGACATAGCTTTCAGAGCGAGATGTGTTAACTTGAACGCTTGTATGCACGGTATGACTTGTTATGGTTGGTTAATCTGTTGGAGTTTGGGTTCTTTACTTACTTCATCGAAACTTGTTCAATCTATTTTCAATTGATTCTAGAGCATTTCCAAAGATTCTGGTAGGAATTTCTGGTTATCGGTGACTTTTACCGTGGAATTCTGATAGAAGGTGCTGGACATGCTACACATCAGCTTTTTTCATAATGCTTGGAAATTGAATTCGAATTTGATAGAGACAATGATGATACCCCCCCCCCCCCCTCCCTGGCTCTTACTCATTTCAGAATCTGGGTCCATGATTCAAATGGTTGAGAATCTTGACCATATTACTACGCCGAATCTTGGATCAGTCTTGATCACGTTCCTCTATAATGGCTTGTGGCTGACCAAATCATAACCAAACAGACCGTGAGTCATCCCAGCCAGTTCGTGTATAGCCTTTTCAATGCTGTCTTGACAAGTTCAGAATCATCATCATTTCATGGATAGTTCTTCACAATCTTTTTCACCCAAAATATATTTTGATCAGTGCACTCTTATAGTCAACAGGAGCAGAGAACATTCACGGAATATTTGAGCAAATTAAAGCACGGTGTAAATGCAAATCATTGCAAGGCAAGTTAGACTAGGTTCCCAGTGAATACTGACGCGTTGGCGCAGTATCAATCCTGAAATCAATGAGATACTGAGATGTGAACAGTACTAGCTATGGAAACTTGGTGTTTTTAAAGGAGTGCTACTTGTTTGGGAACGTTATCAACAAAATTGCCAAAACATGTTGTGAAAGGTTGACCGAGTCTCTGTTATGGGTTTGTGGGCGTTTCAACAGATCTGTAGCATGTGCTAAGCAGCATCAGCATGCATGGGAATTCTGTTTAATTTGGAAAACGCGATGAATCCTCTGGGGGACCCAATAACGTTACATCCCTGTTCAAATGGCTTTTACATCATTCGCAAAGAATTCGGAAAAAAAAAGGCTAAAAATCCACAATTTTTCCAAATTATCATGTTTTAATCATAGGATCACAAGTCCCGACTTGTGCTGATTCAAGGCTGTAAACTGCACATAATGATTAATTATCGAAATGAACAGTTTCACATGTAGACAGATCCAAACGGAGTTGGATTCCACTCTTATCCAGAACGACATAAATCGAAAATAAAAATATCACTTTGAAAGTGAAACTGGATTACAAGACAATATTCATCCACGATGGCGTTTTGGTGATGGAGAATAAGAGGTGAATGCACTGGGCGATCTCTGGAGTATAACACATTCAGTGCCCCAAAAAATTTGTCACCATCACGCGGTTGCGTCGCGCGACTCGCGTTTATTTTCTGCAAAGCACACGAGCATATATGTATGTGCAGCATTACACAGACTGTATATGGTGTGTGTATACACCGCAAGACCCGCCGCGCATGCAACCATACAACACGACAACGACGATGACAACGACATCGCGCGCGACGCGAACTCGATGAGGTGGGACGGTATATAGGGTGATATGTACAAGGGGGTCTGATGCTTCCGAAGATGCCTCTGCTCTCGAAGATGTATATAGTAAGATGAGAAAGAGAGGAAGATAGATATATAGGGAGGAGAGAATTTCCGAAAGAGAAAGTAAGAGCTTGATATAGGAATATATGGACCATGCATATAGGCGCGGAGGGAGATGAGACTTTCGTTGAAAACCAGTTCGGGAGGAGGCGCAGCATATTATGCCCCAAAAGCCACGCACGTTTGCCCCCTCATACATACATATATGGCTATACATGCCCCATCTCTCTCTCTCTCTCTCTCTCTTGCTCTTCTAGATCGCAGAATCTATATAGCTATAAGAATAAGGAACCAATGGATAAAGGATACGCGCGTAAAAAAATGAGTGAGCCGGAATAACCCGCGGATGGAATCTCAACGCTCGAATGAAAGAAGTCTATGTAAGTATGTGTGTGTGAATCATAGTGTGAGTATGGTACGCCAAAAGGTGCAGGGCGAAAAAATAAAGGTGGCGTATATATAAGGGGCAAAAGGATCCATTGAAAAAAAAAATTAGCTCCTGCAAAAGTATTATATAGTCGTTGTTTCTGCATCGTAGTTGAGTGTATAAGTTTGCTCCTACTATATACCTCAACTGCAAAGTATAATATATAAGCGTTGTACCAAAAATTCGCGCGCACAACATGCACAGAGGCGAGAAAGTGTCAACATGGCCCAGACTAGTTATATACTTACTCACGTTTGGCGCGTAAATATTTTGCGAGACTCACATCGGTATCATATATAGAAACGAGAGGGAGATGCATCTTGGCCCTTCGCGAGAAAAATGCAGTTGTGCACATTATATTATATAAGTGTTTTGGAGAACTCGTTTTTTTTTCTTCTCTCTTTTACCTTCGTTTGTTGCAACACATCACTATTGAATTGGTAATATTCATCAATGTATTGATTATAGGTACCATCTGCACGTGAATTTCGCGTTCAATGACCGCTCTTGTTTTTTTTTTTTTTTTTGTTGGGCCAAGTTTGAAACTATAGGTAAGTATTCGGGTTTGAGAATTCATTATGACGAGAATGAAGAACGAGATTGAAGAATAATGAAGGAGGAGGAGGAGGTGGTTTGGTTGTTTAACGTATGTACGCCAAAAGGCTTGGGCCGTCTCGAGTTTCTTATTGCATCCGAAATCTGGCCCTCTACGTTTTTTTTTATCGCCTACGCTCTTTAAAAAAGGGGTACGCTGTGGTAAGAAGAAAGTTTGATCCCATATTGATTGCAAACTATATATAATACATTTAGTGATGATGATGGAAGGTGTACTAACTCGACTAACTGGTTATGTCGTTCAAAATTTTGTGTATATATACCCGATTCACTCGCTCTTCTATGTTTGTAACGGCATATAATTTGTGCCTTGTCATACCAATTTCACGATTTCATCGACAACAATGAATTTCCGAGATTTTCACCATAATACACGGTCAGTCAGCTATACTATAACTTTGGTCAAGGTGTCTACTCTTGCTTCTTGGTCAACGATCGCACGAAGCGTATCCATGTACATATTTTGAATATATGTCAGTTCATATATGCGCCCTTTTACACGGTCTCGGTTTCATTGTCAAACATGCCATAGAGTTATGGAAAAGTTCCGACGTTCGGAATCGCAACAACCGGCGCGGCGTGGCGTGGCGACGACGACGCGCGACGTGCATGGGTCAACAGTAAAAATTAAGTATACAACGAAGGGACTATCGGTTTATATAGGGCTGACACGTGACATTTCCTGACCTCCAACGATGATAAAGGGCTCAATTCAAAGTTCGGACTATATATAATCAAAATAAACATCTCTTGCGATGTTCCTCATCGTCACCGTGTATTACAAACTGAGAATAGGTAGAGACGCAATGGAGAACATGAACTGATTTTGTGTGTCTATTATGTGTCGACCACCTTCGAGTTGTGTTTGGCTTTAATCAAAATATTAAAACTAGCGAGAGTATAACGAAAAAAGAGCCACTTATAAATTCATATACTATGTGCATCCGGAAGCCCTGCGATGGACTTAAGCCGATGACGGAAGTTAGGAATATCTATATCTACCGTGAATATATTTGAGCCCTGTCCCGCTGCCTTCAAGTTCTGTTTCCACGCATATGAGGGTAGGTATCGCCAGTGAATATTGTGAGATTTCCCACCAAAAAGAGACCCCCTTTAGCCCACATATGATGTACATACTAACAATACAAAGTACTATAGGCATACCCATACATATTTGACATGATATGTACACATTCTGTGATGATGAAAACCTCACAGGCCAAAATCTATCTTCCGAAAGTTCAATAAATATCCATCTATTATAGGGAAAGTTGCAACGATTCCCACAATCATACTAAAGAGCTTTACAATATACCCGTACCTCCTAGAAAACCATTATATCCATAGGTAATAGTCAGAGTGCATCTGGGCCTATTTAGACGCGCTTCTTTTCAATTTGGCAGCAACGCGGCACCACCCCGTTGTTATACCCCATATTCCATACCCCGTAAAAATTAGAGCGTGAAAACCGAGAATTGTAATGGACATCCGTAAAGATATACTTACCCTTCTTTCTATGCAATTCTATGATGTTTCGACAGCTATTACTTTGCACAGGCCTATTTTGCCGACTTCACAGAGATCATCCTGTCAAATCCGTATATGAGGGGAGTGTGCCGCTCGTAAAACAGGTGAAATAATAGCGCTCCTGGGCGACGACGACCACCTAATACCGCGGCTATAATACATACTCTCCTAACGCCTTCTCGGTAATGGCGGCGCTATTCCATTATTTTTAAAAACTATACTCAAAAATTCAAAAGTCTAACAGAGTCTGGGTTGTATGCAGACCTTGCAACTGGTCATTGAAGGATACACTACTAATATACAAATCAAAGCGAACAACTTGAACGACGAGTCAATTGTACGGATAAGTATGTTAGTGGGCATGCAAAAAATCGGAGGCGCATAATATCACAGATTATCACCAGGCACTCCAAAATCTCGGCTGTCATTACAACCTGGCCTGTATAGGCCCTAATTCACACGTGGCATCTCCTCAGACTTGAACGCTATTATCAGCTATATCGACCTGTCCCATTGGATCGTTACTTTGGGGCCGTATGCATGGGATTTCCCTTATCGCGAGCTAAGTGACTTCGCATCCGCGAGCGGGCCGAGAACTGCGATGCACGCGATCCTTAATTTCATACTCGATTGCTTGCACACACACTTACTTATATACTTCGCGAGTTCGCGATTGTCGAGGGTGATAAATGTATTTCTCGAGGCTTCGCTCGCGATTCTTTATCGAGATTTTGCTATATCGACGCGTGGATCCGTGTTTTCTCGATCATTTTCTGCGGCGACTTTGTAAAACGAAATTTGGGGACTTGCGTGCGAAGTTGCGTGCAAAAGCGAGCATGGTTCTGAAATCTAGACATAATTAGTTGTAAGTATCTAACTGCTAATTGGTTGTGGGGTACACCTGCTTCTTAACTTGTAAGATACAGAAATTCTATGATGAAATTATGGATAATTCGACTAATTTGACCAGGTTGAGAGTTATCAAAGATTATCTTCCAGTCGAGTGTCAGGGTTCAAAGATAATTATGTCGGAAATATGAACGTAAATGTAGGTACGATCCAAGGAACTAGAACTGACTAAAGGAGCCATTGGTGATTCGAACTAATTTTTTGATTAACTGAACGGGTGATGGCCGAACCTTAAAATCCCCTAACCAACCATTTCAGCCCCAATGCAAAGAGTTCAACTCATAGGGGATAACCAACCAACTGTGATAAAAAGGACCAAAACCACGAAAAAAGGATCCATCATGGGCTGGCAAACTCGTGTGCTAATCTCCATCGTGGGAACGATTCACGCGTCCCAATATTCGCTCCGAGATTCAGCGGAGCGCCACGTAGTGGCTGACTTTGGAAGTACAACTGGCGTACTGCTAGGGTGACGCCATGCTGCGCCATGCCAATGACAATATTGAGCGTGCACAGCGAGGCACAGCATAGGCGCAGACAGGGTTTTCGTGAATTTAGGAGAAAACCGTAGCTTGAACCTGCTAACACTAAGCGACAAAGTTGTTGGAAATTTAATTACGAAGATTTTGAGCTGTTCTGGATATCAATCAGAGCAATATTGAAAGATTCACGGAGCTCGAAAGAATGGATGCGAGCCCGCGGTTTGAGGGCCGACTGCGACGCCCATGCTAAAAGCACGCCAAATCTCGAAATCGCCTCAACTAGCTCAAATTTGCTCGGATTTAGGCTCACGACCACTCAAACTCTTCGTTTTTACAAGTCCTACAACTTTCTCGCTTATTGTTGCCACATTTGAGCGATGGTTTTCGAGTTTGACCCTTACGAAAATTCGCCGTCTGCTGCACAGTACGCCAGTTGCAGTGAATGCGGTGGCCACGGGTCGCGCACAATCGCCCGTTTTGAATTTCAAAAGCGCGCGTCTCGGAGCGAATAATAGGGCCCCTAGAAGTGGGTCGAGACATGGTCCGCCAAACTTTTCCCAGAATCTTGTTATATTTGTGACGTACACAAGACTCGTGTACGTGTGCATAGCCTGGACGTGTGTGAGTCTCAAGCCATGGCGCGCACGATCATCGCGCAGACAAACCGTTTACCGTGCATTCACTAGTAATATATCTGTTTTATGTATAACTTGAGATAGGAAACTCGTATGAAGCTCATCCTTTCGGTAATATGTGGAAAATAACAATAGCAAATGGTTGCTGAACATCGCGGAAGCCCAGCACGAGCCTAAACAACTGATAGTGCAGTCTCACTCATTATCTAGGTCAATGATTTTGCGTTTTCAGTGTTTATAACATAGATGAGACCTCTCTGCTAAGCAGGCACGATATGGCAAGCTTTGATATCAACTCAATAAGTTGATCAAACGGAGTCAGATTTATGTATGATTAATTTATCCTTTCAGACTCGAATTTACCTTTGACCTTGTTCAACTAGGAGTCAGATTATGGCAAAAGTCTACACGAATGAAGACCCTCACTTCACAGATTTCAGTAATGGGAGCTGGCATGATCAATAGGCAGGCTTACCTTCAAATACCACGGTTGCAAAATATTTATTCATTGCTCTAAACTAATATTCACATCTGACCTTATTTGATCATTGGCCAAATCATGTCGCAAATCAGTGGAGGGAACCCCTCATCCTGCGTATTCCATATGTGGAAACTTGTATGCACCATGAAATAGCTCACCCTCGAATATCTTAGATGTACACAATTTATCTAACGCTCAAATAACCATTAGAGCTTCATAGAGGCAATGCCTATAAATACGACTACTCGCAGCCCATTGGCGCGCACTTCTATACCTTATGTGCTCACGTCCACATCGTATCACGGCATCTCTCAATACAAGTATCCAATATTATTTAGTACTATCTCATTGTACTACCTCAACTCGTGTAAATTCTTCAAGTGTGACGAGACCCATATTTCAACTATTATATCAAAGGATTAATAAATCTCCAGTTATATTTACTCACCGACTACAAGTTCCTGGATTCGAACCTACCGCCAAATTGGCACAATAACGCCATCTAACTGACCACAGCTCAGACCACAGGGTCGTAACATATTTACTACGCCTATATCGGCGGAGTCATAAATATAGGTGTAGTAAATACTCGGCTTTTGCACAAAATCTAGCGGATTGAAACCACCGTACTTATCTCGGCCTCCTTTTAGGCCCTCGACAGAAAGTGCGCATTTGCTCTTTTTCCCCCTTTTTTCCCCGTGGAAGTAGCGCCATTGCGCGCTCGTGGCGGCGACTGCAACTACAGCGCCCATGCTTATACACGGGAGAAAAAGTGGAGAAAAGAGCAAATGCGCACTTTCTGTCGAGGCCCTTAGGGACCTTTAAAATACAGTAGAGCTCGTGATAACGGACACCTACGATCATAAAGAAAGGTCTGGCCACTCCGCAAGGCGCACGAGTTGCTCAGGTGATAGTCGTCTTGTCCCAATAAAGGCCGCCTCGGGGGAAGTGATCTGATTGGCTGAAAAAAACAGCAGCTAGCGATTTATAAACTTCAATATTAACAACAGCACAGCGATGTGTTATGAATCTTCAACCGCCGGACAACCATCAACCTGGAGCAAATGTCTGCTCCAATTTGTTGTTTTTTTCAGCCAATCAGATCGCCTCCTTCGAGGCGGCCATATTGGCGAAAGTCGACTGCGGTGGCATCACCCGAGCAACGCGCGCGCCCC
This sequence comes from Eretmocerus hayati, assembly GCA_029851415.1. NCBI lineage: Eukaryota > Metazoa > Arthropoda > Insecta > Hymenoptera > Aphelinidae > Eretmocerus > Eretmocerus hayati. The sequence continues at coordinate 134,238,240 of CM056742.1, read as the reverse complement.
ATGGAGTGACCAGACCTGTCTTTATGATCGTGCGGACACCTCTACATAGAGTACATCTTTAGTTAACAAACGATCACACGCCGAACCGAATAATTGCATTGTTTCTTATTGACATAAAACCTCTCATTAGAAGACCCTCTCCTTCACAGACGCGGACACTCAAAATCGACCTGTAACGGGCGATCACGAACACTTTTTTCTGTTGAAATATGCCGAGGGAATCAGTATTTGTAACACTTCCCTGACGATCTCAAGGAACCGAGCCATCTGGTATCTCATGAAATTAAAAATCAGAGTTAAGCGCACGGTCGATAAAGAGCGTACGAGACTCCTGAACTTATTTAACGGCAAGGTCGCACGGATGCTACAAATAAGCTCAAACTGGTTGACCCTTGGCGAAAAAGTTAAAATTATCGAATATGTTGAACGAGAAAAGTTGAGATTTTGAAAAGCAGCAGAAAAGTTTCCAATTAGCAAGACTCAAGTGAGTGACATAATAAAAGATTGAGATGGAATTTTGAATATTTCATTGCAGAATCGAAACATGAGCAGTGATACTAAGATGCCTAAAACTGATTCATGTCACACGAGGCCCTCCTCGGCCTGAAAACCGCGATCGTGGTGCCATCTCACGGCCAAATTGGTTATTGTAAATGTAAGAGCAACCATACAAAAAGTTTCATAAAAGGTGCAAATTTGAGCTCATGAAGTTGTGGCAAAGTATTTCATTATTTGAAAGAATTTCACCATAACTCTAGTAGCTCAATTTTGCAGCGATATCGATGAAACTTTTTTTTAAATGTGTCGGAAAATTCTCCACGCATGGGTAAATATCGCACTCCGTTCTCCGTTGTTGAGTTTATTTCACGTTTACAATGAAACAGTTTGATCGCAAGATGGCACCACGATCGCTGTTTTGAGACTAGAGAGCGCCCTCGAGCCGTTTTTTTATTAATTTATTCTTATCTTTCGTTCATTCAAGCCGGTAGAGACTGTGGGTAGAGTTCGACCCGAGGAGACTTGGGCACCCACCGACTACAGCCCCTTTCCGGAGGACACCAATCCGGAGGTTATAGTCCCATAGTAAGGAAGAAAGAATAAAATAGAGAGTCGAATATTCGGGGTGTCAGGCCTGACTGTGGCGCCACCACCGGGTATTTCGCGAACTGCCCGACTGCCAACATCTGACGTTCAAATTTCGGCGCGCTACTCAAACTGTATGAGCAAAGTCGGCAAAATGTATTATTTCAAGTACCCGTTATAGGAAATGGACAGCAAAAGTTATTTCTATTGTCAGATACTTGAAATGAGACATTTTGCCGACTTTGTTAACATAGTGTACCTATGTTAACAAAGTCGGCAAAATGTCTTCGACGCGCTACTGAAACTGTACGTTTCAGTAGCGCGTCGAAGTTTTAAAGACAAATGTTGGCAGTCGGACAGTTCGCGAAATATCCGGTGGTGGCACCAAAGTCAGGGCTGACGCCTCGAATATGTAGGGGAAAGATACGAAGGAGTTTGCGATGAAGCGAGAGTCCTGATTCGGCCCAAATTGTGTGCTACTTTATTAGGACTCATTTGTACAGAATGCGAACGAAATGGAAAAAAATTTGAAATGTGACTCGAATGGCCTGTTTGAAAATAATGGCATATATGACTCAAATGCTCACTATTAATTTGTGCTGGAGCTGGAGACTGGGATAGGATTAAGGTCCGCGACAGTTCAATATTTGACCACCTAGCGCGTTCTCTCGTGGTATTGTGGCGCTGTAGTCAGGGTTGACACCTTGAATCGGTATACCAAGGCCATGTATTTCTATACGGCGAGAGCGATAAGAGAATTTACAGAAAAATTCACGTTACAATGACAATTCAACCAGGATATCGATAGCCAATGCGAAGTGTCAAAATGTCAGTATCAATCTATCAAAAATCTTGGATCGCACCCTTGGCAGGGATTTAACTTTTATATCCCGGGTACCCGGCTTTCGCCTTCACCTCGGTTGCGCCGATGTGCGTGGGGCAGGGATACGTCCTGCCAGCGCGTTGGTTTGGAGGACAGCCACCGCCGAACCACAAGTGGTTCAGCAATGACTCGATCCTCCTCCTCAACTACCGAATTCCGGGCTCGGCCCCCAGCACAAGGCCGATGCCCACCTCTCGTGGGGGGGGGGGGGGCTCGTCTAGTCTTTCTGAGAGCCCAGGGAGTCCGGCGGGATGATGGATAAGTCTTCCAGGCTCACATTGTTATCGCCCGGGGACGATTCCAATGCGAGTTCCTAGACTCACCCAGTCCCGTGGTGCCGGATGGAGATGTGCGGTCTCCACGCTCCGGCGGGCGCTACTGACTGGGACCGGGAGCTCGTCAGACTCCAGTGATGAGGCACCACGTGCCCCAACCCTCCTTGCTGGTGCACCCTTGGCAGCATAAAAGCGCTAACCCGAGGTTGGCGAATTTACACTGGAGTAGTAAATTCACTCCGCTTAACGGTGGTCGCTTGCATTACCTCCGCTGATATTAGCGATTATGTTGACATTCTTTTACAGCATGTGCAAGATCTGAGGTAAGAGTGATACAGCCATGCAGGAGCTCGTCACAAACTTTGGAATTTAGAAATTATCCGCAAAAATCGAGAAAAATAATCATTATTCTCACAATCTAAACCCCTTGTGGAATTTCATACAAATAAATGAAAAATGATTTTTCATCGAAATAATCATATCAACCTGATTGAATGATGTATTTTCTGAATCATATTTGTCAAACTACTTACTCTTGCTAACAAATTGATAGTCACAGAAAATGTCCGATTCAGCATACGCTACACGTATAAAATTGCTGCAGGGTTGTGTTTCATTACGCATCCCCATGTCGAGAATCTGAAAAGTTAAACATCACTCATTGGCTCGAAAGTGGATCATATTATAATGAGGAATTTTATGGTCCAATTACAAGAGTTTGACATGAGTTATCTAGAAAAATCAACTCACTATTGAGGAATTTCAAGGATATCAGTCCAACAAGACATTCGATACCACCTAGTAAGTTATGCGAGGCTAAATTCACCATCTTGATAGCCTCTGGTCGTCCAAAATAGTCGAAACTTTCGGTTTCGGGTTCAAACTCATCACAAAAACCGTATTTCTAGGGAATAGGAAATAAAAAGAGTAGCGGCGAGCGCCTCTTCTGATTAGTGGCCTCAGGATCACAGTTGTCGATAAGCCATTGAAAAAAGTCTGTCTACCGAACGTTTCGTCGCGTCGATGTCTCTCTTCAGATTTACTATATAATATACCCACTTGCAGCACTCAACGAGCGCCTCTCGTGAATTTTCATAAGCTCGATATTTGCATTTGAAACGAACTCGTTGTGTGAGCTTATGCAATTCGAATTCTCATGGGCGAGAAAAGCCCGACGAAAAAAAAGAAAGACAGATCTCCTCACGCTTTTAAAATTTGCGGTTCTCACCGGTTTCTCGCATCAGAAACGAAAGCATCGTTAACCCAAAGAGAACCTTTCAAAAATTCGTAAAGGCTCATTGTATATTCTTTCTTCTCTTTGTCCTTTAATTGCGCTCAGTTTGGGGTCGAGCTCAGAGCGCCGACTCGATCCTAATGTGAATGTTTTATTTTTTCCCCTTTATAACTCATTTTTCCTTAATATTGTCATTTTCAGGAGTTGACAATTTCTCTACATAAGTTTTGAGTGAAGCCACAGGTATCGGATGCATACGGGCCATAATGCCTCATTTAATTGGCGACGGCTGCAAATTAATGCGCCAACTGATAATCATTTGTGACATAAAATTGACGATTTACTACTAACCCGCTTTTGAGGATCAGCGTTGCGATGAGCAGGTGGTGTCTATCCATCCGATTGAAATTTGTGCAAAGTTTCCTCGTGATATGGGATAGCGGTATGTTTCCAGGGCTAGTTTTACCTCCTCTATTTTGATTTTGTGTTATTTACACGTTTTATGCAGCAAGTCCATCGAACAATATCCTGTATTTGTGATGTGTTTTTCAACAAAAGAAATGATAGGAATTTCCATTCGTTAGAGAACTTTATCACGTCTCAACATTCCTGGAAAATTTGAAATTCTGGGGAAATATTGATGAAGTAACAAGTGTGAGCGCAAATGGGAATTTCAAATCTTCAGGAATACTTTCTTCACGAATGAACTCGTGTCGGTAAATTGAAAAGGCTGAAGGCTAAGGCAAAGCACGTCCAATTTGAGATATCGTCACAGCAAAGAAAGTTGACCTCAGAAAAATTTTTGCCAATGGATGAGTGAACTGATGGGAGCGAAGCCAAGACATCCGTGGAGCAATAGTATATCAGCAACGGCACGTGAGCAATGAAAGAAGCAAGTAGCACATTGTCACAACAAAGAAACCAATATTGCGTCCTCGTACTGATGCATGCACACCACGGTGAACTGGCTTGGTCCACACCTACCTATATAACGTATCTCAGGCACGTGAGTACACAGAGGCATTATTGATCGTGCAGACGTAAAAAGTCTTTGTGTATCGCACTCTGCAATAGAGTCCATATGGAGGAGCACATACTCGTGATGGAGCCGAACGAGCCATCAAGTGCTTTCCAAGCATCAGACTCTCTCTTTGGGTGACATACCCTATCGATCCCCTTGAACTCTCTCTGATTCTTGGTGCATTGTGTCCATAAATGCGTTTGTGCTTATCTGCGATGTTCTGCAGACGTATAAGTGAACAATAAGCTGATCGAGAGGGCCAAACGGTCGTGAAATCATCGCTTTTCTTCTTTCTTACCCATTATCTCGTCTATACCTTCTGATGCTCTAATCGCTTAATCGGGAGATAGTTTCAACAACCATCTTCAGTTTTGTCAATGTAGAGCTCTTCGAGGAGTGTGAGATACACGTGATTCAATAGAAAATTATAAAATTCCGGGTTATTATTTATTCGAAACCAAATGAAATATTTAGCCCACGATTTTGACTTGCGAGCTCATCTTAGACTTTAGTTCGGATTTCATCGACCTGGGAATGGTCAGGCGACGTTTTTTGAACACTGTCTTACCAATTAACTTCAACATTTGATCGATCAATATTCTATTGCCATAGCTTTGAACATGCACCATACACCGGCTTGAAGGGCTGTGACGCCCCTGGCTTTGAATAACGATACATTCTCAGAAGATACGAATTGCACCATGCCAAAAAGTTTATTTAGCATTTTACGTAATTATACACCGCGATAACTCGCTTTCATCCATGTCGATTTTATTGTCTATTCATTGAGTACGCAAGGGAAACTTTCGTACGTTCTAAGGAGGTTCAGCCGGTTCAGGTCACCTACCTACTTTCGTTGAGGGCGATTCACCCTCAACTCGTATCATTCAACCACTCACCTACTCGTGAATCCTTTGCACAACAAATGAGCAAAACCCTTATTACAGTCTGTAAAAAAATCTTCAGAATAATTGGATTTCTTCAATTATTCTCAAATAAATTCATTCAATTTTTTCAGCGAAATAACTAATTGGGTGAGCTCGGTTAAAAATATTCGTACATATATTGAAAATTCCGATGGGAAAACTACTCTAAAATTGTTAGAAATTCATCAATCTTAGAATCTCCCTGTCTATAAAAACTTGATAGTTCTGGTACGATATATTTCACGAAATTCAATCTGCCATTTACAAAGATTTATTTTACAAAGATCCGCCAAGGCGTGCGGTTGAAAGCCTACATTTGTGAGTCTGTCAGTGAGGTTGAGGGTACGCAAAAAAAGTAAACGACAAAGTCCTGCCAATTTGCGACCTAGTCCACTTTACCTCGCTTCCGCGCTCGCTGATGCTGGATCTCAATATACTCTAAAGTCCAAAGATCTTTCTTTTCGGGCATCTCTGGCACAATCGTGTGCACAAATATATCTCTATGGCACAAATACACCGCATCTCTTGCAACTCCAAACTTGTTTCACAAAAGAACATCAGCTCCCTTCGCTCTCCTGCCTCTTCATTCGCACAAACTGCGAATTGAGAAGCTCAGACGCAACCCACAGAAAGAGAAGAATGAGAAAAGAATGGAATACAGTACAAACTCATACATACTAGCATCCATATAGTCTGGGCGCCCACCGAGGCTCCCGTGGCCAACTCAATTCCCCCGGAAAATCTTTACGTTATTTTATGTATTTCGATGCGCTGAATCGATTTTTCGAGGTCGCTTTCCCGAATTCCGAACACCTTTTTTGTTATTAACAATTTTGTGTGCAAAATTGCGGTTTTTTGCCGATATCTCGAGTTATATGCATTTCCCGGGAAAGCTTCATCGGATCAAAGTTGTAGATCGTGGAATTTCCCACAAAAAAGGTCCTCACAAGTTTCCTGGGAAATGAAAACTCCGCCCAGAAAGTGCGCGAAAAGCGCTCGGCGCGGTTAACATGCGTTTAAATGGGGCCGTCAACAGTGCGCTGTTGGATGCACCGCCGTTTCGACAGTTTTCATTTTCTGGCAAAGCGACCAGGCTCATGTTATAGAGGAAGAATTCTTCTTTGATATGGTATAGATTAGATATAAAAGGAATCGAATACCTTCGAACTTTTCACAGGACGAAAAAAAAATCGACCGTTGGCCTTGTAGACTTTCTAAAGCAAGTGCGCGTATACTGTGCGCGCGCGCGTGTGTGTGTGTGTGTGTGTGAGCGACAAGCTAATCTCATTCTCTCGCATCTGAAACCGCTGTGTCGACTCTCAGCATGACTATATAGACTACACTCTGCATTTTCATCAATTAACAATTTTCATTTGTCATTAACAATTCTAATAACGAGTTACTTGGCTTTTTGGCATCATCAATCGTCACACGCGTTTAAGTATATCAAAACCATCTTTGCTCTTTCCACCGAATACATTATTTATGGTTGATCATCATGTTCATGAGAATCTAGAATTACTTTCATGGTTTCGGAAGTGAGCTTTTTCGATTAATAATCGTAACCTCGGTACGCAAAGAGGTTCTGATCTCAAGTTACTCGGTTTTCCAGCCGTTAAAGAGAAGTCGTAGATCATTTTTATAACAATCAATGTTCCCTCCTTGGGCCTTCTCAAAATATTTCAGTTCTGAATCGGTGTTCAAAAATCTTCTGCAATCTTCTCCATTCAGTCCCATTTTCTATAAGAAGTCTGCTGATATGATTGAGCAACAGCAATGCCATGAGCTGTGACCCATCTTGGTCTTCCCTAGATTCACACGCGTACAATGACGACAATTTTTGAAATAACTAAAAATCCAACAAGTTCTCTCTTCCAGCATTTTTAGTGAAGCGAATGAGTAGCTCGACGAATCAATGGGATTTTTCCATTCATGAAATGTGTGTCGCCAAAGCAAGGCGTTTACGAGCCTGACGAGAATTTTTTTTGCTCGAGTTTATGAGCAGAATCGGTGCGTTTGCGGCGCTCTCGCGGGACAAGCCTCGTAGTTTATGATCTCAAAAAACTCTTTCTACAGGCCACTGTTCTCGAACATTTCCCTTTCGATCAACCAATGAGAGCATGATATTGTTAGAAAATATGTTCTTGATCCCTCCACCCTCAACAGCTCTTGCCTTCGGAGAGCAGAAAGCCACGTAATATGCGGCAGTCTTGTACAAAATTTCGTCGGAGCACCTACGACAAAATCGCGATTCTTGAGTGAACCAGCTCTCATCATGTTCGAATCTACTTGTATTTTCTGCGAAAGAGGTAAAAAATTAACGAAAACGGTATCTGGTTGCGCCAAAGTACGATGGGCTGCAAATATCCGTAGAGATTCGATCCTAGAGAAGCTTAAACTGTTGAAATCAGATGAACTTTTTTCATATCACTTGTCGAGTGATTGTTACAAGCAATACACTCATGCAAGTAAAGTGCTTCAAGTGCAGCATAAACAAAAAACTCCAGTGTGTCCAGTTGTTGAGGATAGTAATTCAACGAATCAAAACTCGAAGAGAGCTTGCGCTACTGAAAAAGTAACGCGCTCGAAAGTTAGTGTACCTAGTGTGGTTGAAAATAGAAAAAAGTGTGTGTTTTGTGGGTCACCATATCATTCCAAAGATCGAAAACTCTTTCGTATCAGTGAACAAAAACGGGCCCAACGTTTTTTTGATTTGACCAGGCGAAGACAAGATAATGTTTTTGTTCGGACTTCACATGTGCTGGATGTGCCAGGTGTGTTTGCAGCTGATATATATTACCACAAATACTGCATGCGTGATTATGAGTACCAAAGTGAGACTCATGAAAAAGTTGCAAATGATGCAGCGAACGCACAGATTGATATAGCTATGGATACTAATGATGTGAGAAGCCCTGCTCTCACGTCTACAGAAGCGATCGCTTTTATTGTCAACGGTATTGTATCAATGCTGGATAAGGGTAAAGTTTCCACATTATCCGGAATTCGAGATCAGGTGAATCAACTTCTTTCGTCTGGAAAAGTCGTGCGAAACAGGGACATAAAGCAATATTTAATCAATACATTCGGGGAGAGTATTGAGTATTCTACTCCTTCGAATAAGAATAAAAGTGCTCTCTTCTATAGCTCTGAAGTTTCACTTGACAAGGTGGTAGAGCGTCTACATCCAAAAAATATATTGAAGGAAAGTGGAATTCTAGTCAGAGAATTGATGCGAGAAGTTGATTTTGGTCTGGAAGACCGATTTAACGACGTTGCGGATCTTCAACATTCCTACGAGAACACCTCAATCCCAGATGGGATGGTTGCTCTTTTCAGTGGAATGTTCAATATACCTGAGAATAAGCTATGTGATGATGAGATTGTACCTCACGGAACTAGTCAAGAAGCGCTTGATCGCAAAAAGTTGAAAATCAAATCATTATTTCAAACAATGTTTTTCATTCTGAAGAATGGTCGGGAGAAAACTCCTTTACAAGTCATGAATGGAATCGCTTTGCATGCTACGTGCAAAAGTAAGACCCTTATCGATAGTCTAAACCACTTAGGATTGAGTATATCTTATGACGAAATTTTAAGGATTAGGAATGGTTTGGCTCTTTACACACTTGAATTGAATGCACGAGGCATCCCATTACCTAACCACTTGAAAAGATTTATATTCACTGTACTAGCTTTCGATAATTTCGATTGGAATGAATGGATCACATCGGGAATGTATTCAACACACGATACAGTCTCAGTGGGATTCCAAGAACGCTCAAATGACATTCAACGCAAACCACGTATTTCCGAAACTTCAGTGAACCAGCGATCGAGATCATTCGATGTGAACCTATCTTGCCAGGAGTTGAAAACGTTCCATAAGCCTCCTGGGAAAATAACTCTCCCACCTGATTTCCAGATAGATGTTCTTATTACTCCAGAAATGTTTGATCAGCTGAATAGTGATGATTTCACTTGGAATCTAAGTCGTATGTCGGTCGATGATGGTGCACTTGTCGTAAGCCAACGTGATGGGGAAAATTCCGAATCTGAGCGACTTCAGACGGTGCCATCTTGGTCGGCATACTTCTCTGTGGTTTACGATGATAATCAGAAACTTCAAACAACCGCGTTTCTGCCAATATTGCCACATCCGGTTACTGAATATTCAACAGTGTACACAGCTATGTGTAATTTCGTGGACATCTTGCATCAATTGGATCAACAGCATTTACCCATTACTTGCGATGAAGGTGTTTATCGTATCGCTCGTCACATTCAGTTACAAATGCCAGAAAAGTTCGGCAGATTGATCTTCATCCTTGGAAGCTTGCACATGGCAAAAGTGTTGCAATCTTGCATTGGGAAATACCTTTCTGAGAGTGGAGCAAATCACATCTTAGTAGAGACTGAATCGTTTGGAGTGAACGCAGTAGAACATGTTTTGGGCGGATCGGACTATGCACGGGCAATGAAAGGTTTTGATTTGCTTGCAGAAGCTTTAACGCGACTTCAAATAGAAGCTTTTTTCAAGGATAATGATCCAAGTAAATATGAAGATGAGCTCTCTACAATCCAAGCTCTTCAAGATGCATTCACTGAGGGAAATACGTCTGAATGTAAGTCCTTACATGAAATTTTCGTCAATAATGCTGGTGGCTTGTTGCAAGATTTCCAGAAATTTATTTCAATCCGACGAGAGCAGTCACCAGCATTCAAGTACTGGGATAACTTCTTGAGGCTGCATAGGTTGCTAAAAAACTTGACTCGCGCTGATCGCTCGGCTAATTGGGACTTGTATGCTCACTGTGTTAAACTATGTCTTCCAATCTTCCTCATTTTCGATCGAACGAACTATTCACGTTGGTTGCCTCTTTATTATCATGATATATCGACGTTGCAACAGTATGCACCAGAAGTGTATAAGGAGTTCAAATCGGGCAAATTTGTCAATAAAAGAAATAACACCCCCTTCACATCTGTTGGCTATGACCATGGATTGGAATCTTCTCACATTCTGGCTCTAAAAGGCAAAGCAGGTGCTATTGGTTGCACAAGAAACAAAAATTATATGACATCTTGGAATTTGATTTTCCATGAAATTCAAGCTATTAACAACTATTATCGGACCATCACAAATACAAAAACTGAAAATGATGAGCTTCGAGTCCATCATGAGTCCAGTCCAACAGTCTCACAGCGCACAGAAAGAGAGGTCATGAACATCATAGTGTATATCAACTCCCATAACAGCAATCCATTCAAAGAGGGCACCCATCCCCTCATCAACATCGCTACTAAAGAGTTAGCCACCACCAAAGCGACAGAACAACTTTTGAATATTTTCAACAACGCCTGTGAATATTGGGAAGATTTTTGCCACAAGAGATTCATTGACAAATCTATGAGCATCTCTGATCCGATATCCAGGTTCGGTCTTCCAAATCTAACATCTCTTGCCAAAGGAAATTCAAGACCTCAATCTAAATCGAAGAATGAGAAAGAAATTAAGGCAGCACACAAGATCCTGGAGATTGCCAAAGAGAGGAACTATGATCTTCGCAGACTATTTTCATTCAAATTAACCCACGAAGACTTACTGTTCGACCGAGATGGGTCAATGAAGAAATATAAATCCAAGAGTGATCTTATCAAAGTATTAGAGAAAAATTTCAAAGTAGAGAATTTTCAAGAATGTCCGAATTTGGACGGATTCTCTCTCATGGTCGATGTAATGTTACAATGCCGACAGTTGAAATTGAAAGAGATGAGAACATTCAAAGATTTTTCTGAGGCTTTTTGTAAGAGGATCTCTCATTTTTCCAATAGAGGAGTGACAAGGATTGATCTCATATTTGATTCATACAACGAAAAGTCCTTGAAAACAGGAGAAAGATTAGATCGATATCAAAAAGGAGCTATAGATATTCAAATAATCGATGAGTTGGTACCGTGTCCAAAACAAGGTGACCTTTTCTGGGGGTCAAGCGGCAATAAAATGAAGTTACAAGCCTTTCTTCGCAACTACTGCTTGGCAAAAGCTGAAGAAATTTGGCCAGGAGTACAGGTAATATGCAGTGCCACGATGGATTTGCCCAGTGAATCTTTGAACGATTCTGATCTGAAGATTCTACAGAATAATCGTATCGAAGAGGCTGATTCAAGACTGATCTTGCATGTGTTTCATGCATGTTCGTTGGGTGTTGAAAAAATTCTGGTCAAATCGTCCGACACTGACATTGTAGTTTTACTACTACATTATTGGTCTACATTCGAAGAGCAGGGTTTGAAGGTGATTGTTTCTATCGATTCAATTCGGTCTAATGAAAATGTGCCATCTCACGATCATATTATATTTTAGGAGATTTGGATGACAATTGGAGCTGGTGCAAAGAAAAGGTATCTGGCACTTCATGATTTAGCCATAAAATGTGGCCGTAAACTTTGTTCAGTACTTGTGCCCTTACACCACTTGACCGGTGCAGACTACACCAGCAAAGTTGGAACTAAACGTGGAGCTCTGGAAGCTAGTCCTGACGCTCATTTGGCAACGTTTGCCCAAGGTATGCCTCACTTATTCTAAGCAGTCAGCTTAAGGGCCATGAATTGAGTTGAGATGGAACCGTATTTTACATTGTAATACTCTCTTGAACTTCCATAGGATTATTAGAATCAGAGGTTGCAAGTTCTCTTCAGCACGCAGAGGAATATCTGGTCCGAGTTCTCAAGAAAAATAGCCCTTGCTCAACTTTCGATGAGCTTCGTTATCATCTTTATCACTTTGGAAATGTGGTCTCTATTCAAGATCTTCCACCAACGAGTGAATCCATAAGATACCATATATTGAGAGCATTTTTTGTTACCTATGAACAGATTAATATACTTCGAGAGAACCATATTTGTCTGAACCCACTCGAATTTGGTTATGCAGGGGACGATGGTGAATTCTACCCAAGAAAAGTCAAGTCGTTATTTCCTCCAGTTCATGAACTCACTCCAAATTGCACTTGCTTAAAATGTTCGACTAAACTTTGTACTTGTAGATCGTTAGGATTACCTTGCATATCTTTCTGCTCATGTAAATCACTAGATTCTTGTAAGAACATTTTGTGATGCATTTTGGAACATTATGTGGAGAAAATACCAACCACCTAGGTGAGATTCACAATCTATTTTTTTAATTACCTTGACTCGTCCACAATTCATTGCACTTTTCATAGATGCGTAGCCAAATTTTTTTTGACGTGAGACGAAATACAGTCACGAATTCATTGAACTCCAACGTTCTGTCAATCAGACAAACGAAAATACCCGTATAATCGTAGCCGACGCTATGGGTGTAGATAAATTGCAGTTGCGCTTTCAGTCTGTTCGGCTTCTTGATTAAACTACGCTAAAAGTTGGATACTTTTACCAAAATCATGCGCAGAGTTGCATTGTCTTACATGTCCGAAAATATATTAGTTATCAAGATCAACCGGGTAACAAAAGCATAACGACCATGTATCTTTTCGAATATCCCGCCCGCGCCATCCAAATTATGGCATCTTCTACACATTTTTGCATATAACTTCAATTTTCCACGGAAAATTTGGTGGGATTTCAGCAGGACAAATCACTTAATTTGTGAATACGGTTTTGATATCCTTGAACGCGTGTGACGATTGATGATGCCAAAAAGCCAAGTAACTCGTTATTAGAATTGTTAATGACAAATGAAAATTGTTAATTGATGAAAATGCAGAGTGTAGTCTATATAGTCATGCTGAGAGTCGACACAGCGGTTTCAGATGCGAGAGAATGAGATTATAGCTTGTCGCTCACACACACACACACACACGCGCGCGCGCACAGTATACGCGCACTTGCTTTAGAAAGTCTACAAGGCCAACGGTCGATTTTTTTTTCGTCCTGTGAAAAGTTCGAAGGTATTCGATTCCTTTTATATCTAATCTATACCATATCAAAGAAGAATTCTTCCTCTATAACATGAGCCTGGTCGCTTTGCCAGAAAATGAAAACTGTCGAAACGGCGGTGCATCCAACAGCGCACTGTTGACGGCCCCATTTAAACGCATGTTAACCGCGCCGAGCGCTTTTCGCGCACTTTCTGGGCGGAGTTTTCATTTCCCAGGAAACTTGTGAGGACCTTTTTTGTGGGAAAGTCCACGATCTACAACTTTGATCCGATGAAGCTTTCCCGGGAAATGCATATAACTCGAGATATCGGCAAAAAACCGCAATTTTGCACACAAAATTGTTAATAACAAAAAAGGTGTTCGGAATTCGGGAAAGCGACCTCGAAAAATCGATTCAGCGCATCGAAATACATAAAATAACGTTAAGATTTTCCGGGGGAATTGAGTTGGCCACGGGAGCCTCGGTGGGCGCCCAGACTAATACGTGTATGTACATGTTAAACTTATACGTTTGCCGGAGCCACCTTCCTTTTTTCCCCGTTTCTCCCTCTACGGTATTATGTGTTATATAGCAGTTCTTACGATTCTTATCTGACTTGGTAAAAGCTCTGTAATTTTGTCATTTTTCAATTTTCTCCGCGGGAGCTGCGGCCACACATACATACGACTCAATTGGCCTCGCGTATATATATATCTCAAGAAAGATATCGCGAGCGCGTGAGCAACGCGCCAGTGGACTATTAGCTTCGCTAAATGTTTGCGCCTCGTGGCTAACCCTCGGCTTGCTTCCGCCCCTTTACTGATCAAGATTGCAAGATTTGCACTTGGAATTTCAAGTTTTATCTAGCCCTGATCTGATGGATTATCGCAGACCTTCAGGGCGTGATAATTGTATAGGAAAGGATAAATGGGCTTTTCAGCGAACACAATCAATCATTTGATCTACGAAGCCCTTATTTCGGAAATAGTCATCAATCTTACTCTCTTGGAATTCGTGATCAAATCGTGAAACTGATCCACAGAGTTCATTGCCATTTTTCCTGAGATTTTTCGAACTTACAATAGTAATACAAATGTAAATCTTCGCACTAGTGTATCACTTCTTATTGATGAAGTATTACTGTTAATTGTTTTATTTTGAGATAGTTATGACTCAACATTTGCTAGTAAAAGTACTGTTCCATCTCGTGCAATAAATAAGTGTAAAATGGCCAATTTTTGACAGTAGAAGGATTAAAATTGATAACATTTTGCCGAAGAATACAGCGTTTTCACTCGTACTGTTAGATGTGAAACAATCTGTCAGAGAATTTTTTTAAAAATCTCAGAAAGGCTGATAAAATCTTGCCAATACCTTCTGAAATCATCATTTTCATTCTCGAATGACGAAAATTTACTTTACAGATTTCATGATAAACGGGCTATAGACTCAAGCTCAGCGTAACCAGTTTTTACCCTCATCAGGGCTACAAAGCTCAGCTCTCGTTTTGTGACGGTAATCATTTTCCCCAACTCGAATAAGTCGGCTTTCGAGGCTAAAATTGAGAATCCGTATCGGGAGGACGAATCGCAGACTTTGATACTCTGTATAAGTCCACGTCAACCCGTAAACTTTGCCCTTAGATACGCTCGAGGCAGTCTAGAATCAGCAGCTTTCGTCGTGCTCATCATCACAAAAGCGCTCGCGATGCGAGACATCTCGGGCGCGCGAACAATGCCGCGCATCGGCCGCATTTATACTCGTTGCTCATATATACTCTCTAGATAGACTATAGTGCGGCCAACGACGCTGATTTCGCCAATGAAAGGAGCGAAAAGGGCCTTCCTTTGCTTGCGGCGGAATCCCTCTCTCAAAAATCGATCAGACGCGTCATGTGCATTGGCCTGCGCGCAAGTATAACTCTAAGCTAGCTATACTTGGTACTGCTCTTGTCAAACTTGCGTTTCTCACTCAGTAATAGAGACTATAACGAGGATTATAAGTATGAAGCAGCTCGCAGGTATATAAATTGGGAAGAGAAAAAAACATACTCGCGTTAGAAACCGTTGCAATGTCGTCACAGCCTCCGGGTATATCAATGCGGGCAATGATATGTGCGTGCTTGCAAAGCTGCACCTGGACCCTCGAGTTGGACCCTGGGGCCCGCAGATTTTTCTCTTTAGTCTTTTGCCACGCGCCAGAATTTTTGTTACATGTACATCGTCGTTGGAGAACCGAAATAAAATCGATTTGACTGGTGAAGCAAGGTACGAGATATCGAAAATTGTATTGCATCGAAATGCCTCGCACGATGTGTGACACATCAGTCGTGACTTGGGTGGGATGCGAAACAACGCTTGGGGCATCATTTCCAAGTTATCTGTATTCTTTAAGCTTGGGTTTGAGTCCTACTGCAAGTTCAAATTCTACTTGGCGTATGCAAGGATCTCATCGGCGGAATTCATAAAAAGCCTAGAGTTTTGTAAGAACTAAGACGAAAAAGACATAAAGAATGCCGTGTTTGTTGAAAATCCCATTTTCAAGGATTGCGTTAGACCAAAATATTTCGCGCCTCGAAAAGGGCCATTTCATCAGATAATTAATAGCCTGGCATGAAGAAGGTCGTTAACTCAGCACTGATGAAAAACTATTTAGGATAATTGATACGTTCATCATTCAGCACTCATAATACCATATTGCACACACGATGTTTCGTGTGATGGACATCAAATCACTATGAGCATTGTAATGAATTTCAATAACTCTGTTATTGTTCAGGCCATGACAAGAAACTTTATTTCTGTAATGACTGGACAATGAATTTGTGATGTAGTTGTTTTGTGATGTTCCCGTTCTCACAGAAAATAGTGCTGAATTGGCATCACAAGTTTCCCGTCACGACCCGAACATCATAATGCAAATTTATTTTCACGTCATCATAGAAAACAGTACTGGATTGACATCACAAATTTCTCGTCATAACCTGAGAATCACAAGAAAACATCGCAAATTCATTGGCAAGTCATTGCAGAAATTAGTGCTGAGTTGAAATTACAAGTTTCTTGTCATGACCTGAGCATCACAAAAAACATTACAAAGTTATTGGGATTCATTACAATGTTCATCGTGATGTTCATCACACCAGACATCGTGATGTAAATTGTCCATTACAAGTTTTTTTTTTCAATAGGGATAGCAGTAGTTGCCATTTCCATAATCAATTTCATACTTATATATCTACTACAAAAAGCGTTTGAATGCTAATAAAATTTCATCTATCTCATGTATGTGTCGATTCATCATTTCTTGTCGCAGATATATATCTTTCATGCGGTCAGCGTCTAAATAAATCAATGACGAGACAAATCGTTTACAAGACATGTAATATTGCACCCTTCACACGGGGTATTCGATACGATATGTGATTTCATAAAAAGCACAGTATATTCGAGAGCACGTGTATAGATCTGAGTCTTCGCAAAAGTCACATGAGCCAAAGCCACCCTTTTCTCGGTATAATTGAACGATATGAGAATAAGTATAAGATGAAGGCACTATATCCTGCTTCGAATTCGTCATGCAATCGGTATAATGTATCAGAATCACTGAGATAAGAAAGCATTACCTCATTAAATTTGCATAGGCGGCGAAAAATGAAACAAGAGTCGAAGAAATGTACAAATGATAGCTCACGTACTTATTGCTCGCATTTCTTCAAGTATTATTGCCTTTTCTCTGAATATTACAATGAGCCGTAAATGTGCCGTATTACGTTGATTTGATTCATATTAATTTTACCAGAAGTCGTATGGTCGTGCAAGCGTGTTTGCAAGTTGGTTTGGTATCGAGTAGATTCTTTGCGAGATCCTATTATTCCTATTATATTCCCGGAGGGATCGATTTTAAAGGTTTTTCAGTTGGATCACTTCTTCTACCTGATACTTTTACGTTTTATTTGCCCGTTTTGCTGGAACTCAAACATTTCTGTAGTATCTCGGGAATGTTAATAAAATTTATGGAAATTTCTTTCAAACATTTTATTGCGTTGATTTTACATTTTCTACTTGAAAAATTTTACTGGGAATATTTTGTAACGATAGAAATTTCTTTTTTCCTTATTGGAAATGCACAGTTCTGAGGACCTTTACAGGGTTCTAATCAATTATAGATATATTGGTGATGAGGTTAATAACAGGTCATATTGAAACCAACGTATAATAAGATAATAATCATAATTCCTATAATTAATTAGCTTGTGAATATAGAGCTTAAATAAGGAGATGAACAGAAAACAGCGTTTATCAAGCATAAACCAAATCTTTTCTTTTGCACATTTTGATACACTGATAAGGAGAGGTCCAACCTTGTGGGTCATGGATTCGTCCCAAACTTCGGGAATTATTTTATTTTTTTATAAAATGGAGGTATCTAAGGGATTTAATCCTATGGGACTCCTAACCTGAGATATGGGGCCATATAGACCCATGTTGAGAAGTCGTACACATAGATATACTACCAATGCTGTAATCTCCATCGCCATATCTCAGGGTAGGAGTCCCATGGGATCAAATCCTTCAAGATACCTTCATTTTTTACCAAAAGGAGATGATTCCCAGAGTTTGAGACAAATCTAGGACCCGCAAGGTTGGACTACTCCTTGTGAGCGTAAAAGTGTACTTTGCGCACAGTTTGGCGACTTTTACTCACAGTTTTATCGAAACGTATATAATTCGATACACAAGAGTAACACCTATTTTTTGCATCCTCGTGATGATTCCGACCCTCCCATGCGGTTCGGGCCGGAAACCCATCACTCGGACGCGAAAAACAGTTTTTACACCCTTGTATCGAAATGTACTATTTCTTTGACCATACATACGGGAGTAGAGAAAAAAATCAAGGTTATTACACATATTTTAGATAAATCACACACTCTGCGCAGTGGGGTTGCATGATTACAATTTCTTTGATCGATGAAGACTGAAATCTGGAGTCACCATCTCATACTAGGTACACGTATGTTTACCAACTTCGCCCAAAACTTTGTTTGAGTTGACATAGTTTCTTAGAATTTTGTACAGATACAATAGATTCTGATATTTCCTACATGATTCAAGAGAACATAACTCAAATTTATAAATATTTACAGAATATTTACAAAGCTGAAAGTCACTCAAAAAATCAGATTTGCCCTTACAGTTGAACCAAAACTAATAAATGGTCCAGTCTCACATATGGCTTGAACACACCAGTAAAACTCCTCTCACTCTTCCTTCTTTTTTTTTTCTATTTATTTGATCTTATGATCCTATTCAAGAAAGATTTTTCACGTTTGCTCTCCTGCGATGATAAATGAATTTTGATGAGCCAATCATCGGTCGAATCCAAGGTTTTATTTATTGATATCGAGCACAAGTTCTCTAAATGACCTGATAATATTAATAGTACTCGTTGCATGGAAAAGTTGCGACACGATCGCGAGTTCAACTTAGGATATTTTTAAATGCTCAAAACAAATCAATATGTATTGTTTTTAACGGTCGTTTTTAATAAATTTCTAGCGTGAAATTGCTTTAACCAATGAGCTCATATCCTCTACTTGTCCCACATCGATGTATGTGCCAAATGCTTCAATTTTTAATGGAATTTTATTGTCTCTCTGTTTTACAATATCAATAGCACTCTTAACAAAACAAGTTTTCAGCTGTTTGCAACAACAAACCATGAGGAGCTCTAGACATTGCAAATTTTTTATGACTGATAAAATCGCGCTTGCTGAGAAATTAGTTAATGAAACATCCAACTTTCGTAAATTATTGAACAATTTTTGAATTTCTGCATCTGTCAAATTATTCATCGCAGTAAGGCTGAGAACTTTTAGCTTTGATAGGGAATTTATACTTTGAAAAATCATATCTGTGAGGTCATCATTTCTGCCAAGATTTAATCGAACCAATTTTGCACAACCCAGCACAATCTTATTTAATTGAGCGTCGTTCAGAGCAGTTCCTCTCAAGCTCAAGCTTGTTAAATTCTCGAGTCTACAAATAGCGGAAGTAAGATTCGGTCCAATTTGATCTTCTAAATTTAGTTCCAAAATTTTCAATGGTACTACGGGAGAAAATTCTAATTGATTAAATTGAGAACTGCATCCCAAGCCCACTTGGATGGCTAATGTATGTAACTTGAGAGCATTTTTCATGATTGGTTTTATGAATTGAACATCTACCGTACAATAATGAAGATGAATTTGTTCTATTTTATCCAAAGGTAAATATGTGAAACATTTTCCAATACTTTCATATCGGCATAGAGTAAGAGAACTCAAGTTCTGGTTGTTTCGAAATAATTTACTCAAGTATTCATCATCAACTTCCATTACACAACGACACAGTGACAACTCTTGTAAATTTTGGCAATGCAAAAAAGTATCAGTAATGCTATTTAGGGTTCTTGGCAATTTCTCTTTTATTCCTAGTGATTGCTCTCTCCAGCCCATTGCACAAAACACACATAGTGTACCTAAAGCCCTTGATAGATTCACTTTTGTTAAGTAATTCATACATTTAGGTAGTACTTATCTGCACAGAGGAACATTGATATCTCCTGACGGAATCTCTCCAGAATTTGTGATAGATTTAAATTCGTATTCTAGGTTCTTATCTGTCACATCAAACGAGAAAGTCACTTTCCATAACAAAAAACAAATTTTCTGCCATCTCATGCATACTGATTCGATTTTCAGTCTTTCAGAAAGGCTAAGGGATTTAAAAATGTGCAACAAGCAGTAATCGTTCAAGCCTACGATGGATAATGCGGAAGCCATAGTTTTGTTTTTAAAAAGTCTGGATTTAAGAATATCTTAGATGAAATGCTCTGACTGATAATGCAATGGTATGTCGGCTCGAGGTGTTCCCAGGGGACATCTGTGTTATCTGATTCCTGAGTGTAAATTTGATGAACTTTGAATATCTCTTTTTTCACTACTTTCGATGGAATAGCAGATAAGTGATAGGTTAGAATCAATTTCAACCGTGAGAAAGTCAATTTATGTACCGTATACAAGTACTCACGGGAGTCAATAAGTTATGGATGTGAGTCTGAAACTTCCCATCATTCAGTATCAGCAGGTCCGAGTATCAGAATGATCTGGAATTTTCCGCGCCGAGAACAGCATTAGAGACAATATCGTCTGAGGTGATGTTATATATTTCTCTTGTTCAGATGGAGTCAATCTCGATGTCCATCGCGACTTCGATCGCCGTTACAGACTGCAACAAAAAGCAAAATTGATTGAGGAATCATCTCTTGGGATCTCGAAGAACAGTCTCACGTTTCCACATATTTGATTTGTTTAGGTCAAATCATTTTCTAACTTTGAGGCTAACCACACATTCATGGAGATTTTACAGCCTCGTTACAGGGTGGATTGATACAGACAAAATTAAATTCTCTCAACATCATAATTATACTTGCAATGATTCGTCTAAAAGTTGGATTTATTTAATAAATCATAAATATATTGTAACATTATTACAACGTTCAAGATCATGCTTTTCCGATTCCATTACTATGCCCCGAACTTTCCTGACCTTTTCTTCAAGAGTCAGTTTCGTATCTAAGAAAAATTTAGAAAAATCTGTAATCTTAATAAAAAATGATTTATGAAACTATATTTTCCTCGGTTTTTTTATTTTGAGTGGAATGTATGACACAACTATTTCAAAAGTATACAAAGTCTCGAATTTCACTTTGTTTTTGTGAAACTCATGAGTGAATTCATGCTGGAGAACTTGCATTCTAGTTGGTTCGTTGAGAACATCATTTCTAGATGACACTAATGAGGTCAAGTTTTCAGTAAGTCTAGCATTCTGCTTCCGCTAAATTGCTTTTCAATCAACTATCATACATAATATGCTGGTCTGGTATGAAAAAGATTGTTTTAGGCACCTCTCTAGAACAGTAGTTTGAATCAACGCTATTTTTATCCATTTTAGATGAATAATTCCTACGTCAATATTGATCGAGTCCGCCGAAAAGTCCTCATAGGTGAAAAGTTTTACTCCTCGTCACCGCCAATGAGCTCTTGATCAACAAGACTTTTCTCAGTGAAATTTCTTGTCATCACTTAAAAATGTTTGCTTGTTAGATTACCAAACCCTTTTTGAATGAATGAATGAGATAAAATCCATCTTTGACACTTCAAGTACTTTATTATCGCTTATTTCACAGTTCACTCTCACTAGATTCAAAGAGATGTAATTGTATTAATAAAAACACTTACAACTTGCACATCTCTCCATTACTCATGGGTTACGCCATTGTCGACCGACCTCTCAGCTGTATATTCAATGAGCGAGCTGAGCGAATATGTAATTCCTTGAAATTAGTGAACAGTGAAGTCCGCTGATTCTCCTATCACATCGTCCAAAAATGGAACGAATGTATCAGTAAGTATAAGCCGCGCCTTAACGATCAGTGACAACGTTAATTTATGAATCAGTTGTGACATTCCCCTAGAGCTAACGGTTTACGGCAAACGGAGTCGCTTTTGTATTCAGTAGAATTCACTATTCAATCAACAAATCCTAGTGGATCCGGTAAAAAGAAAGTCACTTTCAATAAATTGATAGGATGTTTCATGAAGTTGTTCATTCCAGCTGAATTTATTCTTCAAGGATTTCTTATGATTATAATATACAGAAGTTTCTTTTACATTGGGATTACCTCCAAAATGCTATGTCTAGCCAAATGTCTTAGCTCGAATGTTTTACAGTCTGGAGGGATCGATATCAGACTGTATGGCAGCAAAGATAAAAGTTGAACACCTGGAGTTACTCGTAAGTATATAGAAGACAATCATCGGTGAGGTATACAAGTCATCTTTATTAACTGAATCTGGTTTAGCAAAGTACATGTATATTGTTGATGAAATTTGATGACGTAAAATTAATATTCTTCATAAACATATCAACTTCTTTTATGCTCAACAAAAAGTTGATAGTACTGTTTGTAATCAATATCTAGTTGTTCCACCACTTCAACCAATGAACAGGTTTTTTTAATATCTTCTATACGGATGGATGAGTCAAACACCTCTATTTCTAATGGAACTTCATTTACGCGTTGTTTTACAATTTCTATAACGTTATCCACAAAACAAGTTTCTAGTTGCGTACAGAAAAGAATACTGAGCTGCTCCAAATGTTGCAGTTTTTTTATAACTGACAAAATCGCGCTTGCTGAAAAATTATCAGAGGAAATATCTAACCCTTGAAGTCATTGCTCAATATTTCAAGCCCTGCATCTGTAAATTTGTGATTCGAGCTAATGATCAGATTCTTTAATTTTGATAAAGCGTTGATGCTATGGAAACTATTGTCTGAGAGGTCTTCATTCTCACCTACATCTAAAAAAATCAATTTAGTACAATTCTGCACAATACCTTTCAACTCATCATCTTTCGAACGAGTTCCTCTCAAACTCAAGATCGTCAAGTTCTTGAGTCTACAGATTTTAGAAATATGAATTGAGCTGCGTTCATTTCCAACATTGAGTCGCAACATACTCAGTGGTGACAAAGGTGAGAATTCAAATTGCCTAAATTTAAAACTACTGTCACGGCACATTTTGATAGCCAAGGTATGAAGCTTAGATGCTTTAGATATTACGGGATTTATGAACCGAACATCTACTAAACATTGATGGAGATGAATTGACTCTATTTTATCCAAATATATATTAGTGAAGCATTTTCCAATACACTGATACTTGCACAAGGTGATTGACCGTAACTTTTTGTTTTTTAGGAATAACTTACTGAGGTATTCATCATTGACTTCCATTACACAACAGCATAATGACAACTCCTCTAAATTTTCACAATTCAAAAGCTGATCCATAACATTGTCTAGAGTTCCTGAAGAATTTTGACCAGAACTCATCGAACAATACACACAGTCACTCATTAAAGTCAAGTTCTAAAAACTCTTGATCCTTGATAAATTGACTCTTGTTAGATACTTCACACATTTCAGAAGGACCTGCTTGCATAAAAAAACATTTATGTCACCAACAGGGTTCTGCCCAAATCTCTCGAGAGGTTTAAATTGGTATCCCAAGTTCTCATCCATTACATCAAACAAGCAATTGACCCTCCATAGTGAGGCACAAACTTCCTGCCATATTTTACATACCAATCCAATTTTCAGTCTTCCAGAGAAGCTGATAAATTTAAAAATATGTAGCAAGCAATCATTGTTCAGTTCTGCTATAGATATTTGAGGAGTCATGGTAGTTTTGCCTTGGAAAAGTCAGAGTTTGCAAGATGCTACCAAACTAAATCCTGTAACTGATGATCAAATGGAAATGATTGAATTGGTAAGATAATTCGAATACACTCCTGGGTTTACAAAGTTCAGACTGTGCATTGATGAGGTTCAAACTTCTGCTTTAGCTATGGTTCCAAGAAATCAAAACATAATGCAAGGTATCGATAGAAGTAGACCCATGAAGTCTCATGTATGATAAGTACATCAATTAAAGATACACTCAACACAAGTACTCAAAATGGCCATAAAATTGCGACATACACTCATCAACAGAACCCACCACTCAATGAAACCATTAATCTTGTCAGTAAAGTGTAATGATGTGCCCACTGGTGATACCGGAGAAGATGTGAATCACTCTTGTAGACGTGGTGATCATTTCACTGTAAACAGATAAGATAGAATCTAATCAGGAAAATCCAGGATTCTACGAAATCATTTTTTATGATCCAAATTTCAATCAGGGGAAAGAAACTCAAGTTACAAGGTATTCAGAGGGGCTTTGCACACTTAGGAGTCACTAAAAAAATATTCTTGTCTCTTTGTACCGTGCTTGCACTTATGATCGCAAACATTCAAAATATATATGCAGTGCAAGCGTAATATTTGATCAACTTTCACTTGCTGTGCTCAACAACATCCTTACTGATTTCAAACTCCACTGATATTATCTCCAACATGGAACAGCGTGAGGTAAAATAAAATTGTTAGATCTAAAAGAAGAGTCAAAAATCGTATGAAGTGGGAGACAATGTTCTTGTGGTTTTGCTAGGCAATATGTGGGTAAATGTTGTATCTGGATTCCTTTACTCAACTATTTCGGTCCACTATTCAACTAGATTTATTGTTTAAGATTTGTGATTGGAATACTCTTGCTCAAATCTACTGATTTTAGAGACACAAAATGTTGTAATATTTTTCATAGAATCTGGATTTTGGAGGGCATTTGTTTCTCATGTAATTACACACATTAACTCATCCTGTCAGAGACTGGAATGGTTGAAACATGATTTCATCTCTGGTTGAGGTGTTTCAATCATATTTGTTGTAATCAACTTCAAGCTTATTTGTCAGTTTTACCAAGCTGTCAGTATCTTTTACTTTTTCTACATCAATAGATGAGCGGAACACTCCAATCTCTAATGGAAGCCTATTTTGGCGTTTATTTACGATATCTATGACAGACTCTACAAAGTTAGTTTCTATGTGTTCACAATTCTCTACATCAAGCTGTTCCAGGAGTTTTATTTCTTCTATAGCTAATAAAAGTGCCGCTGCAGAGAAATTAAGCCTTGATACTTGTAGGACTCTTGAATTCCTATTCAACACTTTTAGCCCTAGGTCTGTAAAATTATCATTGTCACCAATGTTTAGAACTTCTAATTGTGACAAGGAAACAATATTGGAAAGACCTTCATCGGTGAAGAATGAATTCATACTAATTAGTAGGACAAGCAATTTCACACAGTTCTGTGCAATCAATTTCAGCTCATGGTCTTTCAATGCACTTCCTTCTATACCAAGAACTACCAAATTTTGAAAGGAACAAATATCTATAGCAAAATTTGCACCACTGCATAGTTCATACACACTCAACCGCCTCAATACTAATGGGGTTTGGGAAATGATTTTAAAGGTTTCATCTACAGAATTAATGGACAAACACGAATCTATACGAATTGTATGTAACCCACTCCCATTTGAAATGACTGTGTTTAAATAGGAAGGTTTCTTCAAATAGCATTCAACAAAGTTGATTGATTCTAAACTTTTTAAATTTAAACCAATTAAACATTCCCCAACCAAATCATAACCACAAAGAGTGAGGGAATGTAAATATTCATTCTTTTGGAATAAATGAGCTAAGGTGGCGTCACTCATCTTTACAACGCAAAAACATAAGGACAACTTTCTAAGGTTAGCACAATTCAGTAGTTGGACAACCAAATCATTTAACAATCCTGGTCCATCTGCGCCACATCTCATCATGCAGTAAAAACAGGAACTCATAGTTACATTTCCAATGTAGTGTAGTCTAGATAAATTGATTACTTTCAAACTATTAAAGCACTTTGGGAAAATTCGTTTGCAGAGAGAGACATTTACATAATCCAAAGGACATTCCCCAAACTTGTTGGGCTCTTTGAATGTATACTCAAGTTGATCCTTATCGGCAACATTAAATATAAATGTTACATTCCAAAGTAGAGAAGTCACTTCTAGCCATCTTTTACAAACCAACTCAAGATTTGGTCTGTTAGATAAGGTGATGAACTTGAAGATGTGTAATAAGCAATCATTGTTCCGTTGCATGATTGACATAGAGTTAGCCTTGCTCATGGTTATTGTTGAATACAGAGAGGATAGTAATATAAGGACACTAACTTGCTAAAGAAGAAGGATACAGCACCAGTCAGATGCAGGATATGTAATATGCAATCCAACCGCGTGCAAGGTGTGAGAATGTCCCTAAAAAGATTGACATAGTTTAATTTCCGTCTTCTAATTGGTCACTGTGACAAGGTAAGATGTAGAACTTCAACTTTAGATGATAACTGCAGGTAGTAGTTATAACGAACAAGAGTCTTATACTCACGAGATAGTTAGTCCCTGGTTAGCCCATGCAAACAAGTTTCTACTTCTACCACTACTAATGCTGCTCACATGCTGCTACTTATTCAAGAATTCTCACTTCGAGAATATACTAGAAAGTACTCAGCTTTTTGTACACCGTATCTCAATAGTTGCGAATAATAAGAACTGTCGTATTTTCCGCACGTGCGAAAATTCGTGGGCAAATCTTTATATCAAATTTAATCGGGGTTATGTTTCGCTATCTTTTGCCTCCTTGCTCCTTGAGGAGACTCTTCTCTACCCTCCCTACTCCTTAGTCTTATTCCCCCATATTGCCCCATATACCTGCTCTGCTAATTTACCTATACCACCCGGGTACCTATACCCCCATCCCCCTGTAGCGTCGGCAGCGAGGGGTAGAGGGACCCTAGAGAGGAGGATCGGCGTAATACCTAGGGACTCGAACTAATTGGTCTAGGGACTCAAGCTTAGTACGGAAGTTTGGAAGTTTTGAGCTTTCGTCCATGGCCGCACCTCACGGAGTATCGAATTTTCCTTCCTGATTATTCAACAGAAGTTATTAATCTATCTTGAATCAAAATTGGAGGATGGTGGTTAGAATCTGTACTGAATTGTACATACAACACTCATGTTTTTGCGATTCACCGCAGGTCCGCCCAGGATACTGCAAATGAATATTTTGCAATCTTATGAATTACGAGGCTTTCAGATGTTTGCTGTATGATGGTAATTGCACAATTTCATCAATTGAAGATTCTGAGATATAAGTGTAGTAAAAGAGTTACAAACTCAATGGAGAGTATGAAACCGGATGAATGAAATATCGTTTTGAGTAAAAGGAAACACTTTTCATCACTCAAACCATGATCAGTGAAAACAAGCGTCGAAGACACGTTGAAGACACGCACGTTTCGTAAGACTTTTCATAAGACTTTTTCAGCAATTATTTTTACTATAAGTCCTTCACCAGCAAAGTATGCGAAAGTTCATCAGAATTTCTTGAAATTTCAAAACTTTTTTTATCAAAGTATTAGTGATTTTTCTCCAGATAGAAGTTATCAATCATTCAATTGTATACATAATCTTCTAGCGTAGAGTTTTCTTGACTTAGGGTATTGTTCCATGCTCCGTGTTGCAACGAATGAAAAATCCCAACTTTCTCACGGTACACTTTTTCTCGTCTACTATATATTATTATATGAAGCTGCAGTTTTTGGTAAATTCGATTCCTGATCTCTTGGAGGGTTTAAGAAACAAAATCTCGCGGTGTGCAGTAGTGGGTCGTGACACACGATCTAAAGATCATCGAATCCGAGCTGATACCTGATTCTTGTGAGCTTTATCCATTGAATACGAAAATTGTGTAAGAGGGTTGAGCCATTCATTGTTACGGACCTCTCATAACTGCAGAGTTGATAATTGACTGTAAGGTATAGAGTAAGTTCGGATCGCGCCGCGCGACCATCCAATTTTGGGGCCGCCCGCGAATGAAATTCAGGGAAAATGTTGGTTCGCATTGAAAAAAAGTCTCGCGTCGGTTGGTCCCGAAGAATAAATGGGTCCCACACAGATATTTTTTTTATTCTTTTTCCCCATACTTTTATTCATTCTAGGCTCGATTCTCGCGGCATTTGCTCAGACCGTTGGCGTGCGGCCAAGATAATAAACGTCAGATAACCTTGTACAAGACCTGCCCTCGCTTCTATCCTCGAGCTTCTCTTGCGAATAGAGCGAGCTGGATTATATTATAGGTAGGTGCGCTTCTTCTCTTTCGGCATGTACCACTCGATCCGAGGCTATCTATTGGTCGGCGCTAGCCACACACCCACTCCCGAATATATAATAAACATACACCCTTGTAAGAGGTCGAAAATGTGAGTATTATAGTGGTGTTCTCGCGTGGTCCTATCGCTCCTGAAAATAGTCCGAAAAAAAGAAGCGACGAAGAAAAAATCCTCTTGAATGAATATGCGCTCGTTCGCTCTTGCTATATACTACACTAGATATCACGGGTATATTATAATACCCACAAAAGTAGACCTGGTGGTGGGTTGCCCTAGGCACTATATCCCACTTTCAAGGTCTTTCTCGCGCCCACAAAGAGTTTGGCATACACAAGAGCGCTCACATCAGAAGCTGGTGAAACCGCAATGATAAGCCAAAGCAACGAATCTGCGGCGTCTACATAAGCCGTCTGCGCCAATACATGTCGACTGATTAATCGCGCCGCATTTGCCCGCGGTCAGTGTACTCATTACAATGCGTGCGCCATCACTCTTATACAAAAGAAGAGCCAAAAATCGTTGGAGGCCCCCGTCAGAGTCAAACCTCCCGATTCGCAATCAATCACTTGGCAAGTATGTGTGATGTACTGCGAAGCGCGGAGGTTCGCATTTTTTGCGCGCACTCAAAGTATTCGGGCGTCATTTGCGCGCTGGATCTTTTTGAATTGCGCGCCATGCGAAATAATGTATGGGCAATAATATTTGCTGTATATAGTGTATAATAGCCTGCTCATTGCGCAGGACTATTGTTGTCTGCTCGGTGCGATATTCAACCTGGTATTATATGTTGTGACGGCGAGATGGTGCATGACAAGACGAGACGGAATGACCTGGGTGTAAATGTACTTAGAAGATGTGGTGCTTTCGATGATTGCTACAGAAAGTGTCGATGGACAAAGACTGCTTATTCTTCTCTGGCTGAAGATATTGCCTATAATTTAACCCCCGAACGATGATCCAGCATTTTTTTCAGGTGCGAGACGAGGCTGGGACGCTTTGGGAATTAATACTGAGCAGGGCGCCTTGGTGGAATTTTTTTGAAGGTGGTATGCGGCGGGCGTACTGCCGCCCATAATCTGACGTCTGGATCGATCTAGGACGTATAGGTAATCGTTCTTTCGACTAGGCATGGTGTGTTTAATGGATGAAGAAATTTTTTGCTTGACCCCGTTTATCTTGTGTGTATTGAAGGATTTGATCGTCTGGAATACGAGCTAAACTTATCCTACTTGCTTCTAGTTACAAATGTTCACCATCAGGATCTTCATGCCACTCACTGTGCATCGGATCACTTTTGATAAGAGATTCGGGTGAACGTAAGTGAATGCATATAGAATCGCATGCAATGCTAGCAATGAAATTTTCCGATTATGTTTCTATCAAGTACATCTTTTATGATGAGAGCTTTGGAAATTCTGGAAATTAGAGGGTTGAAAAGTCTGCCAGATTAATTCCTAATGCCTCCTCTAAATGAGGAAGTATATTGAATTTCATGATGTTGCTACTAATTATCTGTGATTCGGTCATTAATTTCAGGTATTCGTAGAAAATTCCATTCCAAGACTCTTCAAACATTATCTATCTCATTCTAGGTAGTTGAATTTCTCCCCAAAAGACGCTTCTGGTGAAAGAAACTGGTTAAACTCGGTACAACAGGACGACTGTGGGCTCAAACGATCGGTTTTACATCCAATAATCGATAGTAACAACAATTATTGTTTAAAAATTGGGGCGTGGCATAAATAAACAATGAAAACATGCAATTTTTCACGTCTTTTTCGATTTTTCTCCCATAAGTCGGAAAATATCAAATATTCGGGAAAATGTGTGGAAAGATCATTTGTAGATCTTTGAGAGATCTACAGAATTGATTTGAACACTTTTCTCCGCAAATTGCAACCCGTTGGAGTTATTCCGTGTCAAAGTAAAAATCGAATTTGTTTAAACAAATTCGCTGAAATTGTTTATAACGGGCTCAAACTATTTTTCTCAGATAATTTTGTGAATTTGGAGGAGGAAAGAATCTCTAGGTATTTTTTCCTAAACTTGATCGTTTTTGAGTAATGGAAATGGCCAATTTCACGACTCTCGACCCCAAATGCATTCATGAAAGCGCCGCATTGAGGATTGCAAGTCGCGGAATTGGCCATTCCCATTACTCAAAAACGATCAAGTTTAAGAAAAAATACCTAGACATTCTTTTCTGCTCCGAATTGACTAAATTATCTTAGAAAAATAGTTTGAGCCCGTTATAAACAAATTCGGTATTCACTTTGACGGGGAATAACTCCAAAGGGTTGCAATTCGCCAGAAAAAGTGTTCAGATCAATTTTGTAGATCTTTGAAAGATCTACAAATTATCTCTCCACATATTTTCGCGAATATTTGATATTTTCCGACTTATGGGGGAAAAATCGAAAAGGAAGTGAAAAATTGCATGTTTTTATTGTTTACTTATGCCACGCCCCAATTTTTAAACAATAATTGTTGTTACTATCGATTATTGGATTTAAAACCTATCGTTTGAGCCCAAAATCGTCGTGTTGTACCGAGTTTAGCCACTTAGTGATCGAATTTTGAGGGTAATTTAACTACCTATTCAGAGTCAGGGAATGATGACATTGATAATTAATTCGGAGTTATTCTGAACCTGTTTGTCATCAAAGATCATCTCATGAATAAAATTCACCTACACAGTGAAGCACTCGGTGCATAGTGAAGTATTAGTTTGAAATACTCGGACGAGTATATCTATGAATCGAGGGTAATGTGCGTACGTCTATAATTACAAATTTGATCTAGTCAAATTTCGTTCAAGACTCTATGAGTGTAAAATACGAATTTTCCCTAAAAACCAGAGTCTGACAAGAGCTGAAATTGAATCTGATATTTTATATTCACCTACACCTGGCATCACAGCTATTGGTCGTTTTTACCAATGTGAATTTTTGCTCGTCGAATTCGATTTTTTTCTCGAGCCTTGGTCATCAAGTTCCGATGTCATCATTAGCCAAGAATCAGCTGAGGTATCAAGACACGGACCAACAGGAGAATGAATAAAGAAAAGAATGTTGCGGACCGGACTCTCATTTTTTTTAACCGAGAAAGTTTGTGGGCCACCGATTATGACGGGGATACGTCGAGGAGGAACTTTTTATTCATGGCACTCAGCGAGAATTGACGAGATGTTGAATCCATCTGAATGCTTATGCGTTGAAAAAAAAGATCCCATTGATGAAATCTAGAGAGCCATAAGAAGATTGAATTACGACCCTCAACGATGAGGTATTAAAGATGAAATTTTATGAGATACTCGATGACTGTATCTCTGCTAATTTGTTTGATTCGTTTTCACACGAAGCTTTGCTGAACCTTGTTTATCGTCCATTGGTCACTGGTGAGTCGATTAATAAATTTTCCACATGATGAATTGAATCCCCCGATTGTTGCACTAAAAATCCAGAACTTTTGTTTATTTTCCTCTTCGTACATACTTCTTTGAAAATCAATTTCCCAATTATGTAATTGTTCGTACCTATTGACTTCTAATCGGGCTTTTAATTTTACACTCCAGAAAAATTTTGACCGGTGGTTGATAAAATACACATTCAATATCCTTATAGCAGCTATGATGTGCAGGTACACTTTTAAATTTCAAAATACTTTCATTCACGCTCGGTAATGTAAGAGTTTATTAGAAATCACCGACTTTTTTCGTGTTTCAAAATCACCTTGTGATAGAAAATTTTTATTGGAAGCCGCTTCTACGATCCTACCAGTTATCAGATTACTTTTATTGTCTATTATTTAAAGGCAGAAAATTTTAGAGCAACGTTGTTTCACGATTTTGAAGAATTACATGAAATTTTTTTGATCCCCCAACAGTATTCCATCAAGAAGGTCAAAACATGTCTTCAAATTTATTCGGTTGAATTTTTAAGCCCGCAGCTGCGTTGTTACTCCCTTACTACTAAAAAAGTTTCCCCAGGGATATGGCGATGCGTTTGAATGCGAAATAGGCAATTACTCTTGGTAACGCGTTTCACGGCTGCTTTTTTTGCTCGAAGCCGTATAGAAAAAAAAAAAAAATGTTCCTCAAGTCAGGAATTGCCGCACCTGAGCTTTACGCGACGATTGAGAATCTCCAAACCGAGTAATAAACTCTGGTGTCGGTGCTTGAGGTTTGAAGTCGAATGCCACCCTCGGGAATACTTGAGCATCGAATCAACGCCTTCAGATTTTGCTCGAGATACATACAAAGCGAAACCGCCCTAATACTCCTAGCCAAATTCAAAGACATAATAGATAAGTTTTACTATTAGACCAGATACGAATTCGTATAACGAGGCATTCCTTTGCTCAATCTAAGTTAAGCGTAAGCTCGATAATTAATGCGAGGCTTTCAAGTAGAACTACGCTGTATACTCGGAGCGTTCTGCAAGGTCTCCCTCGACATTTGCTTACGACACATCCGAAATCGGTTCCGATTCTAGTTTCGAAGCTCACAAATAGTTCCTCATTTTTCTTCAAAAACTTTGCAGACTGCGCGCAGTCAACAGAATGTCTTCGTACAAATGGAAATACTTCGTTTTCACTCTTCAAAAGTTGAAAATATTTTTCCCAAATCAAATGCGAATTGAATAGATTCTACAAAAGCATAGGGTCCCAACGCCCTACACCTATGTTACAACTTCACGCTGAATAAGAGTAGTTGTCAGTTCAGGTTGACCGGCCCTCTCTTTTCCGTCAGCGGGTAGCCCGGCGCCCGTCAACTTACACACAGAGGGAAACAAAATTTTGATGAATATCTGAATCCACAGGAGCAGATACTAGGTAAACTGGTCACAGAGGTATACATTGTTGCAAAGGTGTCGTGAAACCAAAGAGAAAAAAAAAGAATGGGCAGGCTGCAAAAGTGCAATTTCGGATAATGAGAACGAATATGTCAGAATTCATGCCGCGGGCTGGACTGTGTTGACGGCGCAAAGGCCCAAGCGACAGACTCATTTCTCATCGCGCAGGGTGTGGGTTATTGTGCTGTGATGCAATGCCCCGCAAAAGGGAAGAGCGAAAAGTCGGTGCGAAAAGAAGGTGCATCTACATTTTCAAATACACATTCCGTGAGAATTTCAAAAGTGCATAGAGAGAAATCTAACCGATTGGGCGCTCCCTCCCCTTTCTATACAACGATAAAGATCGCATTCACACTAGATGTCCGACTTTTTTGAGATCAAATGCACTCTAGGAGGAAAAAATGTACATGACTGTCAAGTTCAAAGTACTGCAGGAAAGCTCAGAAAAGCTCAGAAAAGCTTGCACTCCTTGGCAGCTTATCGTACAAGAAACTGCGAGCGAAGCACTCTAGAGACTTTTCGGGTCTGTGCATCGGCTTTCCGGGACGTCCCATGTCGAGATCCAGAAGCCAGAGTATATTCTCGCAGGGTGGTGAAATGCGTGTATCTATTCCAATATATCTGTAGATACAACCACGAAAGGCAGCTGACGCTCGGCATGGCTTGCTCATAATCGCCAACTCTTACGTTTCGGTTTTGACTGCGTGTTGTGGCGGCACATCTCTTAGTTTCTACAGTCCCCGTTGCGCAGTCTTTTCCAACCTAGACAGTTGACAAATTTGGGTAATAGTCCTAGAACGCTCGGGAAAAAGCCCTTTATCAAATTAGGCCTTTTCGTGTTCGAGAAAGCTGCACGCACACTTCGGAGACGTCTCGGAACCCAACTGTTTGCCTAATATGTAGAGCCCATAGACACGATTTTGCGTATATATATAGATGTAACCCCCGGTGACCATATGTTTTCAAATGAAAATCGGTCTTGATCTAAACATTCTTTTGCCACTGTTGTATTTTTCAAAGTAGGCAAGAGTGGTTGAGTGTAACTCTGTAGTACTATTGTGATTAGATGTGAATCTGGCCCTTGTAAAATATTGTGGATGGGAAGACACGATAACTCATTGTGACTGTTGGAGTTTTTTGTTGCCACAAAAAAATGTAAGAGCACCAGTTCTGTTGCTCTATTTTATGACTCGATAAAAATAGTGGTAATTCTTATTCAGATCGTGAGCTAATGTTATCTCGAGGCTTATTCGATCGAAATTTTATTCAATTTGGTATTAAAATTTCTTGTGAAATAGTTGTAAATTTGAGGATCTTATCTTCCGTACATATCGGAGGACTATACGAATCTGGAAAACATTTCATTCACCAAATAAAAAGAACAAAACAGACCTTTTCCAACCGGTCAACTTGCATCTTTCTGTCGCTTTCTGAAAAACACTCTTTATTACATTATTTTAATTACTTGAATAAACCGTTATTACAACATCATCAGCTCTTAGCCTCAACGAGGAATTTTCCCAGGATATATTTCAACAATTCCTCATTGAAAAATAACCTACTTTATCGAATAAAAAATACATTAATCATCATTTTTCAGTGGAATGTATTGAAATTGACAGCTTGATTAAATATCATCCATCATGATAGACTGACTATCGAGCTGACTATTTTCAATAGAACTACGCATCTATGTAGCTCTCTTTTTAGTTATATCGTCGACGTTCCTATTTTTGCATTATAAAATTGCTGGAATTTCAGAGGATTGGAAATAAAATCCACGTGATAATTCGAGTATTCGATGCTCTCAACACATGAATGAAAAACGAGTCAAAAATTTATGATCAAATATCACGTTTACATAATTAAGAGCCATTCAGTTGATAAGGGACACACATTGAGCCTGATATCATACACTAAAGTCAAGATATAATCACTCGTATAATCAACTTGTCCATAAACTTTCTGTATGTATCTCACTCACAATGTCGAATAAGCCAAATTCACTCGCAAGCTCACGCCGCGTATCGCAAGCTCAGAGTCAAAATGCTTACCAGATACACCGTGATATGCTTCGATGCAAAATTTACAAATCCAATTCTGTTCTACGGAACGCAATTCTAACTTTTGCTTCACGCTGATGTCCATGGTGTCCCTTCTATTTTCTGTGGCCAACGAGTGCACGATATGCGAACTTGAATAAAGTCACCTAAAGCGAACGGACACCCAGCTTACTTTGCAAGCTCTCCCTTTATAGCTTGGTAACCAAACTAATTTAACCGAGCACATTATTCTCAGCTGTAAAGTGGCCCTCCACCCTCTATATATTCTATTCCCAACTATCACCCGCAGCAGATCCTGGCATCAGTGGTGCGCGGGTGCGAAAATGTATATGCAAGCGATACACCGCGCGGGGAGTCTTTTTTTTTCCTTTTCTACATAGTATATATCTATAAGGGCGTGACGCTCATTTCTCTTGCCTCGGTGGTAAAGCTTCGAAACTCGACGGGGTGGTTAATTGGTACATCAGCTGTATACAGAGCTTGCAGGGCTGTTCTTAGTACCTTTATTACATACACTCTTAGTGTTCGTATTATATCGCACGCCATCTATCTTCAGCTTGTTTTCGAGACTCGACTCCTTATCGTAGCCTCTCGAGGTCTACAGTCGGCCCTTTGAGGTACCTACATACTATACCCTTTTGGGACGATCTATACTTTTGTTGAGTCTTCTCGATTCACGGCTGTCTAATATAGAAGAGGCTTGAGGTTTGAGGTAGATAGAGAAGAGGAGAGAAAGTCTTGTCTTGTCGCGTATATGCCAATGTATAGATATAGATGGTAGAGCCCTTGCAAGCTCGATCTTAGCCCTGTCCCTTGCAGACGTCGCGCGTCGCTCGTTTCGAGAGCGTAGATAACCGGGTGGTAAGGGTTTACGGAACTCGATATATGCCATTTGCCGCGCCTATGGTGTTTCGTCGTCTCCCCCGTATGCAAAGGGCGCGGTCTTTGGATAACTTGAACAGGCAAGTATGTGGAGTGTGACTGGCATGTCGATTCGAGCTTGCAAGCTCGAAAGAATTCCCCCCTCCCCAAATAAGCTTGAAATTTTGATCGGTTTCGGTATCGATTGCTCAGTTCCGATTTGGGCAATTTGGTTCATGATTGGGTTCAATTCATGCGGTGCAAGCTCACCCATGTATCTATGTATGTACACGGTAGAAAATAGGCAATGAATTTTCAACCGAGTGGTTAGAAAAGAAATTTTAAATTAGGGAGGTTGAGTGGATATTCCAACCACGTGGTCGAAATTATGCTAGACTTCGTCTGTTGAAAATTTCCTTCAACCCGGAATTGAGCCCGAAGTGGCGTGTTTTGCATTCGTTGCCTACGCGAACGATAACTCTGAGCACTTATCTATTGTAAATGTAGTCGTCAATACACCGTGAGATTGATGGCGACGGGCCCGGGGCGATATCATTGAATGGAGGAAAACAAGTTTTACCATAGTTTTTTTTAAAACAAATGGAAATAAGTATCGGTGGTGGTGGCGCTAAGAGCCATTTTGGGCAAAAGTCCAGGTTAAGCAACTTTTGGCGGTGATCGTATCCGAATTGGTGACCTTGATTGAATTTTGACCAGATTAGTTGATGATCGTGGTTGACCATTCAAACACTGTAATTGAACATTTTCATTGAAATTCGTAAAATTCTTCCCAGTGTGTTAACCGGTTGTACCGATGTATAATGACTTACGATCAACACACGGTACTATTGGAATCAGTAAAGGCACTTGGTCTGTTGACATTTGCTTTGGACATCATTCAGTCGAATGCAAGCTTGCAGATTAGCATAGCATGAAGAAAAATCGACGATTTATAATAAGCATAATATCGATAACGGCAAATTGGGTAACTTTGGTACAGTGGGTGCAACTTTGGTACACCCTTGGAAAATGACTTTCAGAGCTGCGTTCTGCAAGATAAATGCTTATACCGCTCTGAAACCTGTTCTCCCCATGTGTAAAATGTATGAACAATGTTTTGAGTCGCTATAGATCCTGTGTGAATGATTGTGGTTGTTTATTAAAGCTTTTTCCAAAAAGGCTGATTTAGCAACGATACGCGAGTGGTCCACTTAGTGTAACTGGAAAGGAGTGTTCCAGAACGAACCACGGATGAATAATGCTACATTTCGACCACATTTGTCACTAAATAAAAGAAACCATCGTTACATTGAGGTATTTACAACATTTGGAATTTTAACGAATGAAAAACCGGGAAAAAAACCAGAAAAAATCGTACCAAAGTTACCCCACTCTACGTAAGAAGCATGAGAATGGGGTAACTCCAGTACAACTTCCTATGACAGCCTCTTTTCATCCCATCTTGAGTCGAGTGATGGTTTATGAGGTTTTAAAATGTTTCAGACAGCTTAAAATAAGTCTTCTGAACAATTAAAATTAGTTCACTCACACGGTGGTGGGTACACTCAGAAAAGCAATTCTTTGTCACAACTCCGCGGGCTTTACCTCAACTCCGTCAGGGCTTTCCGGCACTGGAGTGAGGATCCTTGCCCCGTGCCGTTGTGATAACTCCCCGAGCAATGGAACGTATTGACAAGTGGTGATCTATATGTTTTTATATTAACGAGTGATAACTATGAATTGCCCAACAAGACGATTGTAGCGAATATTTTTACGTAACATTGAAGTAGAAGAGAGAGCAAGAATAATCAGAAAAAGTGGTTGCCAGTGGAATATTCGGCGTTCGTTCCGCATAACCTCGAAAGTTATTATTTACTTTCTGCCCGACACGGACGGCGCAAGGAAGGCCCCGCGGAGTTATCACAACTGCTTCGGGCGTTAGCTCAAAGACATATCCAAAAATCTGCCAAAGCCATCCAAGACTTTCTCGCAAAGGATTACTTTTCTGAGTGTAGAGTTGAAATATTTTGTAAGTGTACCAAAGTTGCCCAGTAGAGGTCTAACTTTGGTACACTTCTTCAACTGCTAATAGCTCCGGCTCAAACTCATCAAATTGAACTTTGTAGCCCGTCAATCGAAAGCTGTGACTGTAAGCTTCAGATTGACTACTAAGTGGGTTTTGTCAATGTATGTTGAGATGCCGAGCCAAAAAAAATAAAAAGTAACGAAATCGTACCAAATTTACCCAATTTGACGGTATTGCGCGGAGATGAAGCTTTTAGCCGTGGATGATCGATGAAAATAAGACATTTTTCTTGGTTTCACACAGCAACATGAAAACCCTCACTAATTGCAAGCACATTCAGAAAAGATTTTAAGAAACCTTGCGTGCAATAGAAATTGTTTCATTCGACCCCAGTAGAATCGTAATATTTTAAAACCGACGCTCGTAGAAGAAAGTTATTGGGATTGACCAAACGGAATATTTTTATCAAACGCAGTGCAAAGAAACCGGCAGATGGGAATTAGGTCATGAACGTTTCATTTGCCGATTAGAAATGACTATTATTGGCATTATAGAGCAAGGAAGTGGTTATTCGCACACCTCCCGTGTAGAGTCCGTGTAAAAAACCTCGGGAGTACGTGTAAAACGGACATTTTCCGTGCGCGTCCGTGTGGCTCTTTGACAAGAAGGAGAAGAGCTTGCAAGCTCAACGTCCGTTTCTGTCCGTTCAACTCGCCGTTTTTTTCCGTTTTGCCGCAATCACCCTCTCCAACCCGCCCGTTTCGGTCCGTGAGATTTTGTCCGTTTTTGCCCGTGCGCCCGTCCGTTTTTTTCCGTTTTGCAGGGAATACTCAGTCAAGCACGCCCGTTTCGGTCCGTGAGATCTGGTCCGTTTTTGTCCGTGCGCTCGTCCGTTTTTTCCGTTTTGCCGTAATCACCCTCTCCAGCCCGCCCGTTTCGGCCCGTGAAATCTGGTCCGTTTTTGTCCGTGCGCTCGTCCGTTTTGCAGGAAATACTCAGTCAAGCACGCCCGTTTCGGTCCGTGACATTTTGTCCGTTTTTGTCCGTGCGCCCGTCCGTTTTTTTCCGTTTTGCAGGAAATACTCAGTCGAGCACGCCCGTTTCGGTCCGTGAGATCTGGTCCGTTTTTGTCCGTGCGCCTGTCCGTTTTTTCCCGTTTCGCAGGAAATCCTCAGTTGAGCACGCCCGTTTCGGTCCGTGAGATCTGGTCCGTTTTTGTCCGTGCGCCCGTCCGTTTTTTTCCGTTTTGCCGCAAGCACCCTCTCCAGCCCGCCCGTTTCGGTCCGTGAGATCTGGTCCGTTTTTGTCCGTGCGCCCGTCCGTTTTTTTCCGTTTTCTAGGGAATCCTCAGTTAAGCATGCCCGTTTCGGTCCGTGAGATCTGGTCCGTTTTTGTCCGTGCGCTCGTCCGTTTTTTTCCGTTTTGCAGGAAATACTCAGTCAAGCACGCCCGTTTCGGTCCGTGAGATCTGGTCCGTTTTTGTCCGTACGCTCGTCCGTTTTTTCCCGTTTTGCCGCAATCACCCTCTCCAGCCCGCCCGTTTCGGCCCGCGAGATCTAGTCCGTTTTTGTCCGTGCGCTCATCCGTTTTTTTCCGTTTTGCAAGAAATACTCAGTCGAGCACGCCCGTTTCGGTCCGTGAGATTTTGTCCGTTTCTGCCCGTGCGCTCGTCCGTTTTTTCCCGTTTTGCAGGGAATACTCAGTCAAGCACGCCCGTTTCGGTCCGTGAGATCTGGTCCGTTTTTGTCCGTGCGCCCGTCCGTTTTTTTCCGTTTTGCAGGAAATACTCAGTCGAGCACGCCCGTTTCTGTCCGTGAGATCTGGTCCGTTTTTGTCCGTGCGGCCGTCCGTTTTTGTCCGTGCGCCCGTCCGTTTTTTTCCGTTTTGCAGGAAATACTCACCAGGAGAGGTCATCACATCCGGATTACGAATTTGGCTGACACTCTGGAAGTAGTCTTCTTTTAGCACAAAGAGACGATACCCAAAATTATAGACTCTAACGCCCAAGCGTTTTCGAGCTACAGCTTATGACATTAGCGTGGCCCATATAGGCCCATGTTAAAAGTCACACATATAGGTATACC
This sequence comes from Eretmocerus hayati, assembly GCA_029851415.1. NCBI lineage: Eukaryota > Metazoa > Arthropoda > Insecta > Hymenoptera > Aphelinidae > Eretmocerus > Eretmocerus hayati. Next base: position 134,198,316 of record CM056742.1, on the reverse strand, counting down.
TGCAGTGCTAATGCCTATAGCTGTAGCTCGGAAACGCTTGAGCGTTAGGGTCTATGATTCTGAGTTTCATCTTTTGGTGCTGAAAGAAGACCATTTCCAAAGTTTCAGCCAAATCCGTGACCCGGATCTGAAACACTCTCCTGGTCAGTCAAGCACGCCCGTTTCGGTCCGTGAGATCTGGTCCGTTTTTGTCCGTGCGCTCGTCCGTTTTTTTCCGTTTTGCCGCAATCACCCTCACCAGCCCGCCCGTTTCGGCCCGTGAAATCTGGTCCGTTTTTGTCCGTGCGCTCGTCCGTTTTGCAGGAAATACTCAGTCAAGCACGCCCGTTTCGGTCCGTGACATTTTGTCCGTTTTTGTCCGTGCGCCCGTCCGTTTTTCTCCGTTTTGCAGGAAATACTCAGTCAAGCACGTCCGTTTCGGTCCGTGAGATCTGGTCCGTTTTTGTCCGTGCGCTCGTCCGTTTTTTTCCGTTTTGCAGGAAATACTCAGTTAAGCACGCCCGTTTCGGTCCGTGAGATCTGGTCCGTTTTTGTCCGTGCGCCCGTCCGTTTTCTTCCGTTTTCTAGGAAATCCTCAGTTAAGCATGCCCGTTTCGGTCCGTGAGATCTGGAACGTTTTTGTCCGTGCGCTCGTCCGTTTTTTTCCGTTTTGCAGGAAATACTCAGTCAAGCACGCCCGTTTCGGTCCGTGAGATCTGGTCCGTTTTTGTCCGTGCGCTCGTCCGTTTTTTTCCGTTTTGCCGCAATCACCCTCTCCAGCCCGCCCGTTTCGGCCCGCGAGATCTGGTCCGTTTTTGTCCGTGCGCCCGTCCGTTTTTTTCCGTTTTCTAGGAAATCCTCAGTTAAGCATGCCCGTTTCGGTCCGTGAGATCTGGTCCGTTTTTGTCCGTGCGCTCGTCCGTTTTTGTCCGTTTTGCAGGAAATACTCAGTTAAGCACGCCCGTTTCGGTCCGTGAGATCAGGTCCGTTTTTGTCCGTGCGCTCGTCCGTTTTTTTCCGTTTTGCAGGGAATACTCAGTCAAGCACGCCCGTTTCGGTCCGTGAGATCTGGTCCGTTTCTGTCCGTGCGCTCGTCCGTTTTTTTCCCATTTTGCCGCAATCACCCTCTCCAGTCCGCCCGTTTCGGCCCGTGAGATCTGGTCCGTTTCTGTCCGTGCGCTCGTCCGTTTTTTCCCGTTCCACAGAAAATACATGCTTATGGAAAGGATGCGTAATGGAACCGCATTCAGAGCCAGTTGTTACTCCCGTGCGCGTCACTCGTCCCTTCTGTCAAGGGGAAAATAACCCCCGAAAGAGTTCAGGTCCAAGTCAGGCTGTTTTTCCCGCATCTGATCTTTTCTGCCCATCTACGTGTATTGTCTGCCTATTCGCCTGTTTCGACGAACAGTGACCCTCAATCTGTTCCCGATTACCATACTTATGCTAAAATTTAGCCCGAAAATTGATTTTTCAATCCCCTCATAGCTTATGTCTCCGCCAAGACTGTATCACTATGTGATAATTCCATAAAAACATGGCCGAGATTCAAGTCAATCGAGTTTTAAGGGTGGGAGTGAGAATGTAGCTCTGGTGCAAATGCATGGAACTGACTTCGCTGAGTGGTCATTTCGGAGGGAATTTCGTGGCTTTCTAATGAGGTTGATTTCAGACTCCTGCGCATGCGTAGAAAACAGACAATTTCCAATCGCATCGAGATATATTCTGCAGAAAATAGCAAGAGCAGGCCCTAGGACGCGAAAAAAATGTTTGGGGCCATTATTGAGATCACGAAATTTTCCATCGAAATTTAAATTTTCCAGGGTGAAAAGGATAGTTTTCCGAGGGATTTATATGCCTTTTTTATTTCATTTTTATGCACAATGAAACTTCATAACTTAAAAATCGACTTCTTAAGGCCGATTTCAATAGAGGTTTTCAGAACAACTCGAATGCCGCGAAATGTATCCTACTATCATCAGTCGGATCAGAAAGATGTGCATTTTATTGGTCGAAACACTCAAATTATTCTGTTTCCTCCTGTTAATCCGCAGGCTATCGAGAAGTTGGCGTATCTCGAATTTTTCGATATCTCATTTTTGTGCGAAGATCTGTATGAGTATAGTTGTGCCTGACTATTTGTTTATATTTTGAATATTTTGAAGATGAATTTTGATCTTTTTGTTATGAAGAGAAAAATTTGAGGTTCGGTTTAAGTGTCGGAATCGGGAGTCGACTTGTATAAGTGTAAAAAGTTAGTTCGTCTTACGAATTGATTGAGCGGTAACGATTAATCCTCTGAGAAAATTCTATCATCCATGGGTCTGAAGAAACACAAAGCGCGTGATTCAAAGAATTATTATTCCAATGAGGTTCGCCCCAAAGTGAGTGAGATATCGATAATCTGGTATCGTGCAGAACCATCTTGTTCGAGACTAAGAGAATACTTTCGATGACTGTTGCCGAGTTTCTCCCGATCCTCTGCCTGAATTGGCTCAGAAATATTCTTACTGGAAATAGTTATGAAAAATTAATCCACTTTCAGGAATACTCTAGTTTTCAAATTCTCATTTGCGTCGCGTTAAAATCACACACAGGTCAACAAAACTTGACTAGGACTAAACAATACTATTCATCTCTATGAAATAAATTTTGTTGATGGATATTTTCAACCAAATGCTTCACATATTGCGAAAATCTCAATAAAAACGTTGCTCTGCACGACGCGACGCTTCTTCCACTTTTTTTAACATCGCTATTATATTCATCGAAATACGTTACCTATGATTTTACTTGAGTAAATATCTGTGCGGGGGGGGGGCTGATTTGATCATCTGCAGGCGATAAATGCACATAGTCTGAGCGAATACGACCTGATGAAAATTTTCTCAGTATTCAGATTATCGGATGGGATGCTCAGATTTCACTCCCTATTTTTATTTGAGTAAAAGCAAGAGGTTTGAGAGTCACAAACTCAGTAAATTGCCAAATCGAATAAACTCGTAACTTATCAAAATTCTGAGCTGCAAATCAAAACAAGAAGTCTGAACCCTCCAATTATGTATCATCGGGCATCACAATCATAAAATATAATCACTGTGTTATGAGTTGTAAGAGTCATGGTCCGGGGGCTGGGTAGGCTCCCGTATGCACTTCAAGGTGCGACCATGAAACCAACGTATTTTAACGTATTGTTCTGTGTAGAATCCGAATTGGTCGTTATTTTTTACATAAGTGGTGCAGATCACCTGCAGAAATGCATTTTTCTAATCTAAAACTTGTGTTCTTGTGAGCTTGTTAACAGCAGTCGTGTTTCATGGTTGAAAATCTATGCATGCGTTGGAATTTTTCATCTGAAGTATCTGAACATCAGATTTGAGTCCCTTTGGAGCCATGTACAGGGTATTTGTCGCTGTAACCAGCGTTAGTGTATAAAAAGTGACCCGCTACACGAGATTTCTCGTTTCATGCTCAATCCGATCGAATCAGCTCATTTTGGGGCTCAAAATTGATCTGACTTCGACATCTTTATATGACGATACCAAAAGCCCCCCCCCCCTTTCCCATGCAATATACAGGGTGTACTTGCAAAAATACGGCCAACATTCATGGAACTGATTCGAGATAGACCTAGATGTATCGAACTCCACTTCATACATTATCTAATCGATACTTTCATCTGTCAACCCTGAATCAGATAATTGGCAGTTGCGAGCTCGGTCATCAGAGGGCAGTGGTTCTAGTATTCTCACTTTCCGTATGGAAAGCGGAACTCCGCAAATCACTACTCTAAGCTTGCTAAGGTTACGGCAGATAAGGCGATGCGGTCACCGTGCAAGCTGAAAATCATTCCTATTTTTGTGCGATCTCTTGCGACTCAGGCTAGACGACGAGTGGAAGAGTACTTGTTATCATCTATTTTGAATTCGTCTACTCATCGGTTAGCTCAAATCATTCGAAAATCGGGGGGAAATGAGAATGAAAATACTCCTATATTATAGGTTAAAAGGCTCCCGTGGCCACACTCTGCTCCGATATTCTCGCGATTTCTCCGATATTCGCGCAAACGGAGAGGAGACGAATTCAAATGAGACGATAACAGGGATTCGACAACTCGTCTCACACCTCAGATCATCAAGATTTTTTGGAAGATGTATTCTCACGTTCTTCTCAAGTTCTCTCAGGGCATGGGAATGAGGGGGGGGGGGGGTTGACTCACTTCAGATATCATCTATTGTATATGCTTGAGTGACAAACAAGGAATAGTGCGGTCGGAAGACATTGCATGCGACTCCCAGTTTATCGATATATGTGATAAGGACGGAACGGGGGTACGAACAAGCCCGCATGGACGAGGAAGGGGCGTGCTTGACTTTTTCTTGCAAAACGGAATGAAACGGACGAGCGCACGGACAAAAACGGACCAGATCTCACGGACCGAAACGGGCATGCTTAACTGAGGATTTCCTAGAAAACGGAAAAAAACGGACGGGCGCACGGACAAAAACGGACCAGATCTCACGGACCGGAACGGGCGTGCTTAACTGAGTATTTCCTGCAAAACGGAAAAAAACGGACGAGCGCACGGACAAAAACAGACCAGATCTCACGGACCGAAACGGACGTGCTTGACTGAGTATTTCCTGCAAAACGGAAAAAAACGCACGAGCGCACGGACAAAAACGGACCAGATCTCACGGGCCGGAACGGGCGGGCTGGAGAGGGTGATTGCGGCAAAACGGAAAAGAACGGACGAGCGCACGGACAAAAACGGACCAGATCTTACGGACCGAAACGGGCGTGCTCAACTGAGGATTTCCTGCAAAACGGAAAAAAACGGACGGGCGCACGGACAAAAACGGACCAGATCGCACGGACCGAAACGGGCGTGCTCTACTGAGTATTTCCTGCAAAACGGAAAAAAACGGACGGGCGTACGGACAAAAACGGACCAGATCTCACGGGGGGAAACAGGCATGCTTAACTGAGGATTTCCTGCAAAACGGAGAAAAACGGACGGGCGCACGGACAGGAACGGACCAGATCGCACGGACCGAAACGGGCGGGCTGGAGAGGCCGATTGCGGCAAAACGGAAAAAAACGGACGAGCGTACGGACAAAAACGGACCAGATCTTACGGACCGAAACGGGCGTGCTCAACTGAGGATTTCCTGCAAAACGGAAAAAAACGGACGGGCGCACGGACAAAAACGGACCAGATCGCACGGACCGAAACGGGCGTGCTCGACTGAGTATTTCCTGCAAAACGAAAAAAAACGGACGGGCGTACGGACAAAAACGGACCAGATCTCACGGGGGGAAACGGGCGTGCTTAACTGAGGATTTCCTGCAAAACGGAGAAAAACGGACGGGCGCACGGACAGGAACGGACCAGATCGCACGGACAGAAACGGGCGTGCTTGACTGAGTATTTCCTGCAAAACGAAAGAAAAACGGACGAGCGCACGGACAAAAACGGACCAGATCTCACGGGCCGAAACGGGCGGGCTGGAGAGGCCGATTGCGGCAAAACGGAAAAAAACGGACGAGCGCACGGACAAAAACGGACCAGATCTTACGGACCGAAACGGGCGTGCTCAACTGAGGATTTCCTGCAAAACGGAAAAAAACGGACGGGCGCACGGACAGGAACGGACCAGATCTTACGGACCGAAACGGGCGTGCTCCACTGAGGATTTCCTGCAAAACGGAAAAAAACGGACGGGCGCACGGACAGGAACGGACCAGATCGCACGGACCGAAACGGCCGTGCTCGACTGAGTATTTCCTGCAAAACGGAAAAAAACGGACGGGCGCACGGACAAAAACGGACCAGATCTCACGGGGGGAAACGGGCGTGCTTAACTGAGGATTTCCTGCAAAACGGAGAAAAACGGACGGGCGCACGGACAAGAACGGACCAGATCTCACGGACCGAAACGGGCGTGCTTAACTGAGCATTTCCTGCAAAACGGAAAAAAACGGACGGGCGCACGGACAAAAACGGACAAAATGTCACGGACCGAAACGGGGTTGCTTGACTGAGTATTTCCTGCAAAACGGACGAGAGCACGGACAAAAACGGACCAGATCTCACGGACGAGCGCACGGACAAAAACGGACCAGATCGCACGGACCGGAACGGGCGTGCTTGACTGAGTATTTCCTGCAAAACGGGAAAAAACGGACGAGCGCACGGACAAAAACGGACCAGATCTCACAGACCGAAACGGGCGTGCTCAACTGAGGATTTCCTGCAAAACGGAAAAAAACGGACGGGCGCACGGACAAAAACGGACCAGATCTCACGGACCGAAACGGGCGTGCTTAACTGAGGATTTCCTGCAAAACGGAAAAAAACGGACGGGCGCACGGACAAAAACGGACAAAATGTCATGGACCGAAACGGGCGTGCTTGACTGAGTATTTCCTGCAAAACGGAAAAAAACGGACGAGCGCACGGACAAAAACGGACCAGATCTCACGGGCCGAAACGGGCGGGCTGGAGACGGTGATTGCGGCAAAACGGAAAAAACGGACGAGCGCACGGACAAAAACGGACCAGATCTCACGGACCGAAACGGGCGTGCTTGACTGAGTATTTCCTGCAAAACGGAAAAACGGACGGGCGCACGGGCAAAAACGGACAAAATCTTACGGACCGAAACGGGCAGGTTGGAGAGGGTGATTGCGGCAAAACGGAAAAAAACGGCGAGTCGAACGGACAGAAACGGACGTTGAGCTTGCAAGCTCTTCTCCTTCTTTTCAAAGAGCCACACGGACGCGCACGGAAAATGTCCGTTTTACACGTACTCCCGATGTTTTTTACACGGACTCTACACGGGAGGTGTGCGAATAACCACTTCCATAGAGCAATGGGACTGAAATCCAACTAGCACAGCTCCATCAAAAAAAAAAAAAAACATTGAGTCTGCATCCGATGGAACTTGATATGATCATGAAAATAAATCAACACATCAGATTCAATCGTCTGCAAATAGTAATCAGGCTCAGAATCATTGAGCGTGAACAGTAAGCCAGACGGTATAAAATCCAATCCGTACATGAGATAGCAACGAGCACTCCCAAAATTTAGAGCTTGCGCGGAGCTTGCAGTCCCGCGAGATGTGACCACGCGGATAGATGGCGCTGCTAGTTTCAAGGGCGTTTTCCCGCGATATACAAATCGCGGCTTTTTCGCATCAACGTGCGTGACGCCCTGAACGGGGAAGCTGTGCTTGCCGCGCTCGATGCCATCACCATGGAGACAGACGTGTACTAGGCGCACCAGAGATGATTCCGACGACTCTCCTATGGAGCTTTCTGACTGGCCGCGCGCAAAGCTTCTCTGACTTTTGCTCAGAATTACAACGAAACTGTACTACACCAACGCGATCGTTACATATCAACCGGGAGGACTCACTGTTCTGTTCACATACAAATGGGGCGTACGCTGGATGGAGTAATTTTTAGATCCTTTATTCCTGCTCCTACCGTGTACATGGGGTTTATGCATATATATGGTATTATGATGGTCGGTATGGCGCAGAGTTATTAAACGTCGAGTGCGCGCCTTTTCGCGAACCGAGTATGAGTATGATCCTTTGGAGGGTATAGGCTAGGCAGTCATGTAGTGTAGTTGCTCTTCTCTGTTGGAAGCATCATATGAGTTTCAAGTCCTGCTGAGCCTGGATGAATTTTTGCCTGCCCATGCAGATGAAACTTTATTCGCGAATCCATTCCACGAGTATGAGCTTTACGTGTTCTTTCAATTGGAAGAAGCATCTCTTTCGCTTCGGGGAGCTTTGAAACTTTCTGAGTTGCTTGCCACCAATTTCTTTATACGGCTAGACCTTGAAAATTGTTTGAGGTTCATTGAAGAGTTCACTAATATCTATTCAGAAGTGCATTTTTTTGATATTTGGAGTCTTAGTGAAAGTTGCTTGCAAATTATTGATTTGTGTATGGAATTGAATATTCTAATCGAAAAACAGAAAAATTCAAAGATCTCAAATCCTGTTAACTTTTTGGATCATCAGTAACTTGGCTGGTTTTTGACGAAATGTATGTCTCTGTATCTTTGGTATAAGGTAAGCGTACCCAACTTGCCCTCATTAAGCCCGCCTGAACATTTTTCAACTCACATTAGCTCATTTTAAGGCTTGTTTCAAACCCTACAAAATAAGCTAAACTAAATCTAATTTTGATTTACCAGAGCCAAGTTATCACAATTTTTCCAAAAAATGGGTTTTCACGAGTTTGCAACAGGGCGCACCCAACATGTGCCCATCCCTCCCATTAAGCCATTTTTTCAACAACTCTGGCTTACCTGAAAGTATTCCAACGTATCTTAGCTCGTTTTAAAGCTCGTTACAAGACCTTCAAAATAAGCTGAATTACGTCTAATTTTGATGAGCAGAAGCTGAGCTGCCTGCATTTTTCCAAGAAGTACATACTTTTTGAGAGTTTACAAAAAGTTGCACCCCACTTGCCCACATTATTCAAAACAATGTCAATCGATGATAAAGTACATAAGATCATTTTTATCCATTTTTATCGCTGTGAAACCAAATTCGAAGTTCTTTCGCCGCTCTAAAACATTCTTACCTATTTTGACGCGATAAACACGTTTTGAGTAGTGAATGAAATCGTACTGCACGTTTTTACTGAGATAACAATGCAGAGGCATGTTGGGTACACTCCAATGTTGACCTCTACGTTTCACAACTGCCACTTTGAACATAAAATAACAACGCGATTTGCTATAACAATTTCAAACAATATTATGTCAGGGTTGCCTAGAGAACCCTCACTTATCAGTCAGTTATACCACCCATTGAGTTCCAAGCTTGAACTTCTGTAATCTCTTCTTCTCATCTCTTACAGATGTTGGCGCCTCGTTTCCCGCAAACGCGCGAAAAAAAGTATTGACTCTCAATAGTTTTGTCAACGTGTAATGAAACTCCGCTTCTATACGCCCGCGCCATATAGCAAAAGGCACAATATGGACGACGCTCATGCATAATAACCGAGTTTTCCTTGAAATACGATATAGCCAGGCTATAGAAGATCAAATTTATCGCATAACATCACTGGCAGGGGTTGAAATCACCCATTGCGCGTGATCCAAAATGCCTTTTCGCGACCCTTTTATAGCCACTTGGGGTGGTTTGTAGAGGGTGAGCTTTTCCTCAAGTGTCTTTGGATGAAATGTGTACTCCTAAATATAGTACACAAGGGTTTGCAAAGTACAGAAAATTCGCAAAGGCACCGTACTTTACGGGTATACTGCAGTAACATCGGAGTAATACAGTCATGCACGACTGAATTTTTCCGGGTTCACATCCGCTTGCAAGATCCCGAAATATTTATCGGATCGACAAAAGTCGAAGGTAGTATCGGCCAGGCTATCAATCTCATCAGCCTCCCCATCGAGATCTCGCACGCAATCGAGACCCTAATGGCATCGGAAGCACTTACCGTATATAGTATGTTACCTATAGGTTAAGTTGCAGCAGCATCGATATGCGCACTTTTCCATTTCCCCTCCTGACCTTTTCGGGAAAATTCATCCCCTTTGTAAAACCATCCCCTTCAATGTCATACTTATACATCTGTATCTACTTACATACATCTCTATTCTTTCGAGAACTTGGCTTTTTTCGGGCGCCACGCTTACTAATACATTTTCATTCGTGCATCTGTCGGTTTATAAATACTCATACCAAAACACGCTCATCGCCCTCTTATGGGTAAGTAAGTATAATTCCCAAGTGTCAAGTCATTTCGGTCAACAGGTGTTGGCAATTTCTTCGCGCGGATTTCTACTACAGAACAACAACAACAACAGAAGCTAAGTTTTAGCTGTGTTACATGTTACAAACCCCCGATGACGAGACAAGCTAAAGAACCAATTATTATACAGACCAGCCACGCGCCTTGCACACTTTTCGAGTGATGTGTAAGTAGGATAGGATAATGTATAGAAGGGCACACACAGGGCCGATTGATGAATTCTTAATGGGCGACTTCCGAGACCCGCCTATTATTACATTTTCTGTTGTGGGTCATTTCGGCAGCAGTAGCAACAGCAGAGTGCAGTCGTGTGTGTAATATGGTCAGCGATGAGTGGCTAAAAGCCCGCATCCTCGTGCGCATCAAGGCGTCGATGTTGCGGATGCGTAGTTTTTTCAGCTTTAAGGTAAATTTGAATGGTCTAAAACTCCGAATTAGCTGGCTCTAATACGCTGGATAGAGCCACGCGAGGAGCCACATTTGTTGTCTTTCAAGCTTATCCGAGCGTGACTTTTGAAATTTTTCAGGAAAAGAAGGTACTCGGAAGCTTTCTTTGACGACAGCGTTTGCTAAAATGAAAACTGTTGGGGGTGCACTGACGTTTTTCGGTCAAAAGTTTTGTCTCCTTCTGTATTGTGGCCAAATATAGTTTTTTTTTTCAACCGACTGATAAATCATCTTCAACTACAAAGTGAGAGTGCGTGATTTGTCCACATTACAACGTACTTTGCAACAGTTACCACGACTAGACCTTATCACTTGAAACTGTGATTTAGAGACTGAAGCGCTACGAGTCCTGTGAATCGACCCCAATCTGTGTCTAGTTGAAATTTCGAAAATGTAGAACTGATTTAGAAATGTTACGTTTTCAGAATGTTAAGTGATTTACAACCACGAAAACCACCGCAGAAAACCATTCACATTACTTATGTATATTTTCCTCGATATTTTCAATCTAAGGGAGTGTTGCTCTCCAGATCGAGTCTCCAGATACATCAGTATCCGTCAAAAATAATGGATCATGCAAAGAGTCACTAAACCGACCTCGAAATCGACGATTCTTTCGAAAATCGAAATGCTTCGTCGTGCCAAGAGGTGTTGAGTAAAGGATTTGTAGATTCAAAGCAGTTGTCTCAAGTATTTTTCGCGATAAAAGTTGATGTCGAAAATCGAAAAAAAATTCTCCCATAGCGAATCTCCTGTAATTCAGATGAAAGTTGTACGATCACAAAAATTCTAACGGGATGTTGAAGATCGTCCAAAAACCTACGAGTCAGTGAGTTGAAATCTTTTCTAAGACCTTTTTAGTCCAAGACATGAACTTTGGGAAGAGAACTTTTTAATACATGGCTGCTCATGGAAATACTGGATCATGCTCCAGCTCCACTTGTTCAAGCTCCAATCCACCATCACAATAAATCCATCACAAAAAAACATTGAACGAAATCATTTGGACGTTGAATTGCCTTATATTTTCGAGTGGGCTGTCAGATTCTCACTTAGATGTGATCAACAGGTGCTTTTATAATTTTTGCTCCAGAATACAATTGATTTTAGATGAGCCTCCCCACGTCATGTCTGAAGAGGAGGAGTCTGATAGCATATTCGGAAAATTTAGAAACTTTTTTTATCAAAATCACGTTTGTCGCTAACTTTTTGGATGGTTTTTGATAGTGGGTTGGAGCTTGAGCAGAGATCCAGTATCACCATGAGGGGATATGAATTGGAAAATTTTTTTTCTAAGCGCGTGACTCAGATAGGTCGTAGAAAAAAAGTCCAAGCGTAAAGTAGACTAGCCTTATTGCCTACCTCGCTAACGCTCGTCCGGCTTGGAAGTGTTTCTGATATGGTATGAGCCCCTGAAATGCTTCTGTAGTTCAACAATGTAACGTTGAGATTTCATAATACAGTGAATTCTGAAAAATAATTTCCTTGATGTAACTTAGTAACTGTGATTGAGAACTATTGAGTTGGGGTAATGTTGCGCATAGTGAGATTCCTGAATCTCCAGTAAGTCTCTGGGAATTTCGCCCAGTTGGCTAGCCCCAGCGACGGCCTCAGCCCCAATTCCAGCCCCTGTCACAGTCACGCGCCATCCACAGCCCCAGTCACAGCCTTAGCCTTAACCACAAAGAAAAAGCACCAGTACCTGGACAGCCATGTAGCGACGTCTCTATTTTATGGTTTTTATGACACTTTAATATCATTTTTCGTACCAACCAGTGATTCTATCATTAAGTGTAGGTGAAATTCTTCCTATTTCAATGTGTTTCGTTTAGAAAACCCCAAAATTATTGACAGGAGGTACAAAAAACGAGACGACTCAACTTCCACTTATTCCTGGACAGAGGCTTTGTGAACCACGTGAGATGACACCTAATTCTGGACAGCGGGAGCCTATACCTGGACAGTGAATTTTAGGTGTTGAAATGTTTCTTCATATTAGTGTCGCAAATATACCAGAACTCGCCTCTTGAATGATTTTCAGGAGTCCTTGAAGTAATAGTCGACTTCAATATACTCAAATTGTATGGGCATGAAGACGTATGTTTGTGGGTACATTTTGGTGTATTAAAATGAAAATTTAAAGTCTGAGTCATCAATAATGCTGAAATCAGAAATCCTCACGAATATGTGCTTGACTCTAAAACAGTTTACTGAGAAAATACGCCCAATATAATATTGCAGTCTACGAGTCTCTCATGGCAGCCCTATGTAAGTGCATGCAGGCCTGCGTACTTTGAGGTTAGAATTCACGTGAAAGAAAATAGTATATTATGCGTCGAGTGCCAAACTACTTTGTTCTTTCGCCGACGTCCAACGAGGTTATCGTGAAGAACAAAATTTTTGGCACGAGACGCATATGCCGCTTTACACGGCGCGTCGAGCCGTGTAAAATAGAATAAACACAAGAATCAAGGTACACCACCCAATGATTCATAAGCTTAGAGCACTGTGCAATTAAAATGACTGCTTTGTGAGTCGGTTTCGCCGAGAAAGTGGTCGGTTTGACACAAAAATACAGTGTCCAGCTATAGGAGAATCCGACCGATATGGTACCTAAACCTGGACACTCGAATTCTCAAAAATTGATAGAGATATCCTATAAAATCTACATAGAAACTCAAACTTACGGTGTTCATGAACAAATGATGGGGAAACCGGATGAAATAATTGTATTCGCGTCATTTGAGAGCATGTTTCAAGTTTTGGAGTGAACCGCATCGGAGGCTCGCGAGCGTCCGATTTCATGCAGCGGCAGACTGCCATTTTGTACCACCACGAAAATATCCTCTCGATACATTTCTCGTCCATCAAACTCGACGAAATACAAATCTGATAATAGATGACGTGCGATGGGAATCATCTATCTTTGAATGGGATTTGACATTTGTTGTGGTTATATTCGAGTGACAAACTCACTGTCCAGGAATAGGTGTCTCGTGCCGCGATGTCCAGCTACTGGTACTTTTACCTAACCCCAGCCTCAGCTTCGGCACGGCCCCAGCCTCAGACTTAGCCACTGCCCTAGCCTTAGCCCCAGCTCCAGCACCACTAGCCTAATCTCATCCCTAGTCACAGCCACAACCTCCAACCTCAGCCTCAGCGTTAGCTCCAACCTCAGCCTCGGCCACGCTCCAGCTTATCCTCGGCCCCAACACTGGCCCCAGCTTCAGCCTGAGCCTTAGCTTCGGCCTCAGCTCCAGCCTTAGTCCCAGCCTCAACTCGAGCCCGAGCGACAGCCTCAGCCTAAGCCCCAGCCTCAGCCTTAGCCTCAGCTCGTACCCAAGCTTCAGCCCCAGACTCAGCCCAGCCCCAGCCCAGCCTTAGCTCCAGCCTCGACCGCAGCGTCAGTCTCAGCCTTAGCCATTGCCCCAGCCTTAGCCCTAGCTCTAGCCCCACCTCAATCTTATCCCTAGTCACTGCCAACGCCCCAGCCTCAGCCCAGACCCAGACCCAACCGTAGCCCCAGACCCAGCCTCAGCCCTAACCACAGGCTCAGCCTCAACCCCAGCCACAGCCCAGACTTAGTCCCAGACTCAGCCTTGGCAACAGCCCCAGCCTCGGGCCCAGCGTCAGACTTAGCCACTGCCCTAGCCTTAGCCCCAGCTCCAGCACCACTAGCCTAATCTCATCCCTAGTCACAGCCACAACCTCCAACCTCAGCCTCAGCGTTAGCTCCAACCTCAGCCTCGGCCACGCTCCAACTTATCCTCGGCCCCAACACTGGCCCCAGCTTCAGCCTGAGCCTTAGCTTCGGCCTCAGCTCCAGCCTTAGTCCCAGCCTCAACTCGAGCCCGAGCGACAGCCTCAGCCTAAGCCCCAGCCTCAGCCTTAGCCCCAGCTCTTACCCAAGCCTCAGCCCCAGACTCAGCCCAGCCCCAGCCGAGCCTTAGCTCCAGCCTCGACCGCAGCGTCAGTCTCAGCCTTAGCCATTGCCCCAGCCTTAGCCCTAGCTCTAGCCCCACCTCAATCTTATCCCTAGTCACTGCCAACGCCCCAGCCTCAGCCCAGACCCAGACCCAACCGTAGCCCCAGACCCAGCCTCAGCCCTAACCACAGGCTCAGCCTCAACCCCAGCCACAGCCCAGACTTAGTCCCAGACTCAGCCTTGGCAACAGCCCCAGCCTCGGGCCCAGCGTCAGTCTCAGGCTCAGCCACTGCCCCAGTTCCAGTTCAATCTCATCCTTAGTCACAGCCACAGCATCCAGCCTCAGCCTCTGCGTTAGCTCCAACCTCAGCCTTGGCCACGCTCTAGCTTAGCTCCAGCCCGACATTGGCCTCAGCCCCAGCCCCAGCCACAGACACAGCCCAGCCTAAGCCCCAGACCCAGCTTCAGCTCAGCCACAGCCTCAGCCCCAGACACAGACATAGCCACAGCCCAGCCTCAGCCTCACCCGTAGCCCTTGATCCAGCCTCGAACTCAGCCGCAGCCCAGCGTTAGCCCCAGCCTCAGCCTCAGCTCCAGCCTTAGTCCCAGCATCAGCTCAGCTACAGACCCAGCCTCAACCCCAGCCTTAGCCTCTGTCCCAGCCAAAGCCTAAGACCCAGTCTCAACATGGACTCACCAACTCACCGGGCCAACCGACCCACCGATCCACAGGACCCACCGAGCCGTCGACCCACTAACCCACCCACAGCATCAGTGACGCCACTACGATACGAGGCATCCGGACGAATAAAATTGGACAGGTGCCTAATTAATTTAATAAAAATAAATTCCTGGAATGAACTGCAATATCCCGTTGAAGTTTTGTGGTCGGACAACTCCCGTGAAAATTACAGGTGATCCGCTGGAAGTATAATTTTCAATTTTCGACATCAATTATCAGCAGGAAAAAAACTCAGGAGAAATATTATGGACCGATAACTTGATGATTATCTCGTGATCTCCGAACTTTTTTTCAAAATCATTATACAACAAAGTGTTTCGGAGAAATCGCCGATTTTGTAAAAATCTATCAATTTTGATGGGTACGGTATATTCAGAAATTTTTCTATTTTTTGAATAGGTTGAATTCTTGATATTTGAAATCTTTGAAAACGATTTGAGCTGATTGGGAAAGAAAATTCTGTTATTGCAAATGGCTAGAAACCTTTTTTGGTTGTAGGTAACTTGGTTAACATAAACCCGAGAAATTTTTCTGCAAATTTCTATCAGAATCAGAACGATGAGAGAGATCAATTGTATTTGTGATCTACAATCCAGATTCACTGTTACTAATCAGATAATAGATGTATTTTGGCTACCAGCTTAATGTGAAAGGACCAAATTAATTTTGAATTTTAAGTAAAATTATATAGAAACGATTAAAAAAGAATTTCTTTATGACGTGGCTGAGTTGGGAAGTTTACCCAACTATTTGTCATAGGTAAACTCTAAGAACAGAAATAGACAGTCACACCTGTCGTCGTCTACTTGCCCACCAGTATTCAAGCATCGAATTTCCATTTCAACACCTTTTTACACCAACCCGTCATCACCAGATATTACAAATTCAGCCTCGTATATAGTCAGCTGTAAAATTAAAAGACATCGGCCACGTAGTTCTCCGAATTTTCCATATCTTTCATACAGTCACCCGATTCTCCAGCTACATAAAAGCTACTCAGCTGTAAAACAGCTTCGGCAAGCAGAAATTTTACCGCCCTGAACGTGTGATAAACTCGAACCAGACCTGTGAATATATCCGCCTCACCCGAGACTTCATTGTCATAATAATGGTACGGTGTTATGATAATCGCCCATATGCAGAGTAAATCTTGCTATGGAGACGATTCTGTATATGCATTTACAGTGCACGGCAAGAGTGCATTAATATTTGGTGCGAACGAATCGCGCCAAAGGCGTGAGTTAAAGACCGCGGTTCAATGGAAGGCACCACCCACCGAGAAAACACCTGTGTAAATTTTCACTCACTGTAAAAAAAAGAAGAAGAAGTAGATTAGTCAGCTGAGCTGAGAGCTTGGAAATGTGTTAGCTATTATATTCACGCCTCAATTTTCTTTTCTTCTCTTTGCTACACTGCCTTGTGCACAAAATTTCAGTTCTTCCCTTCAAAAAAGTTGATGTATGGATAGCTCGGTTTTCCCATCTGTTGGTTCAAGGGTATGAATTATTTCCCTCTCGTTTCATGCATGAATGTGTTCAAATTTGAATTTCATATCTCTCTCGGAGCATCCCTCGTCTATTATTCTTCCTCGCGAGTAGTTTTTATCTTTCAGTATGAAAAAAAACCGTATTTTATATCGAATGGATGCATGTGACGTATATGTGAGTTGAATGTCTTTTGATTACTCGCACCATTTGGCATTGCCTACCGCGTGGAATATACAGAATTCGTTGACAACTTGTAGCCAGAACAATATTGGATTCAATGTAATGATGTATGAATCTCGTGAGGAAAGCTCGTGATTCCTAATTACATAATGAGCAATTTTTGGTAAATATTGACTCTATCCTCTTTTATCCAGATGGAAAGTTGCCTAAATTAGACCCTAAATTGAAATCCTTAATATCTCGCCATCTCAATTCTTTAAGTATTATGTAAACGATGATGAAAAACTTATAATTTCAGCGGGGAATAGATGACATGTCCATGATTTGTGATGATTTGAAATGTTTCACTTCAGGAGTAACTTCAAAAATTGCTCGACAAATTGAAAATTCAATTAAAATGTTTTGCTTTGCAAAATCTCTAAGTTATGGAGAAATTAGCACGGGGATTTCATTATCAGTGTATAACTAATAGATGGGATCTTCGTGATTTTTTGATAATTATAGGGGAATCTTACTGCAGAATCATATCACAAAATTAGAATATGAATCTACATGGTTCAAAATGTAAAATCCTCGAATACCAAGTAAGGTAAGTGTACACAACATGCCCCCTGTAGTATCCAACATGCCCCTATATGCCGATCTCAGTACTGGGCGCTCGTGGAACTTCGCGCAATTCTTTATATATTAAAATATCAGAAAATGGATCATTCAGACCTACCCTTGATTATTTCTGCATCTCGCAGGAAATATGAAGTGATTTTTTGCATTTTTTGTGTTTGCGCGCTTGAAAATCGTCAACAAAATTGCGTTTAATAAAACCGATGCCAAAATGTTTTGGTTCCACTAATCTCAACGTATTTTAGCACATTCGATTTCTTTATTCAAAATCTTCAAAATCCGTCATTTGGGATTGCAAAATTTAGATTTGGTGAAATTTTATGAGCAAAATGAGGAGATCGGATGCAAAAAATGAAGGCCAAAGTGGTGTGTATCCAATATGCCCCATCATGTGGTCATCTCGAAAGGAAGTGCAGCACGACTTTTTGACCACTCAAAACGTGTTTATCACGTCAAAATAGATCAAAAACAGAGTTCTGGATCGGCGAAAAGCTCCAAACGTTGCTGCACGCTGATAAAAAAGGATTTTTTGCACTTAATCGCCGATTTACACCGTTTTTTGGGGGGGGGGGGGGAACTGAGACAGCTCGAATCCAGTTGATCAAAATCAAAAGTACTTTAGCTTATATTGGAGGCCTTGAAACAAGCTTGAAAAAGAGTTCAATTACATTAAAAAATGTTGAGATAGACCAGAGTTGTTGAGAATATATGCTTAGTGGGGGCATGCTGGGCACACCCTTTCGAGAACTCACGAAAATCACTTTTTGGGAAAATTGTGATTGCTCGGCTCTGGTTGGTCCTCGGGTTGGTCAGAATCCAACTTACCTCAATCCATTTTGAAGGTCTTGAAATAAGCTTCAAAATGAGCCTAAATACGTTCAATAATATTGAAGTATGAAGGTCGGATGGACACTCAAAGTTGAAAACCAGGTTGGAGGAATCGATTTTGATAGAGTCACGACGCAATGAAAATGAACAGAACTATAGTTGTAGACCCAAGGACTGGGCGATGAATAAAGTTCCCTAGAAAATTTGAAATGACTCCCTAAGTTTTACATCCACTTCTATATTTTCACATGAGCATTTATTTTTAGGGATGTCTTTCATGATGATTTCGCATAAATTTCACGCGTAGTCAAAATTAGAAACTTGTCCGAGCGCCAACCAACCTCTCTCATCAAGTAACCAACATAAGAAAAAGAAAAAAGAGGAATAAGGCAGGATCCATCCATCTGAACGGAAGTAAAGAAACTGTAATCGTAAATTGAGTCTACACTCGAGTATTTAAGGAATATCTACTTGTAATTCCTAGTTTAACACTTCCGTCCTCTTCTCCAATGATACGTGATGGACATTACGTCAGCTAGAGTATAATGCGCATCAAAAACACATTCAGTGTCAGCATCAAATTCGAATTCGCGCACGTGCTGAAAAAATTCTGTAGAAAGCTGATCAGGCAATTAGATGGACTATTATGCATCTATGTATTACTGAAGGGGTGAATTGATGGTGGCACGTGTACAAAGAGACGATGAGCTGGGTATTTCCTCGCCACGTGCTAAATACACGCAATTTGTATGCAATGGGCATTAGAATAATCTCCGAGGTAGCTATTTTGGCTTAGAATTGGTATTACATCTTGAAGAACATTGACTTTCTTAGCAGGAGTTCACCGGAAATCCGACTTTGTTCGATTAGAATTTTTATATCAGAGTCTAGCGGTACTTTTGACTAGTGTAACTTTTAGATTCGAATTTTGCTTATAAATCTCAATAAATATTTGATGAAAACGTTGAGTGAAAAATGTATTCTCATTGACATCAACTCTTTGGGATATCCGAGAAAGATGTGATGAATACTTGCTATCAGAAATCAAATCAGCATCTAGAAAATTTCTGTTTAGCAGAAGCCAGCTTTGTTTCCAAGACCATCAAATGTATTTTGCTCGAGAAGGTGCTGCAAACTTTTCTGTGAGCTGACGTAAAATTTGCCAAGTTCTCACTTCCAATGGAAGAACATACATATAGCTTTCGATGATTTTATTATATTTTGCGAAGTTTATTGATAAGAGCAATGCTCATTAAAATCAATAACATCCTTATATTGCGATTGTATAAGGCACGAAATGTGATAGTACTCGACGGGACGCTTCAATGCGTTCGTATTCTTTAGTGCCTCCGATGCTCGTTTCTTTCTAACGAGGAGTAATTTGTAGCAATTCGAGCCGACGAAAATTGCTGAGGGGTGTCACAAATGGTGTTGCTTCAATACTTCCGAAAATTTAATACTTCTTCACTGGTGGGTCTCAATCGACTCTTTCACCATTCCATTATATTCGATGGGATAATCTTAGTCATAACTTTTAAGCAAAAAATGAACTTTCCAAAATGGGCATTTGGACTCTCGTTAACAAAATTGCTTGGCCCGCACCTGATGCACTGACCAAGGTGTTGAATATGAACCGAGATAATTTTGGGCAATATCATAATGACTTAAAAGTATCGGTAAAAATTGTTATTACTATCATATGATAGGCAGTAATTGGCAATAATGTTGAGAATACTTGTTTCCTGGTCATGTTTACTACCATTCTTATTAATTAACTATAGGGGATTATTGGATAACATGAAGAGGTCGACAAGTAGTGGGTTGAGAAAAATACCCGCAGTGATATGAATTTGGAATTTGGTGGAAAATTTCTCGACCACATTTCAGCATTATTTGAATTGAAATGCTTTGCTTACATTTAAAAGTTGGCCATGAAATGGATAGTGTTTGAGTCTAGGAATCCGAGATCAGGATCGGCGGATTATTAGGAGCGCTGCGATCGCTGTGCCCAGATGTTAAAACGCCTCGTGATGGCGATCGCGGCGCCCTAAATCCGCTGACTCTAATCTCGGATTAACGACTATGAATTCCAGCCTAGGTTTGAGCAAGATGAAATGGCATTTCTAATACCAAGAATACCGTCAACCGAGTTATTAACTCTCTTAACTCGGTTGACGGTATCCTTGTATTAGAAGCCTTGTTTTTATCAATAGCGGTGGCGCCATCTTGCTGTCAAACTAGTTTATCGTAAATAAAATTAATTAGCTAAACCTGTTTGGGTGGATAGCGATGCAGACCGACATGCGGGGGATTTTCCTGCAAATTTAAATAAAAATTCCATCGAGATTGGTGCAAAATTGAGCGAGAATAGTTGCAGAAAAAATTTTTGACAGTCAGAAATTTCTGTTGCAACTCCCTGGTAGGCTGTTCTCGTTCAATTTTTCGGCTGAGTGTTTATCCAACGATCACTCTAATAGCATGAGTGTTTATCCAATGATCACTCTAATAGCAAGCATAGATTACAAAATGGGATTGTCATGATTTTTTTGATACACTGCTAGTAAAAGTGTACTTTGAGCACATTTTATTGTTCTTGTTTGACATCTAATCAAAAATTATAGTTCGCTACATGGGAGTAGAACCTATATTTCACATCCTCGTGATGGTCCCGACCCTCGTCTGTGGCTCGGGCCAGAAACCCATCACTTGGATGCGAAATAAAGTTTTTAGACACTTGTATTGAACGGTATTGAAATATACTATATTCTCATGATTTTTGAGTGTTTCTATGAGAATCAACTACTTCCAACTAATGATCATTGTATTTTTATTATTCGGTACAACTGATTCGAGAATTCAAGACTACCTGATCTCAGCAAGAGATGTTTGCTGCTTCTCTCCTTTATTTTTTCGGTTAGTCGCCAGAGTAACACGTATCGATGGTACTTATATTAAATCATTTCTCGAAGTACTTTATAAAATTTAGAATGAATCCAAATATTAAAGGACAATTGAGGAAGGTAATTAAAGAACTCGCTTAGCCTTTTTTGAAGTCCACTCGAAAGTTTTAATACCTATCTCATTCCACTCGACTCCCTTGCTTTCCGCGTTTTTTAAACAATTACGGCCATTAAAATGATAATGGAAGACGTCAATGTTCTAATTTATGTGATACGTCTTTGATAAGATACACCAATCTGTAGGTCCAAGACACCCGACATCTCATTCAGGGAAGAAGATTTGGATCTAGTGCATCCCTCTCAAGTTTACAAGTATATTATATGGATTTTCCCAACGTTATTCTTGCATAACTTTTAGTGCGATATTTGCGGGTGGAAAGATTCTTGCTATTTCAAAACCCGCCAAGGCATTTTGTCGACAGCCGAGAACTTTGCGGAGAGATATACCCTCCGTTCTTTAACATGGGGGTTCTTCTTGTTCCAACAGTTTTCAGTTGTCTTTTAAATGAACTCAGGTTGTGGTGATAAATTCACAAAAAGTTTATGATTTTTGGTTTCGAAAAAAATTTACTCAAAATATCTGCTGTCGTCTATTAAATTTTGACAAGACAATTTTTACATTCGATGAATCGGGTCACCTGTTACTTCTTTGTATCCGGTCGACTGTGTAGAGATAATAATTTCCCCCATCATTCTCTCCGTGTATGTTATTAAGTACCAATTATGCCAGTGACAATAATTGTAGTTTCCAACACGCCATCTAAAAGCCACTCCCACTTCAAAACTGGCACCCAACAGCTTAATACGAAACTACAATTCTAGCTAGTTTCAAGAAGTTGGACAAGACGCATCGCACATGCCAAGGTATACCGGTTGTCATGTCACACAATACCTTAACAAAGCTGTCGCGGAGCATCAGCGCGGTAATCTCTCGATTAGAGGGTTCAAAAACGGCTCCGGTTCAAGCTATTCTCCTTTGTTCGTCTTGCAGCAAGGGCTCGTTAAAAAAGACAATCGGCTCGCTCGAAGCAAAATCGAGAGGATCCTCGCGCACTTTTTCAAAGACTGGCAACGTTAGCGCATCGACAAACAAT
The DNA here is from genome assembly GCA_029851415.1 of Eretmocerus hayati. Classification (NCBI taxonomy): domain Eukaryota; kingdom Metazoa; phylum Arthropoda; class Insecta; order Hymenoptera; family Aphelinidae; genus Eretmocerus; species Eretmocerus hayati. The sequence goes on along the minus strand of CM056742.1, from coordinate 134,176,261 downwards.
ATCGTGCTAGGGTTACTCTTTTTTTTTACCGTGCTTCAATTGAAAAAGGAAGGGTGAGCCTTGCAAGTAACATTTTGAGGAGGTACACAAGACTCTTTGAGGACATCGGGTCGATTTTGAAAATGCTTCTTACCGAAAGAAAGTGGTATAGATGAGGTTTAGCTTGAAGCGTCGCCCGAAGCAACATTGGGTTTGGTCCGTTGCCCACCTGCCGTACGACAGTGGTGCTCGAATTTAGTTTTTTGCTTTGAGGCATAAGAAGCACTAATTGCCAGCCAGCGATGTGGTAGGACTGTCCTTCAGATGTTTGTATTTACTTCTTGATTGTTCTTTGGGCATTATTTGTCGGAAATTAGCCCTGCGAAGGTCGCGTGGCGAATTCAATGATCGAGCGATAAGCTGTGTTGGTCATTAGAACGAATTTAGCAACTTTGAACAGAAAAAAGGCGGAGTACTCCTCGTTCAGGGAATTCTTGCTTTACAACACGTGATAATTTTGACTTGAGTGGATTGATTCGCATGGCTCTAATGATTCTAAGAAATTTTTGACGAACTCTTTATGGTGTATATGAAAGGATACATTTGTTTTATAGGGTTGATCGAGGGTTGATGTTTTTTTGGACTGGATTTATTGAATGAGGCAGGGTGCTAAGCCGTACATTTGATTTGGCTCAGCTACGCAAAGAAATAGAATAAACTTCAATATAAATATTTAGATGCATCACTTACACCGTATCAACTAGATAATCATCACTATGTCTTACTTTATGTCAGGAGAAAAGGTTCGTGTCCTCGGTTTACTTTGTTCTCCTGAGAGTTATGATCTGAGTCAGGGTGAATTATATAGCTCTTTTTTGTGATGACAACGGATGTATTCGATTTCCTAGATAATCCTTTCATTGGGTGAGAGTCTCGAGAAAAGTTGAGTTTGTAGCGTTACCAGTCGTCTTAACTATTGTTAAGATCCTGTACGCTTTTGGTGTATTGCTCATGAAATTGAATCGAACAGATTTTGCTTGTTGTCAAAGAATGTATGTATAACTCTTCCGATCAAATTTTCCCATCCTGGAACCTAGTCACGGGATTCGCGTTAATTTACATTGGCTAACGATTCTTTTCAGTTACAATTGCGAAGATACTCATGGGACTTTCCAGTTAAATATTTACAACGGATGCAATAATGAATTTTACACTGACGATGCCTACATTAAATTGGCGGTGGCACAAATGTATTCGATTTGCATCGCACAACACTCCACTCATTGAGGTTTGAGTAGATGAATCCAAAAAAAAAGTATAGGACAAATTATCTTGCAATTGCTTAACCAAAAATTATTCAAATCTTCATAATTAAATTTAGAACCCATCGACTTGACTCCGGTCACCTAAAATCTTGTATAATGGGGTCCTTGCGAATAATCTCAACAATTTCGAGGCCTTAGGTGACGCGTCAGACTCAATCCGCACCACTCCAGTATACCGTAATTTCGTTACTAGTCTGCACGAACTTCAGTGTTATTATTAGGTATATTTAGTTGAAAACTAGAGTTATTACCCCGTTCGCTCGCTTGTTCGGCTTGCAAATGTTCTTGCGTAAGTCAGAGGCCCCTAAATCGCTTTTGTAGCTCAATGATGATAACTAGTGAGTAATGATCAATTGATAATATTGAAAAGAGGATGAAAATCAGAAAGATGACATTTTGTTGAATTGGTGCCGTTAATAGTTACATATAACCACCCACCAGCCCGTCTAGCTACCACTCATCAATCTGTCCATCCATCCATCTAACCAGCTACCTGAGCCATCGGTCTATCGGATCTCCGGCGCCTCCCCCATAACCCACATGTCCACGTATTATATCTTATACCCAGCCCAGCCCAGCCCGGATCAGACCGCCCTGGACTACCCCAAACCAATCCGGACTGCTACAGATAATCCCTGGTCATTCTAGACCGCACCAAAACATCCCTGATCGTACCTAGACCATTCTGGACTATTCCAGACCGTATTAGACTGTACCAGACCAGCCCAGGTTATACCAAAACGTCCCAGATCGTGCCAGATCGCCCCAGATCGTACCACATCCCAAATCTCTTGAAGGAACAAAAGCTTTCAACTACAGGTGATCTTTCCTCCCAGCTTAGAGGTATTTTTGAATCCCTCTAACTAAAGGTATTATTTTGCCTCCAACTTGGACGTTTTCTCAGTGATGTTCACATAACCTCTAATTTTGAGTTCTTATACAATTTGTGTTCGTTCGTACACGTCACAGCAATGCTATTTCTTCTACAAAAAAGTGGCGGAGACTTGATATTGTCAAATTATCACGAGAGTAATAATATTGTACGAGACATAAACATTTGGAAATTTTTTGTATGGACTATCCTATCATAATCGATAACTATATTCTTGCCTAAGAATTCTTTGGAGTAAGCTATTACGAGTTCTTGAACAATTTTCCTCATCTTCGTAGAAAACATGATTAGTGACAATAGCAGAGCCAAAAATCCAGGCTCCTTCGAAGGAGCCGATAAACATGTACGATTTTTGAGCGAACGTCCCGACCTTTGCTTCTGAAGCAAAGAAGGTAACCATCAATCTTTACTTTATTTCTGTGTAGAAAAATCGCACATCTTCATCTACGCCCTCGAAGGGGCCTGGACGTTGGACATTGTTATAATGATTGATCACGTTTCGAGCCAAAATAAAAATGGGCATATTGTCGAAAAACACTATATACATAGCCCGATCCAAAGAATTTTTTGGCAAGAGTATGAGTATCGGGTTATGATTCAAAAAACCTTCCCAAGAAATGTCCAAACATTGCATTGCGCGATATCACTAACCCAATGATACGAGTCCCTCAAAATTTTCCGTGGAAGAGAAAGTACTGCTATGGGTTCTGCACTCGTGAATACAACTCGCAGGTATCGAAAATTAAAGGTTGTGTAAACACAACAGGTAAGAACCTTCAAGTTGAACACGGAAATGTTTTTAGTCAGTGGGATTCATAACTCCAGGGTTGGGGGGAAAATTACGTGTAGTTGGAGGTTTTTTCCTCCAAGAGATCCAGAGTGCAGACTGTCCTATACCATTCCGGACTCCTCCAGACCGTATAACAGAAGGTTCCAGATTGTACCAGACCGTTTCAGACCATTTCCAACCGTTCTAGAACGTGACCGTCCTAAACCATTCCAGACTGTTCCAGACCATCCTGGCCCGTACCAAAGATCCCAGGTCATCGTAAATCATTCCATTCTATTCCAGGCTGTCCCAGATCGTTTCAGATCATCCCAGACCGCACCAGGCCGTCCTAGACCATTCCAGACTTTTCCAAACCATTTCAGATTATTCCAGACCATGCAAGAGCGTCCCAGATCGCAACAGGCCGATTCAGACCGGACTAGACCGTCCATCCATCCGACTATAAATCCATCCATCCATCGACCTATACAGACACGCATAACGCCTGGACCCCTTCTAAGTTAAGCAACCCAATACGCAGGATCCGGACGAGAAAATTTTGGCTGGGCATTTATTATCACAAAATGTCCAAAAGCATTATGTTAACCACATAAGACTTGGTTAAACGGGCTAAGATACTCGCTAAGGTAACAAGTTAGGTGGTTGCAAATTCTCGCAGTACAAGATAACGAAATTTGGTTGAAAATATTTTCCCATCAAAAGTTCGACCCGGTCTAATTACATTCAAAAAATTCCTTCGGCATAATGAATGTCACTTTTCATCCTTTTGTGTTGCGACAACAAGCGCTTTGTGCAAGCATCAACCCCTTCATCATTATCTAATTGATTGCCTCTAACACTTTGATGGGCTTATACGGTCCTCGAAAATACGGGCTAGCATCACGCACATTGTAAGGATACGACCGTGAAACATCATCTATGTGTCTCTTTGTTAAGCGGGAAAAATTAAATCATTCAAACTAACAAAAGAATAGAATGGTAACCGAGTGCACAAATAGCCAAGATTACGACGTGCCTGAAACTAGTTCTCGCTCGTCAAAGTTTTTTTCTGGATAATTAAGTGAGACTGTATCTTGTACGTCATCCCTCTGCACATATTATTATTACTTACGGGAACATAGACCGCAGTGCGTAATACAAGGCGTGCGTTGTGAATGAGAAAGGTCCATCGAAAGTCGCGGTCGACCTGATGCACTCTGTTGGCGTCATGAGGTGTCAGACTCGCTCAAAATCTTATATTGCGGAACACGAGTGTGTGCATGTCCTGCAAGATTTACGCGCTGTATATATATGTCCGGGTATAATACAAGATCATTACGGCGAGGCGCGCGACCACCTTTCCCTCTCTTTTACAAAGTCGAACCGAGTTTTGAACTCAGCGGAGAGCTCGTAAAGATGCTCGACTGACGAGGTGGTGTACTTATGTGAGATGGTTCCAAAGGGCGAGACGCCCGCGTTGGCACCTTTCACGCATCCCAATTTTCTCTTGCCGTAATTTATTCTGCGTTACAAAGTTTGCGCCCCGTCTATTGTGCTAAAGGGTCGTCATTCCAGGGGATGAAACTAGAAGACTATTATAGGATGTGCCCTCAAAATTTAACGATCGTTCTATATTTTCCTGCATACATAGTCCTTATAGTTCTGTATGATGTTCATGTACCCAGATAGGATCCGTCAAGAAGCTCCTCATTGTGGATATATGGGTCAATTAAATTTTCTCGATCGAGCGTTATACTTAGTGTTGCGTGAGAGAGCGATTCAGGTTGCCACCAGCCACTTGTGGCTTGTGTTATTATGTTTGGCTACGAAATAGAATTTCGTTGGCCTTTGAACACGGGTATGTAGCTTCTTCAGACAAGGTGTTTGAACTGGTTAGAGGTAACTATATACTTGTGTGTGCTGATACTTTATTGAATGCAGCTACAGTTGAAATTTTTTCTCCTCACAAGCTCGGTTATAACAGCTGCTCATTATGCACATGATAGCTTCCTAGAAAACTACCCTGCACACTTGTTTGGTTCAAGAACTTACTTTGTATTATGTAAAAGGATCTAACCATTTTTGGGGACGACGCTTCAGAGCGATAAATTGATGTCTTAGAACCAACATAAAATTGTTAATTTCTTCCCAGCTTTTCCGAGAACGTTTTCACCCATACGCGATAATTTCTACGTCGCGCCATCTAAAATAGCCTCAGAATTCATTGAAACAATGACGTCCAAGTTCATCAAGATAACATGTCAGACAAGTTAGCGGCCATACATTGAATTCTTGATTCGGGGTGTGAGACGCTGAATTTGAGGAGTGAAATCAAAAGTAACTATTTGGTACGCCTAGACATTGGGTTTGCAAGTCCCAATGTCCATTGAGTTTAGGATGGTTTCACTTAGCTTACCTTTGATGATGCGAGAAAAAGAAAAGTTCTCGTACAATTTCACAACATATTCTGACGCCAAGGTGCCGGGAAAATCTAGGACACGATTTCCCGATAATCATTGGATCTCCAATTCACTGCAAGCATCGGTATCCACAAATATGCCGTAATTTTTTTTAGCTAGCTTTTATTGACCACAGTCCACACTTTTCAGACTCAAAGCATTATCCGGTCAGTTTCTCAGAAAAAATCCAGTCTCGTTGTCACTGTGAATGTTATTATCTTCATCACCATCACATCGTTCTGGTAGCCGAACATTTTTCCCCTGCTCTACGACTAGCGATTGAACATCTACGCTTGCTCGTTGCTAAGGATCCCTCCTACCATCTATTTGGGGTGGCTGAGTCGAAGGTGGATGAGTATGTGGATGACAGTCTCGTTTAGATTCCAGGTTTTCTGTTGTTGAGACCAGATCGCAACAGAGAGGGTGGTGGGGTTGCCTTGTTTGTGCGCAACGCCTTCAAAGTTGAAAAGTTGATTTCATCAAATACTTTTGGGCCAGGGAAACCTGGCTTGCCTGAATTCCTTTTCTGTAGCGTACAGCAAGGTCACTCTCCCCCAATATTAGTCGTAGTAATCTACAGATCTCCAAAAACTGCCATGCAGAAGGATGATGGGCTTTTTGGCTCGTTACGCCGGCTGTGTGGAGATAACAGTCATAAAATTATAATGGGAGATCTGAACGCGGATTTGTTAGACACTGCTCATCCTGACACCAAGACACTGACTGCATTGACAGAAGAACTTGCTTCGCAGATAGTGCAGCTGGCCCGACTCACCAACAAACCCCCAATACATCTCATACATAGATTGACCTCATTTATGTAGATGACAATGGCATCATTACTGACTTTCAAAAAAGACTCCTACTCAGTTTCGGCAGGCACTCGGTCATTAACGTCACCATCAACGCCTTTACTCCCACTCCGCCAAGTAATTCCTTCACGTACAGGGATTTTCGTGACATCACTCCGGAGACATTGAATGACCGGTTGCTTCGCTGTGACCAGACAGCTTTTGAAAATGCCGAGACCAGTTGGGAAGATTACTGCTTGAATGAAAATTTAAAGACTGTTATAGATGAATTAGCACCTGAAAAAATTATTAACCCGCGTAAAAACGAGGCTCCTTGGATTGGTCCTGAGCTGAGTATACTCATGAATGAGCGGGACGCGACTCGCAGGCGCTGGGAACGGACTCAACGTAACCAGCACAAGTGTCAAAATGAATACTTTCGGCTCAGCAAAGAGGTCGACTTGCGCATTGAACAAGAGCATAACTCCGTCATTGAAACCCATTTCTCAGACGCTCTTGATCAGAAGAAGAATATTTGGAAGGAGATGCGCAATCTCGGCCTCCTGCCTAAGAGCAAAGAGGAAAAACTGCATGGCTTCACACTGGATGAGTTTAACGCACACTTCGCGGGAGTTTCCGTTTCGCCCCACGAACATAGTAATGAAGTCATGGATGATATTGACGTCAGGACGATATTGACTCGGCATCGGAGGAGGGGTTTAAGTTCAAGCCCACAAATTCCAGTGATGTAGTCCTTGCTATCAAACATTTCTTCTCACAGGCTCGTGGAGCGGATGGGATACCTCAAAGCGTGATCGCGAAAGCTTTTCCGGCTCTTGCTGATCTTATCGTACATATTTTTAACTCTTCTTCCGCTCATGGCATTATCCCTGAGGATTGGAAGCGAGCGGAGCTGATCGCATCGAAGAAGACTGCCGCTCTTTCAACGGTGTCCGACTTCCCGTTCTATAGCGTTGCTGTGCTTCCTCTCCAAGGTTCTGGAAAAGATCGCACATAACCAAATCCCGGAGTATTTGAAAATTGAGAAGCTACTTGATTGCTTCCAGACTGGTTTCAGCCAATACCATAGCACCCAGACAGCTTTACTAAGATTGACCGATGACATCAGAGTAGGTAAGGATAGGAAAAAGATCACTCTGCTCCTACTATTCGATATGAGTAAAACTTTTGACACAATTTCACCATTCAAGCTGTTGAGGAAGCTACGACATCTTGGCTTCTCAAGATTGGCACTCCTGTGGATAAAATGATATTTACAGGGTCGCACCCAACCAATTACTTCTAAAGTAGGCTAATCTGATTGGCTCGAAACCAATCTGTGTGTTTCACAGGGATCTGTCCTTGAGCCTATCCTCCTCAGCTTGTATGTAAATGACTCAGCTGGCTTGCTAGACCGAAAGTCGGTACATCATCCATTTCATCCGGATGACCTCCAAATTTATCTCCAAATTGAGAAAAATAAGATCAGGGCAGGTATCGCTCAGCTGGTTGAAATAGATCGACTAGTTGCTGGGTGGGCCAGAAGTTCCGGCCTGTTTCTCAACGCTAGCAAGACTAAGGCAATCTACTTCAGTTCGGAGATGAATATCAAACACCTGAAGAGAATAGACTTGCCAGGGGCTGAGATACAGGAGGAAAAGTTCATCCCGTTCAGTGATACGGTCGTGAGTCTTGGTGTTACACTTGACAGTGAATTTACGTGAAACCGAGCGTGAAACCGCACATTGACCAAGTAACTAAGAAAGTCAACAGAGCCCTATACGGTCTGCGGTTTTTTAGACCATGTATCACCAGACCTCTCCGAATTCGCCTAGTCGAGTCATTGGTTCAACCGCGCCCAGATCATTGCACGATCGTGTACCTCGACGCCGCGGACGAACAGCGGCAACGGATACAGAGTCTAAGCCATCCATGTGTGAGATATATTTTTGATCTCAGGAGAGACGAGCAAATCACCCCGTTCAGGGAGCGTTTGGGTTGGTTACGCACTGTTTCGCGGAGAATGTGTTCGCAGCTTATTTGATGCATAAGATCATGCACTTAGGAGAACCTGTCCACTTAGCTGCGGAGTTTACCAAGTACCAATTTGAACGCGCCGCATGGGGTGGTCTAGAAGAGCGGGTACTCAAAGTTCTCAACATGAGTTCAGTTTTCGATGATACTTTTATTGAGCAGTTGGAATTTTGGTGGAATGCAGACTTCTTTTTTGTGGGTCGGTGAAGCATTTGATTTTTTTTCATGATTGCCTATGTTTCGCCCATCGGATTTACATTGGCCTCATCAGAGCTCAAATGAAATGATCAAATTTCAATCATCACAGATGGAAAAATTACAACATTTTCGTTTCATATCAATAGATACATGTCCGCAATAAGGAACTTGCATGAAAAAATATTCGACTTGCTTTTGATCTGAATCTGATTATTAGGGTGAGTGTAGACTATCTACAAAAGTTTCGGCTGAGAATATGCTGTCTACATTTAAGAATTCGTGATTAAAATCGTTGAAAAGTCGTAATTATTAGATTGGCGCTCAAACGATTTTTATTGGTCGGACAATCGTGACGTCACAATTGCCAGGGTGCTGAACCAATAAAAATCTTTCAGGCTCTAATCCCATGTTAATTTGCTTCGTCTGCTGCGGGGGGCTCGGCCGCGCGTCGTCCGTGTCATTGACCGCACGACGTTTGAGGTTAGACTTGATTTCGGGATCCGCATGATGACGACAAGTCTCGCAAGTCGACAATAACTATTACTCCGTGATCTCTGTGATTTTTCTCTACTCGAAAAGTGTTATTTATCAGTAGATTTGGTGCGTTGATGATGTTATTCGTTTCGAACGTCATTGTAAACATGACACACAGATACAACACACGCATGCGGGCGCTCGGGCATGCTCGGTCATGTCGCTCGGCTTTTTCCGGAGCGTTTGAATCGTTGCAAGTTGCAAATATTGAACGGTTGACAATAATTTATTACTCGCAGTACGTGCATATAGAATTTTCGGGAAAAATAATTACTTTATAAATCGTACCTGGTCTATCTATTATAAAATTGAAAAACATGCAAGTTCCTTATTGTACTTTTCAACCATAGTTTCGATGTGGTCTCGTGTTGTGTACAATGTGCATTTGCTTCTCTGGTCGACTCGATCAGCGCTGATGATCGTGCACAGGTGAGTCAGTCACCTGTGATATGAAACAAAATTGTTGTGATTTTTCCATCTGTAATGATTGAAATTTGATCATTTCATTTGAGCCCTGATGAGGCCCATGTAAATTTGATGGGCGAAACGTAGGCAATTATGGAAATGAATCAAATGCTTGACCGACCCACAAAAAATAAGTCTACATTCCACCAAAATTCCCAACATGAGACTTGAATATGGAAGAAGATCTTTCCAGGTCCAATGAGCTCATTTGTGGAACTTTCTCCCTCCGGGCTTTCGGCAACTTGGGAAGATATCATGATTTAAAGAGGCCTTAAAAGCTTGCTCAAAAGACTCCCTATTAACACAGTCTTCCCAGAGGATCGATGTGAAGAAGCATTATTTTAATCTTTAAACTGTGATAGGCATGAGCTCGTTTCAATTAATTTTTTCTACTTCAGAAGAGTTATGCGTCTCTTTCTCGCTACCGAGATGAGACTCCTGTGATATTACTGTGGGCCCTTATCTTTTTCACATGTCTCCTCAAACGTGAAAATGTTTTTTTTTCCTCAATCTTTCTTGTAAATACTGATATATGTATATGGAAATGTGACTTTTTCTTCCTTTTTTCATGACTCTTATGCATCTTACGATACCTCACTAGTCACTTTCTGTGATAATTCCAATAGCTTTGACTAAAATGATAAATTTTTCCGAATTTAATGTATTTATCATGTAATGAGTAACATATGTCTCATATGCTACTGTATTTTTGTATTTTGCCCTTGGGCGAAAAATGGTTATCATTCATTCATTCGTCATTCTTGTAGTCGATCATTTTTCCCCTGCTCTACCACTTGCGTAGATCAACATTCATTCGCCACAAACTTCCTTGAAAGAGATTTCACGTCTGATACTGGTGACCAGTAACTGGTCCGATGCTGGTCCGGCCCATTGATCAAGGTCTGGCCGAGTAATAATCGCTCCTTAATCACTTTGCTGTTCCCAAAACCTGCTCAATATTGAGTATATATCTGGATGATTCTTCTCAACTGCAATTTAGAACCTATTTGGTCATCCTTCGCTACAATCAGTGGTTCTGAACAAATCACCAAGTGTTGCTTGATAATGGTTCCATAACTCGATTGAATGCCGAAGAAAAACAGCTGCTCTCTTTCCTCTGGTCCAATGACCTAACTCTTTGAAGTAATCAAGAAGTTTCGATAAATCGTCCGAGATGTTATCGGCTACGAGATCAAACGTTTGTTTGACATCTTGTGGAGGGACGACTGCGAGGGCTTCTAGCTCTCTAGAAGCACATGCGTTCCATTTAATATACCACGGTCCAGAGGGTTGTTATACTGATCCTGAAGTCTCAAACCCTGGACGCCACGTATATTCATTGGCCAAGATAAATGAAGCGCCCTCACCTGGCGTCGTTTGGGAAAGTCGTTGAGCAAGCGTATATAATTGCTAAATCAAAATCCGCCATACACCTCCTTGGCACACAACTCGGGGTCCCAAAATGGTAAGCAGCATCAATGATTCCACAGAGAACGAGTTCGTGTTGCTTTGTACATTTGGAAGACAGCAATGCATAACAGTATGGGAGGAAAGGCTAAATCTCTGCCAACTTCACCAGGCTCAATTCGATTCCTCCTAAACTGAAAATCTGACAGGGTTAGGTCATTACCGACGTCGGAGTTGCGGTACTACCGATTGTTCGGTGTTGGTCGATTCTCGACGTCGGGGTTCCCAGGCACCCGACAAGAGTAAATGTGAATTGTGAGGGACACAACGGCTTGAGTCAAACTTCGTATAAAACGGCAAGATGCCTTGGCATGCCACTTTCCGCCGCTCGGAGGCGTTGAAACTCACATGTCCCATAGCCAATAGAATTTTCCTGACTTTTTGAAGAGGATGGTCACTTAGTTCCGTACTCTAGACCACCTTTCTTGGGTGCGAGACGTTTCTCTAAGACCTGAAGAAAATCGCTATAGTTCCACGATCGTTGGGTCACAGACCAGAGTTCTCCACCAAAACTGCAACCTAACGAGCGGCTTGTTCCACCCAAGCAATACTCTCTTCTATATTACCACCAACTGGGGTAACTTTGGGACAAGAATCGCATTTTTGTCTTTATAACTCGTGTAACTCGAACGATTCGCATCAGAATTGCACTGTATTTGTAGTCAATCGAAAACTCATAGTTCCAGCTCTCGATTGACAGATTTTGAAGTATATTTGGACGTCCTGGGTCAAAGTTGTGGGCGCCTAAAGCCGTGTCCTATAACTACCCCAGGTTACGCGGAAAAAACACATACTTTTCAGTTTTCACGACACAAAATTGAAATTGGGTGAAAACACACTAATAAAATGATGGATTTGTCGAGACATCTGCACAGACAAGTGAATTCTAGCTTATTTTTAGTTACCTTGGAGTCATCCTGTAAAAGTCGGAACCTCACTTGTTTCTCCGAGAGACTGTTAGTTAGATTAAAACATACTTCTGAAAAAGTCTGTTCTAAATTAAGGACCGTATAAACTAACACAAAGGTGATGCAGACCTTTGCGTTGGTGCAAAACATTGCCATTGCGTGTCGGGTTTGAAGCTTTAGGATTATCTGCCTTGCCGATTGCACGTGATAACGACTTCTTCATAAGTTGTCCCAAAATTAACCCCCCCCCCTCCCTTCCACATCCCAAAGTTATCCGAATTGGCGGTACTTTCATTCATGTGAACGTAAATTTGGAGGTCTTCTACGTATTATACGTTCTCGACATCTTGTCTGCGGAGCAGTTCTGGGAGATTCGAACTGACTAATTCATGACTGTGCGTGAGAAAACCTGATCAAGGATCTGCAGTTTGATTCCAAATTTCGGTCCAGACTAGGTGTGGACGTACAGTGACTGGAAATTTTGGCGATTTTACGCATTGATTCGCAGTTCCGTGATTCTTAGCGCTGTGGGCCTGGATCGTGGAATCACGAACCAAAGCGTAGGATTGCGTGGAATCGCGGAAACTCCTAGTCGATGGACGTCCTAACCTAGATAATCCAAATTTAGAATCGACCTGGTGATCGTGACTTTTCAGAAGGATGCGCAGACAGTAAGTTTATCGAGTAATTAGAAAATCTCCGATTGATCATGATTTGTTTGATCCGGATTCCCAATTCTGACAAAAACGATGAGTCTCTCAGAGATAAACGAACGAAACTGAAACATGTGAGGTATATGATAATGGTACATCCTCGTGTAGAACAACATTAGTGGGTCTGAATATGGCTGCGACTAAGTGATCGTACAACACATAATGGCCCCATATACGGGTCCATAACACATATCCATATAAAATTGTGTATGGGGGGGGGGGGGCAGAGGTGGCGCATGCACATCTTAGTCGTATAGTGGCTTTTTGTCTCGAGCGCGCGAGTACATAAAGTATGGTAAGGTGCTCGCCGAACGACGAGGAGAGCATCTGCCCATCTGAGATTGCGTCTCCGGGCGCAATGCATTTTGCCAAGTCAAAGCCTTCCTCGTTGATACCTCTTCTTCTTCTTCTGCTCGCGTTGGCTTGTTCTTATGTTATTGTCCATAGGGCCTTGGTTTCTTTGTGATATTGGCCTCGGAGGGGCCCGCGAACTTAAGGGAGAGGAGATTTGCCAGGTGGCACGCGCCGTGCCCGAAACCGATGTTATTATTCGGCCGCCTGTTGCTGAATCGACTTTTGTGTACGCGAGACCAGATTTGCGCGTACTCACTCTTTATACATCCAAAATTTATACGCACGCGGTTTCCTTGTACTTACCCCACGCACACGCGTACTTATACAGCGTCGCGAAGCCCGCTGGGTTCTTTGTATTGAAAGAAAGCTGTTGCGATTGGTTGAGGCTCTAAGGGGGAGCTTTGAATTGGGAGGAAGGAACGTCTTTGGGCGATTTAGTTTGACTGCAGTTTCCGGAGCGGGTTTGACTTAATCAATGGTCATCTCCGTCAGTAAAGATGGCCAATGAGTGCTGGTGGCCTGATCTTTATCCTGTCCATACTCGGTCCATACCCCTAAATCGACGAGATGATGGCTTTCGTTAGCTTGAGTTTGTACAGATGTTATCTGATGATTCTCATCAACTCCCAGTCGAGGGAGCTTGGCGAGGGTCTTGGAAATGACAAGTGAATCTTTTCAACTCTTTCATTAGAAGATTTGTTCCCTTTGAGATTGCTGTGACTTCTATTTTCAAAGACTCTAAGTTCGCATTCTCAAAGACCTTGCTTCCACTTGCGGTAAGTTTGTGATAACTTAAGTCTGTTGAACCAAAAAATGCTTGAAATATTATAGAAAATATTCAAAATTTTTGGGGTTAAGAACAAGTTGTGATCCAAAAGGAAAGGAGAGAAAAAACAAATATTGCCGCGGGGACGTAAACAAAAATCAAAACGCTAAGTATTTTTGTCGTTTTCTACGCTAAAAGAATGAAAAATATTTTTTTTCATAACCTCGATTCACGACCTCGATTCCTCTTTTCTGCAGCGATTCAGAATCAAATCGATAAAGATTGATGTTTTTCTCCATTATTTCACTATGAATCCACATCCTTTGTGACAATTCTTCGTTCCAGGGAGAAATTTTTTCATGATGCCTCTGGAGATGATCTCACAAGGAGAGGCCTTCTAAAAAATTCCTGCTGGAGGATTCCTTTTGTTGTCTCGCGACTTTCTTTCTTTGAAAATCAGCTCATACATCTTACATAAACATCATCAAACGGATTAATATCCAAGGATGATCCATCTTTTGTGATAATTACGTACTTTGGTGCTAAACTTTTTTCAACGAAGCAAATGGCAAAGTAAACTATAAATAAAAAAGAGCTGCAGTTAGGCCCGATCAAAATTTCTTGCGCACCACGCGCAGGAAAGAACCCCCTCTCAATTTATTTAGCTTCGCCGCAAATAGGGCGTAAATTTCTCGCAATAAAGCCCTTTTTTCGTCAAAGTCCAAATTGAATCGCTCTCGAATAGATGCTTTCTTCTTTTACCGATTCATCGTTGGCACGCGCAATGCAGCGCTGGTTTTGGCAATAAAGCAATCAGAGCTAGAAGTCTTGAAGACACAGAAAGTCGCTCGATCAAAGTCGACGCGCATCTCGACTAACGAGGCTCACGCCACACTAGCTCGCAAACATTACGACGATGCTCACCTCGTAAGCTGTAATAATGTACCCTTTCGATCGTCTTTTTGGCCAAACCAAGACGCTAGCTTGATGGGTGTTCGAAAAAAAGGGGAGGTGGGCCAGCGGAAGGGTCCCGGCAGCTGGCACGCGTCTCTTGGGCCAGACTGCACCCATTATCGCGCCAAGAGATCGAGAGCGCGGCTGCGATTTTTCTGCTCTCCTCCTTATATCCTTGGCTGCCAAATATATCCTTCTGCATGCTGCACCCGTTCCTATACATGTATTTTCGTAGTATTTTTTTTATTTTTATTTTCGTTCGCGTAAGAGTTGAGCACCTGCCGTCCGATGCAACGCCGCTGGCTTGTTTTGATTTCGAGACTAAGGGGCAGCAACGGCATCAAACGTATGTAACTCACCCTTTAGTGTGTCTCTGCTGTTACATAGATATTCTGAGTTGGTCCTGATAGCTGCGGTTTTACAAATGACGCTTTGTGCGGCTGTGGCTCGCCGATCGCATACCGATTTCCAACGGCATCTATACAGGTATAAGTGCGCTTCTTTGGAGCAATTTACGCAAACTTTTGCGGTAAGCGAGTGGTTTCCGTTTTTGTTAGTTTCCAAAAGTTGGGCTAAGAGGATATAGGTTGGATGGTTTTGAGGGGGCGATTGTGTATGTTTGGATTGACGGGAATGTCGTGTGAGACAATCGGTGTTGGAGAGATTCTAGTATAGAGCAGTATTGTGTTGAAGACTATAGTGTCTGTTGCGATTTGACTACCATGTGCTTGAAACGACGATTATTCAGGATGATTTCAATTTTTCAGCTATATGATTAACGATGTCGCGGTCAAGGCTCATTGTGCGACTTGTGGCTCTGTTATTGTACCTACGAGTTCGGACACTGACTCGTGTTTTCCCAGGCTTGTAAGGTGGTCAACCACCAGTTTTGACAACTAAACGTAGCTGTACATATTTGTAAGCAATCATCAGCTATTTTCATTACATTTTGCGTTGAGGGATTATTGCATCCTCGGAAATCTATAATAATCACTATTCTATCCATGATCAATCCAAAATGAATCTACCTCGTAAACTACACAGCCCGGAAAATGATTCAAATTGAATTTTGAAGGACCCCAAGAAAGTTCAAATGATCGGGACAAAAGTCAAACATACTGAATTTGGTTTCTTGACGAACCTTGCCTGTAGTTATACTTTTCGAATCTGAATCGTCCTCTTATGTGAATCAATGATATTTAATTCGTAAATTGGCATTGGAGGAATGATTCTTTATTTGTCTATACTGTTGACTTCGGATTTGAAGTCCCAATTCTTGAAGAATTATCGATCAGGCTGGGCCCAAAATTGAACTGAGAATCTTCTCCTTGCTAGGAAGATGCTCTACCATTGAGCTATCCAGGACCAGGCAGAATTTGATCTCGATGTCACTCAAACATTTGCGCCATTATTTCAGCCGAGGCGCGGAATCTAAATTAGATTACTCAATGAGCTACATTAATCAATAAAATCAGCCAAATGCATTTTCTTCTTCTATTAGCATCTCGGCGATCAAACCCCGATCTCGACCCCGATCGATGATTTCTCGTTAAAAAAGGCCTCAAATTCTAGGTCAACAATAGAGAAATAAAAAAAATTAGACCTTCAATGCCGATTTACAAATTGAATATCTTGATTGTAATTGTTTGAACATGCTAAGAGTCAAATTTCCCAATGAGGGTCTGAAATATCCCCTAATGACACAATTCGTTCAAAATATTCTGTCTCAACCAATTTTCATAAAAAATTCATGTCCAGAAAATATTTCTCAAATAATACTGTATGAAACCTTGACCAAATTAGTAACTTAAGGTAACTGATTGGGATAAATCGCGAGGTTCCTCGTGGTGTATGATAACGTCGATGATCACTCCTTATCACAGAATTCTGATAATTCCTGACTTGGATAGAGAAAATTGAACACTGGTTGTTTGGTCCTCTGACCCAAACAAACACGTGTGGGGTGGGCTTTGGCCACACCACCTCATATAGTTCAAATTTCCAGATGTTTTCTGCTGGTTACTTTAGATCAACATTCTTCTGTCCGCCTTGATCAGGAATTTGTGTAATTTTTTATTTCGCGCCCTAAAAGAGATGAATACCAAATATTTCAACTGTATCAAACATCCCTCTTGACAATCAAATAGTCTTTGATATTCCATGAACCATTATGAATGATTTCGTTCCATTAAACATTTTCGAGCAGCCATTTCAGTCACACATTTATTTGTATTCTTCGCAACCAGCTCAACACTTCCATAGACACTTCCTCATGGGGCTAATACATAAATCTAACTGGAAAATTCGAGGCTCAGTTCTTTATCCTCTATCAACACCACTCTTCGAGCATGCTCTGAATATCTTTAGTCCAACAACGGCACCTCTATTGTTAGGTCAATACGAAAAATTTGACCGTTCTCTCCCACACAAAATATCATGTTGGAGAGACGATCCATACATCCGGTTAGATATCCGCAACCAAATATTTGCTAACTCTTGGCCGTGGCAGTGAGGCGTTCCGCAATCATATCGATTACGTTTCACCTCGTATCAAAATCGCTCTATTGAGCCGGATCATCACCATTTGCCACATCGAGCGGGTTACGCAAGCTCTAGGCTTGAACGAACATCATCCCGCGAGTTCAGTATTGCGTGTAAGTGGTGTCTCGAGGCGCGGGATATTTGAACAGTGATGATGGATCAGATATGCATCGCGGGCAGAGTAGCTTGGGGGCCTCTGCGAGAGCAGCTTTTCCAATTTAAACAGAGCTATGACTCATGTAAAATTTTTTGAGAGCTGCTGATACCGCTCTCGAACCGAGCTTTGTGTGTACTTTAGATAAGGATTTTTTTTGGATAGATGACTGATACTAGCTCGCGAATGGCCGCGGGTATAATATTCGGATAGTACATGTTGAAGCACGCAGGTGAAAGAGGCTTTAAAAAATTTCTAATGACTTTTTGTGGCGCTAAGACTTTTATCGTGATACATATGTGACTCACGGTGGTTGGGGCTGTGCAAATATCACATTGAACCGAGCATTCAACGGTCACAAGAATATGCGTACATTCTATTTCTAGCCTTGATAGTTCAAAGTCCTCAATGAACTATCTTCAAGAGCGAGTCATTTAAACTGAGCTCTGTAAATTTTGAATTTACGACGTTAACCTAGCTATGGAATTCATTGTGGGCATTATCACGGACACATTGAAAAAAGATTTTAAAAGAATTTTGATTCAAGATTACTCGAACATTTCGCGATTATACATCACTCAGGCAAAACTTGGGATAACACACAATAGAAGAATTCTTTATCAATAATTTCCAACAATTCTTTCCTTTAGAATTGGCTGATTGGTATGCAGGAACTGAGACATTTTGCTAGAAAAAAGGAATTCAAAAAAATCACAGGTATTGGTGAATCTGACAAATGCAAGACACGAGCTTCGTCCTACGAATGAATCGACGAAATTGGTTGCATTGGGGGCTCGATTGGGGATGAGTGAAGGCAAAATTAATGGTTTGGCGATGCCGGAGCTATGGGACGATTAGTGCCACGAGAACATTGCCAAACGACTATGAGATGGTGTGTAACTATTAGCCGACCACGTGCGCACCATCGGGTAACACGCGTCCACGTATTCGTCTCAAATCTCGCATGAGAGATCGGCTACAACGTCTCATGTATGCACGCGATCGCCTCAAGAATCCATCGAACCAGTGCAACCTATTACTTTATCCCGCCCTTTTTCTGGACTATGCGGATCACATACCAACGCATCAAGGCCTTGCTATGATATGTCCCGAATACACAATATGATGTGTGCACATTGGGTGGGCAGGACATGGAGTTTGTTTTGGTTGTAATTTTGATATCGGGATACAAGCTCGGGACGTAGTAATTGCATGATGGATGCATGTCACGTAAACGAGCTCGTAATGATTAATCGACGGACGAGTCAATCTAGTTCTGAGATAATACCAGACTTCTTGTACTAGCTGTCTTTTGACATAGTTGGGTATTTATTTATATTACTACTAGACTCTGATGAATGAGTGGTGAATGATCCACTCTATCGATGAAAACAGTGTTAAAAACCGAGCGTAAATTATTCAAAACAGTTTCAAAAGTTAGTTGAAAAAAATTTTTTTTGTTAGAATATGAAGATTGATCAATAATGTCACAAATTATCGAATATCGTCCACTCATTTCAGATGATTTTTTCACATTTGTGATATGATTTTATCCTTCTCTCATGAACAGATATTTATTCAGACTATTGGTGAGTGCAATTCTCAGTGCAATTTTCCAAGATAATCTAAAGATTATTCTCAGACCTCAGCTAAACAGAGACGCACGAAGATTTCAAAAAGTTAATCTCGGAACGAAGAGCCTCACCTTAGAATGGAGTCAATTTTTTCAACTGTCATTTGAGCCCACAAAATAGATAAGCCTTGAGTTATCTTCATGGACCTCTCTCGGAGGATTGGTGCTATAACTATCACACCGTACTCTATTCTTCGCAAGATATTTCATTGGCCATCTAGTATGCTCGGAAGAGGGTCGAGAAATTCGAATCATTTTGAAATCAGCCCTAGCGATCACTACAAGTTAATCGAGAAGTCAATCTAGTTTATAGAGAAATCAATTGATTTTAGGCCAACAGGTGTTAACAAATTTCAGTACGAAACGATTCTGGCTTATTTTTGACCGATATTTGGCAGTTTTCAATGAATGAGTACTCGAGCTTTAAATTGAAAGGACTTTAGCGTTAATACCTCTCTCGTAACTACTCGTTCGGCTTATGAATCTTTTTGATAAGTCAGAGACTCCGCAAAAATGATCTTTGTGAAATGACAGGCAATGATCAATTCGATGATATTGAAAGGAGGACTGTTTAGTCAAGCCATCCATAACCCACCTGGACACGTAATATATTTAAGCCAGAACTAGACCGAATTAGACCGATCTAGACCAAATGAAGCCGAATTGGACCTCACTAGACGGAGCTACACCCAACTAGACCAAATTATTTTGACTTGGACCGAATTACGCTGGATTAGACCAAATTATGTGGAATTAGAACGAATTTGACCGAACTACACCGAAATTAGACTGAACTAGACCGCATCACTAAAACGTATCAGCATGGTAGTAATACGGTACTTCTAGTTCGGTACTGGAACCTCGACTAGACCAATACTTCAAGTAAGGTAGAAATGCGGTATCAACCCTTAGCTGGCGTCGCTTTGCCAAATAACATAGCTGGCTGACTGGGGTGGATTGCACCCCAGTCAAAAAATTGATGCCGTGGCTCCAATAATCAATCTTTCCGATTCAAAATTTTTCTGTAGCTTCTTTGATATGTTTTTGATGGGCCAATGTATCCAGATAATTTCCAAGGTCGAATGAAAAATTCCAAATAATACAAATGTCCAAAAAAATGCAAAAAATCTCCTTTTTCACTAAAAAAGTTCTAGAGGGCGCAATTTGTGATGAAATGGGCTGAAAATTCAATTGAGTCATCTCAAGATGAGGTCGATTGGAGAAAAAAATAGCGCAAGAGTGGATCTTGAGGGAAAAGGTATTTATTCTGACATATTTCGACCGATGAATTGAGAATTCTTATTCTTACCCAATATGCCGGAATGAAGACTTCCTTCGAAGGATCGACTACTGCACCATTCTTTTCTCATATCTACTTGATCTTGAGATGACTCAGATAAATTTTCAGCTCATTTCATTGAAAATTGCGTCCTCGAGAATTTTTTTAGTGACACGGTCATTTTTGCATTTTTATGCAATAATTTATTAGTAAAAAAACCAACTTTTGCACTTCGTCGTTCTTCTCTCGCACACCTGTCAAAAATGTGATAGTTGCCTGTATGCAGGCGAAGTCAGAGGAGGAAACAACGTATGTAATTGAAAATTATACGTGGATGATTCTGATTTATGCAACAAACTCGAGTAAAAAATACACGACGCGCGCCTACCTGGCGCTCTGGGGTGTGTCAAACCCCACGGCCATTTCGCTTGGCTGTTGCGGAGCGACGCGCGCGCCAAAACTGGCGCTATATGCACGGTCGGTAAGTGGCACATACTGAACGTACGTCAACCTGTACCGCCACCAAAATGTGACAATTGTTTTGGGTAGGACTCTAACTCTTCTAATTGTATAGAAAATTTCAGAATTTGCCTATTTTGCCTTTTCGAGAAAATCGACTTTTAAGTCGTCAAAATATGCCCGACTTCCAGAGGCCACAGCTCTTCGAATATTGAGCCTAGACCAACGTATCTGGGCTGAAATTGAAGCTCTGAATTTGCCAAAATTGTTTTCGGCGTCAAACAGACCACACAATGAGCGAAAGAGATGAATTACATGGTCGAAGGTTTTCGCGTGTACTGGGTATACCTATATATACGGCAAGACGGCGCGCGGAGGGGGCAACTGATCTCGAGCAGATGACAACACTGCTTTTGCGGGCTAGGATCGCCCGGATCGACGTTTGACGGGATGACTTGGGGCATACCTGCATTGGGACCTTCTACGAGGCCAGCAGAGCAGATCTAACCCCTTGCAGACGTAAAGCGGGTGCTAGAAACCTATGCATGCATCGAGATTATCGCGAGACTTGTCTTCCCGCGCTGGCGCCACCCGTCCGCCATCTCACCATATATATAGGTATACTGTGACCACGTGTAACTTACAATCGACGGTATCATCCTTCGCGATAATCTTTCTGAAGATTTAATACCTAAAACAGTTTTGGCGAATTCAGAGCTTCAATTTGAGCCCAGATACGTTGATCTAGGCTCAATATTCGAAGAGCTGTGGCCTCTGGAAGTCGGGCATATTTTGACGACTTACAAGTCGATTTTCTCGAAAAGGCAAAATAGGCAAATTCTGAAATTTTCTATACAATTAGAAGAGTTAGAGTCCTACCCAAAACAATTGTCACATTTTGGTGGCGGTACAGGTTGACGTACGTACATACTGACTACTAACAAATGTCACTATGAGCCCAGGAAACTTTGAATCACGCGCGTGGCGAACTCATGAAAGAGGCCTGTTCCTGCGGAGTGCATCACACCCCACAGGGACAGCCGAGGTTTAATACGGTATTTCTAGTCCGACGCTAGTATACGGTGATCCTAGCATAGTAATTCTACTGCGGTACTTCTAGTACGATACTAGTACGGTGAGTACTACTAGTACGGATTTAGTATGGTTCTAGTACGGCACTGGAACCGTAATTGACTGAATTATACCGGACCAGGGGTGGGTTTCAGCACACTTCAATAAATTTACTAAATTTACCAAATTATTAAATTACTAAAATTTGTGCATGAGCGCATGCGCTGGATCCATCAGGATCAAAAAGCTTAGTTCACATCATCACATTTACGCGCGCTTTTTAAAACTGGATTTCCTAAAATGAGGGAGGCTCTGGAAAATAATCGTAAAAACCTGATAATTTCATATTGTTGTTAAAGGAATTAATCTTGAGCATCCTCAATTTGCTTTCTATCGCAGATCGAGGAGAAGTGAGATAGTTTTGTTCTGAATACAGGGACTAGAAATTTAGTGTGGCTTTTAATCAAGGTATATTCAATGTCACTCAGAACTCTTAGTCCCTATTTTTCCCGACAAAATTACCTCCTTTGCGGTAAAAACAAATCGGGGATATAGATCATCAATTTCTCCAATCTTAACGTATAATTATCTGAATTTCCGGATTTTTTAAAGATTCTTCCTCATTTCAAAAATTCAGGTTTCAAAAAACGCGCGTAAATGTGACGTTGTGAAATGAAGTTTTGATCCTGCTGGATTCAGCGCATGCGCTCACGCACAAATTTTAGTAATTTAATAATTTAGTAAATTTAGTAAATTTATTAAAGTGTGCTGAAACCCTCCCCAGCCCAGACCATTCTTTTATCCATCCATCCATCCATCCACTTATACACCCACCAACTCATCCACCCATCGACTCATCCATGACCCCTACGGACACCCATTATGCACTACCCCTTTTTAGTCAGACCGATACGTGGGCTCCGGACGGACAAATTTTGGACGGGCGTTCATTCATTTTAATTGAATGTCCAAAACAGAAGACACAATATTTTCCTGATAAGCATCAACTATTAAGGAATACGTTGGACTCGTTCAGTAGCTAATTATTTTCTATATTCATTATTTTTTCTGGTATTTACAACAGATGATATCTTTGTACAACTTTTCGATTCACGGGCCTCATTTTTGAAAATCTTTCTCGAATTGTCAATGAAGACCTCACTGTGATTAGGGGAACCTTTTATACTCAATCTTTGAGATAAAATATCTCTAGGACATAGCTTTCTATTTCGTGAAATATCTGGTCTCCACATTAGGATGTGTCCACAAATGAAGCGTATGCACTGCTCACGGCTCACAGCGCATAACCCACGGCTCACGTGCGCGGTGCGCTACTTATCAAATTCCAAAAGAGAACTTGAGGTTGGCGATCGAAAATGATAGACGATCTCCTGGGAAACCCATGTCACTCGTCGGCTAAAATCTGATGAGCAGCGCACGGCTTGTTGGGTATGCGCTGTGAGCCGTGAGCAGTGCGTACGTTTCATTTGTGGACACACCCTTAGTGAAATAGAGCCTTCAAATTTTCAAGCATCGACATCATTAAACTCAAGCATCAATCGTAGATGCCACAGGCCAGCTAAAATTTGGGCGGGAAGAAACTTGCACCAAGGATGCGAGCAGCTGCAAGCTCTTGGTATGATTTGTGTCCGTAGCGCATGTAAAATAATCAAGCTCTGACATTTGGTGTATAAGTATGAAAGATGGTCAGTCTCGAATTGATGAATCACGTATCAGCGAATGAAGTACTACTGATGTCATTGGGCCTTCAATGTGTGATGCATCCCCGTCTCCATAAATATCGCTGGCTCACGCCTTGTCTGTCTTTCCATTCCATAAAGGCGTGACGCCGATTTAATGCTGCCATGCCCGATTTCCTTCCCGCACCAGCAGCATCAACAATCTATCCGGAAAATTTCTATCCAACTTGGGAAAATTCATCACCTGTAGACGAAGTTGCAGCTGCATATGATCAAACTATCCTAGGCAAACTTCATCCATCCGGAAGTGTGATCTCAGGACGTTTACTAAAAATCTCAGGTTAACATCATCTTCGGCGTCAGCATCCACAAAACATATATCCCGATCAAAAATCGCCTCATCATCTTTACAGGTCCCTATACAATGCAACACCATAACAAAATACTCGAATTTACAGCACCTTGCGCAGAGATACATACATATATTCCTCGCACTCATCCTCTTCCGCTCTCTCAAAGATCTGCATTATTCGCATGGTATTAACGAGGCCGGCTGTAATACTTGGGTACTCTCATGCGGAGGTGGAGGCATCGGATCTCAGAGCAAAAAAAAAAAGATCGCAAGCTCTCCCCGCGGCGGAGGGACATCCGCGATTAATTCAATCGTAAGGCAATACAAGAAGAGGATATACAAGAGTATATATTGTTATATAGGAAGAGAGCACCTTGCCCTCTGCGCCGGGATTGATGATTACACCTCATGCGAGTTTAGAGAGGAGACTCATGAGTTGGATGCAAGCGCGGGGAGAATATATAAGGCATACAAGAAGGGCAGGTGCTAAGAACGACAGCTGCACGATTCGCGAGATGTTGGCCCGGGCCTTATTGCTTTTATTTTCGGGATGCTCCCCTCGCGGTTCTTACATATATAGATACTGAAGTAAAGTATAAAGTACAAAGTACCGATAGTTCATCTCTTTGCTTCTGTAGCTGATATGTAGCTTACCTGTGAGCCTCATCTTCTAAGACGTCGTGATATCGACATCTCATGGTGCGTCAATGATACATGTCTGGCTGTAAGCTTGGATCCTTATTATATCGTATGATATAGTATATTGGAGTCCTGGCCTGTCCGACTTGCTTGAGCCTGTTTCGAGGATCAGATTTATGTACTGTTCTTCTTCGGAGCAAAGGATCCAGCAGGATCCAGACATCTATAAAGCTTTTGCTACCGAGAGTTGCTTCTGTTTGGGTAAGCTGTCCCGTGTGTCTGTGTGTGCATGGTTTTGTGTGTAATTTTGGGTCAACATCAATTTTACGCTTGCTGAAAAATTATTGGGACCACATGTTGAGCAATAGACTAAACATTGACAACTTATCAATATTTATCAATGATTAATCTTGCTTTTCTTTTGAGCGAGACGATATGGATTCACCAAGTGCGAGACAAATTTTTGTTGCCTTCGACGAAGTTTGTTGAGCTGCCTATTTGTCATTTGTCTTGACTTCGCTTTATTGGCTTGTTTTCGGGGTTTTTTTTTTTAGAAATTTTTCACGGGAATTCGATCCATACTATTTGTCACGCAATAAGTTGATGGTCTTTAAATAAATTTTGTTAAAAAATTATCAGTCTTTCGAGTGAACGAGCGAGTGAAGCACCAAGGTAGATCATCACTGAATATCACGAATGTAATCAAAGACTGGTTCGGACAAAGTTTATCACGTATTGAGATAAGTAATCCTCCTCAAAAGACATTGTTACACATTTTGACGTTTGAACATGACAGTGACGGATCCAGGGACCGATCTTGGGTGGGGCGATTGGGTCTTGGAGAGGGCGATTCGGGAAATTTCCCGGACGCTCTTATGTTCCCCATTTAAATTTTTTTTCCTTATGGGGGGCGGTCGCCCCCACCTCATGGATCTGCGCCTGGAACATGAGGAAACTTCTCGGAAACTTGAGTTCCCAAGGAACACGAAGTCCACTAAAAAAAAATGGGTTTCAAAGGCTTTACCTGTTAATTTAAGAAAGAAGAAATATTCACCTGAAATCTTGTGAGCATGATGAGTGAATCCATGGTTTCAAAAGTATTGCTTAAAAAACCACGTTTTGAAAAATTCAAAGACGGGGATCTTATTCTGGATATTTTGAAATAGTTTCTTTTGAATTTTTAAAGTTACTGTTTTCACTTTTAAACACTTTGAGTTAGGATTTTCCTACTAATAACTTTCGCAACGAAATTTTGTTATGTTTAATTCTTGAGAAGCTCGTTGAGATGAGACCCTTTGCTTTGAAATTGTGGGTTATTCAACTTATAGAGATTGCCATTTGTCTTACAACCATGGCTTGGAGCTCGTTCGAAAATCCTTTCATTTTTAATACGAAGAGCGATTTCTTTGTCTTTGATCGTTGATTTGTACATCAAATCAGTGAACATCAGAGTATCCTATCTCGGTCTCATGTGAAAGATTGGAAATAGATCAAATTTTTTCGCACAAATATTCAGAGCATACTGTATCAGACCGATTTTTGAGCCGAGTTTGTTAGACATCATTCTCAGAAATTATGCGTATTTTCTTGAGTCCAAGATTGACTTGTAACTACATAGCGGATTGTGATCATGATTGATCTATTGAAAATTTCGTGTCGCACAAGTGTAAGCTATTACCATGTCTGTACCACACAGCAAGTTGATTCATGCATCAATCGAAAAAAGTGAGTGATCTCCTCCTACAAAAATGCATTCATGTCCCCATGGTGCCACTCATTTTACTTCCTTTACATTTTCATTCCTATACAGGAATATGATCACATCTAACATGTGTCGAACACAACTTGAATCTCAAAAACGACCTAACTGATGATGATCTCTTCCAAACGTTGTATGCTCCCCCAGCTCGACAACATGTAGTGAAAGTGTGAAAACATGGAAAAAAATCCGCATAAACCAGAGACGAGCTGAGGCGACGCAAGAATTCATTTTTCACGGATTTGGGACGTCTACTCGGTGGTAACCAACTATCAAACGTCCCCAATATTACACATTATATCTCACGCGTTCACATATAATACAGCGGTTGTGACGATGGACAAGCCATCTATATAATGGAAGAAAGCGATTCACAGACGGTTTTAACAATGGCATTATGGCCCAGGCGATTGAAAAACCTTCCCATTAGTTAGGCCGACTGGCCTTCCACACACCAATATGCGAGGATACAAAAGTTCTCGCGATATAAATTCATTATCGCCAAGATGAAAGCAATGGACGTAAGAACTAAAACCAGAAGCTATACTCTCGTTGGTAGACATTATTTACGAGGTCAAAGTGCGAGGATATACAAGTACATACATTTATAGATCGTTCGAATTTTCGCGTACATCGCGCGTCCCGCGAGATCATTGCACCCCTCATCGTTCAACACAATAGAATTTCGAGACACTATAAAGAGCGAGATGTGTAGAGAGTCTGATGGGGGGGGGGGGAGAGGGTACTTTCTTCAATTTCCCCCTCGCGCCCTTCGATTTGTGTCATTGACGCAAGTATCTAGATATATAGGCTACGGATTCCTTCACTTACTCATCATAGACCGAAGCGATCTCGTTTTTCTTCTGAAGCCCGGATCAGACTATATATATATATAAAAGTAAAGGGAAGCGTTGCATAATAGTAGGCCGATCGATCGGCCTTGCTCACGAGGTGTTGGATATAAAATGTAGCTTTGCGCGTACAGTGGCCCATGAAGGCCGAGAGTTGCTGAAAAATGAGCCGCCATTAGCATGAAAGCTGCCTGAACTGATCATCGCTTTGCAGACAAATTCATTTTACATTCCGGATACAAAAGCTTCCTCAAGCGTGAAATCGCCATTGACATCGCGCCTCTCTATCTCACGCGAGCGCGGGGTTGCAGATCATTAGCTCGGTTGCGCTGAGGCATCGCGCCCACTTTGCCAGGCAGCTTCTTCTTCTGTTACCTTTTTTTTCTTTTTCTTTTTGATCGTCACTTTGAATCTGTTCGGGTAGAAAATTGTAATTAATGCTTCACTCGATCAGAGCGAAGAAATCGCAGCAAATGAGAATTTTATTGCGTATCAGTGTAACAAGTGGCCTTGTACATCATAATGATGCAGTTGCTTCTGCTGCTGTGCAAAATTCCTTCTCATGCACGAATATCTGTAAGTAAGATGAATGGATCACATGGAAACACGATATTGGATTGGATGAATTGGATCAAATATCACTTCATCACAACAGAAATTCTCGATTTGTCAAGAGCTTTGCTGTCCGATTCCTGGTTGTAACGTCATTTATGCAAATTTTGAGCTGGATACATGCAAATCATCATGATCCTCATAATAAATGAAAAACTAAGTCTGAAGAATTTAATCATATCATTGAATAAATCGCTACAATTTTACATCATATTTTTGAAAAGCGACCTGTGCTAACCATAAATTGAAGAAATCACGCTGGCACCATCTGTATTGAGCCTTTTGCCGACAAATAATTATCATTATCACTGCAATATGATGAGTAACACAATTTAGTTATTAATTGATACTGCCTCTGGACATTTTGAGCCTAAGGGAAATAAAAAATGATCAAGAAATTCCCCACCTTTAACACAGAAAGTCTGGGCTCGAATCTCGGCTGACCACAATGTGAATTTTCATAAGCTCCTTTCAATGTTTTCGGTAATTCGGCGTGTATTCGCCTGAAATTGTGCAGACTTATTTCCAAAAAGAGGTTGAAAATGGGTTGGTGGAAGATCCGCTAATTAAAAAAATTTGAGGTGGTGAGAAGATACGTTGAGTGCGAGGTTGAGTGGAAGTACTGGTAATGAAAGAAAATTAAGGATGTAAATTGAAATCAAGCCATGTTAATTTTATTGGGAATTGGGTCTATCGTCAAATAATTTTTGTCCAAAGTCTTGTTAAATATTTCGATTAAACTCAATTTTTATCATTGGGCGAACGCCCCCGTATCCCGTGATTGGTCACAGCTGGGATATTGGGCGAAGATTTTTGGTTATTTTGTTTGGAAGCATCATGGGAGTCTCCCATGCTCGTGTTTACAAACAAAACGAATGTGGAGAAAGGAAGTGGAGGCTTCAGAGAGCGAAGAACAAAAGCCCAGAGTGTTCCTCTGCAGCTTTACTATATATACGCTACCGATGCAGTTTCCGGCCTATTTACGCATACTCACCTGTTACGCTACGGCAGGTATATATACATAACATCACTAGCGTATGGCGTGTTATATCGTCAAGAGTGAGCCAGTGTAAAAATACGGGTCATCAGTGTTTTATAAGACGGGGGCGCAGAGAGTCCCAATTATATCCATCAGGGCGCGTGCGGTTTTTCAGTGTAAATCACCACGATGTGTATATGCGCGCCGGCCAACTGTTGCGCTTCTCTCAATTCTCGTACTTTCTTCCTCATACACTTGTGAAAAATGGCCCTGGCAAAAGTTACTTATACACTGGTATAACCCTTTTTTTTGAAATCGTCACGCGATCGGATGCGCTTGGAGAGCGGCCCACGCGATGCGCCTCTTTGGCCGAGAAGCTTCGAGCTTTTTTACCGCTTTTGCGCTACTTGAATCCATCATACATTACATCGAGGTTGACGAGGTGGTAGGTAGGGGTACTCTTCTTCATACATAAGTATTTGCATTCGTGCATCAGAAGGTACTCACGCGTGGATGAGCAAGTGGTATTAAGGGCTGTGGTGATGATGGTGCAGTTGGTAAAGTTTGGGTAAAAATTTTACAGGAAGCTGGCTGATAAGTGCACGCTTGCTTGGGCTTTATGGGCACTTTCTGATGCTCTGGAGAAGCGTAATGTAGACTGTAGGTACATACGTGCGATGTACTTACTTGCTGTGCATGCATGCGCGCATACGTGAGAAATTTTGACGAATTCGTCTATAGCCGGATGAACGTAACGGACGTGCAGACCCCAGGGGATTCGCGGATCTGTATTTTTGAGCGTTATATTGAGCTGTGTGCCCCCCTAGTATGTAGGAAGAATAATTTTTTCATGCGTGAATCGAGTATCGTAGCCTTTTTCCACTTTTGCCCTCATCGGGCTGCACTGCACACTCGATGACTCAATATTTCTCACACTTGTCGAAATTTGACAGCGTATGAGTGATATCTGAAAAATTTTGGGTGCCCCATAGAAAAAGTTATGAATTTTTGCGGTAGTTCCCAATGCAAAGGTGGAAAAACTGATGTCTGGAATCTAAAATACTTTCGACCTAACCCCAAGGTGCTTAGATCAAGTTTTGTGCTTATGGTCTTATGAGCATTGACCTCGGAATTGACTGTCAGGAGTCGGCCACAAAACAGTGGTTGCAATAAAGACCACATTCTGCGCAAAAGTGGACCACTAATTGCAGCCATGTCTCGAATTATTATTTTTTTCTACCATTTATAGTTAATATTAAGGTGTAAAAACATAAACTGTTCATCCCCTATGAGTTCCAAAATACTTTTATCGTATCCCTGATGGATATTTTCTTGATAAAGTTAATCGAGGTATTAAAACTACTTACTCCTAGTGCTTGAAAGAAAAAAAATAATGTTTTTAATAAAATGTGCGTACCTCGGGTTTGACGCATGAACCGAACGGTCGTTGGGATAACTGTAATCTTCCAGGTAAAATCTTTTCTGGTAATTCCAATCATTATTGACTTCATGAGAGAGCTCTCCAAATAAATCTATCGTGATAAATCGTGAAAATTGGTTCTCAAGGTTCCGGACGTCATCTATGAGAAGAAAGGGCTAACAGGAAAAATTTACTAAAAAATTCACTCTTTTCAAATTCCGAAAATTTATATCTTGATGTAAGTGGATGTATTCTTTCGAAGAATCTAGCCCCAAGTTCGGCTCCCAATCTTGTTTTCGGGTCTTACACCGGTTTTTCACGTTTTTTTGACGTTTCCAGCCTCGTCATTGAGCATTGAATGCACTAACTTTCAATATCAACAAGTGTTTGATAGAAAAATTTTGAAAACAGCTGTTTGAAAGAAAATCTCTATCATTAGAGTCGAATTCGATAAAACTGAAAAATTCTAATCCTTAGCGACCGGTAGCACTTCCTAAGAAATCTAAAATGTTCAGCGAAGGTGGAATGATCAGAGTACCGAGCAGATTTGTTTATGAAAATTTCCGACAATTAAATCTGGAGATTTCATTGATTTTTTCTGATCAGAACATGTCTCAAAATTGAAAAGGATAATTCAAACGCATGTATGCCAAACTGTTTGCTACCTCTGACTAGTGATGCTACTCTACCACGATATATCTTTGCATTTCTTTTGAACAACAACTAACAATACATCGGGAACGAGTTTGAAACTCGGCTGACTGAATAGAGTGCAACAACTGCTGGAAAAAATGCACCACCCCATCCCCTAACCATTTCCTTCTTCGCAAGTCCCGTCTTTCAAGTATTTAGAAGCGACGCGCTTGCAACTTTGGCTCAAAGCCCGCTAGTCTGCTAAAACGCGTCCATTTTTGGCCATATATATATATTCGCCGGCTGTCTTTTTTGCATTTCTGGGCCACAGGGGCGAATATAAAGAAAAATAACGCTCGCGAGCGCGCGTTCATACGTGCATTACGCTCTATATATTATAAAGAAAGAAAAAAAAGAGGGAGAGGGTATATATAAGGGAATCATCGTGCAAGAAGTACTCGCCCTCATTGTGCCATGCGTAATGCGGTGCGCAAGCCACGCATTATGATTTATTCTCCCTCTGATTTCCCCCCATAATCGCGACACACTACTTTGTGCGCTTCCTTCGCGGTCTTGCGTACTTATAGGTATGTGTACCTTACCTGGTATGTACGAAGAAAAAGGAAGTGAGCATTGTGTCTCGGTCGCGGTGTCGACAAATTTTTCGTGGGCCAGTAGACTCGAAAACGAGATCTTTCCGCGCCATATACTTGTACTCACACACATACACATACATCGCCCATGAGTTAGAATAGAACTCACCCGCGTATATTGTTACACGATATGCTTGCATAGAAGCCCCGATCAGTCAGTATTTGGGGGCTTAATTTTTAGTGGGGGTGGATATGCAAGGGTGCATTCACAAGAGCGAGCATTCGGATGAAAATTTCTTTGTGTAGAATATATGAATCGAGCTCGTTTTGCCGATGGTTTTATGAAACTTGAATTGCGCGCCCCGATAAAGAAGCGGAAATGAGATTTTTTTTCGAGACTGTTCTCTCGGGTGTATGTGTGTACAACAATCTGGTGTGCTTGCGACTCTTAGATTTTTCTTACTGCATTGAAAGATGATACTTGCAACGAGAGCATATTCTTTGGAATTTGCAGATGTAGCTTTCGTCGAACCGCTCGTACACTTAGTTATGCGAAAAATTGTCGCGCAGTTATAGAAAAATTGTGCGGAATTTCTGATTCACCTGATGTCTGGTGTTTTTTTTTTGAGCGTCATCGGTTTGCAGGTCGGTATTTCGCTCTTTATTTTGATGACTAGGCAAACACTTGCGTTGATACGATATTTTGTGGGTAAAGTTGATGGATATGTTTAGAGTTGATTCTTTATTGTGATGTGGCTTTGAAGGATGTATTGATGATGTGCCTCAATGGAGATTGATGCATTGGGTTTTGATGCCTTACACTAATCTGACTACTTGAGGTTTTTGGAAGACGGTACTCCTATTGTATACAGTCCATTCACACTTGAACTGCATCATCAATCACGACGTTTTTTTTTTTTAGAAAGAGAGATGCTACATGAAAGGCTACTCGAGAAAGAAATGAAATTCTATTGAGCACTAAGTGTGGAGAGTTTGAAATGAACAGGCTCTGACAGGGCATTTCATTTTTCGCTCTCATCAACTTATCACGAATTTCACACAACTGCCAAAATAGTGTACGAAGCAAAGATTGCGTGAAATACTTTTAGATGTGACCAAAAGTGTCGTGATTACACAAATTTTCTACTTTTACTTGTAGTTTGACTAAAAATGGCAAACAGCGACCGTGAAATCTGAATAACGCATTCTCGCAAAAATCCCAATTCTCTCCTTGGGCTCGGACTGAAAAATTTCCGTTTGCTAATAATCTTGACCCACCTCAATATAATCCAACGTACCTTAGCCCATTTCAAAGTTTATTTCAAGACCTTCCAAACGAGCTAAAGTGAGTTCAGTGTTGATCAACCAGAGCCGAGCTATCACGGTTTTTTCCAAAAAGTGATTTTTCGCGAGTTCGCTGGAGGTGGTGTACCCAATATGCCCATTTATAGCCATATTCTCAACAACTCTGGTCTACCTCAAAATTATTTAATGTATCTTGGCGCATTTTAAAGCTTATGTTTCAAGACCTTCAGAATGCGTATGATTTTTATTAACTGGAGCCGAACTGTCTTAATCCCCTCCACCTCCCAAAAAACGATGTAAACCGGCGGTTAAGTGCATAAAATTGTTTAAATCACCGTGTAAGAACATTGAGAGTTTTTCGCCGGTCCAAAACACTATTTCCTACCTATTTTGACGCAATTAACGCGTTCTAAGCAGTAACAGAAGTCGTACTGCGTGCCCAGTTCTGAGATAACCATATGAGGGTATGTATAGGGTACACATCGTTAAAGCCCTCACGTTTTGCAGATGGTCTCTGTATTTTACTCATAAAATTTCACCAAATTCGAGTTTTGCAACTTTAAAAAACAGAGTTTGAAGGTCTTGAGACAAGATATTGGGTGCGCTAAGGAATTTTGAGATTGTCAGAATTGAAATTTTTGACGCTGCCTTCACCAGACGTTATTTATCGGGGATTTTTTAGTTGAACAGAAGGGAAAAAGCAAATCTGACTTTAAATCTCCTGAGAGATGTAAAAATCATTCTACGTTGGTTCAAATTACTTACTTTCCCATATTCTATTATAACAAACGTAAAAAAACGTTTGCTGGAAGGTCAACAAGTGCTCATTTCTGAGATCAACATAGGGGGCATGATCGGCACACTCACCATGCATACATTTTTTTAAGTTCATCAATATGTAAAATTGAATTCCGAATTTCTAGCTTTAATGATAAATTGCTGACATTTGTCCTTTGTAGACAGAGCAACACTCTAGAAGATCCGAAAACGTCCTCGAGAACGTCAAAATGGTCAAATTTTCAGCTCCACTTGAATATCTGAAAATTGCCTGTGTCCAGCACTAACAATGCATGGTAGCTAGCCCTCATCGCCCGCAAAACCGCACAAGTTACAAACCATCATATAGCTTGAAGAATATGACAAATGAGCCTCTGCGTGAGTGCCATTCACGCACAATGCAAGCCGCAAAAACGCCTCTCTGCGAAAGTGAATCCCTCACATTCACCCTTCCATATATCTCTACGTGTAATACGCCTGAAGCTCACTCTTACCTCTTAAAATTCACGACGTCGAAAATCACTCTGGGGGTACAAGTGTCTCTCCCTCCTCCATATTCAGTGTCTTTCTCACCCTCCACCTCTTTCTGATGTGTATTACGCTGCGCGGGTGGCCTAGTATCTGTCTCTCTGTTTTCTCTTTTGAAATAAGTGTGCATATTCACATTTTCAACCAACTTGACGACATCTAGTTTTTCTTAACCCGCACTCAGAAATTCATATTTGCTAAAGTCTTCACGAGAAAGAGTAGGGTCCCAGCTCAATTTTGTGTCTAGGAAATTTTTTTCCCCCGATGTCAGTCATATACACATAAGCGTGCAAAATCCCATTTTTACTGACATCCTTCTCAATACTTCAAGATTAATTTTTTTTCAAGAGAACAGCTAGATATCTAAAAAAAAAAGCTCTTTCATTGTTAAGATAATTATCAGATCTGCCATTTCAAAAAGTTGACGAAATCGCTTGCAAAATTGTAACTGGCTAGTTGATTTTCTGCTCGATTTTCTGATAGTAAGGTAAGTGTACCCAACTTGCCCCCATTAAGCCATTTTCTCAATAACTCCGGCCCACTTCAATATTTTCCAACGTACTTTAACTCATTTTGAAGCTTGTCTCGAGACCCTTAAAATGAGTTAAGATACGTCCAATTTGGATATAGTGGAGCCGAGCTGTTGGAATTCTCCTAAAAGGTGATTTTTGAGAGTTTACAAAAGTGTGTACCCAACTTGCCCCCATCATTTAAAACAATGTGAATCGGCGATAAAGGGCATAAAATCGCATTAATCTGTTTTTATCACCGTACGGTGACATTTGGAGCTTTTGGCTGGCCCGAGACACTGTTCCCGACCTATTTTGATGCGGTGAACACGTTCTGAGTGGTAAAAAAAGCCATACTGCACGCCTTTCCGAGATAACCATGTGGGGGCATGTTGGGTACACTCCGATGTCGGACTTCTTGTTTTGCAAATTATCTCCGTGTTTTGTACATAAAATCGCTCCAAATCAGAGTTTTGCAACTTTGAAAAACGGATTTTGGAGGTCTTGAGACCAGGAATCGAATGTGCTATCGTACGTCAAGATTGGTCAAATGAAGATAAATTTACACACTTTTTTCACAACTTTTTACTTTCATTCTTAACTTCTTCTTTTAAAGAATTCTCTGCCAATGATTTCCTACCAAATTCCATCAACCGGTCACAGTTTTCACTCAATCGATTTCGTTTTTTCTTAAAGTGGTAGATCTGATTGACATCTTCATGATGTTGAGGTCACTTTTTTTGAAATGCCGTACTTTTTTCGTAGATAAAAGTCAATTTAACATATTGTGGAGAGCTTAGGTAAAAATTGTCTTTCATGTCTCCGTGATCAAAAGCCAATTATTAATATCTCGCCAAATCGATTTCAAAGGGGATTATGCTTTTATTACTAGTCCTAATTTATTATTACTTTTCGTTTCTTTGAATTAGTTTTTTGCAGGAATGCCGTTCCATTTGTCCAAATAATGCCCATAAAATAGATAAAATTTGACAGTCGAAAAATTGGACAATTTATGGCCAAATCTTGGACGGAACGGACGGATTTTTCTGACAGGGTTCAGTGCCGATTAGCGAATTAAATATAACCGTCGTACAATTTTTGGTGGATGACTAACCTTCAGCGGGTACGGTAATTTGGAAACACATCCAAGAGTGTAGGTCCCGCAAAATAATCTCGAAAAAAGGTTGAAAATGCGTTGTTAAAAGAAGTGTTCATATTCTTTACACAATCATACATTTTTCCCTCTTTCTTCTTAGGTTTCAATTAATCTGTTCATGCAGCTGTACCAGCATAAATTTTATGTATGTACACATTGTAACAGGGGTGCCTGAGTTGCTTCCCGCGCTTCGCGATTCTTATAAGGGACGACACATCCCGCGCACTGCACCGGCTTCATCTAAACAATCTATAGCATTACAGCAGAGAATCTGAATACAGAATTTTCCCGCGGAAAATCTGTGATGTATGCATACAAAAGGTGGAAAAATCCCCCCTGAGCATCACAATGTATGTCATTGAACGCACGTGGCACACGCGTGGCTGTCGCTCCATGCATACATGCACCACCAAGCATCATCACACAATATACATTATATCCATTCTTACGTACTTTTTGACTTACTCGTAGGAGTTTGGAGGGGATGAATCTTTTTTTTCACCTGCCCCCTGGATATATACTTGGAATTTCATACACATGCTATAATACGGATCGTCGGTTTGCTCCTCCCCGGAGATCTGACCCGATGTCTTATACTTTTATTCTTTGATACACTTTGATATTATAGAATATGGTATAAGGGGCGATTCTTGGTTTGGGGATTTATATATCTTGGCGTGAAAAGCGGAAGGATGTGTCACGATCAAAAGCGGTCGCATTGGGTGTAAAGATATAGAGGTGTATAGGTATCGAGATCTGCGATTCGAAGTTCCTGCATCGAATGAAGGTTTCTTTTTTTCGAATCTTTTATTGTACAGGCTTATGTTAGAAAATGCGAGTCTGGGTTCACAGTGAATTGAATTTTCTCGGACACACACATACACATGTATATGTATTTCAAGAATTGTCGCAAGATATACTGTTGTTGGTATTTCGAACACGGGAAATGCATCGAACGATGCGTGAGGCGCCTATTTTCTTTAAAATGAGTGTTTTAGGGTGGCGCCAGTTGGTCTCCCCCATGATCGATTGTTCTTATTCGATGCATCAAAGCTTGAGAAGAGCCCGTGTCGCGTATTCCAGAAGCGGGAAATATTCAAATAATGTGTCCCCTGCTCCGTATGTTATGTTGATGTTACTGGGATGTCGATATATATAGACCCGCATCATGTTTGAGCAAGGGGGAAAGTCTTAGATGCAATGCATCGACTTACATATATATGAGGGGGGTTTGTAGTTTTTGGCGGGAAATTTTATAGTAGAAGCACCTGGACGAAAATCTCAAGTGCCAATAGTTGAAAAGCGCCATGCCACTTCCCCTATTGAATGGTTTAATGGATGCGCATACATTGATTCGATTTCAATTGTCAGTCGGGAAATCCGGAGATGAATGGCTGAATATTGAAAGGAAAATTTTCCACTTTAGGGGTGGGTGTGCGTCGCATCAGGTATATATGTATTGGAAATGAGACGGATGGTAAAATGCGTGGTATAGGCGTGATCAAAGGATTGTTGATATAATGTCAGGAAGTTGAGTACTTTTCCATAGATTTTAGACTAAAGATGTGGAAGTAATCCTGTTGCCATTACAACGCAATTACGACTCATGGCAGCTGATAGCAAATTTCGAGTCTTCCCTTCATGGAATATAGACTATTATGTATTTACATGGATGCAGAATGATTTGGAATGAACCCGAGAATGAACCTCATGACAATTCTGTTTTGAAATTCAATTTTTCCCCCCTGTTTGAGAAGTGAGCCATCTATCGAGTTTTTTTTGGACGGAAAGTTATCAAAATTGAGAAAGAAATGAAGTTCAGTGTGATTACAAACAATGCACAAATCAAGCCGAACCATCAGTAGTGCTTAGATACTTCCTCGATTGCATGGTCCAGTTTTTTCACTTTGCAAACATTTTAGCGTCAGAGATGGAGAAATTCCGGAGAAATCCTAGAAACCCTAGTGGCATTTGGAGAGTATGCTTCAACAAAGATGTTTCAATATTCCTAATTGTCACTGGGCGGAGCTAAAAATGCTATCAATAAATTTCAAAGGTCTTGACTCACGAATTCCTATTTTCACTTTAGGTGGTTCCCACTACAAATTTGATTGGTTTAATGATACACCTCCGCCAAACATTTCTCAGAAATTCGACTGATATTGAAATTTTATATAGTTCAGAAAAACTTTCTCATTTTTTCATATTTTTGATGAAAATTTTCCGTATAATATCGCAAGCTTATTAAAGAATTGGGCCAAACATTCTGTGAATGCAGAGTTATTATGAATTTTGCAAACACTGCAAGAATTTTACGATGGTGAAGGAAAAATTACACGGTTAACAGTCAAAAAACATAATGTCATAATCTATTTTGAGTTTCAAGTTGGTTGAAACCGTAAATTGTTGGAGAAATCTATATTTCTCAATAAAAGAGTTTAAAAATAATCCACATCCGGTAAACAGCTTCTGTGAGTAAAACTGTTTATCTAATACAGAGTCTAACCTTTCATTCTCTCTCAAATCTTACAAAAAAAAACTCGGAGAAAACTGAAAATTAATATGTAGAATTTTTCTTCAAAGATATAATTGCTTTCTTCTTGCATGGGCAGAGTAATTTTTCGAGTTCCTTGTTAACTCAAAAGCTATGCAAATCACCCCATCGTTCTACATATGAATGCGTAATTTGCGGCTTGGAATTTTCTCTATGGCAGTTTGGTCTCAAGAAAGGAAGCGCGTGCAAACCAAATGATACCCTCGAACATCACTCTCCCGATAATTAGCACTCTTTTCTCATTCTTTACAAGCGAGTCAAAAAGGGAGAGGTCAGCAAATCCTCCATTGATCCTTACACAATGCGTCGTTGTCGTCGTCACCTCTCCCCTTTTTCCAACAAGTACCTTACATTTCAGTGGGTCTTTAGAAACAACGAGGGCGTTTGGAAACTTATGGAATCTCAATAAAGCTCTACCCAAAGTTCTATGGACTCAAACCTTGAAAAGCTTTGACACTTTCCGATCCAATTAAATTCTGTAAAATCTCTAGGTCTCAGACTATAGCATCACACCACTCGCAAGCTCATTCGAATGAGTTTAACCTTGAACCAGGCTCTACAGATTTTTTTTCTCACTTATCAAACAAGAGATCGTCCAGATTGCAATCTTTCAGAGTGCAGCACTCATATATACTTACTTACCAGAAAGTCTCTTTTACTCAGTTTGCACTGCCACGTTTTCACAGCTTTTTTTCTTCATTTTTCGCTCGCGAAATCCGAGAGAGAGAGTGAAAGAGTGAAAGAGTAATCATACTTGCAGGTGCAGAAAATAGCAATGTCATCGTGTGAGGCTCATATTTTTGCAGTGTATGCAAATCTCCGAGTATGAGAATTAACTTGAATGGAAGAGATTTGCGCGCTTTGCGCACGAGGGCTGAGTCGACGAGCGTGAGGCTGATATTATTGCGTTTTGCGCGTGTGCAGCGATGACAATATACAATGAGAGTAAAAGTAAGAGTATACGGTTTGTGAACTCATTCAGAACTTCGAAGTTGTACGTGCTTGTATGTATTATATATCGGCAGCTCAATTGAAGCCTGGCGACGACCAAAGTATTACGGTACATACATGGTAGAAAAAGTACAAAATGAGATATTTGACGAGGGGAAAAATTGAAATTGCTAATTGATATTGGAGAGACGAGAGTTGTCGGGAGCGGCTTTATGTATATTGCGGTTGATGCTGACGACGCATTTGCGTTGGCTATATATGCTCTCTTCAAATTACTCGTGAATCAATAATAATTTGCTACGGTCGAGCTTTCCTTGACTTGTGGTCTTCGATTTGTAGGCGCGAGAGTTCGATGGGACTTGCTGATCGATCGGAAGATTTATTAACTTTAGCTGATCGGCTTCTGTTCCCGTTCTCTTATTTCACACCGTTCTTTCGCAGCAATATTGTGAGCATATGACTTTTTGTTCGGCGAAACGTTCGTACTTGAATATATGCTGGTTAGTTTTAACTACAATAAATTGATGCCAGCTCGTTGGTTCCACGATTTTTAAGGTAGTTGTACACTAAAGCTGAAAATACAGTGAAATCTCCGGTCGCACGGACACCTCTGGTCTCGCCTCTGTTCGCATCAAAACTGTCCGCTAACCGGAGGTTTCCGCTAATCAGAATGTGATTATCCTTCCGCTGGTCGCAAAAAATTGTCCGTTATTGAGAGCTGTCCGCTAATAGGAGGTATCCGTTAAGGGAGATTCCACTGTATACCAGATAATCACCAAAGTTGGGGAAGATTTAGTTCAAGTGTTTTTGAACACCTGTGCAAAATTTCAGAATCATTGGCCGTTTTGTTTCGGGGTCTGAAACAAAACGGTCAATCATTTTGCAATTTTGCACAGGGGTTCATTAACACTTGAACTGAATTCTCCTCAACTCTGGTGACATTCTGGTATATTTTGCATTTCAGGGTACAACTACCTTAAAGAAATTCTTATCAACTCGGATGAAATATTCTACAATAGAAATGAAAGGAGAAAAAAATTGTAGTTCATTTCCTGCAACCTCTGCCTGATGAAGAAAATTAACCAATCATCTGAGCTCGCTAAGTTTGGTCATAATATTACATTCAAACTTTCAACTTTTGCATCCTTGTTATTTTGAAAACTTCGAAAATGGAAGCTCAACCCGTGGAAGTTTTCCAGGTATTCACCAATAACTTTTTGGTCTTTCAATTTCATCTTTCATTTTTTATAACTAATCATTTGGTAAAATCAGAGTTGATGAAATAAGACTACTTCATTGATTTCCTGACTTGAAAATTTCTATTTTGAAATGGATAATTCAATTTTTGGTCTATTTATGAGCCGTGTAATGGCACTGGTTGGCCGATACGAGGAGTACTTCCACGAGATCTAATGAGATTTATTTGAGAGCAAAACATAGGT
The DNA here is from genome assembly GCA_029851415.1 of Eretmocerus hayati. Classification (NCBI taxonomy): domain Eukaryota; kingdom Metazoa; phylum Arthropoda; class Insecta; order Hymenoptera; family Aphelinidae; genus Eretmocerus; species Eretmocerus hayati. The sequence continues at coordinate 134,135,756 of CM056742.1, read as the reverse complement.
TCTCGCATTCTGCTCTTTCAAGAGCCGTTCATAACTCAAACAGTAGAGGATTGAAAAGAATCGCAAGGTTTTTCTTCATTAGAATGAGCAATTGTATTTGAATTCAGGATACTTTCAATTCGTAAATTGTTCATTCACATTACGATTACTTTCCAAACAGTTAAGATCAGGTGATATTCGTTCACTTCTTTTGATATGGTATTGGAAGTGAAGCAATTGAACGAGGTATAATTGCAACGTACATACTTCCGGACAGAACAATGAAAATTTCAAATATTTCGCGGCTTAATAATCATATTATCAAGCCGCGATATTGATAACTTTTGTCGACTGCTATTTGATGAATTCCATTAATCCATTCACACTGAAACGAAGTGTGAGTGTCAAGATCCAAATTCTTATTGAGGCTTCACTTTTAAAAAAACTCATAAAAAAAGTATGTACATTGCGTTAAACTCAAGTTACGTATCAGAAAAAAACTTCAATCGAAGAGAATCTTCAAGATTGCAAGCGCATTGAATTACCCTTGCGCCATAAAAAACTTAACTGCAGCGTGGACACACGTGTAAGTGCGCCTCAGTAATATACGAAGCTGCGACGTGCGCAAGGAACAACATCACCTGTCAGTGTTTCCCATTATCTCATGTATATTCAACTTTATCTCTGTAAGAGTTAAAAAAAATTTCACCGTGTATATAAAATGAGGAACAGTGTATCTCTGCTAATACAGATGGTTGTAATAAAAGTTGTCAACCTATTGTTGTCTACGCTCCATCCTCTTTTAGAGCAGACTGAAGTCGAGACCTGCCTCATCTGCATCGTCATCTCTGTGTACAGTATAATGGATCAATGACCGCTCGAATCGATCTTTTCCATCGGGTGTACGCCGTAGAAGTTTTTCTGCATTGGAACAAATTCTTTCTGATGAGAAAGTCGATTCAGGGCTACTGGTCCGTGGAATGAATTGCTTCAAGGGAAAGGAAATGAATCAGGACTTATCCTGAGAGGCTAATCGTGGTTAAATCTTAGTTCCAATCGTATAGGAAAAGAAGTTTTTGATTCGAAATCTGGTAGTTTCGGATAGAATGGGACAAAAAAGCGTTGAGGCATGAAACGGATGCGCGGAATCAAAGGAAATCTTCGTCAGCTGTGAACTCTTCAAAATCGATGTCATGGTTGGTGCATGGAGTCCGAATAAAATGATTGTAGAAAATTTCGTTGAAAAACTACAACCAGCTGAGTGTAGTTTTATTCAACAAGTGCTTGAACAAAAATTCAGCTATAGGAGAATGAAAAAACGCACAATGAGTGAAATACATTCGACCTGCTGTATAGGAGCTCAACCAGTTGGTTGAGCTTTGAAGCACCTGATTGAATTTTCAACCAACTGATCAAATTCGCTGATTCAAAAATCGACCCAATTCCACCTCGAATTTTACAGTCATTTCAATAATCTGTTAGTTTAAAAAGGTGAACAATTGCGTGATACGCTAAGTCAGTAATGATATTATTATGATAACTTCCACTTTCATCAACGACGTAATAATTTTTTCATATAACAAAGTATAGACATCCCTCAAAGTACGATTTGAAGTATGTTATATTGTATTGTATTTGTGTTCCAACGTACACTCTTTCGAGTTTTTATGTGTTACCCCCACTGCCTTGGCGTGGACGCCATTGTCATTTTTCCTTTTTTTAGTCATTTTCCAATTTTCCCTATCAGGTATGTGCCAACTTTCGAGCGGACTCTATCAGAGAGTTGCTACGAGAATTGAATTCAAGCACCACCGTGGCGTATTTCGAGTAACATCTGCATTGTATGCAGGCCCATACTCACCGCCTTGATCAGACTCGACGTGGTTCCATCAATTCTATGCCAGCCATTCGGTCCCTCTGCTGAAACTTCTGGACTGTCAATGACAGTCATAGCGAAGTTCAACGCTCGACACGGCTGCGGGAGGATACCACCACAGCCCTTATCGAAGCCCAATCGTCCTTTCGAATTTTTGGCCGAGCGCTCAGCACTCAAGGCATTTCATTACTTCTTTTGCCGGACCGCAAGGATTCGCATTCTCACTTGAGTTACTCGGAAAAAGATCCCGAGTGACCCGACCGGGATTCGAACCCACGCCGCCTCGAGCGCATTGTTTCAGCAGAGGTTTCAGCGCACAAAGCCTCTACCGACTGAGCCAATGGACGCTCTTGAAGTATATTATACGTATATTGCCATATCACAAGTATTTCTTCCCTACTTGCTACAGCTTGTTTGACTTATGAATGTTCTTGATGAGTCAGAGGTGCCTGAAATGCTTTTGTAATTCAATAATGAAGGTTGTGGAATAATCATTGATAATCAATTCAAGGTGTCACAAAGAAATTTCCCATAAAGTTAGCAAAGATGATTTTATGTTGAATTATATCTGCTAATATAGATATATTACTTTGGAAAATGTAGATTCAGTGTTCTGGACTTTCGGAATGGCTCAGTTTAATACATCGAGGTCCCGTACTATTTGAAGATTATTTCTGGTGAAAAATGTTCAATAACGCACCGAATATAGGATACATCACGGTGCGTTCAAATCCACACATGATGCATCACATACGAATCAGTGAATTGAGCGATCAAGCAATTGATATGTCGATCCCACTCATAACTCACACGTCATCGTGATATGTTATAACGAGACAAGACTGGACCAAACTGACTCGAACCAGACTGAACTCGACCAGACTTGGCCATACCAGATCGGACAAAATTTAACTAGACCAGATCATACTGGACCAGACTGAGCTACCAGGCCGCACTAGCTCTAGACCGCACTAAACCGAACGAGACTGTATTAGATCGAAACTGACCGAATTAGAGTGAACGAGATCAATCTTGCCGAATTAGGTCTAACTAGACCGAGCTACACCTGATAATACCGAAGTAGACCGAGTTAAACCGTACTAGACCGAATTGCACCGAACGAGACCGAAGGATATCGAATTAGGCACGATGATTCTTGTAAGGTACGATGATTTTAGTACGATACTAGTATACGACGATTTCAATTATTTCGTATTCAATTATTTGCATCAATTTTCATCAACTCATCCATTCCAGGACCGCATCACGAGATAAGAACGATGGCACAGTCAATTGCTTAAAAAAATGTATTCTGACCATTTTTCTCAGACTGCACCCCCATCAACAGATCGCTAATCCCATTTACTGATTCCCGTGCGGTAGTAATACGATGATTTTCGTCCGGCACCCGTGCAATAACCCTGGTAAGGTACCGATACGATTTCGTGTGGTACTCGAGCTATCATATTCTCGTAAAGTACCTGCACGAGGATCCTCGTACGGTACTCGTGCGTCGATTCTCAGGAGACACCAGTGTGACAATTCTTGTAAGGTACTCGTGCAATCATTCTCGTACGGTACCCGTGCAACTATTCTCCTCGTACGGTAATCATGTGATGATTCTCGTACGATACCCGTGCGATGATTCTCGTGAGGCACTCGTCCGATGATTCTCGTACGGAACACGTGCGATGATCCTCAGGCGGCACCCGTGCGATGACCCTGGTAAGGTACTGATGCGGTGATTCTCGTTTGGTACTCGACCCATCATTTCCGTAACGTACCTGCGCGATGATCCTCGTACGGTACCCGTACGTCGATTCTCAGGCGACACCCGTGTGACAATTCTTGTAAGGTACTCGTGCGATCATTCTCGTGCGGTCCTCATGTGATGATTCTCGTACGATACCCGTGCGATGATTCTCGTAAGGTACTCGTGCGGTCATTTTCAGGCGGTATCCGTGTGATGTATCTCGTAAGATACTCGTGCGATGGTTCGGACGGAACTCGTGCGATGATTCTCGTACGGTACCCACGCGAAGATCCTCGTCTGGTACCCGTGGGAAGATTTTCGTACGGAACTGGTGCGATGATTCTCGTACAATACCCGTATGTCGATTCTCAGGCGACACCCGTGCGACAATTCTTGTAAGGTACTCGTGCGATCATTCTCGTACGGTACTCATGTGATGATTCTCGTACGTTACCCGTACGATGATTCTCGGACATAATAGCACAATAATTCCATCCATCCACCCATCGACCTAACCATGGCTGACTCATATGGCCACCCATTATATTCTACTACTTCCACGCCTAGGCAACCTAATACGCGGGATCTGACCCGACAGATTCATGACTGGCGCTTAACATCATAATGATAATCATAATAACAACTTCTGCGGGTAGTTGCCTCTCTTGCTGCCTCTCGTTTGGCTTGTGAATGATCCGGAATGAGTCATCGGCCCCTAATATCCTCTTCAGTTTAGAAAAGATGATAGTATAATATTGAGTATTGATCAGCTGATGGCGTTAACAATACAATCCGTCGACCCATCCACTCACCCGTCCACGTATTATCTATCAAACGACCCACCGATCCGTCCTTTCCACCTACCCACCAACCCGACCACTCAGTCCCACCGGTTTACCGAACAGCCTCATTCTATCTAACAAGTCACCCACTTATCCATGCATTCACTGATCCACCCGATCTACCTGTCCACCTACCACTCATACATTCATTTCGCCAATCTATCCAACCACCCGTCCTACCATACACCCCCCTCCCCCATTCGCTCATACACTCACCAATCCACCTACTCATCCATTCTACCCTCCTCCTCCACCCCGACATGCACCTATTCAACTGATACCCCCGTCCCATCCAAGCAGCCACCGCCACCGCTTGAGTAAATGAGCTAAGAGATCAATTCCAAATGCTGGATCCTGATTCATCCAGTGATTTTGAGAAATTCACCACAATCATATGATCAAAACGGACCGAATTCATGCCGGTGAAACATTATTGAGTGGTCATTCAATTGGTTTGTTTGTTGTGTTTGTGTGGAAAACCAAATGCTCGCACACGACAACGATAATTTGATGGATCGTTACCGTGTCATGTCATGCGTTGAGTAACCCAATATTAAGTGTAAACCTCATCCTTGTCTATGGAAAAAATGCAACCACGAGCATTGATTTCATTTTTGGTTGATATATCGTTGAAATATCATAATCAATGCTGGTATTCTCTTTTTACAAATCTATTTAATCCATTCATACTAGATTTTTCTTTACCACAATTCAAAGAAATTCTCGTCTATTCTGGTCAGTTTTTCTTATACATATAATTTCGATTACATTCTCATTCAAAACAGCGATCTCCGCTGAGGTCAATGACAGATTTTCTTGGGCGTGAGCGTTGATTCAACCCAAGTGAGTATCGACTGGAAATACTCCGCATGCTCGACCAAGCAATCGGTCTCGCAAAAAAGTGCCCCGTTGGTGCTGTTGCTGCTGCTACAGCTACCGGTCGCATGATCGCAATTCCGCATCAGAAACAGCAGCAGCAGAGTATGGCACAAGATTACGACAAACTGCATCTCAGAGGGGTCCACTTTGAAACCAAACCACTATACATGCAGAAGCAGAGCAGCAACTGATTGCAATGCAGAGTAGAGTGCACTGCTCGAGCGAGGTGCGGGCATAAATAGCCGGGGGCATTATAAGGGGAAAGAAAAGAGTGGCCCTCACTGGCAGAGCAATCGCAGCCACCGAAATAAAGGACCAAAAGAATAACTACCAGAGTTGAAGATGGGCCAGAGGCGCGCCCCATGTATATTATGCACATGGCCGATCCTTGGCCAAGACATCAAGCTCACCTGCCGGGCGCGCGCGCAAATTTGAACGCTCATCCCGCGCTCTGCACATATCGCGGCTTGGTCGGGGCGGGCGGTGCGTGGCTCCCGAACGATGGTGATTTTTTACCGCGCTTGATGCATGCGGGTTGTATGATCCTGGCTTCGTTATATAACACCACCTGCATACAGCTGCAGATTCATCAGTGGCTGTGGTGGCGCGTGCCCATCACAAGGAAAAAAACTTGACCACTCGTTAATATAGCAGATTCGATGCCGCACGATGTTGTTTCTGCAGCAAAAGCAAAATATATAATATACTTGCGTGAGTACGAGGACCACGCGCTTGGCTGACATTATCACCCGGTTCCAGAGCTGAATTTCTTTTGGTTTTATGATGTATACCATCATCAGCGGTGTATATGTGGGTATAGGTATTCGTAAAGAGTGGCGAGCAGGTGCCCGTAATTGCTTCGGCTTACCTGACACTGAAAATTTGTATCTGCCGCGATTTCCTTCGGATCCTTTTTTGATCGCTGCTACTGGCCCCCATCAGACATCAGCTCTGTATATTCTTTCTTACAAATGGTGGGACGTGATGATAAAAAGTTAAGGAGTAGCCGATGATCAGAGGCTTTTAGCAAGACGCCCGCTGAGCAAGCTGTTTTGCTTGTTATGGAGGATCCAGGGCTGCATACTTCAATGCAATGCGAGACTCGTAAAATGAGAGACATTTTTATGCGTCTGAGAGAAAATTATTTCGGCGCAATTAAATCTTGATTCGAATGGACTTAAAGTCTGGTACCGATAAGGAGGTGGCGGAAGTAGTATAAGTAGTTTTTCGAGACTCTGAATCCGAATGTTTTAATTTTTGATAGAATAAATTAGGGCCTCGTACGACATCCTGCGGAGGTGACGATGTGCCTAAAATAGACAATTCCCAGTTCTCGTGTCATTTAAAATTCATGGTTGCTTTTTTCTTCAAACTGCCGCTATATGTAGAAGCTACGTGCAAGCAATGAAAGAAACGAAAGTCTTTTTATTCGTTTGTGATGTGAAGTTTGCTCATGAATGGATCGTATTTTTTGGATTTAATAGATCTTCAAAGTAAAAGTGACAACAAGATTACCTTCTATCTCCTATGCTCATACCTTTTTTGCATTCTTTCCGAGGTACAATATTTAGCCAAATTCATGAATAAAGTTCCAAGCTCTGATTGCCAGACATGAGAAAATAGTAGTTTTACTGATCTTTCCTTATGAAATGAGTGAAATACCTTTATGATAATATCTATCACGAGGTAATTCGATTGTAATACATTAATAACGGAATCATTATACATTTTTCGTGCATTCTTTGCAGTGCAAAGTTCAAATAAACCGTAGAGAAATTTTATCCAAAAAACTACGAATACCAACAATCCTGAAATTTGAGATCAATGGATACCTGCGTTAAGTTCAGCTTCGGCAATGTGACTACTATGGAATATGACTCATAATCGAGTTATCTCCAAAGGATAATATCAAAACTTTCTTATGAAATTATATTGACTTGATCACGTTTACGAGATCAAAGCAAATGGATGTTAGAAACAGTTGTAGTCGTAGCTAAATATAGAGTTGGGATTTGAACTAGACATGCATGTCTGTGAGTAATTTTCGAAACCAAAAAAATTCATTTGGAAAAACCGATAAACAAAACATTTCCGACGGAATTGTTCTCTGAAGCTCCGGAATTTACGAACATTTTCAATGATTACAAAGTGCTGAAATTGGCAAAGTATTGGAATGAAGCCCGATTAATGATATTCATGAATTCTTATTGATTCGAAGTCTTCCGTAGTAATAAAGTAAGTAACTGAACTCATTCGTCAAATGAAAAGAATCGATCTCATCAATGGGCATCAAAAGTGTATTGCAGACAATCGAAAAATTTTTTTATTCATAGAAAATTGCGTCTGTCTACCAAATTTGATGAATAATAAGGTCAAATTAGATTCATAAAGGATGAAGTCAATTTTCAATTTTCCCAAAGCAGAAAATTGATTGTGATTAACATTCATGGCATTTGAACAAAAGTTTGAAATAAATGTTGAAGAATAACATCGATATGAATAGATTTTTCATCGATACTGGTCACAGGAAGTTTGTACATTTGGTTAAGACGGCTGTAGGTTCGCACTTGTGTAGATGTTTTTAATTAGTTCTTCGATTTACTTCTGATTTTTAATGTGAATGGGAATTATTGTAACTACCGTCATTCAATTCTCAATCTGTTAAAATATTGAATGAACAGTTGCCGAAAATATTTCAATCTTGTAACGAATTCTTTTTGGCACTTCGGAATTTTAGTGATGATTGAATAATGAGCATGAATTAATCATTGGTTCCGGGATCTTTTACTGTTCAACACTTGAATCAAGTAGTATGTTATTTTTGACGGAATCGAAAATTGTATGATAATTTTTGTTAAATCGTGGTGATCTGGGTTAGAGTACATAGATTCTTGGAATCTGTACTACATTGTGAAATCGAAGGACGAGGCAACATGTCACTCAATTTGATGATAAACTGGGGCTTTAGGAATGTATTAAAACATTTCAAGAGTGTGCTAGACTATTTTTCATCCAATTAAATCTAGTTTAAAGATACAATCTTGGTATTTGTATTAACTGATATTCATTGATATCGATGTAAATTTATTTTGATCAAAATCATTTCGATTATCAAAATTTATCTTTAATCTTCATGGAAATTAAGGTAAGTGTGCCTAATATGCTCCCATTCCCTAATATGCCCCCACTCAAGTTCTCGAATGTACGAACCCACAGGAATTGCCGCGCATTTTTTTCATGTTTGTTACGTTGAAATATGAGAAAATCAACGTTTTGCACCGATCCTAAATGACACGCGCATTTATTAGAACAAAAGAATTGGTTTTTGGTACTTTCGACTTCTCTTTTGTTCGTTACTAAAAGCTATGCCAGAATAAATTGGTGCAATCAATCTCAATGTACCTTGGCTCATTTTTTTTTGTTACTGTTTCAACTTTGAAATGCTTTTCACAAAATTGCAAAATTCGATTTCTAGTCGATTCTACGCTTATATTAATGAAAATAGTGCAGTGTGCCTAATACAACCCCACCCCTTTTTTCGCACAAAGAGGGCTTTGCGCAATGCCGCAAGTACTTTGAACACTGTTCTGTCGTTATAACTTTAGTTTTAGGTTTATTTAGCAGTGTCCAGCAGCATGGAGCCTTCAAAACGCATCAGATCTCGCAAAATATGCAAAAAATATATAGCTTTTACAGAGCTTCAGAATCGCGAAATGTCTATGGGGGCATATTAGGAACACATTGGCAAAAACTCGCAAAGAATCTTTTTCTGCGAAAATCAAGATAGCTCGGCTTCATTACCTTAAAATCAAACGTACTTCAGCTTATATTGAAGATCTGAAAATTATCTTGAAAATGAATTGAAATACGTTTAATAATATTGAGATGAGCCAAAACTATAAGCAAAACAAAAGTAGTGGGGGCATATTAGGCACACTTATCTATAATACACTTTCCTTGCGACTATCTTTTATCGCACTTATCTCAAGATCCAGGATTACTTAGAAAAATGTTTATCAAAATTCTGCATAAGTTTTGCTATTTTCAGAGGGTTGAATAATGTAACATGGACTATGAAGTTGGTTCACTATGCGAAAAAAGATGTGGAGTAATGAGTACATCATGAATTCAATATCTCAACGGCATTATGTAATCTGTGAAAAACACCAGAATCTCGTTAAATGTTGAGATTGTGTCATTAGTGCCTTGCGTATTTCTGACGATAAGTCGGTTGCTGGTCATGCCATTGTATGATATCGGTCATTGCCTTCATCAAAAGGCGCCACGTGGAACTCTATACATTCATTTTTCCCACGACAAATTAATTATTCATATATCGGCTCAACTCCAATGTTCTTTGATTGTTGCTTTCCCGCACACACAACCACTTTTTGATGATTTGTATTGCATAAGAACTTTTGTGTGCCAAACACTGCTTATTTGTTCAATCATCGATCTGAAACGGGGAACTGTTTCTGAGTAAAAAAAATCGTTGGGGCAATTTTGGAAATGGGTTAATCTTATGTTTGTGCAGAAACAACTTTGGCACACGCAGTATAATAGAATTATTCACATTCTCCCTATAATAGCAAAAACTCCAATTTTCGTGCAATTAGCAGGCCTAAAAGTATTCTCGAATAAGTAGGTATTTTTCATTAATATTTCTTCTAGAATAGAGGGGCCCACAACAATTTGCAACAAATATATCGCAAGTCTCGAGTCTCAAATTTTGTATTGAGCTCGATTCTCCTTCAAATTCCTCGACAATCATTCCACCAGACATTGGTGAAAATTTCTTATAGATTCAGATAAGATTGTCTATAGTCCACCAATGATGAAATTCGAAGTGAGATAAGTATCCAACTTGCCTCTGTACCCGACTTGCCCCCACATGCAGATCTCAGCAATGGGCAATCGTCGACCTTTCCGAAAAATTGTTAACGTGAGTGTTGGAGTATAAGAAAAATCAATGGTTTGAATCAACTCCGAATCATTTTTGCGTTCCACAGAAAATTTCGAGTGAGATTTGCATTTTTCGCTTTTTGGACTCATCTCATGTACGAAACACGGAGATGATTGGCTAAACAAAAAGCCCAAAATTAGAGATCGGAAATAGTCATCTGTGCCGGCGAAAAGCTTCAGATGTTTTCACACGGCGATGCAAACGGTTTTATGCACATCATTGGCGATTTGCATAGTATTTCAGGATGGAGACTTTCGCAAACTCACGAAAAATGACTTTTTAGGTAATTTTTGGTAGCTCAGCTCTGGTGGGTCGAAACCAATCCTACCGTAGTTCTATTTCAAGATCTTAAAACAAGCTTTGGAATGAGTTGAGTTACGGTGGTAAATATTGAGGTAAGCCAAAGTTGTTGGGAAAATGGCTTAAATGGGATTAAACTAGGTACATCTACCTCAGTCTCGACCTCAGTTTTGAACATTTTTCCCGGCACTGTCGAAACTACAAACATTTATTCTAAACATTTCGCAGTCATTCTCGTAGAGATTACAACCCCGTCGAGGCTTCAAAGAAATATTGCCAAATTCCCATTATTGCGTTGAAGCCCGAAGATCGGGAATATTCTATAACTGATTGGAAATTTCATCTCAGAAGAAATATAAGAATGGATGATACTAATAAATGAGCAACTCATCACAACTGGTGATTCTGTTCATATTCTGAGCAAATGATTTTTGATGATTGATTATAACTGATGTCAAATTCATGAGTAATAAAAACAGCTGATGTCTTACGAGTCACTGTACTATTTTTGTACGAGTCATAATGAAAATACTATCCCGTCTCCCCACTAATTATTTTAAATAGCTTCAAACTATGATAACTTAGTAATGATTCAACGATATGATACTGGTTTTGAATGATAAATCCTGGAGTAAGAAAAAAATTTACACTACGATTATAATCAATTACGATAAATTATTCGAAATCTAAGTAGATGGAAGTGTGTAGTAAAAGGACTTGAAGTGGACGATGAAGCTGTCATCGAAATGTAGTCAATAAAAACATTACAGAGACAAGCGAAACATCCGTTATCATCACAATCAACCATGAAAACCTCCATGAGAATTTGGCATATGAATCGAATGATTCCCGATTGTTTCTACTCTGTTTAGAAAAATTTTGTGTCTCAAAGATATTAGGTAACACACGCAGCATCTACTTTTTGGATATCGTTTCGAATTTTGATTCGGAATTATTTTTACCGAAAAAAGATGCGCTGAGGACATCTAACTTCTGTTCGAATTATACAAAAAACTCATTTGAAATCCGCGCGCCAGATACCGTTCGAGAACCGACGTTACCGACGCAAGATACATTCTTTTGTATCGAGTTCTACTTTCATAGCACTAGGCCATGTAGTCTCCGATTGACACATGGTCAAATCAATCCCGGGCTCATCGGTGGCGAGTCATTTGAAATTTATTGAAACTCCAAAATTATAGTTTTCTTTTCTCAACCTATATATAGGTTTTTAAAATCGATCACCGACAAAAGCAAAAATGTCCATCCGGGACAATATTCTTCCAAATCAAATGGCAATAGCTTTATCGAAGTCAATCATACAAGAGTGATTCCCGAAGCCACCTAAGCCACAGTTGATATATTTTTTCAAAATCTGGAGAATAACCTAGACAAAAATATGACATTTTATACAATATTTAGCGGAAGTAGGTAAGTGTAATGTGTAGTACACACTGTGTACTCCAAACCTTGGGGGGGGGGGGGGATTTGTATTGATTCTGGAATGGTTAGAGTACATACATGAGAGTCATTTTTAATTGTGGTTTTCTATACAATAAAATGGGAAGAATAAATCAATTTTTGTCAAGTGTGCTATTTGGCCATCACCTAGGTTGGAATGTGAGTAAATCTCACCAAGGTATATTATGAGGGTTAACTAATTTTAGTTAAACGTGAGAATTTCGTCAGACATTAGTAAAAAAATTTGTACATGACAACTTTGTAAAGTTTTTCTACGATTTCTCCCCAATTTTGTAATAGCCAATAAGAGACTATAACAAATTTTCTTGTTAATCTATAGGAATCTATATAATATTCATGTAAGCAATGCACCCGTTCGATTTTCCTTCATGGAACAAAAATAAATAATCCGACTAATTCGGCTGATTTTCCTTGCGATTGTCAGCGAGGAAGTTCCGTAATCTATTTATGTTTATTTAATAAGACGGAGTCAGCAGTCGTCGAGGTGATCATGCTTTCACAAAGAAATAATAGCCATGCATGATTCAAGTCATCGCAAGAACTGCAATGCGTCTCACTTCTTGGAAAATTAAAAATGGATCAGAGGCATCCGATTTGTGTTCTTCACTACAAAAAGGATTTCTCAACATTGTTTCATTTCTCACAGCTGATTTGCTCGAAAGGAGAATGAAATTATCGTCAGTTTTCTACAATCGAGAACTAGATTCTTTAAATGAGAAAATTTTCTCGAAGTTTGAGAAGAACTTGTGCTCAGGAAGACGACATGAGAAAAAATTAAACTTCTCGAAGAAACGGTTCTCAAATCGAAGACAATAATGTCTCGTACGCAAGTAAAAAGTTACTCAAACCTCCAACCCATTTGTTTACAAACTTCGTGGCCTAGTTGATGGGATATGATTACCAGGTGCTTGCGCTTGGACCACTGCAACAGCAAACGGTGAACGATCTATCTGAACTTATCCACTCGACGCCGACCTAAAGTTTGAATCATTCAAATTTGGAACTCGTATGAAATCTGATTTTTTTGCTCAAAATTTTGCCACTCGAAGTATGAGCTCGATAAAATTCGTCGTGTTGTGCTGTGTCGGAGAGTGAGTGAAAAGAGTAATCTGTGCGATTTATCTATTGATAAGAATACCCGTGTTGAATTTAGAGTCCGTTTCAATTTCATTCTACTTGCGTTTGAGCTTCAAAACGAGATTTACCCTCAGAATCCATCTCCTCACAAAGAATGGCCGAATGTCAAATTTTATTGTTGTAGGCAGCGGTGGGACTAAAGTGAGCCTTTGCATCTTATTTTTTCTGTGAAAATTTATTACTCACTATGCTTAATTGGGATTTTTAAAGCGCTAGCTCAATTCAGAGAATAGAAAATCTTACACTGAGAAAAAAAATTTGGTCGTACGGCCTTGCGTTTTGCCGTACGATCAAAAAGTGGTATAGTTAGGAGAGCAATACCGATTTTGTCATCACCCCAATTCATCAAATCGGTTTGGCAGTCTGGTGTTACTGCCAGAATAAATAAACGTGGCATATATATTTCAAATGCTCTGATAGTTGATGAATTCACAGTCACATTACGGCTATTTTGCCACAAAAGCTACCAGATTTTTGCCCAGAATGGTGCCGGTAAAGGGACAAATATAATCGAAAGATTTCTAGGTTATTCGCGTGCAATAACAAAATCATTTTGCTATGTGACAATCCAGTATTGGTCTGGCGGCAATACCACGTAAGAATACAGTCGTATTGTGCTCACGGCAATATTTTTTTCTCAGTGTACAGCTCTCATCCTTCTATTAAACGTTTAGGACTCTTTATCCTTACAGAAGTGAGATAGATGTTGATCTGAGATTTTGAGGATAGAATTTCCAAAGTTATAGTATGTAAGAGTTGAACAAAGAGTGCATTACGAACAGAAGTTTTGGATCTCATCATGGCGAAGGAATTTCGGGGATATGAGTATTCAAAATCAAATGCAACAATGCGATTTTTTATAGGTTAGTCGCTTCTTGGCCGCGAGCAAAATATTTTCCTCGCCAAGACACGGAATTTCTCAGAGAGTGACATTCTATTTCTTGATTCGAAAAAATTCTTGAACGAGAAACTCGGCGTTTCTCAAGTTTGCACGTACTCGTGTTTAGAAATTTGATTTCTCGTTTCAGGAAATCCTTTTTGTAGTGTTATATACCTTCGTTTTTGAGTGCACTACCGAGGAAAAATGTCTAGAAGCTACAATACTGAAATAAGATGGGTCGATATAGGTTGATGGAAGGGATCCCGGGAATAATTCATATATTATAGCAGATTGGAAAGTAAACCCAAAAGTCTATCGAAAAACTGAAATTTTCCCGCAGGATACTTCCATAAATTTTGAATGCTTGGTCTTATTATATTTTCCACCCAAAGTTCCTTTACTTCGTGTCTCAATTAAGGTAAGTGTACTCAACTTGCCCCCATTGCGCCATTTTCTTACTAACTCTGGCCCATCTCAATATTTTTCAACGTATTTTAGCTCATTTTAAGGCTTGTCTCAAGACCTTCAAAATGAGTTGGAGTACATCCAATTTGGATCATTTGAAACCAAACTGTTTCAATTTTTCCAAAAGGTGATTTTTGATTCTTTCCTTCTTGATTCTCAAATCATCTCCGTGTTTTGTACATAAAATTGCTCCAAATGGAAGTTTTAGAACTCTGAAGATCGGATTTTGAAGGCCTTAAGACAAGGAATCGAATGTGCTACCGTACGTCAAGATTGGTCAAATGAAAATAAATTTGCACCGGTTTTAGTGAACGCGATTTCCTCGGTGATTTCTTAGCCGTGCAAACGCGGAAAATGGAAAAATCACTTTAAATTTTCTGGAGAACGCAGAAATGGTCCGGGATCTATGAAAACATTACTTTCTCATATTCTAACATAACAAACGAAGAAAAAATATGGGGGAAGGTCCATGCACGAGTGCCCATTTTTGAGATCGGCATATGAGAGCAAGTTGGGTACACTTATCTAGTTGTCAGAAAAATCAATAAACTGAGACGCGAGAGCTTGCAGTCATGCAGTCTTTTACTTCCTCGGAGCGTGGAAATTGAAAAAAAAAAATTAAGCTCACTTTAGGTGTTGATTGGCCATGAAATTGTGTTTGAGTGAAAAATTTGAAGCTTCTATGAGATAGCTCATTGCTCATTGCTCATTGCTCACTGTACACAGCTAGGCATAAGAGAGGGGGGTATCAGCTGACTTTTGAAGCGCGCTAGACTCTCATGGTTTGGCGCTCACTTTAGTATCACTCCAAGAGCCACCAAGAGCGTGAGCGTCGTACATATTGTGTGAGCAATATAGACAACGTGTGCGGTGTTTTCTATATAGCCATACGTGTTGTTGACGTCGCGTGTGGGGCTGTTCCCTATATGATTCAACGTTATTCAACGGTCGTGCGCGCGAAAAAGTCCCCCTCGAACTGACTCTACTGCATACGTGTGATGCATATGCACTTGTGAGTGTCCGACCTGCAGTTGTAAAAGCTGAATGAAGCCGGCGTCATCACCTGCGCTGTGCCCCGGTGCATAGATACATATTGCGAGTGCAGTTGACAGGAGAATAAGCCACGTGCAGTGTTTTCGAGACTATATAGGCTTGTTTTCATTGTGTAAAGAGTATCAAAGTCACAAAAAATAGTGTACTTACGAGGGAAGAGGTGGAACGTGGATGCTGTCAGCCCCCTTGGCAACGTATTCTTCACTCTCTGCATGCATGCTGGAGGTTAGTTTTCACGCTGCATTTCTTAGCTATATATCCTGCACGAGAGTGCGGGAGACCCTCTCATCGATGCCCTCCCGCCTCGGCCTACGCTTGTTGGATTGGACGGTGTTGGGCTTCATTCACGAGATGCTGCAACGCGGAGGCAACGATAATATGCCGCCCATTTCACTTGGATCTTTTCACTCTGTCTAATACCCATTACAAAAAAATCTTTTCATGTTTTTACAATGTCCAAGTCGTGAAGAACTTCACGAATGTCAATTTCTAACTGATCAATCGTTGTAAATTGGCTTATTTGAGTGGCTATATATACAATTTGGGAGAATATGGTTCACTCGAATTTCTTCGATGAAACTCATCGTACGCGTCCACGCTCAATCAATTAGTGACTCCGACTGGCTCCACCAGCCTCAACCATAAACTTTTTGACAGATCTGATTCTTCAACTTGTTCTTTTCATCGACCCCTTGCTTTGACACGCTCTACTGATCTGAAATACTGAAATTCTGTTTTCCGCGGATAAATGCTCGTGCGCGTCGTCTGGTGCCGGGCGTCGTCTGCTTGAGCGCCAACTTATACATATGTTTTGCTTATTCGAAAGCAAAGCGACTGGGTTTTAATAGTAATTTCAATTCCCAACGCCAAATAAATTTTTGTAACTCATGGATCAATAATTTAATAGTTCATGTTTTAATGTGAGTTTGGTTGGTTCACCATATAACAATATTATATACACCACAATTTTACAGCATACTTGAAAATATACGCATATACCGTGCGTTTAGCCGACGATAACAGAGTAACATCGACGACGACGACGCCTCTTTGAAGCACTCGATAAGACGTTATTACATGCGCGCTTTGGGATTCCTCGCTTTATCGAGACTGATTACATACAATTGCTTCGCTCCGATATACATTTACTCTTGCACCGATTGCGATTGACATCATCGGCAACCTCCTCTCATGTCCTCATTCAAAAATCATCGACATTCATTCAAATTCTCAAAACATAAATTTTAAAATAACCCGAGATTTATTCCTGTCTCTCTCGTTCTGTGTACTCATTAACAATATCAGGCAACGCTAAATTTGAACGGTTATTTATCCGTGAATCAGACTGCATCGTCGTGCTCGTTGAGATAATAAAAGAAAATAACTATCGAAAATGTGCAGATACGATGGCGTGCACTTGATCATATCGGAGAATCGCTCGAATAACCGCGGCAGAAGCGCTCTTTGCGAAGCCCAGAATAAAAAAAAATGTAATGATAGCCGAACAACTTCATCATTCAATACGCCCACCGAGTGGAATAATTTCTTTCGTTGCTGTAAATATAGGTAGCAGTTCTCGTTTCTTCTTCTCGAACTCTTTCTCTCCATCTTTGATGCTGTGTTTACAATAATTTACTCTCTAAAATGGCAGAAGAGAGGTGTCATTATCTCGGTGCATTTCCAACTTATTACAATCTCATTCTCGCAGACTCACACATGATCGTACACATATAAGTACATACTAAAGATATTATACTGCAATTCACACACTCATGTAACGGTAATAATGATCTAAAAACATTCTATATATATGAACGGGTGAGATGCTTGCGTCTGGTCAGTGCTCTTGAAGATTTTTTCTTGCGCTCCTCTCTTCAGCAAAAGAAACAATTAACGCCTCTCTACATATATATTGTCTGTCTGTGAGACGAGTCAGATTAGGTTGCAACGCTCAGGTTGCGATTATTAATGCATCGCGTGTTCATCACGTAAAGTTGCGCTCTGTCTGTGGCATTGAGAATGTGCTTAGCGCCGGCCCCATACAGACAATGAAAATATACACATTAGAAGCTTTGGATGGTTGATGGAGACACATGGTAGCTCATCACAATCGGATGCAGTTGAAATTTATTGTCATCGCTACGTATGCATACGTCCATCATCAGGCTCATTTGTGCACGCGATAAAGTATACGCGCTCACTATCTCGAAATTGTGCGTGCGTAGTCGAGTTTCCGCGTAACGCTTGCATTTCTTTGCACTCTTGAGCTTCTCCTCTTCCTCTTTCTCTTCGTTATCAAAATCTCGAATCCTTTCGACTTTCGGACGAGCTGGACCACCAGACTTGGTATTAGATGAAAAAAGCTCGTATAAGTCAGTGATTCAGTGGTTTTTAAAACTAATGCCGACAATGAATTGATGCAATTTTTAATAAATTACTTAATGAACTGCGGCTATACTTCGAAACATATAACAGACTGAGCATACTATTAGAATTATTTCATAACTGATTACCCGAGAACCTTCAATGAGATTACAAATTACAAGATAGCCCGGAAAAAGGTGGACCCGGGAAGCCAATTTTTGCACCCATAGGAGACTCTCTATGCGTCCACGACGAAAAAGTCGAAAATTGATTGGATACCGTCAAATTGGGTAATTTTGGTACGTTTTCTGTGTTTTTTATTTTCTTTGGCTCGGCATCTCAACATACATTGACAAAACCCACTTCTACTAGTGGTCAATCTCAAGCTTACAGTTTCAGCTTTCGATTGACGGGCTCCAAAGTTCAATTTGATATGTCTGAGTTGGAGCTATTAGCAGTTGAAGAAGTGTACCAAAGTTAGACCCCGATGGGGCAACTTTAGTACACTTACAGATTATCTCAATTCTACCCACCACTATGCGTGTGAATTAATTTTCATCGTTCAGAAGTTTCATTTTAAGCCGTTTGAAACATTTCAAAACCTCATAAACCATCACTCGACTCAAGATGGGATGAAAAGAAGCTGTCATAGGAAGTTGTACTGGAGTTACCCTATTCTCATGCTTCTTACCTTAGAGTGGGGTAACTTTGGTACAGTTTTCTAGAGTTTTTTTCCTGTTTTTCATTCATTAATATTTCGAATGCTTCAAATACCCCAATGTAACGATGGTTTCTTCAATATGGTGGTATTGGTGGTACATGTGGTCAAAATTTACCGTTGCTCACCCGTAATTTGTTCCGGAACACTTTTTGCTGGGTACACTAACTGGACCACTCGCGTATCGGTGCTAAATCAACTTTTCCGAAAAAAGCTTCAATAAACGACTACAATCATCCACGCGGGATCTGCGGTGGCTTAACACATTGTTTATTGTGTGTCAAGAGGAAAGAATGGGGTTCAGAGCGATGGGATTATTTACCTTGCCGAACGCAGTTCTGAAAGTCATTTTTCAGGGGTGTACCAAATGTACCAAAGTTACCCAATTTGACGGTATATCAATATTTCACTTTTTTTGGAGGCAAGAAGGCTTTTACCGCAGAAAAACCTGGCTACCCGGATTCATTTTCTCCAGGGCTGTCTATACCCACTTAGAAAAGAAGCAAAGTAACTACAGAGATTTCCTCTACAAAAATCATTTTTATTAATAAAAAAAATAAGGTTATTTTCATGCTTGTGCTATTTTTTGCGCGTGACACTGTAGAATCAAGCAGCAATTTGGGAACAAGCACTAGAAGTTTACCGATGACGAGCATCAAGAATGAATATAATACAGTTAGTATTTTGACATGATGACCGTGGGATGCATAGTGAGAAATAGCAATAGTGAATATATTAGGAAACCTGAATCTGCTGATATTGCAGTTTCAAGCCATTTTGGAAAGCCTGCAAAATGGTTACAGGGATTCGTCCGGTGCGGTCGAGCCTCCCAATAAGTGAAAGATTTCATAAGTGGCATCATGTCTGGAATCAAAACCAATATTCATGCAGGAACGATTCAAACGCTCTGCATCTCTTTCATCCTCCACAAGTGGAAGACCCCCCCCCCCCCCTAAGTAAAATGGTTTTGGATTTTAAAATGATTTTCTGGAACCAACAGTATGGTGTCCACCGAACCTGGAATTCAGGGAAATCAGGGAAAACTCGGGGAATTCTCACGTGGAACCTGGAAATTTTCACAAATGTGTCATTTGACTTGCTATTCATTCCCTTTGCAGCGGCCGTCAATTTTTCGATTTGAATGAGAGCAATCCTTCAAGTGAGTAATTTCACTTCGATTCCGCAAGGTTTCCTCCGACCATTTTAATATTCTTCCATGTACTTTTTCCGTTCCATAGTGTCGAAAAAAGATGGATCCTGAAGTGTTTAGGTCCAACAAAATTTGTTTGCATTACCCAGGTCTATCTGAGTATATTCGATGTAAAATGACTCGATAAACACGATGAATTAAAATTAAAAGCTCTGCAAGAAACTCCAGCTTTATGAAAAATTATTTTCTACTGCAGTTTTGACTTTTTAATGCACAAAAAATTGTTGGGAGGCCATAACTTAGAAATGATGCCCCAACATTTTTCACGGGTAGATTATAACAATAGCAACCGAAACCATGAGTGAAAAAAATCTTTTCTGAGCATGTTAAAAAAGCTACACTGACACCGTGATTTAAGATTCTTTTGAGTCTGGCAATGACGGTTTTGAAAATGTTGGGCAGGTGGTAAATTGATAGGTTTTTAAACCCTCTTTGGAACTCTGTGAGCAGAATCGCAATGGGTGGGAGTAGTCCAAAGCTATGCGCGAATTTCCGAGTAAATTTCTCAAATTTTGACTCTACAGCAGGATCACTCAGATAGATCTGGGCAATGCGAAAACAATTTTTAGGCACTCAAAATTGTTAGAACCATATTTTTTCAACATTATAAAACGGAAAAAACACATCGATGGATAAAAAAATGGTCAGAGAACCTTGCTGTTGCAGAATTGACGTGGAATTACTCTCGAACGAGTGTGCATCATGATCCGTTTCTGCACTCCTTGGTCGCTGGTATTAGCTGTTACGATGCTTCTATTGCTTGTAACCAAAAAATTGCTCAGCAACGTTTATCCCTAGCTCGGAGCGTTTTTATTGACACGACGTTGATATCATCTTTTGAGGCAGAGAATGCCGAAAGAGAGTTTGTTCACTTCATCGGCTTGACGAGCACAGAAGAGACATTGAAAATGACTGATTCGTGTCTGATTCATTTTAATTTTGAACCTGGAAATTTTACCTCGAGAGCACTGGAAAACATGGAATACTCAGGGAATCATTCGAAAGAGATTTGGTGGACACCATGATACAGGTGTCTCACTGAGGAGGTTCCACTGTAAAAACCGTTTTTTGAAACTAAATTCTAATTTTACAATTACCCTATCACTATTGTTGTTTTACTGAATCACAAATGTGCTATACAAATATAAGTAGCCGTGGACGCCGTTGCTTTGTTATTTAAAATTGCATGCTCTTCAATATCTGGGCCGTATTATTCTTTCACTGACCTTTTATGCGGCTCACCGTATGCTCTCTTTATTTATTTATGAAGCCATTCGTATTCATCAGCCATATCGTGATCAGCCGCATTTTGAAATGAAAATGAAGAGGAAGTGTACATGCATGTACACATTGATGAATTATACAAGTATATAAGCTCAGCTTTCATTCGCGAATCCTTTTTGAATAGAGCACGTGAAATATATGCAGAGTCAGAAGGATATGGTCAAAACAAAGCAGTATTATTTGAAATGATAGAACTGATTTTATTATTGCCAACTCATGTGGGCCATCTGTAGATTGAATTTTGAAAACTTTCTTTTGAAATTGTACGTTTGTACTTTTGGATCTAGAACTGATTATTCCTGCAAAATTTAGATAGCCTTCCTGTGAATAGACTCTTTTAAAATTGCCGTCTTGATTTTTGCCATATTCTAGCATGTGATCTAAAGTTGAGTCATCCGCTACCTCGAGCATTCTTGCGTGTTCAAGAAAATGGTTTGAGTGTGAGTAACTTTTGCGGGAGAAAAAGGTCACTACTTAGATTCCAGTGAATAACTGTGGAAATTCTAGATTCAACCTGTTCAAGATCTTGAATTGTGATTATCCTCACCCATTCTTGAATCATTCATTGGCCCATCTCTGAAAATTTTTTTGATATATTACACAGATGATGATGCAACTTCTCTCCAGTTTGCAGAAAAAAAACAGTGTAAGTTGGACTAAACACAGCACAAGTGAAAATTTCTTGATTATTTTGAGCTCTTCTGCACAACGGGATGAGAATAGTAACAGTATATATCTTAATAGCTTGTTAATTGATAAAATAGCCGAAAAAATGTGAAATATGTGGGTAGTATATAATCAGCAAGAAACGAACAATTAAAATATTCGCATAACACCCGACCTTCTTCAAAATTTGATGATCCAATTGTCTGCTCAGAGAATAAATTCCAAGTATGAATTATTATGATCTACTCAAAACTAGTCAACATTTTTATGCGAGCAAAAGTAATGCTCCTTTGCAGTAAAAAAAACATATCTCCCTATTCAATAAATGTGCTGCATGTCTGATTTTGTCTTTAATTACGATTTTTAATTGACATTATCAGGAGTAAATTTGCTCTGTATTTCTGACATTTTTTTATCTTCAAAGTGATGAAAACACCATGACTAGTCAGCTTCTTACATTATACTCTGAAAAAATGATGACTGTATTATCATTTTCCCCCGTTATTCGAAATTTTAGTGCAGCTAGGCTTTTCGTGACTCTTTACTCCTGGGCAAAGCTAAATACTGACATTGCAGGCTACTGTTTTCCTCGCTTTAATAATAACAATTTTCGTACTCCACCATCTGACCCATATCATGATGGACCGAGTCCTTCAGTTGCAGATACGACTCGTATACAGCTGAGTAAGCCGAGCTCGAAATAATTTTTACGAGAAGAATCGCATTTCAATTTACAACGAAAGTATTTTTACCTTTCATTTCATAGTACCCGTAGGAATTCATCGACCCATCGGTATTAAAGTAACTTTGAATCTAATATCAAATCCAGAAATGGTTCGAACTAGCGTAAAGTAGTTGCAATGAGATTATGGACGTATGCAAACAAATTTATTAAGAAAGCTCATCCAATTTCAAAATGAAACAATGTTCCGCAGAATCAGATAAAGAACCGTTATAGTGCACTTTGATTTTGAATGTTGCGGTCAAGCATCTCGACGAAAAAGGCCTAATTTTTCCATGATTCAATAAATTCTAGCTCGGTACTGAATTTATTCAAATCAATCATCACTCTTTGATGTACATATTTGATGAGTTTGATGCACTTGACAGTGCGACGATCGGATTGGATTTGAGGCCCAAAATTATTTCATTAAATCAATTTTCTATTATTGCAATGACCTAAAATCCCTCAACCATGAGCCAATATAACTCGTGAAATGAGCATCTATATTAGCTTATATCAGCAACTAGGTCACATACCAGAAATTGCTGGATTACGGTGCATGGGGCATATAATAATGAACTACAGGTTGCACAGTTTGTGCGATTCATCGTCGTCAGCATTTATGTGCAAACCTACAATTTGCCCAGATAGAATCATCATCAAGCAATCGTACAACTTTTAATCATATTCCATTTAAGCTTAAAAAAACGCTTCGAAATAATGGCATCATTTTGTACAATGATTGACTAATGTTTCTGAGCAGCAAACATCTCGATCTTTAAAAAGAAATTGCAAATTGGTTGTAAGTTCACACCATACATCGTCTTATCACTGCGTCGTAATTAATTCATCACGTGCAGTAAATCATAATTATCTCATTTTTTCCCTCGCACATAGAATCAACTGTTTCTCCACCCCTCAGTTTCAACACATAATGTAAGTCAAAATCAAGCAAGACACAAAGAGACGGCACGCATCTATAGTATATTTATCTTATGGAATGTATAATTCACGCTTTAAAAATTGCGTGGATGCATATCGTATTGAAAAAAGTGAGTGCATTTAAAAAGCAACAGAAGCAGGGAAGACTAAGGACGGAATGAATCACGTGAGCAAATCGCG
Organism: Eretmocerus hayati; assembly: GCA_029851415.1. NCBI lineage: Eukaryota > Metazoa > Arthropoda > Insecta > Hymenoptera > Aphelinidae > Eretmocerus > Eretmocerus hayati. The sequence goes on along the minus strand of CM056742.1, from coordinate 134,112,059 downwards.
TGAGCAAATTTATGCTTTATAAATACGGTTCCAACCGGGTATTTTATATGTATATGTTGCAGACACCTCAATAAGTCGTGAGAAAGCTCTGCGGTACGTTATACATGGTGCATGGTTTGCTTCGTGCATGTGAAATGCTTCCCCAAAGGATGCATGTCCGACGTTATAGAAGCGTGAAAAGAAATATATGCCAGCTCAAAATCAAAGGGGGACTAGTGGTTCCTATAGTGGGGTCGAAAATGACATAGAGTTTCATATGCGATGTGCAGGGTTTTGGGAGAGCTCGATTAGGCCCCGTCATCAGCAGGAGCTTATGATTTTAGCCGTCTTTAATCCGATATCAATGTTATTGTGTATTGGTTGACGTATTGGAGTCATATTTGGTAGAGAACTTGCTCATTTCGGCCCTCGCCTTCGGGTTCCGAAAAATATTTTTCACTAACTCTAAACTTAAAATGTCGCTTTCAAACGTGATTTTAGAGTTTTCGTAATAAGAAAATACATCCTTATACTTCGTGTGTAGGTCCCTTTCGGGCACTGGGGCACATGTCTGCCCTAGTACCCGAGATGAACTAAATTCGCTCACAATCAGTGTAGAAATATATTGACACGAAACAATCGATAAACTAGTTGCAAAATGCCCAAATTATGAGGAAATTCAGGCCCTTTTCATTCTTTACAAACTTTATACTTTATTCTCGTAGCCACTTTTCCTAAAATCGCCAAATACTGACATTATTCTATTCAGATTTCCATAAAGCACGAATCAAAAGTTAACACAAATATGAGAAATCGGGCATCTATGACAGACAAAATAATCATAATCGAAAGGAGTAGGTTTCTTGATTAGAATTTTTTTTGAAGTCTCCCTTTTTGGAATGTCTGAGTTTTCTCCGGTTGACATTGTTATCCAACACTTCTAAGAGTTGTTAGGTATTTCATCATTTTCATCAGAAAAATCAAAATATTTGCAAAACCATTCTCATTCCTCAAGATCTTCCAATGTTGAGAATTTTGAAAAAATTGCTATCGAAATGATCAAAATTTATCACTAGGATTCATCACGAACTCTATCGAATATTTCATAAAAATTTTCAACTCAATTTTTTTCATACGATCTCCTTCTCGTTAGGGCATCAAATACGTGCTTTATCATATAGAATTATCTAGTTTTGGACACAAAGAAGTTTGGCCTTGTTGTGATACAGATAAAAGTCAGCCATGATTATTGACAGAATCACTTTCATGTTTTTCGTGTAGATTACAGAAACGCGATGACTGTAACATCCAAAAACCTTGTCGTCCGATTGGGTCATCTAATCGTGCGCATCTGTCAAGAATCGTTGATTTTCAGATCCCGACGAAAGTCAACGATCATCGTATCAGTTCGTGTATGTATATAGTTTCATCAATCAGAGCGATACTGTCACGGTCAATTTCCGCCCCTTGCACGAGTAATAAAACGCATCTGCTCTTTCTAGCCACCACGTGTCAATGCGCAATGAGCAATACGTGCAATAAGGTGCTATATATGTTTGTGGAGTATATTATGCAGTAGTCTATTCCAAAGCTTCATGAACGCTTTGAGCATTTTCTCGACTTGACTCTTGATTTTTTGTTCGGAAAATATCACTGCTTTTGTTGTTGCCTTTACACGAGTTAATGGGCCTTGTGGTAACTAACGCCGATTTCCGTCGCGGACGCCACTCGGTCAAGTCGGAAACAGCGGATAATAATAAATCTCAGCCACGTCTGTTTGTCAAGCTGCAGCTTTTTCTTTCTCGCAGGATACTGTTTCGACGCTTCCATTGTGCAATGTAGTGCCCTTGCAGAGCTTTGCGAATAATTCTGCTTGTTTGCATCTTGAGTGTTAATGAGCATCTGATCCATTCTAGTTGTCTTTTTACCACTCGACGAAATATTAATATTTAGTATCATGCTTAAAGTTTGATCATTGACGTTTTCACGAAAAAATTAATAATGATCCGTTGTGGAAAGTAGCATTTTTATACGACATTTCTCATCTTTCTGGTTCGATTAACTTTTTTACATCTAAGATCGCCCACGTCATCCCCAATAACAATAAATCAAATACTTTTTTTTATATTCAAAGGAATAATGACCCTGAAGAATTGATCATCCACCGAAATCTTCTCGGGAATCCGTTGATAACAATATTTAATTTACCAGGACAGCCTTGGTAAATTTCTCAAACTCCCGCCGTCCAATAGCCACATGGACTGCGAGTATCAAACTAAATAGAGATAAAGTTCGATTCGATCAGTTGAGACTTGAATACAAAAATTTTTCCTCGACAAGCGAGAATATTTTCAAATCAAATCCGCTTCAGAATACGTTGGCCCAGTCAAAACTTGAAAAACCCGAAATGAATGTGGTGAAGATAACGGCACTGTAATACAAAATTCCCTCTGCATCTCCCCTTTCCACTGGCTCAAATCACATGTAGGAAGATCAGCGTCCCTTCTCCATTTCTTCGCCAGTGGTATAATCCGGTATCATTTACGCGGTCTTCTGCGTGACCACAATGATACGGGAGAAGCCCGCTCCCTCTTTTTTTCGGGATCTCTGTTGCAGGGAACTTTCGCTTCTCTGTGTCATCGATGCTTTCATGCCGAAATCCTGAACCCTAAAGTTCTTGCACCATGACGTTATTGATTTTCACGCACTTGATCAACACTGAAATCGATTTTCCCATAATATCCCTCTAGATAGCTGCACATCTGCTAATATGTCGGAGAAGGCTAATAGGGCCGATAAAGCTCGGCCATGACGATGAGCTGCGATGCCGTAATTGACTTGAATAATAATCAGTTGCTCCCCCCAATATGTATTGTGTTAGTATTATAGGAGTATTAGATTCGCACACATGCGTGATCTGGTATGCTGGTCTGGCGGAATGAGATGTTGGGTATATAGTGTATGCGAGCGTTGCTCGAGGCCCCCTGGCTTGGTGATACCCGACTTGTATTCGTCCTCGCCATTTATGGAGGCTTTCGAGGCCTGCAGTTTGTCGTGCAGCTGATTTTACCTCACGTTGAGTCTCGATACTTTGATTTTTTTTCTACTCTACTAAATTTTGCAAACCAAAGCTCAAATTTTTGAATCGAAATTCAATCAGTAACCCTTCATTTTTGAGAGCTGGGAATCAATTTGGAAAAATATTATTGATTTTGAATCAATTGTCGCAAAAAATTTCTGCGATTGTAATTTTCATCTTCTGAATATTCAGAGTGGTCACAGTTTTATAATCATATTAATCAATGTAAATGCGTCTGAACAGTCGTGGAGTTGAAACTACAAAGCAATACTCGGTCCAGTATGTGTGCATGCATGATCCTTCATCCAATCGACATCTCTGTCGGGCCGATCAGCAGAAGGCGAAGACATGTGGAAATTCAATTGAATGGGTTCTTGGGCAAGAAGAACGGGAACTCTTTGCTCTGCTTTGCTCTCTGAAACACAAGCAAAAAGATTTGAGCGAGGGATATGTTGAATGGGCAGTACTCAATGGGAATAAAAAGTCCGTTTTTGCATGAGCGCACGCGCCCTCATATGAATAATTTGGCCAGTAGCCCGTCTGGCCATCTCAAAGCATAGATCTCTCTGCAATAGCTTTGCGCTAACATTCGTCGAAGCATCTTATAAATTCAAGTTTCAACAAATTGACAGTACGTAATTACCCGTGGTATGGTCAGTGATGGTGCTGGAATAGACAGTTGTTTTGTTGTTATGTTGACTCGTGATCGAATTATAATGTACATCGTCTAGTTATTGCAAGCCACGATGGCATAACGATGTCCGGACGGGTACTTCATTTATTAGACTCGGTGATGCACCTGGCAATCAGTGCAGTTTGCGTGTTACGATGATGAGCCGAAGCAGCTCTTCCCCTCGTAACATCATAGTTATTGTTGAGACAGCCACTGTGTACTTGTATCTCGTTCCGTGACGAGGCTAGTGATCTATAACCCTTCTTCGCCATAACTTTAGCAAATTATTGCATGGCAAAGGCTCGTGTTGGTTTCCGTTTTGCATACGTTTCACTGCTTGATTATCATGGTTTGTTCTTCAACCCTTGGATAAGTGGTGTCTCGAATAGGAATATGTCAGGATTGAATTTGTTGGAATCAGGAGAGAAGGAAGCAGCGAAAAATTGTCAGACAAGCGGAAGAGGAGACATGGAAAAAAATTGGTTGTAATCAGAAGAAGAAAGCAGGAGAAAATCGGTACAGATGAGGAGAAAAAATAAGAAAGGAGAAAAAGAGCAGAAATCAGAAGAGGGAAGAAGGAGACTGAAGAAAAATGTCAGGAAAATGGGTTGATTTCGGAAGCATGGAAACAGGTAGAGATCAAGGGGAAGAAGGAGCGTGGAGAACATAGAGGGATTGCTTGATATCAGAAAGGGAAAAAACAAGAGCAAATAGTTAGCGATTGGAAGGAAAGGGATACAGAAGAATAATGGCGTGAGAAATTAGCAGGGATCGGGAGGAGAAGAAAACAGAAGAAAAAAGCGGGATAAATTTGGGTGGAATCAAGGGAAAATTGGCAGGGATCGAGAGAAGAAGGTGACAGAAGAAAAATGGCAGGAGAAATTTGGTTGGTATCGAGTGAAATGATCAGGAGAAAAATCGCAAGGATCAGGAGATGAAGGAGACAGGAGTATGATCGAAAGTATGATGGTAGGAGAGATTGTCAGGGGTCAGGAGAAAGAGGAAATAGGAGAAGATCAGGAGAAATTGGGCTGGTATCAGGAGCAGAGAAGCAGGAGGAGAGAATCGGCACGGACAAGCTCATGTTAGCTGTCATTTCCCGTTCCGCGCAGATGTGACAGACGATTAAATGGAAATTTTCTGTGGTAACGAATTTTTGATGATGGGATCAACCTTATGAATCGAGACAGGATTGATAGGTCATAGATTCTTACAAACTGACATAATCCAATCATACTATTCAGAAATTTATTTCGATTGTTTCTTTCTCGCTTTTTGTCCCACATCCACGGTCGTATAAACAGGTCTGGAATCTCAATGCTAAAGGTTGGTCCTCTTAATGGAGCGAGGTCTAGTGCCAAAGTTGACCACGGTGAGCGTGGCGCTGCCATCGAGAAGTAAGATGTTCAAAAATGTAAACATGCCAACATACCTGATCTATTGGTTGATTTATTGATTTTGTGAGAGTAACGTTGAAGAGTTTAAGCAGGGAATTAGATTAAGGCTGATCTAACAACTTATTCTCACTTATTAATCAGAACCATCTGTTGATGATGAAATGTTCTATCAAACTTTTCGTTCCCCCAAATATTGGGTTCAGCAAATTTAATAAAGATGAACATTCCAATCGCATGGTGCTACGATCAAAACTATGTGTATGTGTATGAAATTATCGCGTACCTGCGCGATAAATCGGCCACTTGCATCGCTTTGTATGATTTACCGAATCACGTCTTCTTCAGCAAAGTGTCTGTCACACACTCTTTGTGTTGAACGCAGCTTCTTCAAGTTGAGCTTTTTTAACCATAACTGCAACTGCAGCAAACCAAAATCTTTCGGTGGCTTGAAGCTTGACCGAATCTCTTTCGATTTAAAATTATTCATTGGGCACTTGATGGACACGGCATGACGCAAAGGTTAGGGAACTGATGTTGACATTACAAGACTGATTTGTCAACATCAACACGTGCACTTACTACTCGATCGCAGCGCCACGAGGAAAAGTAAGTAAAAGTGGAAACTTTTGAGCCCGGAATTCGGAACCATAGGAGTTTCCAGACCTGTTTATACGACCGTGCCCACCACCCATGTAGAACATAAGATTCCATGAACTTACATGATCATGGAATCCGTAGATTCCATGATCATATATGATCAGGTATAAAATCGGTTTGAAAATTTGTCATTTTTATCCCGGAAAGGCATGATATACTCATTCACAACTGATGTAACATCAATACCTCACAGTATTGATCAAACATCACTCAGAAAAACCTTTCTTGGAGTTATTCTCAGGTTTTGAACATTTGAAGCACTGAAGAGCAAGGTTTCGTAAAAAACGTCACTTTTTTGAAACTCGAGACCGACTCCTGGGAAGACTTTTTTCAGTAGTATATGATCAGTATCGTGACGTATTGATGTTAGAGTGGGTTGGAATCAATATATCACAACTTTCTGGAATGAAAAAAAAGGTTTGAAACGGTTTTACGTGATGTTCATATATGACCATGAAATCCTCGGATTCCATGATCATATATGTTCATGGAATCGTATGTTTTACATGGGATACCAAACAAAAAAATGTTGAGAATATCTTCCGACGATAAATGAAGGTGAAAGATATTGCTTCCTGCGTGAGATGAATTTGATTAATCCATTTAGGTTTTGGCGAGACTCTTGAATCTATTTATTCACTCGAGACAGTCTGGATTGAAAAGAAGGACAAATTTTTTACAACCCGTGCATGGTTACTCCAACAATTTGGTCGTGAGTTTACTTGAGAGCTGGGCAGTCTTTTCCAACACTTGAGACGGTACCACGCCATGGCCTAACAAAAATTTTTACAAGAGCATGTTTTGTAAAATCTGACCACGGCTTCTTGATGGACTTGGTCCTTATCGCCCTCAATAAATTTGTGGTCTTTGACGTGGGACTTCGAATGCTGAAACATGCCAGTGTTTTGAACAATTTTTTCCATTTGTTCATAAGAAAACATAACGAAATTTGTTTCTCTAGCTCAAAAATATCGTTCGAAGACTACCGTTCACCAATCTCATGGATTCTGTATGTATACCCATAGTCAAGAGGTCGGAGTATTATTCACGCGATCTACGCGTGGCAGATCGGGATTGGTGATCACCCATCCGAGTAAGATCAAGGTCGATACGTTGTTTAACCTGGATTTCCGATCGACGTGACTCGGAATTCCATCACTTGTTTGAAAAAATTCAACCATCTGGTTGAAAGAAAAATTCAACTAGCTGGTTGGAATGTTGGTTGAAAATGCAACCAATTTTTCACAGTGTAACCACAGCCCCAACAATAGCCCCGGCCTTAGCCTCAGTCCAGCCTCAGACCCAGCCTCGTTCCAGCCCCAGACCAGCCCCTCGACCCCGCTTACAGCCTAGCCTCAGCCTCAGCCCCAGTCCAGCTTCAGCCTCAGTCTCAGAAACAAGCACAGGCACAGACCTAGCCTCGACCTCAGCCACAGCTTAGAATCAGCCTTAGCTCCAGCCTCAGCACCGGTCACAGCCCAGCCTCAGCCGCAGCCGCAGCCGCAGCTTCATCCCTCGCCACAGCCCCAGCTTCAGACCCAGCCTTAGCGTCAGCATCAGCTTGGCCTTAGCCCCAGCCCCAGACACAGGCACAGCCCCAGCCTCGACACCAGCCACAGCCCAGCTTCGGCCCCAGCCACAGCTACAGCCCCAGCCACAACTCATCCATACAAAAGTAAAGTTTTGACTATTGGAGCATAGATCAACCGATCGGTCCATTAAATCAACTAAGTAGCCCAATCTGTCTGGGATAGTCAAAAGCCATCACCAGCAACACCAGCAACATCAGCAATACCACCGACACCAGCAACACTAGCACGACCTGCAACAACAGCAAAACCAACATGGACCCACCGACCAACGGACCTATACCATCCCACCATCAGCACCAGCGACGCCACCACGATACGAGGCATCCGGGCGGAAGAAATTAGACAAGCGCTTAATTATTCTAATTAAAATTAATTAATACTACACAAGTTCATTCTGAGAGCTAAATTTTCTACCGTCATTTCATACCCGTAAAAAATATTCAGCAAGCACAGGTATGGATACTTGCCTCTTATGTTTGGGGCTGGATATCGGGGTCAAGCCGTTACCCTACTATGGACAAAAATATGCATCTCGCACTCTCCCATCGCTAATATATACTAACCTAAAAGAGCAGCTGGTGAAGGCGTTCAGTCAGGGTGTTTAGGGGGTGCGCGCAGAAAAGTTAGGTTATTCAAAGTTATATGAAGTGGTAAGGCGCACGCTTCGGGTCATTCCACTCGGTCGCGCTACCGAACGCGAGCGCTATACACACATCACGGAGTGTCACGGTAAATTGCACGCGTGTCCGATGAGCGTTTCTCTAATTAATTTTGCCAGGCGTTAACGGGGACAGGGCTGACTTTACGCAGCTAACCCGTAATTTCTACGTTGGGATATAATGCGCGCCATATTTAGAACCCTCGCTCTCTTGCTGGTATAGGTTAAATGCTTAGCTGGAGAACATATGCGTGAGCAAGCGCTTGCAACTTGTATTATAAACTTGCAGTGGGCTTGATACGTATGATATTCTTGTGTGTATGTGAAAAGTATCGGGCATGTATTTGGTATAAACGTTATCGTGGATGCCCACACGCGTGCAACAGTGCATCAGTATTATTCTCAGTATTATTCAAGTCCGAAGCGTGTAGAAGTATACGTGTGTCACGCCTCCATGCGTTCCATAAGTATATGAAGCAATGGCTTGCCGCCTGTCTTGTGCATCATGTAGGTACTTGTTGCTTGTATATGCTTCTTTATGCTATGAAATTGCAATGATCAGATGGATTTTTTAGCGATAGGGACTACATTTTTAATTTTTAGCTAGTAAAATATTATTTTTTCAGGCTGAACACGTGAGTCAAACTTAGAGATATATTTCAACTCTGAGGGATTCAGAGTGTAGGACATTTCATTTTCTAACAAAAGGCGAGGAGGGGAATAGTGAAAAAGATGAGTCCTCGAGTGACTGAAATCGTCTCGCAATTCGCACGCGAAGGTCAGTTTAAGAGAATGCTGAAATCGCGTCTGAACGCGGAATTCTTAACTTAGAATAATGTAGAGTGATTCTGTGGACTGTCTATGGGACTTTGAATGAGATCTCTAGAAGTAAATAATCATAACAAATTGAAAAATGCATTTCAGGAAGAATTACCCAGAAAAATATCAGATTTATTTTTTGCTTTCTTTTTTCACGTTATTGGTCTACCTTGAGATCATATTCTCAAAATCACCCAAAAATTTTATTGATCCAAGAGTGCCAAAATAATGTTTTTCGGCTCGAGGGTGGGAAGTTTGGTTTAACTTTTCGAGTGATTGTTCTTGGCCCGAGCCTTTGGTGAGAGTCGAAATTATCACGAGTTACGCAAAAAAATGTGAGTGAAAACTGCTGTGCGTAAAGCAGAAGCTTTTCTCTCAGTCGATCGAAATAATGTTTTTGCGATTCTCTTGAACTGACGTAAGTTTAATTAACCCGAGAGAATTGGGTTCAGCCGAAATAGAGACTAAAAAATGTTCTCAGACTCTCTTGTATATATACCAGAGTTTGGCAAATCCGAAACCAGTTGATTAAAGGTTGCAAGCCCTACAACTGTCATTTCATGCAACGAACAGTGAAAAGTGTTTCCTAGATGTTAATGCCACAAGGCATGAAATTGCATGAGAAGAAGTTTATTGGTTTACATTGTCAGCTACACTTATTTCTCACTGAAACAAAAATCATTCATAAAGATCAGAGAAGATTAGTAATCTGTCATGGCGTTATGAGAATGATTGGAAACAAGATTGAGAGCATGTTTAATAATCTTTTGGATATGCTGATTGGAGTAAACAATTTAACCCCTCACGAGATTGAAAATGTTGATATACCGAATATTCAAAGCTTCGATGGTGAGATAAATTTTCACGATCTTTGCAATAAGAATATAAATGATATGCAAATCATCTCATTTTCCGCTTGGAGGTCTCATAAACTGTTTCCAATCTATTTTGATTAAATAGTAAGCTTGGAACATTTCAGGGTACATCACCATCATCATCATCATCATCATCATTATTATCTGCATGTACATTATTCTAATTTTTATACAGACTTAACGGTGCATCGTACAAAATCGGAGATTCTTGAGTAATTTACTGTTTTGAATCCATGTCGAATGATATAAGGTTGTCGTTTCCGATCGAACGGTCTTCAATTTGTATTGAAATCTACAATTTATCTATTGTCATTTCAACTGTGGTGCCGAGTTTGAGAGTGAGTCCGAAATAAGCACAAATGAAATCATTGTTCAAATTATGAATTACGAGAAAATAGACGTTTACTGAGTATGTAGAATGGGATATCTTGTGCGAGAGCTGTTGCGCAAGGCAAAAGTAAGTTGAAATCCTAACCATTGCGGTAAATGCACCGAGATGTACTGAAGACTGCCTCTGACTTATAGTTGGCGTGATATGATTCGCGACTAAGACATTTTTGCCATTTTATGATGGCTATCTTTATGAATTACGAATTAAAAGTCTGGGTTCAGTTTAAAAATTCCATTACATTTGCATGGAAAAGAGTTCATTTTGAAAAAATATATCAGGTTAGACGTTCCAATACTTCATTTTTCATGAACTACTATCATGCAATGTAAAATTTTCACGAAACTGAATCGCATAATATAAGTTCTGAAGACTTGCACTTATCAATGTATGAATAGAAAAGTACGAACATTACATGTATAATTGTTATCTTTTATGAATCATTGTCACGTGGCGCCAAAATAATTTTATGAACATGTCAGCATCTAGAAATGATCAAAAAAATTACTATTTAAATTTCCTAATTATGGCATATTCTTGATATTTAAGCCGTATCTTTATCGGAAGCAATCTGTTTGGTACGATCAGCGTACCCATCTAATTAGTTAAATCAATACTAATTTCGAATAAATGCCATAATATTAAGCTTGACACAAGCAAAATATGATACTATGATAATTTTTCTAGATCAGTAGACGCCCTGGCATACAGCCGAGCCTTGCTAAAAAAAATGAATGTTGTTCCAGTAATACTTTCATCTCATCCCAGAAATCAAAATCACACCCACAAAAGGATATCTGCCTAAATTTTACTCGTTTCATTTACCGAGGTCTCACTCATCTGAGTTATGACCTAACTAGAGTTACGAAGAGGTTTTCTCTCTTTAATCGATCTCATTTGAAGTAACTTCTTCACGAGCATATCAGCGCGCTTTGTTGTAAATATAGCGAACAAGATTGCGCGCATCCTCGGGGGCATTGCTTGCATCGCATACCTTTATCCTTGAGGCTATATATCCGCGGATAGTCGCTCTTGCTTTATACGTGGCCAGCGCACAATATGCAGGTCAATGGGTCAGTCATGCAGTATTTTTATTATGCTGGCGGTTATTGTTACAAGCGCGGATGTCGAGCGGTATGTCCATGCAGCCGTATATAGTCCAGTCCGCCACGGCCGATTCGTTGGTCCAAAGGGGTAAAGTTGTGAAATTAACATATTGTGTAGATCAGAACTAGAAACTAACATTTCTAAAAATGCAGACACGAAAACCCCACGGTTTTCGAGAAAATTGATTGTTTATTAACAATTTTGCAAACCGGACATGTCCATCGGGGTAAAGTGGGGAGTCGACGGGTTATGAAACTTGACAGTGAGTAGAATGCAGGGTTGAAAATGCAGACAAATCAGTTCATAACTCTATGAGGCAGACAGGGGTCAAAGGTCAATTTTTCACACCTCTCCGAACAAAAAATCAGTAATTTGCTTTATAACTCGGAATCCGTGCGTTTTAGCGAGATTTTGCTTGAGAACTTTTTTGAAGATCTCATTGAGATCTACAAAATTGGTCATATTGACCATTGCTCAGAAATCCTTTGTTTCTGAGATATAAGCAATCTTAGTTCCAAGGATAAACGTTTTTCGATCCTAACTCGGGATTTATGCGATGTGATGAGATTTTACAAGAATACTTTTCTAAAGATCTTTCAAAGACCTACAAATTGAGTTATCTTGACCGTTGCTCAGAAACTCACCAATTCTGAGATATAAGCAAAAGTAAGTACGGCAATGGAATTTTTTTCGTCATAACTCGAGATCTATTCGGTTTGATGAAATTTTGTGAGAATACATTTTTGAAGATCTATCAGAGATCTACAAAATTGGTCATGTTGACCATTGCTCAGAAATCCTTCCTTTTTGAGATATAAGCAATGTTAGTCTCAAGGATAAGCGTTTTTGATCCTAACTCGGGATTTATGTGATGTGATGAGATTTTACAAGAATACTTTTCTAAAGGTCTTTCAAAGACCTACAAATTGAGTTATCTTGACCGTTGCTCAGAAACTCACCAATTCTGAGATATAAGCGTAAGTACGGCAATGGAATTTTTTTCGTCATAACTCGAGATCTATTCGGTTTGATGAAATTTTGTGAGAATACATTTTTGAAGATCTATCAGAGATCTACAAAATTGGTCATGTTGACCATTGCTCAGAAATCCTTCCTTTCTGAGATATAAGCAATGTTAGTCTCAAGGATAAGCGTTTTTGATCCTAACTCGGGATTTATGCGATGTGATGAGATTTTACAAGAATACTTTTCTAAAGGTCTTTCAAAGACCTACAAATTGAGTTATCTTGACCGTTGCTCAGAAACTCACCAATTCTGAGATATAAGCAAAAGTAAGTTCGGCAATGGAATTTTTTTCATCCTAACTCGAGATCTATTCGATTTGATGGAATTTTGTCAGAATACATTTCATCAAACCGAATAGATCTCGAGTTATGACGAAAAAAATTCTAATGCCGTACTTACTTTTGCTTATATCTCAGAATTGGTGAGTTTCTGAGCAACGGTCAAGATAACTCAATTTGTAGGTCTTTGAAAGACCTTTAGAAAAGTATTCTTGTAAAATCTCATCACATCGCATAAATCCCGAGTTAGGATCAAAAACGCTTATCCTTGAGACTAACATTGCTTATATCTAAGAAAGGAAGGATTTCTGAGCAATGGTCAACATGACCAATTTTGTAGATCTCTGATAGATCTTCAAAAATGTATTCCTACAAAATTTCATCAAACCGAATAGATCTCGAGTTATGACGAAAAAAATTCCATTGCCGTACTTACTTTTGCTTATATCTCAGAATTGGTGAGTTTCTGAGCTACGGTCAAGATAACTCAATTTGTAGGTCTTTGAAAGACCCTTAGAAAAGTATTCTTGTAAAATCTCATCACATCGCATAAATCCCGAGTTAGGATCAAAAACGCTTATCCTTGAGACTAACATTGCTTATATCTCAGAAAGGAAGGATTTCTGAGCAATGGTCAACATGACCAATTTTGTAGATCTCTGATAGATCTTCAAAAATGTATTCTCACACAATTTCATCAAACCGAATAGATCTCGAGTTATGACGAAAAAAATTCCATTGCCGTACTTACTTTTGCTTATATCTCAGAATTGGTGAGTTTCTGAGCAACGGTCAAGATAACTTAGTTTGTAGGTCTTTGAAAGATCTTTAGAAAAGTATTCTTGTAAAATCTCATCACATCGCATAAATCCCGAGTTAGGATCAAAAACGCTTATCCTTGAGACTAACATTGCTTATATCTCAGAACAGAAGGATTTCTGAGTAATGGTCAACATGACCAATTTTGTAGATCTCTGATAGATCTTCAAAAAAGTATTCTTACAAAATTTCATCAAACCGAATAGATCTCGAGTTATGACGAAAAAAATTCCATTGCCGTACTTACTTTTCCTTATATCTCAGAATCGGTGAGTTTCTGAGCAACGGTCAAGATAACTCAATTTGTAGGTCTTTGAAAGATCTTAAGAAGAGTATTCTTGTAAAATCTCATCACATCGCATAAATCCCGAGTTAGGATCGAAAAACGTTTATCCTTGAAACTAAGATTGCTTATATCTCAGAAACAAAAGATTTCTGAGCAATGGTCAATATGACCAATTTTGTAGAACTCAATGAGATCTTCAAAAAAGTTCCTCAGCAAAATCTCGCTAAAACGCACGGATTCCGAGTTATAAAGCAAATTACTGATTTTTTGTTCGGAGATGTGTGAAAAATTGACCTTTGACCCCTGTCTGCCCCATAGAGTTATGAACTGATCTGTCTGCATTTTCAACCCTGCATTCTACTCACCGTCAAATTTCATAATCCGTCGACTCCCAATTTTACCCCGATGGACATGTCCGGTTTGCAAAATTGTTAATAAACAATCAATTTTCTCGAAAACCGTGGGGTTTTCGTGTCTGCATTTTTAGAATTGTTAGTTTCTAGTTCTGATCTACACAATATGTTAATTTCACAACTTTACCCCTTTGGACCAACGAATCGGCCGTGGCGGACTGGACTAATAGGCGAACGCAATGGACTCGAAAGAAATTCGCGCACCTCATACACATGGGAGGTTCATTATGGACTAGGAGAGGTCCTATGTACTCGTATACATATACATGATGAGGATGATGGGATAAGCGAAAAGAAGTATTAGAAAGTCCTGGCTGAGATCACGAGGGCCAAAGTCGATAGAATGTGTCCGCGATGCGATCTCGGAATTTTACAACTTTTTTTCGTGCCACCTACGCGCGCTGGCTCTTGATCGTATACAAGGTCCGCCAGATAACCTCCGATAAGTTTGGAATTTTGTCTGGAAGCGCATTCTTCTTAACATTTTGTTCCCAAAGCCGACTTCTCAGCGTTTCAGGTAAAATCATGGAATATGAAGAGACAAGAATTTCAGTTTTAGATCGTCTATATATAGGCAATCGGTATAACGAGTCTGGAAATACTGGGAAAATCTGAGAAAAGGGCTGGAAAAAATTTTGAAAACTTTGGAAAATGGCTCCTCTGAGACCATTAACTGCAAATTTTTTAGGTTCTGTTAGAAAGCCTGAAAACACTTTGATAGAATCTCGATTTAATTGTTCCGAGTTTGGTAATGATGATGATAAAAAATCTGGTTTGACGCATATCACTACTAACTATGATAAGTACCCTGAATGCATCGATGTGCGGACCCGGCTTCTTCACGAACCTTGCAAAGGTGGAAGTAATTTAATTTTCTTCAGCTGACACAATTGCTATTGCGAATGTTTGGAATGCAGGGCAATCATCATCAAATTTTTTTAACAAAAATGCAAAAGTACTCACAAGGAGAGGCCAGGGAGTGCGGGTCACGGATTCGGCTGAAACTCTGGGAATCATCTCCTTTTGGTACCAAAAGACGATACCCAAAACCGCAGTGTCTAACGTTCAAGCGTTTCCGAACTACAGGCCCAAACCCATGCATTACAGTATATCTATATATACCATTTTCCCACATATATAGCTATACTGTAATGCATGGGTTGTAGCCTGTAGTTCTAAAACCCTTGAGCGTTAGACTCTGCGGCTTTGGGTATCATCTTTTGGTGCTAAGAGGAGACTAAGCCCAGAGTTTCAGGCGAATCCGTGACCCGCACTCCCTGGCCTCTCCTTGTCAGTTCATTAACAGTTTGGGCTATAAGAAAGGTGTTGGTTACTAGTATTAGCATCATGTGGAATTTGGGGTTTCCCTTGGTTTCAATTTGTTACGAGGACTAGACTCATTGTGATACAGTTGCGAGTACAGTTGAGTCCATAAAATATTTCAATTTTCTAGAAGGGACCTGGGAACATGATGTTTTTGGGCATGAAAAACCTGAAAACATCTGTGGAATTGGTGCTAAGCTTTACACACCCTGATTTTGTTGACTTCATTGACGAATCAGACAGTGTTGTAAAATCAAAGTGAACCCCCTCTGCTATATCAATAAAAATCTAAGCATCACTTGATTGCCAGTGACTGTAATCAAGAAGGAAATTCAATAAAAATTCACTGTCCAAGTCATCACTTGCCAAAAGTCCGGGGTCGCTATATCCCCAGCAGCATTGATTCGCAATCAACTCATCGTTTGCAATTCTTCTTCCTCCCCATCGCTCTTTGATATCAACCCGTCAAACGTCACTTTTTTAGCCACACCTCTCCTAGCCTGATTAGATTTCTCATTCACAAGTCTACAAGCAAAAGTGGCGCACCCATCGTCTAGTGTCTGCAAGTGAATAAATCGATATTCGCTTAATAATGCATGCGCCTCGCAGCGAAATGACTATGCACGGTTTTATTCGAACTAAACTCGTTTCAACGATGCCCTTAAAAAAACGAGTTTTTCGCTTCTGCATTTGCTTTATTCGTGTGTATACGAATGGATGGATCATATTTCTCGACTGTTTTACGGTTTTACCTGCGTATGAGTACGTCTCAACCGATGCGAGCGAAGTCTAATTAGTCTGGTCTTAGCATCAACCTTTGACTATGCTTCTGCTTAACTCATCTCATGTATACATATAGTAGATGTATGGTGTGGATAGTCATCTGTGTCATGTACTTGGGCTTACATTTTCCATTTCTCGTCACGACTCTTGTCATCGTATACTCGTCGTCGCCGCAGTCTTATCCAATCTGCTGCGAGAAGATGATGATGATTATTCGCGCATATACCGTCACGAGATCATCGCTCGCTTGACGAGGCTGTAATTGGCCTGATTTATTCGCGAATTTGACGAGAGTATATGCTTGATGGAGTTGAAATTGGAGCTTCAATGTTGTGTGATTGCCAGACGACGACACTTTCAGTTTGCAAAAGAAGCTTGTATCAGACTCTTGAACTCTTTCACCATTCTATACATTCATCATTGAGAGTTGCAATGTGTAAGATTTCACAGTGAGATTGCGCCGAGTCACGATATCTAAAGATGCAATTTTTTATTTGTATGCGGCGTAAATTTTACTCATACCAAAATGGGATATTGATTAAATCGTTACTCTGATGAGGAAGTATATCTACGTGTTCTCAAGATGGGTTATGATGATGGAAGATACTGGCAAGTTAAGCTATCTAAAGCTCGTTAGGTGCATTGAGCGTGAGGCTAATACCACGCCTCGATGACTCAAGATTTACCTCAAATTTCGCAAATATCCCTCTACTTCACTATGATTTAACAGAGTGTTAAGCACTATATCATAGCATACCACTTATTTATGTTCTGGTTTGTAATTACACCATTAACGTAGAATATTTTTTCAGAGGCTCGTTGCATACCAAGAAGTATGAAATCCTTAGGCATATCAGTCTGAGATTAAAAAAAAAGAATTTAGTACAATGAAAATTTTTTTTAAGAATCTGCAAAAGCCAACGTGATTTCTTATCTTCATCATGATCTGCCCTCTTGGATGATGTAATTTCTATCAAATGTTTTAAATACTTTCATAGTCTTACTCTTCAGAGTCGGTTATTTTTCTAGTTCTCATAGCTAGACGTTATATATGATCACAAAAATGGTCCAGTGTTACCAAGTTTGATTTTCAATTGGAAACATATGAATTCTACTCATTCTTAAGGGGATGTCGGAGTCTCGCGGGGAACGAGAAAGCACTTTATGCAATCATTTTTACACCGATTGAGATGGGGGTGGTCGCAAAAGATTCGGAATTACTTCGGAAATCGGTCTCTGGTGCAATTGATAAGAACTATCGTCTCCATCTGTCATAAGAATCGATCTAAGGTGCAAGGTCGCGATCTCTGAGAATCATACTCGCAATATCGCGCATTTCCTGGTTCACTCCAAGAGCGAGGGGGACTTTTATTTCCATAGGTTGTACCAGAGGCCGATTCTTGAAGAAATTCCGAATCATTTGCGACCACCATCGTCTTCATTGATGTAGAAACCATTGCGTAAAGTGTTTTTTCGTTAATGCCGTGAGACTCCGACATCCCCTTAAGTAGATGAAAGCAAGCCTGAAACTTTTAAAAGGGATTTAAATAACGTTAAAAAATGGCCGTTATTTGGGTCATGCATGGAACCTACAAAGAGTTCAACCCCGAACCGACCCTGTTTGTCACAAAGTTTTTTGTGCTATGATTCAACGTGAAAATAATAGAAATAAACATCTTGATATATTTTAAAGCCTCTTCTTATTTATTTGGGGTAACTTGTACCAAACGAATAAAATTTTGACCCTTAGAATTTTTCACGATTATACTTATCAATTTGAAGACTCACCAGGGTCAGGACTCGCATGAACGGTTCCAGACTAGAACGGTGTAAGTTGTTTTGAGATTTTCAAAAAAATGCTTTGGTATTTCAAAGGCTGTTTTATCGGTTATAGCTCTTCAGGAAAATTCCAATGCGATGTCATCTCAAGTAGCAGCTATTCGCACGATACGAGAGTAAATTTCCCGAACAAGTAATCACCGGTAAAAACAGCCCCGAAGATACCAAAGAGACTTTTTGAAATTTTTTAATAGAACTATACTGTTCTGGTCCGGAGCCGTCCATATATCTCCTATCGTCGAGAATAGCTTTTTTCAAATCATCTGTAAAATCCTACTACTAAACTTTTTCCAGTTGTAGAGAAGGGTTTTCGTAATTGAGGTAATGGAGTCGAAACTTCTCTTTAGCAAAATGCTTTTGAGATTTTTTCAACTCTCTTAACCCTTAATCAACACTGTGGTACTATTTTGGCACCACCAAAATTTTTTCTATGGCTGTAACGCTAAAAATTCTTCCCAGCCTCTCGGGAACTATAAAGTGAAGTCTTATTATGATGATTTCTTTCAAATTTGACGGTTCAAAACATTTTTGAGAGGTTTTCTTTCAAAATATTATTGTATTGAGTACCCAAAATCCGTCAATTGCAAGAGTCTAAAAGTTCATTTTTGACCATACTTCCGTCTTTTGGGGTTCAATAGCTAATTTGAGACCTTACCAGTGATGACGAAATCATTTGAAGCGTGAATCTTGCAATTTTCGACATGTTTTTTTCGAAAATTATAAACTTTGTCATCAGCCTGACCTACAAAAGTGACTTTTTCAAGAATTTATCGAGAGAACCAGAACACTTTTTTACGGTTCAGTTAATGTTTGTAGTGATTCTCAAGTTGTTGAAGTTCATCAAGAAAGTTTTTTCATAACATTTTTTCAAGCGATTTTCAGAAGGAAAACAACGTGCCAAGAATTTATCACCGTAACTGAAGCGTCACAAAATTCCACAGTGTTGATCAAGGGTTAAACCCCAGTAATTGTGATTTCTATGCGCAATCAACTCTATTTACATCGCGTTGATGCCAAATATTATTCACACTTGCGAGATTGAGGTCCGTTCCAAGGAATAATAATAAGACAACTGTTGATTGATGTTATGAATGAATGAGAAAAGAACGAATAGGAAGACGACTCGCGCAGCTATTTAGTATCGCACTTAGTATACATACTGTTAGCAAAGGGGGAAAAAGAAAGCAGCTCGATTGGATAATCGTCGGAAACTGTGGGCGAGAATATAATGGACGTTCATTGAAGCCTTTTTAGCCATTAATTCCAGCAAATCAATTGAGCTGCACTCTTTATTCATTTTGTCCATGGAGGTGCTCTATTTTACCCGTTGCGGAACTTTCAGCCATTAATAAAGTATCCCGTTTACCATTGTTGAATGGATTGAGTGAATTATTCCACCAATCATCGAAGAAGAATCGGTGTATAAGTTAGTTGCTTCACAAGGAATAATGAGCGATGATTTTGAACTATCTTGAGAGCTTTTCCTATTCTTGTGACTAGAAATATTAGTTGGTTTTTGGCTCAAACGCCCGATCCAGAATTGATAATTCAAGAGAGTAGAATTTCGATGATACCTCTTGAATTTTGTAATTTTTTGAGATACTGAGTCAATTTTCTCATGATATTGTGAAACATTTCGTCAAGATTATAGCATTGTTTTAGATTTATCTATATTTTATCAAAAATTTTCACGGCCGTTGTTGAATTAGACGTTGATTTTGATAGCGCCCATGTACATCGATCAATTATGTGATCGTTGGATTTTTGTTTAAATCTTTTTTGGTCTCGAAATGTCGATATCTTCTCGTCCGCCCACTTTCGCGAGAGTTGTTTTGGGCAATAAGGACCTGGAAAGTGTTTTGATTATATAGTGTTCTGATTTATTTATTTTAGAATCATACAACGCACTTTCTTGTTGATGAAACCCTGCAACACGAAGATATAAATAAAAAAATTATTGGTAAAATACAAATGCTTGTGAAAATCAGTTATTTTTTTTCAGAGCAGCGATTCATCTCTGAAATGCGGAATCTTGATGCGATCAAGCTCTCCGTCGATATAAAAAAGATACGGGTCGATCGTTGTATCGCAAAAGGCGAGTTTATTCGATGCATTGGATTGCACGACTTGTCATCGAGGACTCTCATTTTGGATAGTGAATAAGTATATAATTGTACGTGCTTAATACAACTCACGATATACGGTCTGACTCACTGGCACGTGGAACGAAAGGGAAATAACCGCGAACGAACGTAAAAGCCGCTCTGATGTTCCGTCATACGATGCGCAAAAAAGTCCGGTAGCCTCGCCCACGCCTCCTCGATAATACTCATTTACTCTCACTGTCTTTTTGCTAAGATCATCTCCATTGCCAGTGCACTTTTACTTTTTTGAACTTACACTTGTAGAATTGAAAGCTCTCTCTCCAACGTGGGTGTTTCATTGTCGATGAACTGCGAGAATATTTCAATATGACTCATGCTTTTCATTTCTCAGGCTTTTCAGTCATTTCACCATTGAACGACGAATAGTTTTTTTTTCTCAGAAAAAATTTAAGTAAAGTCTTAATTGCTCTCCAATGGCTGGACATGTGTTCGGAATTATGAACTTTTCTCCATTTTACCCAGTGAACCAATGGGTTGTGTAAGTTAATTTTCTTGGACACCCTTTGATCACTCTTGACTGGTGAAGCTCACAAGATTTTCAATCGTTTTTTTCAACTTATATTACTAGGACATGCGAACCAAAAGAGTGCATCGATTTCGAAATGATGTCCTCGAGTCGGATTCGATTTTGAACAACCATTGCGTTGATGATAATTTGCAATATTCTCAGGTGTTTGATTACAATGTTTCACAATTCGCGTTGCGGATTTGGAAGCCTCGAATTTTACAATGGAATATTTTAATTCATATTGCTTTGTTTTCAAATCTTATCAGGGAAGAATTGGCTCATCATTCATCAAAATCTGCACTTGACAAAATTTCGTGTATCCACATGCCAATTTTATTCTTTCGATGAATTAATATTTTTATATTCCTGGATTTATTTCGAAAGTGTTAAGGCAAATTGTTTCAATACATAGTAATAAATTATGTGGGAAGAAATAGAAATATTAGCTTTGAGTACGATTACCTGGGTCGAAGACGACTCAACGGGTCTACAATGTTATTGGCTCAATTTTTCAGGTCAGCTGATATGTAGTGTGTTTCGACTTCAAAATCAACTACTTAAAAACTAATGTGCTCAGCATTATTATGAGTGACAACAACAAATCTGCTGATTGAGAATTGTGTTGTTCTCTTGAGATTCTCAAGTTGAGAATCACTCGCACGTGTTTGAGAATTCTGCAACCGCGAGTATTCTGTTCCCTTAGAATAAATCTTGTTAAGCAAGGTTCGAAATAGCTTCTTAGCAATCCGAGGTATCTCGATGTTCGACTGCGGCACGTACGATATCCTTATCCTTCTGTGCACGCAAACTGGGACCATGCAAGATTGAAGCCTCGCAAACGCGGCTCACCCTGTAGAGTGAGTGAGATTGATGTAGGAGTGGCTGTTTGCCGTGATTGATTCGTTTTTGCGGGTGAAAATATAGACGGGGTCAACGTTCTTTCCAGGAAAATGCATTTGTGGTTTTCATTTTTTGTGTGAGCGACGTTCGTGATAATTCGTTTTTGATCAGTCTATCAAGACATTTTTCATAATTGATGATTTCAATTCATATGCTTGAGATCATAGGTTAGGATGAGCCGCACCGAGTTTAACTCTTTTAGAAAATACTCACCTTTACGATTTTTGCATATTTACAACAAAAACATTTGGACGAAAGAAACGAAAAGAAACATCAACAACACCTCAACTTTCAATTGAGCAGCATTCCTCTTTACTCTATGTGAACATTGTCCATTATACTTCAAAAATATGTAAAATGTGATAAAAGAAATGGATTTCTAATCCCATGTCGAATGCTTGTGAAATATAAAATGCTCTCGACCCGCCTTCTTTGGCCATTTGAGCAAGAATTTCATGCATACAGACATCATCATGCAAAGCATCAGTTTCCATATGAATCAGATGTATACGCGGTACGATTCATCTCAGTTCAAGTCACCAACCATAAACTTTTTTCGTCCAAAAACTTGTAATCGGGGAAAAAATGCAACGACTCAGCTGATGAGGGGCGACGATTGCGCGAGCGTGGTCAAAACCGGTGAGACAAGTTTTCGTGGGTTCCACGCCTTGGAATTTTTCCTTATCGCAACTAATGCTTGAACTACCGCAGCAGCCACCACACACATACAAATATTTTCAAACTAATCGGCGACTTACTTCGAGATTCAATCTTCTCGACAAATTTCGTATTCCTCTCGAATTATTCACTCAAAATTTCATCGTCTATCTTAAGATATAGCTTTAGTTCTTGCAAGCTTTTCTTTTATGAAATGCACATAAGTTCTTCGCAAGTTTGAAAATTGGCGCGCGCAAAAGCTCGTAGTCTGCTACACCAGAGCCCCACGGCTTATACATTCCTACAGGATTCCATACACGTATACAAAAGGCAGGAGCTTGCAGTATAGCAGCAGTGTAGGGGATCGATTTTCGCGGGCACGCAGAGCAGGGGTAGTATATGATAAAATAGGCGGAGGGGATGCGGCTCTCGGGCTGCTCTCTGACCAAATAAGGCAATGTCATGTGCTGCGCGCGCCCAGTCGGTGCGCGAGAGCTCAGCTGGCCCAGCACCACTCAGACCTTACCCTGGTCTCTTCAGCGCATTTCAACCCTATCCTTAACATTTTTTCAGTTATCCTAGTCATCAGTGCCTTTAAAAGTATCTCATAGCAGTGATTCGATTTGTCAAAAAAACTCTAGAGCTTTCAGTTCGGTGGAAAAAAAGCTCTGTGTGTATAAAGTGATAAAAGCTCGTCTGGTGTCAAGGCTGAACTCGTAGATCGTGGTGTTTACAGTAGCAGTGTTGTTGTGGTGGATGAAGAAGTAAAAACGTTTCAGTGCGTGACGCGCAAGGGAAGAGAGCTTGCAAGAGCTTGCGCACCACGCCATCGAGCTTGAGTGCAGCTGCTGTTGCTGCTACTGATATCTAGTGTGTTGCAAGCTCGTGTTGGTGTACCCTGTATTATTGAATGTAAGCTTGCAACGATAGGGTTGAAAGAGATAGGGGTGGGTTATGTTGAGAAAGTCGGCTCTGCTATCTGAATGTGTTTGATCGACGTGAACGAAAATTTTCAGGCGCGAGAAGGAGAAAGAGACAGTGAGAGGTCGGTGACACCGGCGCCAACATGAGTTTGCGTAAGCTTTACATCTTATGTAGGTTAGAGACGTGAAAAGGTATAGTAGATACTGACGGGGTAGCTTTGGATAACTTGGCTTTCTTTTTGAGGGGTGAGATTTATGTCTAGTCTAGCAAGCTCGTGAGATTCATAGACCAATGTTTGGCTAACCGACTTACCCTCGTCTCTGGTGTTGGCTTACTGAGTGTTTACGTATGGATTGATACACACAGCTGTCGGGGTATTATGCGAGCAAACTTTTTTTCAACAATATCAGATCACCAGAAGATGATACACTTCTCAAAAAAGCATATGCAAATAGTATTATTTGGAGTTTTTTTCATTATATCGCGTCGAAACATGATCAATTTCATTATCAATTCAAGTCCATCAATGTTGTTATTACACTTCATGACAGTATTGAAATGAAACGAAATATGGATTGAGATTCGAATTCTGATGCGACTTGACGAAGTACGGTCTCAATCAATGAAACATACTTATGTTGAATTATATTAATTGATATTATTTTAATTTTGACCTCGCCTATAGCCATGTAACACAAAATTATTAGTGATTCTAGTTTACCGTCATCATCTCAAATCGGATTTCCTACGTTTTGTTCCAATTCAAGTTTTACTACTCTTTAATTGCGAAAATTGTATAACTTTTCATCCTTAATTTTTTCTGTTTTGATATAATGCCTCTGAAACCCCTGGATTGAAAGGGGTCCGGTAGGATTGCTATGGTAGCCTTCGTCAATTACTGATCATCAAGTATTCTGATCTGATTTCCCAACAATGTTACGTTAGTGATCTTTGCGACAATGAATGAATTCCTATCCTGATTTTGCAGGACGCTCTACGTTTCACTAAATCTTCCTCCAAAACTTTAAGGGCTTTTACATTATCCAACAATAATTGGTGGTAAATCTCGAATAGCACGCAAGGATGATTTGTGGCAAATATTTGTCCAACTTGTGAAATACAAAAAAAAAGATACATTACTAGTACTTGTGAGATCCGATTGCAGAAATTTTCGTAGCGAAACCTTTCTATGTTTTTGTTAATTAATTAATTCTTCGAAAAAAATATTCTGATAATGATCCCCTCGTCATTAGATGAATTGAAATACAATTATTTATGCAGTAAATTATTTTGAAAAATGATTACAGAACCTGTGGAACCAGCAGCCACATTATCGTCCACACACAAATAATGTAATTGGCACAAAAACTCCTATTTTACAACTAAACTTGCGTTCATTTCATGTATCCAGACGCACACATAAAATTTTATAAGGATTAAAGAATTCACGCGAAAGCTTTATGCAAGCTCGAACGTACTTTTTCTGTCGTTGCCGAGCCGGCTCGCCAACGCTTTGATAATAATCTCACGAGTGTGTCTGCGACGCGTCGCTATACAAAACCCGGCAATGCACTCTCCGTCGTCTACCAGTATTACACGTACGCAGAAAAGCTCTATTACACGTATGTATGTGTGTACAGGGAGCAATGTTATGCCCTTGCTTCTTGCATATCTCATTGCACGCTTTTCTCTCACTCGACTCTCCGACGAGAGAGATTCATTCATTCATTCATTCATTCATTCATTCCGCTATCATGAACGTCTCTGACGCGTGCTGTACTTGCATACACGCCCGGAGCTTCCCCTGCTGCAAGCTCTTGGAGTGATCACCGAGCTTTGCCCACTTTACACGATGTGCTTCACCTTATTCGTGTGCATTGCTGAGATTTTTTACTGTAGACGAGACTTGAATGCAGAGTATACGGTGGCGAGTTTCCTTCTTGTAGTCATTCTACAACTTGGCCTTAAGGTCACTTAATTGTGTCGCAGCAATTTGCGTGGACCGAAACGACATTGTGTATCGCGTTACTGAAATCTCACATCGGTTATTTTTACAATGCCAACATTTGAGAACAATTGTGGGAGAATTGAGGGTACGATAGAGTGAGAAATGATACTACTGGTATTTACGAAGTTTTGATATTTTGATCTCATACTGATTTGATGAATTTTTTATTTATTTTCCATCAAATAAATCGAATAAAGTGAAAACTGTAGAATTATATCGTTTCTAGCTACACGCAGGCAATTGCCTTTTAGAATAAAAGAAAGCGAAATCCAGAGCGAGATCACAAAACTTAAAATGAGTTAGAAACGCAAGAGTAGCCAAGTGCACTTTTCACGAAAGCGCATTATTTATTAATTCTTTCAACGTGCATGCAAGCTCGTGCTCGTATACTCTCTCATCCGCTTAATTTTATATTCTTCCATATGGTATTTTGTCTTTTTTTATTCGTTTTCTCTTCGAGAAATACTCGGGCTGGTTGACTGCATCACAAAAACGTTCTAGTCGTTGGAAATTGAAATCGAGCAAGACTATGAAATTTTTTTTGAATACCATGAAATACAGAAAATGGACTGAATCCAAGTCCTGTACTCAATCCGGTCTTCTGAAGTGACTCGAAATTCTTGCTCAAATCAGCTATATGAAATATTCAAAAGCTCACTAATCCACTATTATATCCTAGTCTTAAATTTTTCCGAGATCACTCAAGAATATTCTTCAATTTCAGTCTAAAAATTTTTGAAATTTTTTAAGGCATATCTAGGTGGACCCAAAAAATCATATTCAATCGGTAACACACGAGCATAATTTGGATAATGACGCTCTTATTTTTGTTTTCTGGAATTCTTTGGAATTGATTATTCTTACATTCATGGCCTCGAGCTTGCAAGCTCGACACGAATTTCACCCAGGCGATGCATGCAGTGAATGTACGCTGCAGTTCTCTGCTTCTGAGTCCTAGATTTTAGGATTCCGATCGTGGATGGATTATTCTGCCTCAAGCCGAAGACTCGGCATACGCGATCTCGAAAGTGCAGATGACATATCGAGGCTGAAAAGCCTTGGCAGATTTGATGGCGAGTTCCATTCGATTGGGTCCGGATATAGTCGTCTGCTTTTCGTCATCCGATAGAATTTTTTTCCATTATTGGATAATCTAGGCATTCCAATCATGATACGTGGTATCTTCATACTCGTTCTTTTCTAGAAATTCTATAATAGGTCAACGCCCCAGGCCATACCATCAAAGCTCGCATAGCTCACTGTGTACCTAAATAGGTCGAATTTATTGCAAGAGTAGTGTTGGAAAATTTTGGGGATCGATTGTATAAATCACGTCAGATATCTTGCATCAAATATCAGGTATAGGGTGAGTTAGAGTTCATTCAAAATTGTAAGTTCAGGGGAGGGGTAAATTCACTATTCGAAAAATTCACATCTCGCTTCACCTCGATAAAAAAGAAGTGTCGGGGATGGATCCACGTCTCCTCTGTGTAGGAAAAAAAGAATACATCAGTTTACACTTATGTCAGAAAGTACTATCTAGCCTATATACTTGCCTATATAATTAGAATATCATTATTATTTTTTTTTTATTATTATTATCTCCCTTGCCTATACTCCTTAATTCATATGGATTGAGAAAAATTGAAAGAAATCCATAGGAGTACCAAAATTAACGGTATGAATTTTTTATGTTTCAGAGGATGAATGAGCTCTGACCACTCGAGATTCAACAGCTCAGCAGATACCTACATAGACTCACAATGGGCAAACTGCTGAGCCTTTTGGCTCGAGACGAGTCGACCTGCTGCACTCATCAGAAGTACGACGTTTTTCTGGACTTTGAAAGTGAGTCAGGCCTTTCATTACACAACTATACTGCGAGAGCCCCTACTCATCGCCACAATAACCTCTCCAAATGAACATTTCTCGAGTTAACTAGTTTGACCCCTACAATAGCATCGGTATTTCGGTCATACTCCCACCTCTTTATTTCGTATGCCGCAATCGCATCGAAATCTTTTGGTCGAGCTTCCGAAATAGGGCACAGCTCGGCCGCATTGACATGCAAAACTCCACAATTGAATCAGATCGAGTGTAATGGAATGCATAGAAGTTCACCCGATTCAGGAACTAGTAATGTTTACAGAATGCATTCAAATGAGTCGGTCGTTTAATTCCTATTCCTTTGTTTTCTCAAAATGACAGATGCACAACCATCGGACATTGAACGTGATACTTTCGAGGCTGTGCAGAGAGTCCTGAAAAATTCCGAGTCAATACTGCAAGAGATTCAGTGCTACAAAGGCGCGGGGAAGGAAATACGAGAGGCTATTTCTGCCAATAATGAAGAAAGCCAGCTGAAAGCTCGTCTCGCAGTTGCACCCTTGGTCGCTAAGCTCAAACGATTTTACGAGTTTTCTCTTGAACTTGGTAAGTTGAATTTGATTGTCACGAAACATTTCGATTTTGGAACGAAATTGTCTATCCTGATTGAATTTCTTCTCTCGAGTTTCAGTTCAGTCGTAACAATAAACTCTTCCGTGGAACAGAAAGTAAATTTTTCTTTTAGTCTTTAAATCATCATTTATCTGCAGAGACATATCTACAATGAAATAAATTGTATACCATCCTATTCACTCTGCAATCATAGTCTTTTTAATCAGACTTCTCACTCAAAATATCTGGTTACCCAGCTAGATGGAACTTTGCTTGTTTCAACTAATACATTCTCTCCATGATTTCATTTTGACGATGAAATTAACTTTCGTATTCTGGCAAACGCGGCAGTATAAGACTGAACTCTTTTATGGCTAACTTTTCACGTCCTATGCAAAAGTAAATCGCCATATGATATATCGTCATAGGAAATACTTGTCCAGCAAATATGAATCAATTAGGATGAGAAAATGAAGAATTCCGGTGCTTGGAGCGTCAATAATCAGAAAGACTGAATGGGAATCGATTTTATTTCAGAACAAGTAGTGCCAAAAATTTTGGGCCAGCTGTGCTCGGGGAACTTATCGCCAACGCAGCATCTGGAAACTCAGCAAGCTTTGGTGAAGCAGCTTGCCGAGATTCTCGAATTTGTACTCAAGTTTGACGAGTTCAAAATGAAGACTCCGGCAATCCAAAACGACTTCAGTTACTACAGGCGCACCCTCACACGAGCCTCGCTAGTCCGCCAGGAAAATGTCACAGACGGTGACCTCGTCGTTGGAAACGAGCTTGCAAACCGCATGTCCCTCTTCTACGCTCACGCGACGCCAATGTTGCGTGTCCTCAGTAATGCTACTAGTCATTTTCTTCTGGATGTGAGTTTCATTTGTGATCCAGATACTGTTTACAATTGTATTGATCGGAATGTTGGTCGTAATCAAATGCGACCTATTGTCACTTAGTGTGCCCACAGTAGTCGGTTCCAATGAGGTCTTCCTTTGTAGTAGAACTTGACTTTCTTGAACTTCCAGTATCTCTTATGATGGCTGAAGATCTTGCTGCTTGAATACTACATTCCACAAAGCGTTAGGTCATAGGAATCTAATTTATTTGAAATTTCCACCCTGAGCCAATTGATCTTTTCATTTTTTTTCTTTTTCATACTTAATTTTATTACATCCCTGTACCCGTCCTCAAAATAAATCACTTTCTACCTGGACTTTGGTAAATAGCAATGAAGAACTTAGCGATCATTTGAATTCATTCATCGATCCATTTTATAAGTGAAACTGGATCATTTTGAGAAGTGATGATGCGACTATTTGATGATGTGATTGAATTTGTGTCTGTTTTCGTTATCAGGGGAAGAACACGCAATAATTTTCCAGCAACTTTTATTTCCCAGTATGTGATGTGGCATTGTTGCGAGATGTTACTAGCAGCATTTTGAAAATTTATAATAAGTATATGACCGTCACTTTTTTTAATTTCAGAATGAAGACATACCCAGAGAAAATATCACAGAGACCTTGGGTACAATGGCGAAAGTATGTTTGAGGATGCTGGAGAATCCGTAAGTACAAGATTATTTTAAAGCCCCCCCATGACTACATTTTCGACGAGAATGTGATCGAAACTTTTTTTTGGACAGAAATTTGCTGGCTCAATTCCAACGGGAAGAGACACAACTGTTTGTTTTGAGGGTCATGGTTGGATTAGTGATTTTATATGATCACGTGCATCCACAAGGTGCCTTTGTCAAAGGTTCAAATGTTGATGTAAGTATTGTCTTACGAGCAAATTAGTTCTTGCTCTCACAACTTCTGTCCCTATAGGAATCTCCACGTCCGTGGAAAATTTTCCGGAGAGGATGATTTAGATAAAGATTACATGCAATCTTGCAGGGCATACAACGACCTGCAAGGCCCTGTTTTCAATATCTTCGTTCTTTAGTTTTCAAGAAATTGACGCATTCTTCGTC
The DNA here is from genome assembly GCA_029851415.1 of Eretmocerus hayati. Lineage (NCBI taxonomy): Eukaryota > Metazoa > Arthropoda > Insecta > Hymenoptera > Aphelinidae > Eretmocerus > Eretmocerus hayati. The sequence goes on along the minus strand of CM056742.1, from coordinate 134,082,486 downwards.
TTGATCTTGTCAAGCTACCTTTATTATGGTAATTTTTGCCAGTTTTTTAGTTTTTAGTTCAGTATATCTTGATGGGATCACTTAAATAGAGTATCTGGATAGTTTAACCAATGTCAGTCGTTACTGAATCAAAATTTTTCGTCAATTAGAGCCATGAGTGAGCACCACTTAGAAGATTGCCTCTTGGAACATCCATGAACATCTATATTTCTGATTCCCCAATGATGGTGATTTGCAATTTCAACAATTGAAAGCAGAGGAATTATTAGCAACACTCAAGCTTAGGAAACCCGGGTTTTTCACAAGATAGACTCGCCCCCAATTGCTCATTACCCTCATTAAGTAATTCAGGCATTGATAATTTTAGCAGTTTCATGGACTATAAAAAGATCCACAATGCAGATTATGACTATTAGAATATAAAAAATTTTCTAAAAATCATTCTTCTGATCCAATAGGTCAAGGGTTGCGTGAAATTGTTGAAGGATCAGCCACCTTGTAAAAGTGAAGGCTTGTTGAACGCATTACGCTACACTACAAAGCACCTGAATGAAGAAAATACTCCTAAGAATATAAAAAATCTTCTGGCTGCATGATTGCCAAAGCCGCGAGGATGCTGCATACGAAGCTGAACATAATCAAGAGTACCAACGCTCGCCAATTCCACGTTCAGTTTCGTTCGAAGCGGCCATCGTTTGTTTTTGTACAGTGATAATAGAAACAATGGATGGTGGAAGTTTGAAAAAAATATTGCACGAGAACTAAAACCTGATGCAATATGTTACCAATTTGTGGTGACTTCCTCGAAAATGTATGTATTGTGTAAAAAATGTGAACTTTTTGTAAAAGAGGCTCAGTGATGCCTTGGAGGATACCGCGACTTTTGTGTGATAAGCTCTGCAGCCGAATCTTTGACTTCGTAATGAAACCAGAGATGACTAGGTCTTGATCTATCTCAGATGTCTCTGTACTATTACATACTTTCGAACAGAGTTTGACGTGAAATTGATGATAAATTTCGTTTCATCCCGTATTGGGGGGTCAAAATTTCGTGATAATTCTGGAATTGATTTACATTCACCGTGAGTGTACTGTATGAAACAATCGAATGCATCTCCAAAATTATTACGAAAATATTAATCGACCGATACGGAGCTATGAATCCGTTTCGTGTCAAACTCTACTGTTGAATGAGGAAAAATCATCACGTTTCCTAGTGAACTTTGATCCAGGGAAATACAAATGACTTATGAATTTTCAATGAAGTGCAATCGGAGCACTGTAGAGGTACATACACGAGGTTTTAAGAAAATATCCCAAGAGGGCTTTGCTTACAATGATATCCTCAATGAGAGACTCTCTGAGAAGTGCATTCACGCATGACTATTTTCTGATCAACACCGAGGTGATCTCAATCACCATAACTGATTTTTACAAAAACCGCAATATTATAGAAATGGTTTGCCTTCATGATGAAGAACTCACGATTAGATTTCCGAAATATCAATACATCTTGTAGGTTGTCTGGAGAATAATGAATCTTCAGCTTCAGTCACCTAAATCACAGGTAAAATAACTAATAGTTGTCCGAACTGATGAGTTTCGACATCGCCAAGACTGCATAATTCCAACTGCGATTATTGTGTCTGAGTGAGACAAACTGCTGTTTTCTACCAAAAAGTACCACGAATTGAGAAGTCATGGATATTGTATAATCTAAGTAATACATTGTATCTGACAATGAGTTATACAAAATTATGATAATCACAGAAAAAACTTCACGAAAGTAAATTTTTTGTACAGTTTGAAAACATGATTTATGAATGTTTTCACCATTTATAATGATTTTTCATGAGGAATTTTACAGTCATGAGTGAAAACTGAAATGTCAGAATCTAACATTGTAACTTTTGCATACTCTTCTGCATGAAATGAAATTTGAGTCAAATATTCATAAGTTAAAATTATGAATGATAATTCTGCACATTTTGTTGATGTCTCATCAAACGATTTGGTATTCACCAGTCACACAAAGATAATTGAATTAAATGACATAATGTTAAAGAAATAAACATTCAATAGTTCGAAATTTAGAGTAGATTTCAACTTATCAGCCAGAAATGTCTGAAACCATCCGAAATATGTCAGTAGACCAAACTTTCAGAACAGAATCTAGTTAAAGGTAACTGATAATCACAGTAAACATTTTTTTGTTCTGTTTTGAAGCATTATACAAGTTCTTCATTGAGAATAATAATTTTAGGCATAAATGAAGAATTAATATGCGACAGTGGCAACGCAGTGAGATAATCAACATATGTATACTGATAGGGGAACTGGACAAATAGTCGTTACTCTGTAGGTCAGTGCTCACAATCAGCTTGCTTTTGGTCTATTTCTTATTTGGCACCGTCACGATTTTGCGTAAAACTCCCAACTTTTTTATATCAATGTTTCTAATTAATTTCAACAGCACAACATGAAAACAGTCTCAATAAAGTAACCACCATGGAGAGATTAATGTATTCATAATATACTGCCGCTAAAAAGGTCTTCACTTCAACGGTGTCATGATCACCACATAAGTATTGCCGAGAACCAAAGATATTTAGACGTATCGTGAGATACCTCTGACTATATATTTTCTAGAACATGCAAGAAATCGACGAACGTTTGAAGAAACCGTGGTTCAAGCAGTTAATGAGCATAGCTATAGTTTTACTAAAACTTCGAAAGAAATAACAATTTTGCAGTCGATATAAAATATGGAAAAGAAGAATTTGCTCTCAAAAATGAAGAGGCAACAGCGTGAAAAGATTGAGGGGGAGAAATATTTTGTATAGCAATCAAACTTTTCATGTTCATGAAATAAATACTGGGAAAGTGTTCAAATCACTCAGGTTAATGCAAAGAATAAATATTTGTATTTTTCCTCGAATCCCACAATTTTTATAGGAGTAAATGAATGTACCTAGTAGAGGATATTGTATAAAATTCTTAGCCACTAAATTCTATACTCAAGCGATGCACATATTGTAGATTATGACATGATTTTAGAACCTTGATACAAGATTTACAATACGAGAGTATGTGAAAGTATCAAACTCTCATAAATAAATTGTCAACTCACTCAGTTGAATGAGAATATTAGTTTCCTGTATCTCATTCAATCTGAATCTCAATAGATGAGCATAATTTTTTCTATCACTTGGTTTTAAGAATCGTAATCCTGCAAAAATGAGTGCGCAGGTTCAACTGCAAATAAAGAAACAATATTGATGTAAAAACTTGCCTTTTCGATCTCGTATTTCGATATTGCGGAAATAAAACATACTTACACTGAAATCAAAATTTCCCTTGGATGTAAATTGAAAATACCAAGTATACCAGAACAAGCCTGAGATTTAGTACTTGGTAATATATCCAATTAATAAAAAGCACAATGTTCCCTTCAACCCGTTTACCTATCGAACAATTAGTAAATACGTATGAAATTTCGAAGATTGTGTGTGAAATTTTTATGGGGGAGCCCACTGTTTGCACGAAGAGTTATACAGATATGATATTTTGAGTTTCTGAGTCGTATCTTGATGCCAAAATTTTCTACATATTAAATTTTCCATCGTGGTTTCCGAGATCCAAAGATCGAAATTTCCGGAAAATTCATCGTAGTTCAGTGCAATCTTCATGATGTAGTTGAACATGACCGCAGACGTCTCACGGATTTTCTCCGAGCATGCAATTTTAAGACTTTTTCAATAAGCTGGTGAGTCTCTTTGGATACTGACAAATTTCTTGCAATTTTCTTCAGGAGTTTTGTTACCTTCAGAAATCATTTCCAGATCGGAGTAAAAAAGTTGGAGAGATAGAGTGAAGACGTTTTCTGGATCCATTTAAACTGAAATGGTGTGAGAAAGTCGAACTATTCAATCAGTCATCAATAACCACCGAGAACTCAGATTGTGAATACAACTCTTCTGAGTGAGTTATACAGTACTCTGATTAGATTACAATACCCTAAGGATTTTAATCATAATGTGAATCCTGTTGGTAAGAGGCATCACAGTCCGCGAAAAACTCTCAATATAATCCTCGATATAATCTGTAACCGAGCTTTTGATTTTTCTTGCTTCGTAAAAAATTGCCATTTTTTAAAAAAAAACGAGGCCTTATCAATCTCTCACGAAGGAAATAAAATCAAGTTTCTAAATGTTCGATTTTCATTTGAAACCTCAGTATAAGAAAGTTATAACGGTGCTCTCAAAGGATCGAACTTTTGAGGATTGGAAAGCTGTTTATGCGATACACTTCAACATTATCATTTTGCGTATACAATAAATGACATGGGTCGTTGAAAAGTAATAGCTGGGGAGAAAATCATCCTGGTTCAAACCTTATAAACAGTAGTCCTCCCAATGAAATAAAAAGGGCTAAAATTAATTTGAATACTCGCTCAAACCTCGCGCACCTGGTAGCCGATAATGTAGGGAACTGTCTCCGGTTCTGTTCACCGGCTGACGTGTTATGTTGCTGTCAGAGGAGCAGAAGACGTTATAAACGCAGTTGTTGATTACTCCTATAGGCTTACTCCATATGATCTGATAGGAGCCATGTAAAAGTGTCAAGATAAACGAAATAAATAGTATTTGGTGGTAAAATGCAGCCCGGTGATCAACAATTCATCTCTTTTGATGATTATTCCAACACAAATACTGCAGTGCCAACCCAAATACACGTTGATTTGGGTACTCCGAACCAGAAATTATTTGGCCCCTCTGGCGATGGCACGATGCAGGAAGGATTTCCTGATCAAAAAGATCGTAAGTATCCCTTTCTTCTCAAAATCTCCCATCCTTCCATAGTCGCATGCGAATAACGATTTATCTCCTCGATTTTCACAAGTGCTTTTCGAATAAATGCCACTTTGGAGGTTAGGATCACTCCCCTGTCTATTCGTCATTTCTCGATATCCGTTTACCTGTCAAAACCCTATTCTCAGACTAATCTATCATTTCAGCTAATGCAATGAAAAGCTTCTGGACGATTGAGTATTATCAAAAATTCTTCAATATCAACACAGATGATGTCATCGAAAGGCTGAAAAGGTCTATGATTCCCCATGCGTCAGAAAATTATTTGTTGACTCACATCAGGCCCAATCCAGATCTGTATGGACCGTTCTGGGTTTGCGTCACTCTAATTTTTGCAATAGGAATCAGTGGAAACTTGGCAAACTATTTTCAATACCATGACAGTGGTACTTATCACTGGAAGTATGACTTTCACCTAGTTTCGCAAGCTGCAACATGTATATTCTTATATGCTTTCCTATTACCTTTAATACTGTGGGGATCTCTCTTGTGGACGAGGAGTCAGACTCAAGCCACTGATCATGAGCTGATTGAAGTATGCAAATATAAGATTACCATGTGCTGTTCATGTTATTGTTATCCGACTCATTTATCAATACTTTCATTTTTCTTCAGCCAAGTGACATGACAATCGGTCTTCTGGAGCTTCTTTGTTTGTATGGATATTCTCTCACAATTTACATTCCTGTGGCATTTTTGTGGACAATACAGATACCCTTGTTGCAATGGACATTGGTAATAGTTGCAGCTGTATTGTCAGGTGGTGTCTTGTTGAAGTCACTCTTACCTGTCATTCCTGGTAAATAAGTTTGTGATTTTATAAATCTTAATTGAAAAATTATGGTGGTTTATTCTCTAAATTTTCCACAGCACCAGCATAATCTATTAGATTATGAGTTACTACAAAGCTCTTATTTTTCCTTTCAGGTCAACATAAACCCCTTTATATTGCTATTATTCTGGGGATGCATTTGATACTTGCTGCTGGATTTATGTTGTACTTTTTCCATGTGCCAGCCAGCTCACTTACAAACGATATCATTGTTTCATCTACAACAACGACCACAACTACGACAAATGCACCAGTCAATGTCAAGATCCCAGCTGCAAGCAATGTCAGTGCACCAGTGAAATCTTAGTCTGCGCACTCGATTTCTCACCAGCTAGTGGGAGATCAACTATTGTACATACATAATGCTTTTGAATGGTGTGAAAAAGCGCGTGAGTTTGTAATGCATAGTTCATAAGAAGGATATTGATTCAATTGTTTGTGATATTTTAATGAATAATTTGTTGAAACAAAAAGAAAATACATCCATCTATTAGTTGTGAAATGACTTCGATTTGTATCTAATACTTTACGAAACGATGTATCAAGTTCTGATTTTTTTTACTGGTAGTTTTGCTTTCCTGGTCAAGGACACGGCATTGCATCTTTTTATAATAGTCGCAAGCTTGGTGAAAGCCAATCATTGACACTTAGAAATGATGGAGTCCTACATTTGAGGATTGGATGCTCAGTCTATTTTTCATTTTCTTATTTGGTTCTTGATCAAGTTTGAGATTGATGGTAAACTGCTCAGCAAAGTAGGTGGTAAATCAACTCGCCTCAAATTCATATGGACAGGTTCAAAGTCTATAAGAGAGAGAGTGCAAGTTGTGTTTACGTCTGTCATTATTTGCAATGGCAAGCGATTTTTCGAGACACGTTTCTTCCTCATATTTGGCTCACTGAAGCTTCGACCAACTCGGTTTTCCGTTCGTAGAGCCTCAAAAGTGATTTCGGCAAAGTCACATTGTTTGGAGACTAGGGGCCATTCAAAAACCATATGGTCTGCAAGGGGTGGGTGGGTGGTCGTCCAAAACACCATATTAAACCATATGGGGTGGGTAGGTGGTCAAGCCCAAAGCCATATGGTCAGAGTCCACCGAGAGACTCAAAGGTCTTTGACGATATCTTATCGAAATTCGTCCGGGCTCAATCAAGGCGCGCTTAAACTGAGGTTGAAATTTGATCGCATCACAACGAGAGAAGCTGTAGCTAATATGTTCGAGGCGCCGTGTTTGATATCGTTCTCGCAACATCAAGCAGTGCGTTTTTGTTTTGACTCGTCTGCAACATAAATAATCTCTTGCCCGATCCTTTCCTCACTTCCTTTATTATTTCGTCCGCATGCAACGAGCTCAAGTGGCATGATATGAAATTCCATGTCCAGAGTACAAAAACCCACAATTATTAACAAGCACTTACACCACGGCATTTGCTATCGCACAAAGCTCGGTCGATACGCCGGGCTATAAACTTTGAACTCTTCGGAGAATTTTTCGTGACTCGAGATGTTTATAAAATACCTTCCGGATCCGACGGTCGTTGCGGTGAGACGCCAACCAATGTATTCCCTGGCATCAATGATTTACACGAGTGGCTAACTTCACCCTTCACTATGTTTGATGACAGTGTATCGTAAATTGCATTGAAATAAATCACGATGCAATCGACCCTATCAAAGTAGTCTAAATTCATCTCCTGAAAACTGCTTAATCTTCGGGAAAAAAATTTCCTAGGACCATATGGCTTTTGGGGGGGGGGGGGTGGGTGGTTGAACGAAATGCCATATTGAACCATATGGGGGTGGGTGGGTGGTGAAAATAACCTAAAACGAGGCCATATGGTTTGTGCACCATCCCCTAGTTGGGAGTCTGTGTCAAAGAGCCCGGGATGATCCCCAGAATGTAGTAAAGGGTCGACAGCGTCCCAGAGAATCCTCTTGCAAAGAGACAACACCCTCGACAAGTACATTCTGGTACAAAGATGTTGCTCATACAATTAGTCAGAGACTGATAATAAGGTAAGTGTACCTAACTTGCCTCTGTACCCAACTTGCCCCCATATGCCGATCTCGGGGATGGGCACTCCTTGGCCTCCCGGAAATTTTTTTCTACGTTTGTTATGTTGAAATATGAAAAATAAGAGAACTTTGCGTCGCACTCGAATCATTTCTGCTTTCTCCAGAAAATCTAAAGTGGTTTTTATATTTTTCGTGATTGCTTAGCTAAGAAAGCACCGAGGGAATTGCGTTCAGTAAAATCGGTGCCAAATTCTTTGAGTTCAACGAATTTTGACGTACCTTAGTGCATTCGATTCCTTGTTTCAAGACCTTCAAAATCCATTCATCAAAATTGCAAAATTTGAATATGGAGTTGTTTTATGTGCAAAACACGGAGACGATTTGTAAGCAAGGATGCCAACATCAGAGTGTACCTAACATGCCCCCATATGTTTATCTCGAAAGGGCGTGCAGAACGACTTTTTTACCACTCAGAAGTTGTTTATCGCGTCAAAATGGGTCAGAAATAGTGTTTCGAACCACCGAAAAGCTCCAAATGTGCGTGCACGGCGATGAAAACACTTAATCGCCGATTTCCATCATTTATTTCAGAAGAATTGAGACAGTTCGGCTCCAATCGATCCAAATTGGACGTAAGTTAGTGCATTTTGAAGGTCTTTGAACAAGCTTCAAAATGAGTTAAAGCAAGTTGGAAATTGTTGAAATAAACTAAAGTTATTAAGAAAAAGTCTTAATGGGGGCAAGTTGGGTACACACTTTTGTAAACTCTCAAAAATCACTTTTTGGGAGAATTCAAACAGTTTGGCTCCAGTTGGTTCAAATTGAATGTATCTCAACTAATTTTGAAGGTCTTAAGACAATAGCTTCAAAATGAGCTAAGGTACGATGGAAAATATTGAGATGGGCCAGAGTTATTAAGAAAATGGCTTAATGGGGGCAAGTTGGGTACACTGTCCTTACTTATACTTTTTTTGTTCCATTCGATAAAACTACATGTTTATCAAAAAAGTTATTCAAGCGAACTCATGTGTCGGACCGCCGGTCGACCAACTCACCGGAAACATCGAATTTTCCCTTTCAAATTAAAATACACCAATGGGCGAGTCAATTGTAAATTTTTCTTAGAATAGCTTGTGTTGGGGATTGGGAATCACTATGATGTATGTATGTATGTATGTATAAACGTATCATTGAATTAGAACTGAAAGAAAATTATCAAAACGTGCAGAGAGTCGAAAAAATGATCCAAAAAATGAAAATTCCGAAAAGTACCCTGCAAGATTAACCACATGAAAATTGTTTGCATGAGAAAAATCACGGCTTGATATGGATGGGCATCACTGGTGAAGTATTTCTTCCTAAAGGTATGAGCTTGGAGTAGAATCTAACAGACTAACCCAAAGAGTACCTAACTGACGAAGTGTCAGAACATTAAAACAGAATGAAGTTATAGTAAGGGTTCAAAGAGATAATGTTGTTGACATTTTAATGAGATGTAACGAGAACCGAAGACGTAAGCGAGGATTTATTGAGGCCAAACAGGTCATAAAACCAGACAATCTAAAAATGAATGAATATTTTTTATTTCAAATGAATTTACTTTTGTTGAAGTTCCGCAACTAGGCACAATGGCCATAGAATTGCTTAGAACAGCTGCTGGGAACACACCATTTTTCGCGATGGGTCATGCAGGACCCACTGGGTTCTCAGCGTACCCACCAAGTAACAACAAAATGTAAACTCATTCATACAATATGAGTTATCTCACATGTTTATTAGGTCAGTATACTAAGTGACAAAGATAAGTTGGCGGATTTTTGTTTGCATTACGGAATGGTTTAAAGTTATTTGAAACTTGTGCGGCAAGCATATATCTAACGTAAAAATTCCTCAGGAATCGATCGGCGAAGTCAGAATTGCGATATCTCATTTAGTTTCTGATATATGAATGAATTTTTGTGAGCATGTCATTTCTATTTCAGCGAATATCGACCGGAGCGGAATTTCAACACGTGCATTGGAAAGATCGTGGCATTTTGAGTCGGAAATGCTTCTTTCCGGGTCCCATTCGTTGCATTATTTCCCCTAAAATCATCAGAAAGAGAATTTTATGTGCAACTTGTAACGCTTTTTGTAACGCCTGTAACGCTATTGTTGTTATTTTGGCATCGGCGTGCGTCTGCTGCTAGTCTGCTGCTGGCACCGCATGCTTGCTGTAAGCGTTCATTTATGAGCGACCGTTGACGCGAAACAGCAATTACATCCATGATCAATCAGTGTAATTGCCTGCCGTCTATGTGATGTGAGTGATTATCATGAGAATTTGTGTCGCTACAGCCACGTGGAGTTCGCCTTAACCTCTCAGCGAGGTACACGTGTCTGAGGCCTGTATTCTGATTGAATTAATCTTCGGAATACCTTCTTTTCCTGCATAACATGATATCAAACGCCAATAAGGCACATCAGTCCAATTACAATTACATCAAAAATTGTAAGCTGATGTCCACGAAACTCCCTTCTCTTTTAAGAATGAGTTGTGCTCGAACGCATCAAAAGGCTCTCAAAATTCTTAGACGGTTTTTTTAATCCTTTTTATAATCGGAATACCTCGTTCTGACGCCCATGATATTGAACTCCAATGGGAAAATAGACTGGATTGGAAATCTTTTGATAATTTTAGTCCGATGGCCTCGAAATTTGAATTTCTCTTGATGATGGGCTAATAGCGTCAAATGACTCAAAATTCATAGACGGTTTTTTTATCCTTTTGATATTCGAAATACCTTATTTTGGAGCCTATGATATTGAACTTTGATGAGTCGAAAAGATTTAGCTGAAAAGTAATCGAAACTTGTGAAAAGTTGGCCTTGGAACTCGTATTTTTCATCAAGAAGACACGAGATGCATGGCATCATTTAGCTTTCAAAAGTCATAGACAGTTTTATCCATTATTTTGATCATCAAAATACCTTATTGCGATGTCTGAGAATTTAACTGCAATCCGGAAGATCGGTGTGATTGAAATTTATTTGGAAATCCTCAAGCGATGGTCCCGATCTCGGAGTTCTTTAGAGAATGATTTGAGCTCGATCACAACCAATGCCTCTGAGAATCCATGGACCGTGTTTTTTATTCCTTCGATCATCAAAATATCTCATTTTGATGCCTATAGTATTCAATGTATACGATATTGAACTTTAACAGGCGAATCAATGAGACTGGGATTTCTTTAGAAATTGCAAACCGATGGCCTCGAAACTCATATACTTTTTCAAAGAAGAGTGAACTCCATCGCATCATTTAGCTCTCGAAATTCACGTTCCTCCATTCTCTTGGTTATTGGTATACTCAATCATGATGTCTATGATATGGAAATTCTATAAGGCAAATCGATGGAATCGAGGGTTATTAAAAAATTATGCAATGTTGGCCTCGATATTCGTATTTCTCATCAATAAAGAATAAAACTTATCGCATCATTTGGCTTTCAAAAGTTCATAGATATCTTGTTCTATCCTCTCGATGATTAGAATACTTCTTCCGGGAGTCTGTGATATCAATTGCCAATCAGGCAAATCGTCCTAACCGAAATTCCTTTAATTGTATTTCTTCTGAAAATGAGTTGGGCTCGATCGCATCAAATGGGCCTCAAAATTCATAGACGATTGTTCTTATCATTTGGACAATTGAAATACCTTATTCCAACGCTTGTAATATGAATCGCCGATGAGAGAATCAATTGGGTTGAGGATTGTATGGAAATTTTGAGAGTATGGCCTTGAAACTCGTATTTCTTCGAGGGTGAGTCGAGCTCGATCAAATCAAATGGTTTTCATAATTCATTAACGATTCTACTTATCATTATTTTCATTGGAATACCTTATATCAATGCTAATGATATCAAACTTCGATGAAATCGATTTCATCTGAAATTCTCCAGAAACTGTGAACCGATGGCTTCGAAACTCGTATTTCTCTGCAGGAGAGAGTGAAGTCGATCGCATTATTTGTCTCTCAAAAATCTTGACAAAGCTCTATAATCCTCTATCGGAATACCTGATTCTGATGCCTATGATATGGAACTGTAATAAGCGAATAGATTGGGTTGAAATTTGTTCAGAAAACGATGGCATCGATTTCGTATTCTGATAGGAATGAGTTGAGTTTGATTGTTCCTTCAAAGTTTCAATTCACGCTCGAAGTTTATAGACTCTGCTTCTCATACTTTCGATCGGTGGAATACCCTTTTCTGATCTATTTGATATGAATCTTGGAAGCACAGATTGATTGGCTTGAGAATTCTTTGAAAAGTCTCAACCAAAGTTCTCGAAACTCGTATTTCTCTTCGAAGAAAAATGCACTCGATTGCATCGTACGGCTCTCGAAATTCTTAAAAACATTTTCTTCATCCTTCCGATCATTGAAATATCTCCTCTTGATACCTGTGATATTAAACGTCAATGGGGCGAATCGATTAAGTCGAATTTATTTGGAAAATTGTAAACCAGTGTCCCCGAAACTCTTAGGCTGGAATTCATAGTCGTTAATCCGAGATTAGAATCAGCGGATTTAGGGCGCTGCGATCGCCATGGCGAGGCATTTTACGCCTCGGCACAGCATTTGCAGCGCTCCTAATCCGCCAACTCTAATCTCGGATTAACGACTAAGAATCCGAGCCTTACATCTTTTGTGAGTGAGTGGATCTCGATCGCATCGAATGCCTGCAATGAGTCACATGCAACAAGACAGTACCAATGTGGTACTCTTGTGGTACTGTTTTGACCCTCTGTGATCAATATCACAGGCCCAGAATGACACTCGGCCAGGTGCTGCGCGAGACACTCTCATTAACTGCTAATTTTAGATAACCGATCGTCTATCACCATTGCTATCATGATTTTTGTGTGTCGCGATGCCCTGCTAGTTCACACCAACAAAGGATGGGGACAAACGAGAGTTCGCCCGCATTGGGTCACATTAAACGGAAGATCCCGTTGAAATCTCATCACAGTTTCGATCAGGTACCGTTTTGGAACTCTCAGAGAACCATCGCAGAACCATAACGGAACCAGGTTCGATGTTGCGTGAGACACTCTCATAATTCGCTCATTTCGGATTACGGACCGTCTACCACATTTGATATTAGATTTTCTTGTAATGACAGGCCTTGCTAGTTGGCACCAATGACGGATGAGGGTGAACGAAAGCTTCACCTCATCAAGTCAAATACAATAGGAACAGTACCGAAGCGGTATCGTTCCGACACTTCGCGAGAACCGCCATGGATCCAGAACGTCACAGTGCTGTGAGCTGCACTGGGCTCACGAGGAAATGAGTTATCTCGGATCTTGGACTACCTCTTACTATTTGTATCAAAATTCTGTTGTGTCAAGATGCCCTGCTCGTGTCACGGACGGAAAATGCGAGCAAATGATGGCTCTCAAATGGTAGATTTAGGTGGAATCCTCACCTAGGACTAGTACGGTACCATTTTGTCATTCCTCTAGAACCATCATGGGCCCAAAACGATACTGTGCTTAACTCTACGTGAGTCGCTCTCGTCGATGACTCATGTTGGATCATTGATCACCTGATCACTCACCATTCGTATCACAATGTAGTTGTGTCGCGAGACTCTGCTCAATGACACCATCGAGAAATGAGGGCTCATGTGACGGGAACCGTACAAATGTCGTACCGTTCTGATACTCTCTGAACCATTACGGGTCCTGAACAATACAATGCTGTGAGCTGCACTGGGTTCAAGTTTAACTCAGATGACTTGGATCTTAAACTTTCTCTTACTATTTGTATCAAGGCTTTGTTATGTTAAGATACCCTGCTCGTGTCATTGACGAGGTATGCGAGCAAATGATGGCTCAACCACATGCAGTCTCAATCCCCACTGAGGACTCGTACGAGACCGTTTTGACACTGTTCTGGGACCACCATGATCCCAAAACGACACTGCTGAATACGTAATGCGCGAGTCGCTCTCGTCAATAACTCGTATTGGATTACTGACCACCTCTCACTATTCTCATCACAATTTCGTCGCGATGCTTTATCCTATGACACCATCGAGGGATGAGGGCAAACGAGAGTGTTTCTCCAATGAGTCACGTGGAACGGGAACATTAACGATGCGATACCGGTTCCGTCACTCGCCATCTCGGTCTGTGTGTGGCATGAGGACCAGGTGCTTATTGATTTTCCCAGGGGTCGAGTGATTTTTTTCTCTTCAAAATCCCAAGGAAGTGATTCTTTCTTGTATGTTTTGATTTTCAGTTCTTTGCGGCAGTGGAGCTATATCTCTAAGAAGTTCATTCGGTTTTTACTTGTGTGTGTGTAAGTTCTTGATGGGTCCAGGTATACTGCCCATGTTTACCATCAGGTATTGTGCAATTTTGCTCATTTTTCCAGCGTAAAATCTGGATATCTTGCTACCAAACCATAACTCATATAATTTGACAATCTGGTCCTGTGCCGATCATCGTTGAGGGTCAATGTGGTCCTATACCGGTCATCGGCGAGTATCAATCAGGTCCCGTTCCAGTCCTCGGCGAGTGTTGGTGCAGAATCAGAATCACACCTGTCCGAGTACCGGTACAGGACCAGATCGACACTAGCCGAGGACCAGTATGGGACCAAATCGACACTCGCCGAGGACCGCTAGAGAACCAGATCGACACTCGCTGAGGACCGGTACGGGACTAGATCGACACTCACCGAGGACCGATACGGGACCAGATCGACACTCGCCGAGCGCCGGTACGGGACCAGATCGACACTCGCCGAGGACCGGTAAAGAACCACATCTACACTCGCGGAAAACGGGTACGGGATCAGATCGCCACTCGCCGAGGACCGGTACGGGACCAGATCGACACTCGCCAAGGGCCGGTACCGGACCAGACCGACTCTCGCCGAGGACCGGCAAAGAACCACATCGACACTCGCGGAGGACGGGTACGGGATCAGATCGCCACTTGCCGGGGACCGGTATGGGACTCCATCGACACTCGCCGAGGACCGGTACGGGACCAGATCGACACTCGCCGAGCGCCGGTACGGGACCAGATCGACACGCGCCGAGGACCGGTAAAGAACCACATCGACACTCGCGGAAAACGGGTACGGGATCAGATCGCCACTCGCCGAAGACCGGTACGGAACCAGATCGACACTCGCCAACGGCCGGTACCGGACCAGACCGACTCTCGCCGAGGGCCGGTACGGGACCAGATCGACTCTCGCCGAGGACGGGTACGGGACCAGATCGACACTCGCCTAGGACCGGTAAAGAACCACATCAACACTCGCGGAAAACGGGTACGGGATCAGATCGCCACTCGCCGAGGACCGGTACGGGACCAGATCGACACTCGCCGAGGACCGGTAAAGAACCACATCGACACTCGCGGAAAACGGGTACGGGATCAGATCGCCACTCGCCGAAAGCCGGTACGGTACCAGATCGACACTCGCCGAGGTCCAGTAAAGAACCACATCGACACTCGCGGAGGATGGGTACGGGATCAGATCGCCACTCGCCGGGGACCGAGCGTAATGCACGTTGGATTCTCGATAACTGCAGTTCGTTCTTATTCATTTGCGGTAACGTTTGGAATGTCTCTCCCTGATATGGAGCAATAGTATACTTTCTGCAAGATCAGTTACACAGTGAAACTTTGATCGTCTTTGATCGTCTTCGATGGATTTGAAAGCCTTTAATCTGATAGGCTTAGTGGAATGATGAGTATTTTATTGCATGATCATGGTCTGAGGATTCGTAAACGCTCTCTTAAATAGTTCCAACGATTGTAGTTCCTTCTCCCGATACGTGAGTGATGATAGGCGGATCAAACAAATGATTCAATCGAAAGAGCTTCAGAAACTTGTACACAGAAGGCCTCGAAGTTCGAATTTTCTTCGAGAGAAAATGCACTCACTGAGAAAAAATTCTTGGTCACATG
Organism: Eretmocerus hayati; assembly: GCA_029851415.1. Taxonomy (NCBI): domain Eukaryota; kingdom Metazoa; phylum Arthropoda; class Insecta; order Hymenoptera; family Aphelinidae; genus Eretmocerus; species Eretmocerus hayati. The sequence goes on along the minus strand of CM056742.1, from coordinate 134,066,790 downwards.
GCTATGTGATTCGCCATGCGACCAAAAAGTGGTATAGCCAGAAGAGCAATATAAATGTTGTCACTATGACAAGCCATCGAAATGATTTGGCATTTGGTATTCCTGCCAGAATGAATAAGAATAGCCCATACATTTAAAAGACTTTGATACTCGATAGAATCACAGTCACATTACGATTATTTTACCAGAAAAGCCATCTAATTTTTGCACGTAATCGTAGCGGCGAAGGATTATCATAATCCAAAGATTCTTTGAGGTTATTCAACGGCAATAACAAATTATGATGCTGTGTTAACAGTCCAGTATTGGCCTGACAGCAATACCACGTTACAACGCAGCCATACGGTTCGAACTGCAATATTCTGTTCTCAGTGCTCAATCGCATCGAATGGCTATCAAGATTCATAGACGACTTTTATTATCCTTTTGATTATTGGAATGCTTCATTCTGATGCCTATGACATGACATTGAACTTGGATAGAAGAATCGAATAGATTGAAAATCCTTCAAAAATTTTATACTGATGGCTTCGAAACTCGTACTCCTTTGGAGAATGAGTTGAGCTCGATCGCATCGAATGGCTCTCAGAATTCATAGACAGTTCTCTTCATCCTTTTGGACTTCGAAAGACCCTATTCTGGAGCCTATAATATCAAACTTCAATTGGCAGATCGATTGTGAAGAAATCTCTTCAAAAATCATGTACAGATAGCCTTGAAACTCGTATTCCTCTTCAAAGAAGAGTGAACTTCATCGCGAGATTTGGCTTTCGAAATTCTCAGAAGAGCTTCTGAATCCTTTTGACCATCGAATAACCTGATTCTGATGCCTATAATGTGAAAACTCCAATAGGCAAATCGATGAGATTGAAAATACTTCAAAAATTTTAAATCGATGGATTCAAAACTAGTATCTTTCTTGGAAAAAATGTACTCGATCCCATTATTTGGCTCACAGGATTGATAGACCCCGGTTTCGAGCGTCTCGGAACAATTTTCTCAAAGTCATACCAGCGATCGATCCACTTGTTCCCGAACATTTTAGGAAGGTATTCTGTAGATCAGAATGATTCTTGGAATCGCTTAAAATTGCAGACATCCAGAACGAGCGAACGAAAGCAAGTTTTGATATCAGATCCCGAGCGTCTCGAGTACATCTCGTGTCTTTTTGATGAAAAATACGAGTTCCAAGGCCAACTTTCCACGAGTTTCGATTACTTTTCAGTTCAATCTATTCGACTCATCAAAGTTTAATATCATAGGCTCCAAAATAAGGTATTTCGAATATCAAAAGGATAAAAAAACCGTCTATGAATTTTGAGTCTTTTGACGCTATTAGCCCATCATCAAGAGAAATACAAATTTCGAGGCCATCGGACTAAAATTATCAAAAGATTTCCAATCCAGTCTATTTTCCCATTGGAGTTCGAAATCATGGGCGTCAGAACGAGGTATTCCGATTATAAAAAGGATTAAAAAACCTTCTAAGAATTTTGAGAGCCTTTTTGATGCGTTCGGGCTCAACTCATTCTTGAAAGAGATGGGAGTTTCGTGGACATCAGCTTACAATTTTTGATGTAATTGTAATTGGACTGATGTGCCTTATTGGCGTTTGATATCATGTTATGCAGGAAAAGAAGGTATTCCGAAGATTAATTCAATCAGAATACAGGTCTCAGACACGTGTACCTCGCTGAGAGGTTAAGGCGAACTCCACGTGGCTGTAGCGACACAAATTCTCATGATATTCACTCACATCTCATAGACGGCAGGCAATTACAATGATTGATCATGGATGTGATTGCTGTTTCTCGTCAACGGTCGCTCATAAATGAACGCTTATAGCAAGCATGCGGTGCCAGCAGCAGACTAGCAGCAGACGCACGCCGATGCCAAAATAACAACAATAGCGTTACAGGCGTTACAAAAAGCGTTACAAGTTGCACATAAAATTCTCTTTCTGATGATTTTAGGGGAAATAATGCAACGAATGGGACCCGGAAAGAAGCATTTCCGACTCAAAACGCCACGATCTTTCCAATGCACATGTTAAAATTCCGCTCCGATCGATATTCGCTGAAATAGAAATGACATGCTCACGAAAATTCATTCATATATCAGAAACTAAAAGAGATATCGCAATTCTGACTTCGCCAATCGATTTCTGAGGAATTTTTACGTTAGATATATGCTTGCCGCACAAGTTTCAAATAACTTTCAACCATTCCGTAATGCAAACAAAAATCCGCCAACTTATCTTTGTCACTTAGTATATGTTGGTAACAATGTCAGTACCACACGCAACAGATATTAGACCGTGAAAAGTAGTTCTAGGGACGTTACGCTATTCCAACCATAATTTTCACTCTTCTAAACACACAAATTCATTTTGATTCTATAACTCCTATCTTGAACAGTCCATTTTACAAAGCTTCGTGCATTCGTGCAAAGCTTTTTTGACTACCTCTTCTGCAACTTTTTCATAAAATGTCATGATCCTTAAGACCTAATGGGTCGTAACAGAGCCCTTACTTCCCGCCGCTTTTGTTGAAACCGGGAAGAGACGCCGATTGCATCGGTGGGATAAGTTTCAGAGGGGCCCTAGCTTGTTTGAATAATTCTTCATTACTAGTACAGTAGAACCCCGCAATACCGGACACCTCGGTGCACCATGAAAGTGTCCGCTATTCCGAGGTGTCCGCTATTCCGAAGGTCGCCAAATTGTGAGTCTTACGGAATTTTTGCTACGTCCATTGCATGTAAAAATGTCGATCTGAATCGAAATTATCCATTTTGAGTCTGAATTGTCATTTAATATAATAGTGCTGGTCAATCATTCATTGTTAAAGTTTAGATTCTTTCATCAAAGAAGGAAATTGAAAATCGAGTGCACAATGTCTAATAATACAATAGCTAATTATTATTAGCTGTAATAACTATATAATAGCTAAATTATTGATAATATCAATTCTATTCCGATAAAAAGCAAACCCTCGTCATTGGGAAATGGGAGGGATGGTGCGGCCCCCTCCGTCGCCGCAACCTGTGAGATCCTTCCCAGGCTAAGTGGGTTCATCTCCTGTGGACTCGATAAGTGCGGCAAAAAAATGCGCATAGCGGGTGCACAGATGACTCGTGACCTCTCCATAGGGAATTGGGAAGGGAATATCGAGGGAGGAGGATGTTGGTGCTTTACCGGCTGGCAGTTTGCACTATCATACCCCTCGTCATTTCTTTCATTTTCTCCCTTAAAACTGCGTTCTGGAACTCAGACTTTTGACGAAGATATACTTGAAATATTTTGAGCAATAAACTTCTGCAGTGTAAGCCAGCATTTTTCAGCGTTTCTCATTAAGAACACTTCTCGAGTCAGACTCGAAATTCAAGTATCCGGCATATCGAGGTGAATTAACATGGGATCGATCAAATCGAGAAAGGAAAATGTGTCCGGTATGCGAGGTGTCCGCTATTGGCCTGTCCGATATTCCGAGGGTTCAGTCCTATAGAAATCAAATGGGAGCTAAACAAATCATCGCAGAATGTCCGGTGTTGACCGAGGTTTTATATACTGTAGTTCGGGAACCGAGCAGGGTTCCGTAGCAACTTCGAGGTCGCCGAGTGAAAGTTGATGATTCTGATGTATTTTGATCCGCTGAATCCGATTTTCGAGGGTGCCAAAGTCGTCCGAGCGAGTGGTAGATTGTTAATATTGAATTTTAATAAACAAATGAAAAAGTTGATGAATCGACGGGAAAAAATCATTTTAATATTTTTTGGGCGATTCTGCGTCGAAAAAGTCTCTAGATATTTTTCATAAAAATGCGTAGTTTTCCCACAAAAATTTCCCAAAGTTTGAAAAAAGTCGGCTTTTGCAATATACAAATTGTTGCTGTTCGGTTGCAAATTAAAATTTCTCAATGCACCCAAGCTTAAATTACTCTTTGAAGCCTCCCTAATACCAAAGCAAAGCCGTACCCCCTATATGGACCAGTGTTGAGTAAATGACGGAAAAAATGTATAGGAAACATGGGGTCGTTCTTTGCTGACGTTGCACAAAAAGTAAGCAATTTTCCGCCAAATTCATCATCCCCACTCATTGAGGAGGCTTCAAATATTAATACAAGTCTGGGTGCGTTGAAAAATTTTGATTTGCAACCGATCAGCAACAATCTGAACCTTGCTATGCAAGAATCGACTTTTTTCAAACTATGGGAATTTTTTGCGGGAAAACTACGCATTTTTATGGAAAATGTCAGTAGACCTTTTCGACGCTGAATCGTCCAAAAAAAAGTCACACGCTCGGACGACTTGGCACCCTCGAAAATCGGATTCAGCGGGCCTAAACACATCGAAATCACCAACTTTTACCCGGCGACCTCGGAAATGCTACGGAACCCCGCTCGGCTCCCGGACTATAGGGACTGAAAGGCGCTTTTCGTTCCCGCTTCGCGAAACGCAAGTGACGCAAGTTTTCGTTGCCTTGTAGGAGAGAGTAAAATCCGCAACTTGAGAGCAAAAAGGATACGACCGCCTCCCGGGTTCTTATCACTCTCGGCTGCACCTCGAGCGCTAATATCGACCCGGGAGTACTCGTCCTCTGTTACTCTTTTTGCGTTGGGTTCTATTTGGTGACCAAAGTTACTCCGGTTACTATACATCATTAAATATACGAAAGATATTGAGCTCTCTAAAAATTTTGGAAAAAACGTGGATCATATGTTTTGTAGGAAGTTGGAAGGGCTCCACGAATCTCTCCAATCATGGACAGTGGTGAGTTTGGGACTGAAGCAAGGAGACAACTGCCCACAGCACTGGAATACTGCCATTGAGATCAGCAATGTCACTTTTATGCGCTCTACAGTACCCGGCAGGTTGTGGGGGGGGGGGGGGGGGTTAATTAATCATTCTTCGCTTATTCATAAAGTAAGCCATTGGTCCCGCAGCAATTAACACATTTTTTTGTGCAATGTCGAATTGCAACTCGGAGTTGATGTAAAAATGAAGTGAATTGACGAATCCAGTCTGACAAAAATCAGTTAGTAATGTAGATGAACATTGGCTCATTGCCTTATACCAAACCTTGAATACTTATAATCCTTTTTAGAAAATGTTGGAGCAATCGATAAAAAAGTACGTGCAAACCTCGCCTCCAATAGATTTCACAAGATCCGACAGGGTGAGGCCAAATGAGATTGGACGTACTATCCTCGCCGCGCTAAGGATGAGAGGGCCAAGCACAAGGATCGACTTGCGAGCTGCGGAAGAGGAGGTGCAGCTAGGCGGGGGTGGAGCGCGAGCGAATGCGATTATTTAGCCGTTAATCAGCGTGTTTAGCGGGCGATTTCGTGCGCGCGGGGCTGTTACCGGCTAATTTGATTCGGCGTCCCGGAGCGCTCGATTAGAGCTGACGCGCGCCGCCGACGTTGCACCGTCTACGGGGAATTCGCTTCCGCTCGAGATGTACAACCAAGGAGCCTCGAGACTTTCTCAAGAGCCTTGGTATTTTGCTCCTTTTGTCTTGAGATTCTCTCAGTCTCGTTCACCTTTTCAGCCCTTCTGCCATTTTATCAATCTAGGTATATAGAGTTGCTTTCGTCTGCGCCTACTATACATCCCCTCTTTCGTCGTTGTTCGTTGGGCTTACGTTTCGCAAGTTCGAATGGAACTTGACGATAAACTTGGCCGCCGATGATTGTGGAACGCTAGTATAAGAGCTTCGCGAACGATTTTCTTACTCGAGATAAAATTTGTCACGCTTTGGTTAATTATGAAAGTAATATTCCATCAGCCATTAGTGAGTTTCTGACCTATCAATGTTGATGAGAGTTCACTGAGAAAAAAATATTGCCGTCAGCCCAATACGACTGTATTGTTACGTGGTATTGCTGTCAGACCAATACTGGATTGTCACCACAGCAAAATGATTTTGTTATTGCGTGCGAATAACCTAAAAATCTTCCGATTATATTTGTCCCTTTATCGGTACCATTCTGTGCGAAAAATTGGTGGCAAAATAGCCGTAATGTGACTGTGAGTCCATCAAGTATCGGGTCATTTCAAATATATTGGTGGTATTCATTTACTCTAGCAGTAATACCAGACTGCCAAACCGATCTGATGGATTCGGGTGATGACAAAATCGGTATTACTCTCCTGACTATACCACTTTTTGATCGTACGGCAAAACGCAAGGCCGTACGACCAAAATTTTTTTCTCAGTGTTGTACAATCTGTGTTAAAATAGTGCGATCATCATGAACAATGATATTCTTGGGATTAAAATTTTGCACTGATCAGGTGATGAGTCGTTGTGTGTGTGTGTGTTTTTGCCTTCTCTAAAGAGAAAGCTTTATTTTCACCCCAACGAAAATTTGATCAAATTTTTCATTAAAACCAACATACTCTTCAACAAAATTCCGTTCATCTGAAAAAGCCTTAGACCATTCTCTTCCTCTCGCCAAAATCTATCAATTGTAGGTAACACTTTTCTTCTTGATGGCCTTCTAAATCTCCCAGAGACTCATCTTTGCACCCCTTTGTCCGTGTTCGTATGTGTGTGTGTTTCTTGTTTTATACCGGACACGTTTTCTCTTTTACTGTTCACCTTATCAAATTTTGGCTTTCTACAAGTTGTACAGAAGCCGATTTCTGAGAGCCCAGTGATTTGGCAACTTACGGCTCCCAGTCAAATTTAATCCTTGGGCTTTTTCAAGCAAAAGTGTTCAAATTTCGACTTTTAATACATAAATATCTTTTTCTAACACGGTCTCACCACGAATTGATCCACCTAAACTATGATTTTTTCTGCGTGATCTATCGATTGGTTGATACCGAAATTTCATTCAATCTTTACGGATCTCAAATTTTCGAAAAAATCAAAATTTTCACCAAAAATGTCATTTTGACCCTTTTTAAACCCACTGCATCCAAATTTCGTCTCAACCAAACAATAGATGTTATCCAAAAAACCTCAGACTAGATGGCCTAAATCCCTCTAATAAGCTTTCTCCAAAGAATAACTCAAAAGATAATCGAAAGTTTTCTTAATATTCATTTTTTCCTCCTACCTTTCTTTATGACTCATTTATCTCAATTTTAATAACCTAAACTATTATTTTTTCTGCATGATCTGTTGATTGGTTAATACCGAAATTCCATTTAATCCCTTTAAACCTCGATATTTTGGAAAAAATTGAAATTTTCACCAAAATCCTCATTTTAATAGCCCTCAAACCAATTTTATCGGAATTCTGTCTCAACCAAACGATACATATCGACGAGAAAAATATAGTTTAGATTCCCCAATTTCCACTAACAAGCTTCCTCAAAAAAATAACTCAAAAAATAATAAAAGCTTTTTTTCCAATATTCAATTTTCTCCTTTATCTTCCTTTACAAGTGATTTACCAAACATCCGTCGACCTAAATGCACATTTTTGGAACATTATTCACGACTTGGTTAATACGGAATTTCAGTTTAACTTGTAAATCACGATTAAAATGAAGTTTTTTCCCACAAAAACTGAAATTTTCACTAAGATCGTGATTTTATTCATCCTCAAACCAATTTTATCAAAATTCCTTCTCAATCAAACGATACATATTGTTGAGAAAAATATAGTATAGATTCCCTAATTTTCGCTAACAATCTTCCTTGGAAAAATAACTCAAAAAGTAATGAAACATTTTTTCCGTTTGTCCATTTTTCTCCCTTATCTTCCTTTACAAGTAATTTACCAAACTTTGATTCACCTAAATGTTCTACTTACAAGATACTTTTCAAACATTTCTCATTAATTGGTTCATACCGAATTTCAGCTCAAATATTGAATCTTTATTAAATTGAAGTTTCTTTCCACAAAAACCGAATTTTTCACCAAAATCGTCATTTTTATTATCCTCAAGCCAATTTCACCGAAATTTCGTAATGCATAAATATTTACCCAAACAGGTCTCATATTTCCTTCTACAACTAATCTATACACCTGTTCATGAACTAGAGAGATACACTTCCATCATCTTGAATGAATTGGTTGATACCGAAATTTCCTAAATTGTTTGGAATGTGATTTAAATTCAATTTTCATTACTCTAACCTAAGAATGCCACGTTTAAATAGAATTTTTGGGTTCTCGTAATGAAAAAATATATCCGCACTTCGCTTGCAAGCCCATTTTGGGCACTGGAGGACATGTCTGTCTCGCTTCGCTCGACAGACAAACTGTCCTCGTACCCAAAATGGGCTACCGCGCTCAGTACGGAAATATACTATTATCCTCGAAAAATCATCAATTTTACAAAAAATTCCATTTTGATCATTTTTACACCAACTTTATTAAAATTCCGCATCAACCAAACGATATATCTTGCCCAAAAGAACCCTGCTCTAGATTATCTGGATTTTCCTAAGAAGCAATCTCGTAAAAGTAAGTCGACAAAATCCCATCTAAATCTCCTTTTGTTCTCATATCTTCTCCCACAACTAAACTATGCACCTTTCAATTAATTAGAGATATACTTCCCCATCACTCTACATCAATAGGTTGGAAACGAATTTCATCCACTCAAAGTCGAAGTCGCTTCAAAAATATGTATCGAAGAGTGAATGAATAATTGTCACTCGGAAAATTACATTCTTGCTAAATTATCGCAGATCTCGCTAAGAGAAAGCTTTCTACTGGCAGCTAATCTCTTTTAGCAGCGTATTTCTTACAGGTACAAGATCAACTTGAAGTCTAGCGTGGCAGAAAAATTTCTTGATATAAGATAAGTGAACCCAACTTGCCTCTGTACCCAACTTGCCCCCATATGCCGATCTCGGGCATGGGCACTCCTTGGCCTCCCGGCAATTTTTTTTTACGTTTGTTATGTTGAAATATGAGAAAACAAGTAGTTTGCGTCGACCCCGAATCATTCCTGCGTTCTCCAGAAAATCTAAAGTGATTTTTCTACTTTTCGTGATTGCTTAGCTAAGAAAGCAACGAGGGAATCGCTTTAAGTAAAATCGGTGTCAAATCCTTTGAGTTCAACCAATCTTAACGGACCTTAGCGCATTCGATTTCTTGTTTCGAGACCTTCAAAATCCATTTTCCAAAATTGCAAAATTTGAATATGGAGCTGTTTTATGTGCAAAACACGGAGACGATTTGTGAACAAAGATGCCAACATCGGAGTGTACCTAACTTGCCCCCATATGTTTATCTCGAAAAGGCGCGCAGAACGACTTTTTTTACTACTCAGAACGTGTTTATCATGTCAGAATAGGTCAGAAATAGTGTTTCGAACCACCGAAAAGCTTCAAATGTGCGTGCACGGCGATGAAAACACTTGATCGCCGATTTCCATAATTTATTTCGGAAGAATTGAGACAGTTCGGCTCCAATCGATCAAAATTGGACGTAGTTGAGTGCATTTTAAAGGCCTTTCAACAAGCTTCAAAATGAGTTGAAGCACGTTGAAAATCGTTGAAGTAAACCAAAGTTATTAAGAAAAAGGCTTAATGGGGGCAAGTTGGGTACACACTTTTGTGAACTCTCAAAAATCACCTTTTGGGAGAATTAAAACAGTTTGACTCCAGTTGGTTCAAATTGAGTGTACCTCAACTTATTTTGAAGGTCTTAAGACAAGCTTCAAAATGAGCTAAGATACGTTGGAAAATATGGAGATGGGCCAAAGTTATTACGAAAATGGCTTAATGGGGGCAAGTTGGGTACACTTACCTTAGTTTCATTTTTCGAATTGGGGGTGGAAATTACGCGATTTTACTCATTTTGAAGGATGGGTTCTGGAAGTACAGTTTATTTCTCAACATGAGGATTGTAATTCCACAGTATGGAAAAAATATTTAATTTTTCTTCAGTCAGTCTCTCAAGAAAAATAAAAAGTTGATATCCAGCATCTATGAATGATGGAAACATCGTCAGAAGTCGCAGTTCCTTCTATAATGCTCCTTTTCTATGAGACAAATTCCTCAGTACACATCAGAAACGAGCAAGCGCAGAGTTGAATGGTGAGATCTCTTGCAACGAACGTATTGAAATTCGTGCCAAAAACGCAGATTTGTTATGAGGTTTTGGTCAAGATAGTGTCAAGAGTCACGAGTCCACACCAAGGAAATATTCGAGATGAATGGTATTTTAATTTGCCTCACTTGTGAGAGGCCTACGGACGGTTTTATCATCTGATAAAAAAAAAAAAAAAAAAAAAATACTAGCAAGATTGTGAGAAAACTCATTGTTCGTATGTATACGTTTAGTACTATACCAGAGCCCATGTAATTCTGTGTCGAGTGGGAGTTGACTCGAATTGGATTTTCTTAGGGGTCATGCATCGGTATATTTCGATTGGGCTAAATTGTCCAATGATTCCTTTGGAGAATGTAAGAACGGACATATCACATCGGTTTTTGAAATCATGAGGTTGTCTCAGGTAATACCTTGGGATACTAAACCTCAATCAAGAATGAACTGAACCCCACAGCCCATGTCAACCCAAGCCCATGTCACTTCAAAGTTCCAGTCATCTAGGCCAATCGTATACCATCTGCATTAGAAATTGAACAGATTCTGATGTAGCAAGTTCGAGCAAACCCTGCCTAAAATTCAAACTGCGTGGGCATTTCGCTCGTACAACCGGGTTGTAAACGCGTGTTTCAACTCCTCCTACCTATCGAATTGAAATTGCAGCTCGGCCGTCCGGAATCGTACCCACAGGCCAGAGAATGTATCAGGAAAGGACAGTTACTAACAGCTTCGAATAAGACGCGCGTCGATGCACTCCGGAAGTCACTGAATCCAACTTTTGCTTGCTTTCTCGACTGTATATCTGCTTTGCAACGCATAGTAGACCTTTCCCGATTAGAGATTCAGAGGTTGTGCTTTGCCCGCAGCCCGCGAGAGAAATGTACCAAAGCGGATTCTCAAGCTTCGCGCGACAATCTGTTCGTAAAGGTATATAATACTGTTGGATCGCTTGCTCTTTGAGCAGCTTCTCGCGTACTTGCACCCCTGCAATCCTTTCCCCCGTAACATTGGAGCTTGCTCTGTATTATAAGTGTAGCCGGAGCCTCGAGGCGTTTCGTTTTCCGTACGTGCACTGAGAAAGGAGCTTGCGCGGCTCAGTTTTGTTAGCCGTGAAATTTCGAGGCATTTCTTTGTTGTTTGAAAAATAGTCGAGAAGCCGCTTGCATGGCGAAGGCAAAGCTTCTACCTCGAGGGGGTTGATTGGAAAATTTCAACAATTACTCAACATTCTTGCTCAAATCGAGAAACAAAGCATTCTTAAGGTGGCATGGGCGAAAATGGTGACTTTGACAGATGAGTAATTTCACACGAAACTGACCCACGAAAAATCTTCATGCCTCAGATTGTTTTCTAGGCTATTCTATTCGGTTCTATGGTACAAAACATGAACTTCTCACCACCCATAGGACCCCATGAAAATTTTCCAGATATCTGAGGCACATTTCAATTTATCTTATACAATCACCTCCAACAACAAAATTTGGGTCTTTTTTTCAATAAAATTCGTATTTCTCGGATCTTATGAGAGATACGGGGATGCGGTTTGCGGCTTTCGAAAGGTATTGAATAGTATTATACGCAACGATGGCGAAAGACTTTCGCCAGAGTTCATTATTTTTCATAATAATGAGCGGAAAGTTAGGAACACGCCATTAACAAGCCCAAGATACAGAAAATTGTCAATCAAGCAATGATGGTACAACTACACAAGGTCTCGACCAGTCAATATTGAAACAAGAAGAGGAGTATTTTAGACGTTGCGAGTAGCCGGTGTACAGGGTGAGGCAGGGTTGAGGAAAGTTTCAAGCATATTATGGATACAAGTTTGTCCAAACTTAAGTCAGCAGGGGCTGGCATTATCTAAAGGTGATTTTAATTTCACCCGCACCGGGAGTTACGTATCCAAGTATGTGATAATGATGACGGTCGAATGAGTGCTGGGATCCTTGATTTGGCGTGGCTCATTCGGACCAGAAAAATACAGTGCATACCGAGGCCGCGCTCGAATAAGGTGTTGTTCTCAAGGGTTACTGGTAATTGGTTGAGGGCGCGCAGGGGGAGGAGCGGGGTCCAGGGGTGCAACCCCTGGTGGGGGGGGGGGGTCGGAGCCCCCCACTAGAACAAAAAATTCTGATGTGAGTGCATTATTACATCTGATGAAAACTTCAACCGAATTTTGAGAAGAATTTTGTTTCGACATAAATTTCTCCAACAAGACGATCGATGTATCAGCAATCTTGATTATCTCTAATATCTTGATCAATTGCTCAGAGGCGAGCTACAAGCTCATACGCTCATTTCAATATTTTTCAACGTATCTCAGCTCATTTTGTAGAGTTTGAAACAAGCTCCAGAATGAGTGGATATAGGTACACTATGATATTGAAATGAGCCAGAGGAGTGAAATAAACCACGGTTCTTGAGAAAATGGCTCAATGTGGGCAAGTTGCGTACACTCACCTTATTATCTTTTAACTGTATTCCACCGACGCAGAAGAGATGCATTCACGAGGGACTACCTTTGAAAAAGGACTTTCTGGTGGTTACAAGATACAATATTGAACAGGTTTATTCAACCGCAGAGTGAGGTTATCAACAATCGTCTACCTCAAACTGTATAATTCTGTGGTGAGATTCGGAAAAAATGAATCGGCATCGGTAGGAAAGTCGCCCTCTGCGTCACCATACGGAGGTACGGCGCCTGGCTCATTGATACGATAGAACCTTCATTTTTCCCATCGGTGTCCATTTTCAGTATGATCAACTTTGAATTTGCCGAAGCTGCACGAATCCACATGAATTTAGAAGCTCGTGCGTAAAGCAAAGTACAGCGTGCGTGAAGCAAAATCTAGCGTGCGTAAAGCACCACAACCGTGCGTAAAGCAATTGCTTCACACACGCTATGCGTAGAGCACTGCTTTACACACTTTTTTGGTGCTTTACGCACTAAGTTTACGCTCAAGTATTATGAAAAGAATCTATCGAGATTGGTCTTGTAAAATTGATTTTGAGGTTATTGGTAGCTTTAGGGGTAAGAGAATGAAAAATACAAAATTTTTAATTTCTCTAAAAGCCATTTTTTTTATCATCTTGAACATTCGATATTTGATCAAGAATGTTGTGTTCTTTCAGAAAAAGTAGCTCTGAACATTTTTCTTGCGTCCTAAGGCTTATTTTTGCTACTTCCTGCAAATCTATTTCCTAGGCGATTGAAAATTGTCTGTTTTCGGCGCATGCGCAGAAATTTCGATCCCTGAAACCAATTTCATTGAAAAGCCAAGAAAATTTCTATCATAATGACTTTGGCGGAGTCAATTCCATCAACTGGGACCGGGGCTGCAACGTATAGAAGATGAACCTTCTTGGGTGCGGAGGCTTGTGTGAGGTACAGGTGTCCGTCATCCTGCGCGGATTTTCTCACTCCCTCTGGTATGTACCTCCGACCCCGACACAGAGTGGTCTTCTGGCCGTTATAGCTCTGGTCCGAATGCAATCCCATGTAAAACATACGATTCCATGAACATATATGATCATGGAATCCGAGGATTCCATGGTCATGTATGATCATCCGTGAAACCGCTTTAAACATTTTATTTTCATTCCAGAAAGTTGTGATCTATTGATTCAAACCTATTCTAACATGAATACGTCAAGATACTAATCTATACTACTGAAAAAAATCTTTCCAGGAGTCGGTCTCAAGTTCCCAAAAACTGACATTTTCGACGAAAAATGATATTTAATGTGGATTTCCTCTCGTCAGTACTTTAAATGTTCAAACCCTGAGAATGACTCCGGTAAAAATTTTCTGAGTAATATTCGATCATCACCGTGAAGTATTGATGTTATAAATTAGTATATTACACCTTTCCGCGATGAAAATGACAAATTTAGAAACCGATTTTATTTATGGTCATATATGATCATGGAATCTTATGTTCTACATGGGATGGTATTGGTTGCAGGAATCTAAATCCCTGCGCAGAGCACAGGCGATTAATAGATTTGCAGAAAGTAGCGAAAACAGGCCTCAGGACGCAAAAAACATGCTCGGGACTACTTTCTTTTGAAAGAACGTAACATTCTACATCAACTATCAAATTTTCAAGGAACAAAAAAAATGGCTTTTTGAAAAATAAATATATTTTTATTTTTCATCCTCTTGCCAACTGAAGCCGCCCGCAACCTCAAAATCAATTCCACAAGATTGATTTCGATAGGTTTTACGAAAGTTTTACATTCCAAATGAGGTTTAGATGGATATAATAAGGTAGAGTATTGAATGCAGGTGGTGTTCTTGATTCACTTAGAGTATTCAGATGCAAAAGTCTAGAACTAGAAGTGGAGTACATCTAACAACAGTCCCCCTTATCAGCAACGCCACTGATATCAGAAGTCGGAAGAAAAATCAAGTACACTACCTGCATTCCATGCTCTACCTTATAGTATCCGTCTAAAAGCTCGTTCGGAATGTGAACTCTCCTGAAAACCGTGAAATTGTTTCAATTTTTTTTTTTTCATTTGTAGAGTTCATAACCACGGTCAATGTTTGGAATCCACCCTATTCGAGGTATTGATTTTTTGTGGAAAATTTCAGGGGTCTAATACATAATATGGTAATGGATGAACACTGGTCAAGTGCTTGAGAGTGCTGAAGGCTAGTCCGGAGTCCCCGCAAAACCGCAACCAGACACGCACCGGCGTACTTTTAGGTTGCAGCTGCATCCAATCATTCTGAGAGCGGTATTATTGTTTATACGCTTTTATTGGTACTGAATGTGTTATCCAGATACTAGGCCACCTGTGAAATCTTATAACACGATACCATGCAAAGTTTCATGGCAATTCGTTCATTAGGAATCGAGAAAAGCTTGAAGGCAATTTTTTGGTGGGACAGAGTGCGTCCGCGACTATTCCGATTTATTCCTCGATAACAAAACAGTTTTGGCCAAAATCAGATACTAGGCCACCTGTCGATTGGAATTTCCTGTCGAATGAGCCCTTCCACGCCCGAAAATTCTGAATCTAACTCGCAAAAACCTTGAACTAGTGTGAGCATCGGGCAGTATAACTTGCTCAGCGAGCCAAAGAACTACGATTTCCTGGAGATATAAAATGAATCTCCGGGTGTGGAACAACTCATTCGATGGGAAATATCATGGTGTTTCAGTTGCCATATCTCGTTTGGGTTGGAAATGTGAGGTTGAAATACTATGAGGCAAAAAAGTGGTTCATAATCTCCCATCGCACATGTAGTACGACCAAAGCGCCATCTATCGGGCGAAATATCCGGGTTCTCTACGGACTAGCCTTAATGTTGATTCTGACACTCTGTGCCTTCTTGAACGTTTAACAGTTATACATACAAATGCTTGTAGATATTTCTCTAGATGCCACGATGGTCATACATTATTACCGTAAAGCTTTGAACCAACCCACAGGCACAAGGATGTACATTGTCATCCGGGGGCCAAAAAGCGATACTTTGGCTGAGAGATTTAGAAAATAGTAATTGACTCTCTTGCAGCTTCCGGTTGGAGCTTGTGATTCATTGTAAGGATCATTCGGTCCTCAAGAAACATTTTAGAGTACCACATAATATTATTTGGTAGCTATCCAAGTTATTAGCTCCCCAATCACTGGAACTTCGCCGTCTATGATCATGAATGATCACATCCCCCGAATGTCTTCACCCCCGACGAAGAAAAACACGTCCCCGCTCAAAAATGCATTGGGAGAACAATGGGAGGTGTTTTTTTCTTCGGCGGTGACGATATATAAACACTTATTAATATTGTTTCAGGCTTCATAGATTTTTCCTGAGGCTATCCGAATTAACTAAAGAATACTTATATTTTTTCTGCCCTAAGCAGAATGTAAGAAAATTGTCATGGATTTTGAGCTCCCGCAGACCCTGACCTCTGAATGTCAGTGGCTTAGCCGAGAAACGTAGAGCACCAATGTTAAAGTGGAAAATGAAGGTATTCTCGTCAGTTTGATCCGTTGAGCCTACTGCCCCATACGATTTTGAAGATGCTTCTACCTTGGTGTATTTATGACTACTTTCCCCTTGTTTCCGACTCATTAGAGCCTCTTTGCTCTTCTCATTTTGAAGAAGGAGCAAGCACCTTATCTCTTCAATTTGAGCATAAAATCGGTCAGCTGGCTGATACATTTTGTTCTTCCCATTGAAGATATGTGCCCCTGTAAATTCAAACAACATTCACGTGATGAGAAATTACAACCCTATAGAGAAATAAACGAGCCAATCTTCATTCTCAGTGTCATTTCGATTAACTTTATAACTACTTGCAGTCTACAGGTATACCTGTGAAGGGAAGAAATGGAGCCTTGACAGGGGGGCAGCAAAGGTGTTGGTTACCTTAGGCAAAGAACAATATTTGCATTTCCTCGAGCCATTCGTCACGTCTCAGCTCTCTCGCGCAATCCGAGTCGCAAAGCAGCTCGGCACGACAATATACCCTAGAGAGTGCTTGCAGAGCTTGCAAAGCATCGAGCCAAGTTGTTTCTCCAGCCACACTACCGATAGCACCTTCCCATGTCTAACATTGTTGCAGAAACCCTCTTCAAGCTTACCTGCTATATGTTCTTTAGCCTGACTCACGTATAGATAGGTGCCCCCTTTCCTCACATATACACAATTCTTAACAAAAGAAAACGAGATAAGGGCCAACAAAGAGTCGGTCGGTCCAACTAGAATCATGGCAGCCTGTTTTGTGGCTTGAAAAAATGTTTCCTTCTGTGTGTAGAGAATCCGATATCGAGCTTTTCTCCAGAGCTTTTCAACCCTTTTTCACTCAGTCTATTACTTCTATACACCCAGTTAACTGAAAATCTGTTAAGATATAGTGTTATTGGTAGTACAACTGGATAGAATGAACTGACTCACTGAGAGAGTGTTTTGTAGATTGCAGAATTCTTGTAGAATGTTTTAAGCTCGCAGGCGTTGCTAGAACCCTCAAAAAAGCCCGTAAATGCGTGTAAATCTGAGGTGTAATCGCCATTGAAGGGTTTTGTATGCAGGATGGGTTGTACAGAATTGGCGCGCGCACGGTCGTGATGAACCAGAGGTACCTACAGCGCGAAAGCTGGTTGCTGGAGGCTCGACACATGGAGAGTCAGAGACGAGTTTGCTTGCAGCCAGAGTCAGTTGCAGCCGCGGCTCCGCAGCGGGCACATCTCCGGTCGCTTCAGCTCGCGAAGTCGTGGCTCGCGCTCGGGTATATCATCCTTGCCGGTAAATTTTATCCTTGTAAATTGTTGCTCTTGGTGCTGCGTCCACGCCGGCTCTATCAAATTCTTTTGACAGCGGTTTGGCGTGTACCACTGGATTTTTAGGTGAGTCAATGATTTTTTTTTTCATTCAGGTCTTTCTGAAAGCTCTTGGTCGGCAGTTTCCTTGAAGTCTGACCCTTTTGAAGTCACAAGTATCAAATTTAATTTGATAGCTCTTGATTTGTATCATACAATGAATTTTACGAAAAAATATTGATCTGCAGGTCGAAAATTGGTCATTTTATGAGAATGAAATTGTTCATCAAAATGATAAAAGTATGGAAAATATAATTTGCAATCAGGAACAGTTAAACAGGAAATGAATAGTTTAGGATTATGGCAACAGCTTATGAACCGTAAGTCAATCACATGGTCAGATTTCGGACCATATCTGATCAATCAATATATTGCATTTTGCCCGCATAGTAATATATACAGTGATAGGAGAGCTAGCCATTGCCTTCGGCGCTGCTGGTCAATAAGCAACTTCGCGCACGTGTCCTCTTGAACCGTAAAATTTGATTACCGGACCGATACTCGCGATTCCATTTCACGCTATTGAAACCCAAGGATCCTTGTGATTTAATTGTAGGGTTCGGTTGCTTTCAATCGGTAGTCACAAAATTATTATTTTCATGAAATCTGTCAAGGATTCAACGATCAAATCTTTTACCATTTTGCTAGTATAGAAATTTGAAATTTTTGTAGTCTGTTGACGAGAACAAGACCGATGAATAGTTCATTTCGAGTACTCAATTATTGGAAACTTGCCAGGTTTTCTAAAATAAAATGAAAACAGATTTTTCAAAACATAGACGGAAATTTCGAGTATTTGAGATTCATTCAATCATTAACGCAATGCGATCACCATGCAAGCTGAAAGTCATTCCCATTTTCTTACGATTCTTTTGCGACTTGGGCTCAATTGACAAGTGGACGAATACTTGTTATCATCTAACTTGAATCCGTCTTTTCAGCGTTCAGTCGATTTGCAAGAGAATCGGAGAAAAATGAGAATGAAAATGTGTCTATATTATGGATTACAAGATGCGTGCGATCAAGTTGTTTACATTTTTCTCCGATTCTTCTGTGATTTATGGGCCAACCAACGCCAACGGATGGTGGAATACTATAGGTCTACTTGAACAAGGTCTCGACAACTCGTCTCAAAATCCGAATCGTCAAAATTTTCATGTGAGATGTGTTTTCAGGTTCCATGGTCGCGGTGCACGGTGACCGCATCGCCTTAAAACAATGTGAAAGAGAAAATGAGACATTTGATACGAAGCCATACATATGCAGCGATGTACAAAGTACTTTCCATCCATAAATTCTGCTTTTGACGATTCATAACATAGTGGTATCAATATTACTCTGGTACTTTGATATTGACTGAATGTATGTTGGCCATAACGATTCCTCTTTACTACCGCTAACTATGCAAATCACTCACGTACAACCCCAAACATGAGAACTATATATATTAGATTCCCAATACCATGGTTGAAGTTGGGAGAGCAACCGTTTTACAGCCGGAGTAAATGTGTAATGAAACGAGTTCCTAATCAACCAATTTTATTTCAAGATTTCACTTGGGCTTCAACTTTGTGAAAAACTGCAACATCTGATTTTTATTTTATTAGCAAATGCTATAGTTGCATAGAAATTTAGCTGCAGACATGTAATATTGCTATATCTCCTTTCTATTTTCGAGGAAAAATATACAATTTTTACATTGATCCAATGATAGAATGTCCGTTGAATGCAGATAACGAACTCCTCTCATTCTTTGGCGTGAACGGTATTCGAAATTTGTATGCCACATAACTCACAGGGTTGAAGTATAGAATGATAATGATCTTCCCAAAAAATGTTCCATAATAATTTTCAGCCTCATAATTATTAACGAATATTAGCGAATATTTATTACGAGCGTCATAATGGAGTATCACTTCGATATCTATCCGTTACTCTAATTCATTACGTTATGATGGTGAAATATTGGTGCTCAAAATCATCCATGATCCAAATGATAGTGGACATTTTACGTGGCATAACAATTGAATTAGTAATTGTGATTTCTGACACTGAATCAATCTCACTTTCTGTAACCAATATTTTTTCTACTGACAGATGATTTCAAAGACATTTGGAATGTATTAAATTGTGAATTCACGTATTAGGTCTTTACCTATAGGTTATAAACATTCAAAGGCATGCGAGCGGTAGCCGTGCAGCACGGCCGTAAAGTTCCATTCACAATTTATGTGAAAAGTTTAAAGGGAAAAAGTTTGAGATGAGTTGTTTAGTTATTGTTATTGTCCGACTTATACTGGACAACTCAACGTTCAGCCCAAATCATTAGATCATTGCAGGAAAGTGGAAGCCACTAAGCGTGTGGGACATGCTAACTTATAATATACACAAGCCACTCAAGTTAGATGATAACAAGTGTAGCTCAACTGATGGTTTGGCCCAAATCGCAAGAGAATTCGAGAATACTTGGAACAAAATTTAGCTTGCACGGCTACCGCATGGCCCTTATGAGGCCTGGGGACGTGTTCTGAATTTGGGGTAAAATTTTCCGGCAAAATTTACCGCAAAATTTGCCGGCATAGGTGGCGCTCTGTCGGCAACCAGTAAAATTTACTGCTATTGCTGCAGTTTGCCGGCGCGGTTTGCCGTATTTTTCACGGCAAACGCTACCGGCAACGCAATCGAGCCGGCAAACTGCAGCAATAGCGTTAAATTTTACTGGTTACGCTAAAATTCAGAATACGAGTCCTGATGATCAAATACTCGGATTGGAAGAGATACAAGTGTGAGAAAATGTAGAATTTGTGAGATGAATTTTTCGTGAACTAATTTTCATCGATATGCTAGATTTTCAGCTTGGAAAAGAGTTGCGTTTAGTCAAATTCTTCTGAAGAATAGTTGTACGAGGTAAATCTTCATAAGGACCAATCATGTACTCAATACAGGATTAAACGAAACTTAGAGCTGGAATGACAAAATTGCTTGTACAATGCATCAAAATATTGATGAATTCTTGGCAATCCATCATTTTCTGGAAATTCTGAAAATCTCATAATGCGTCGAATTTTACACCTGTTCCCTGTGAAGCTATTTCTGAGGAAGTTCACGGAGTAGTTTGTAGAAATCCGAAGAGTCGTGAACCTAAACTGTTGATTTCTTGTCATATTACAAATTTATCGCGTTCGCGTTCATGGGAGAGGCAACCCTATTTTTGAACTCTCGCCTAAAAGATCGCGGGGGCTGAGGGTTTGTATCTAGACTATTTGTTCGATCCTAAAACGATAGCATAGTTAGTTTTTCAAAAAAAAAAAAAAAAAATTTGACCATTCATATTTCCTGGATCGCGTCTCCTTCGCCGGGTCGTTGAACCCATACGACATTCTGTTTGGAACAGCGACAACTACCCCCATTAATGTCAGACCGATCCCTCAAGTTACTTAGGACTAGTTGCATTTTTTTGGGTCAAAATTCCCAATTGTATCGTTGACCCGTTTGCTACTAGGTCCCCTCCAGGGGGCAATTTTCGATCTCCAAAAGATGCAATAATCTGGAAAAATTTTGAAATATTTCTGTCACGGCAAGGAACGAAATGAGACATCAGTGAGGTCTCAATAGGGGATTATGCTCTTTCTCACCGTTTTTCGCCTCAGAAAAATGTTCTGATGAGAAGAACAGCATAGCAAAATAATACTAGAGTAGAATTTCAATACGAGGGCGGGAATATTGGTTTCTTCACAACGATCGTTTCCCGCCCGGAACCGAAGACGTGGATTGGAATCATTAGGAGAATGCTGGAACCATTCCGTCCGAGTGTCGAATATTATTTTTCATCTGCTACGTAAGGATGAAAATCGAAAATCTGACCGGAGAAGTTACATTCCCGCCCAGAAGATGAAAAACCCCTTTTTGGAATCTGCAGATAGGATTATGCTTAATTTTCTTAACCTTATTATAATAAGTTTTTACGACGATTCTTCCAGGAAAAGAGTCGCCGACTTTGCTGTTTTGTCTGCCATCACCACTTTTAATCAAGGCACCAGTTGATCATTGCGAGTACCACGAGGACCAAGATCTTCACGAAGTATGAACTCTACAAGAATCACGATGAAAAGGCCGTGCGTGAAGGACGTGCTCCTATCTCTGAGTCTACTTTTAGTGGGCTTAGTGGGCCCATGGGGTTCAGCAGACGCAGGCAGTTGCGCCGAATCAAAGCTCTGCTGTCCAGGCCGGGATTCAGCCTGCGTTGTCCAAAACAGTTCTCCAAATGCAATAGTGCAAAGTCTGGCCGACAAGCCATGCTACTGCGATCACGCTTGCCTAAAGCTCGGCGATTGCTGCGACGACTTCAAACAAGCCTGCGGCGGTCAGTATATCTCATCACAACCCCCTACATCCATATATTATATCTGTGATACCGATATAGCTATGCATATATCCACGCTATCTACATATGTATATCTCATAAAGAGCGACCTCTTGTTCGATCTTTCGACTTGTGAGAGGTATACGTACGCATGGTTTCGAGAACTTGCGGGGAGAAAGCGAGAGCTTGCGGATGGACTTGAACCTCTTCTTAACCGCAATGCGAAGATCTTAGCCTCAGGCGATCGCTCTCCTATCTTGAAAGCTCAACTTTGCTCTCGAGGCTATCTCGTTATACATGGAGAGTGGCTAGCAAGATCCTCGATCTTGTCGATATTAGTGCGGCCAAAGTCGATATCTCTATCTCTCGTAGTGTGCAAGGATAAGTGCACTCGGATTCGCTTGAATGCGAGATTACGTCTTCAAATCGGATTTGCGTATGTATAGGAGGATGAGAGTAGTAGATATTTTTGATTGTCATGTCTGTGGGATGAGGGGGAATCTTTTTGTTATTTTTGTTCGATCCTAAGGTTTACGTGGTGTAGTAATGCAGAAGCATGCAGCCATGATGCATTTCATTCAGATTGCGAAATCCTACATTTTTTCATCAAATTAGAGAGCAATGAGATTCAATACTTAACTGTATGAAGTAAACTAGGCATCCAAAAAATACAGTTTCCAGACAGCTTGTTACGGGGAGGGGGAGAGGGGACAAACAGCTATGTATTTTTTTTCTCAGTAATGAGAAATCGCTGACAATTTTACGAGGGTCAAAAATATGGCATTTTTTGAGAGGTGCCATAATTAAAATCAGAAGAAGAGTTATACGAGATTGCCATAAACCTTGCAAAAATGTCTGATTTCGAGTCTGAGCATGTCGTAAATTTGGTTGCGACAATGAAAACATTTGATGATTTTTTCTATCTACGAGATGAATGCAAGTACATGACATACATTAGAACTCGGTTATAACGAGAACTCAGTTATAACGAGCCAATTTTTGAAATTTGGTTGGTCCCTGTACTAGGTGAACGGAATCAGCCTCGGTTATAGCGATCTCGGTTATAACGAGACCTCGGTTGTAACGAGCAAAAATTCTGCTCAAATTTTGATTTGGACCTCTGCTATAGCGAGTAGATACAATTTCGACGCTACGCGATGGTGAATTTGAGAGCTTGGCACTATCTGTACTATCTGTAAAGAGGCATCATCATATTGAAATCAGTAGAATTGATGCAAGCGACATGAAAACCGATGAAAGGAAAGCTTTTGCGCTGAAAGGACAAAATAATGCTGAGTTTTGTAAGATCTACGATGTGAGCAGGTCAACGAAATCAACAATCTTGAAGATTCGAACAACTTTTATCTGATTAATGAAAATAGTTATGATGAACTTTCTCATCGCTATTGAAAGTTGGAAAACACTGTTCATAAACACAATCTTCGAGCCAAGAAACAAACATTGATCACTGATTTTGGGAAAGATACAATCTTGTAGATCGTGATTATGATAGAAGTGGGATGAAGTGTTCAATATTGCATTTTTCTAGTCGGCTTGCCATTTTTTAATTCATCGTTCTGACTGCGAATCTATATATATATATGTACACATCCAAGTATACTTTTCTCATATCTTTTCTGTGTGTAACATTGAAAGTCTATTTTAGGAGTAAAACTCGATTGAATGACATTCTCTAATGTAAGATGATCAATTTATCACTTATTTACACTATATGTATACACGTAGATCCAGCCATTTTGAGTCAACCTCAGTTATAACGAGCATCGGTTATAACGAGCAAATTTTGCCGGTCCCTTGGAGCTCGTTATAACCGAGTTCTACTGTACATTGTATAATTGAACGTTAGGTGAAGAAGTCGGTAACAGTCTCACCGCTTCTAGTTTTTCAGAAATTTTTCATGTCGCCATGGGCGAATGTATACAGATATGAACAGCTAGGTCACATAACTTTTTCAAAGGCAGGTAGACTTCTCGTCTAATTAAGCTGTCTGGCAATGTACTAACTTTGAATCAAGGCAGCGCCCAAACTGGAAAAGACGTAAAAATCCCTTGGTGTAAATAATTTCGGCATGTCGCAGTTTTATGAGCTTCTGGAACGACAAGATAAAGCAACCTTTGCTGTCCTTTGCCTGTACACGAGAAAAGAACTCATCGCCGCGTTAAATTTTTTCGTTACTTTCATCAAATTTTGCAAGCGCAATCCTAAAACAAGTCTTTCGTGGTGGAGCAAACTAAGCTCATTCCCAACCATAAAACTCTGCATTCTTAGGATTGCGAGCTTCAACACAGCAGGCATTTTTTTGAAAAATTGTCTCAGTATTTATTTCCTTATATAAGTTTTAAGATAAATTTTACTGGGATACAACACCTGCGTTGAGATGTTTTACGCGAAATGACTGGATTTTGAACAAAATGAACTTTTTATTGTCGACACGATTGTATTTTCGTAAGCAAATTCGCTTCAGAACATAAAGTTCTGATGAGTGAATGGGAATAATCTTCCCAAAAAGATAAATCTCTGTTATTTCAATATTACGAATCTACTCACCTCTAAATAACAAAGAAAAACGCACTTTTCGAACTTGAATCGTCCTTTTTCTTGAATCAATGATATTAAATTCGTTAATCGGCATTTGGAGGACTGAATTTTATTTCTCTATTGGTGACCTCGGATCTGAGACCATTTTTAATGAGAACGGGGTTTGATCGTCAAGATGTTAATCAAAGAAAAAATGCATTTGAATGACATCGTGAAAAAAGTGCAATTTGAATTCCGCGCCGCGGCTGAAATAATGGCGCTAATGTATTAGAGTGACATCGAGACCAAGATCTGTCGAGCCCTGGATAGCTCAGCTGGTCAAGTGTCTTTCCCGGTGAGAAGAAGGCCCCCAGTTCGATCCTGGGTCCAGGCATTTTTTTCACGATGTCATTCAAATGCATTTTTTCTTTGATTAACATCTTGACGATCAAACCCCGATCGATAATTTCTCATTAAAAATGGTCTCAAATCCGAGGTCAACAATAGAAAAATAAAATTTAGTCCTCCAAATGCCGATTTACGAATTTAATATCATTGAAACAAAAAAAAAACGAACTGCAAGGTCGGGGTGTCGATGATTCATACATAATGTTTAAACTCAAGCATCAGTCAGCTCAATCGTTCTCAATGAAACGAGAGACTGGCATTCCACTTACAACCGCAATTAGATTCATTTTAATACATCAGTGTACCTGCAAATTACTATGATCATCAATTTTACTAAAGATCTTGCTGAGATAATCATAATATCGTAAAATAATCGCTTCTTACAACGCACGATTAAAATATTCTCATCATCCTTACTCAACGGTTCTCTCAACGCACACCTGATGAACTTTCGGATCAGCAGTCTTCGAAACAAGTCGGGTATAAGACTACTTTGCGCATGCTTTAACCGCTAAATTATACATCCGGGCGATGAGTACAACTTTTTGCCATACCTCTACTATATAACTACATCTAAACCTCTGAGAGAACCTCAATTTCTCTCTTCAGAGCTTAATCACACCGCAGTCTATTAAGAAAGCCAAAGCTCTTGGCCTAGAGCCCGTGTTGTTATATATACCTCACTTGCTCGTTCGCTCTCGCTCGTCGCCTCTTCACGGATTCTGTGTATCGAACGTTAGAATCGTGGGGAGTAGATATATAAAATCGCCTAGTAGTTCAACGACGGAGTTATTAGAGTTTGGGATGAGAAGGAGGCCGAAGTCGTGGTTATGTAGCAAAGCTTTGTGATGAGAACACTTTACCCCGTATAGGTTATAGTATAGTAGTAGACTTCTATGAGCTTGATTTCCTATGGCATGATTCAGAGACAGAAATTCTTCAATGATAGAGTGTAATTTTTATAACCTGTAAGGTTCTCTATGTGCAGTGCACAATTTTGTAGGTTATCAGAATGGGGCTGAGGTGGGCGAGCGAGCCCTCTGATTTTCAAATGCCGAAAGCTTTGCGCGCTAATTTGAAAGTTTCTACTAACGAGAATAGCGGCAGAAACTCTATTGGTAGCTTCGAGACAGTCTAATCCTGCAATGACATTTGTCTTCAATTATACAGCTATTATTACTTCATCTTCTCCTCGATTCGAATTACGCAGATGAGTCTCAGAGGGAAAATCGAGCTTTTGAACGTTGGATCGCTCAACTGAATACAAAATTTACGAGGCAAGCTCGTTTCGTGTAGTTCAACGCTCAGCTGCAAAGGACTGAAATTAATACTACCCTTGTTACCGAAGTACTCGACATTCTTCTCATTTAATCTATTCTGTCCTGTGATCCTTTCCAAATTTTGAGCCTCAAAATTAAGTGCCCAGTCGGGGTCAGTGGCATGATAAGTACCACTAATTCATTCATGAAATTCTCTATGGAATTGTGCATTGAGCGAGGATGGTTAAGTTGTATCCGCGATGTTCGATCACTTTCAGCAATCTCGGAAGGATTTTGTTATCAACAAGAACTGAAAATTGTACCTCCAGTTCCCAAAAATTCAAAATATCAAGTACTTGCGAGGTTCAGATTTAGAGGGTATCGTTCATTTTCCGCATCGAGTTCGGACAATTGTTTCTCAAACATTAGTGTGAGAAAATTTCCAAACATTCAGAAATTCAAAATATGACTTCTTCCAATGTAATGTACACAAATATCTCGGTTGGTCGTTACCAAAGAAAAAATGTATTAGCTCAACACGGATGATCATAACTCTGTGACAGGGCCACGTCGGGGCTCACGGCAGGTTGGTGTGAGCCGAGAGGCCGACCGACGGTCTGTCACTCAAAGTTTGAAAAGTCTTGACTCGTCACGACACTATCACACCTTAGGTCGCGGCGAGAGGGCGAGAGTTGAAAAATGTAAATGCGTTATTGACGAAAACGACTCGAAGTGGAAATGGCACGGCCGTGCTTTACACTAGACATTGTAGGACGTGCACACTTGTGCCGGGCCTTTTGAGTTTGAAACGGTTGACACAGAGCGACACTGAAATGTTCCTGGGGTTGGGAAGAGGAAGGGTTGAATTGAATACAGAGGAATTATGCACACACCTGACGCGGTAGCCGACACTACAATATAGCTTAATGTTTAGACACACACAATACACACACTGATAGATTATAATAATAACTATAAACAAAAATGTAAGGATCACGGCCCTCTGCAAGACCGCGGAGTAACGTGACGTGAGTATAGCGTAAACGAATCGGGGCGCGTAGACGTGGTCAATGGCGTGACGCGCGTAGTGGCCTGTCAAAGATTTCGGTGAAAAGTGAGCTTTCGAGGCGGTGCTCAGCTCATCTTATATACCTACTGGGATGGTTATCCGGGACGCCGTTCGAGGGCGTCCGCTAAAAAGCTTGACCCACCCGTGGGCATCCGGCGAATTGCCGGATTCCGCGGCATCCACCGACTTCCTGGATTCCACGGATGCCGCAAGGGCATCCGGCAGTTAGGCGGATGGCCACCGGATGACTCATCCCTGGGCATCCGCCGAAAACGCGGATGCCACCCGATTCACACTTATGCATAAACAAGCTTGGGTAGGAATGAAGTCTATTTGATTGTGTATCGAATCGATATGTGGGCGGATCATGGCATGAGCTGCGCACGTCATCTGTTGAATTGACTTCACAATTAGTCTGTTCATATTTTGAACCAATTAGATCTCGCTAATTTCATCCACAGGTCAAATTTCCATGTTGTTAAATCATTTTTGATTCTGATCATATATTAAAGATTTCTAACTTAAACTCGTGTAAAAGAGATATTCCATTAGCAGTTGGCTACAGTCCACACGGGAGTCATTTTACGTCTGAAAAGTATGGAGACCCAAGATCTAAGCAAAATGAGACCTAAGGAATATCAGACGTGAGCGTGGACTAAGAATATTTAACAAGTCTTGTTGAGGGATTTCTTGAACTCTTTAGATAAATTTTGAAAATAGCGCTCACCTCTGATGTGAGAGTGCTGCCAAGATAATACATATGGCATGACTAATAATGATCACCCGTCCACGTGATGCACCCATCCCTAGGTTGGAAAGTTTCACAAGGCAGGTAATTTAAAGCAATTATTCAAGACTTGAATACAATATTTTGATTAATTGAAATACAATGTAGAAAGAATTATTTGTCTCATCTGCACTAGGCTATGTAAAAAGATCATTACCGATCCTTATACCTCTAAAAATTCCAAAAAGATCTTCCAAGAGAGCTTTTGTTGATCGTAGTTTACCTACTTGGTACAATGGACCCATATGTCTTAAAATTACCATGATTACACTATTTGCTTGCTTTGTCTGAGCTTGGAAACGAACAAAAAGTGTAAAAATTTCAACACAGCTTAGATTTTGAATCAAGATGAATATTTCATACATCATTGATGGTAAATCAGCTCAATCACTTCACCTGGAAACGGATGACCTTTTTCTAGCGCCACACATGTAAAGCTCTTGGATACTCCAGGCCCAGGAAGGAGAGATTTACCAAGTTCAACATGGGGTGGCTTTAAAACCAAATCAGAATATACATATGAGCCCATTCCTTCAGAATCTCAAAAAAATTGCCGTAGTATTTCAAATGCTAATTTTATTGGTGATTGCTTTTTTGAAAAATGATTTTTGCGTCTTATCGGTATGGTTCAATGTTCCAGATGGCGTTGTTAAAACCTTTCTAGACAGCGACACGTGAAAAGAACAGTCTTGAATATAGTGAAACGATTTTCTCGACAATTCGATAAAGATTTTTCGTTCTGGTACGCAACTGTGTTTTTGCCAACGTAACCAGTAAAATTTCTCAAAATCGAATCCTTTGATTTAATTCTCAACATACTATACCAATACTCTTCCAAACCTGTTCCAAATACTTCGGCAGCAATCTGTGGTTCACTTAACCCATTACTTGCTGTGAGACACGCCAGCAGTACGATATTGAAAATTCAACTGAGCCATCCTGACTTGTTCGTCCAAACTCGCAGCTAAAGTCTTTCCAAAAAGATGAAGCAGACCCAATGAACTCAGCCACATACAGTCGATACACAATCAGAGTCGACCAGAGATAGAGAAAAGTCCTCACAGTTATGTACGGTACGGACGTGCAAGCTGGGTGTCAAAAAACTGCGGCAATCAATAATCCTCAACGAAACAGCTATGCAGAAGGCATCGCCACTCGGTGCGGTGCGTCCAACCAATGTGTAACAAAAACAAAAACTGAAGCTCTCTGTCTCTATACCTACGATGAAGTCAGCCTGGTGTTCGCATTTATTTAGAGGTGCGCACGTGCGAGCGACATCGCTCTCCATATACACCTAGTACGCCCAATACAAAAGCACTGGCAAGCTCCTGGTTATCTGCACAGTATATACTATACTCTGCATACTCTTATTCTCTTTTTTAGTTCCGATTTTTCTTTATTTTCTCCAGGAGCCATGTTAATTTGCACCACTGATTCCTCGGAATTTTCTTGCGAAAGACTGCGAAAGAATTGAAAAAGCTCGGCTCCACGGATACGATTCCATCTCATGCTGTACAAGCTACGCAGCTGCTGATTTTTGCCCGCTAAGCGAATTGCGTCTGGCTGCTTCATTCAACCTCACTTGTTTATATAGATCGGAAGCACTAGTAGCCGCTCACTTAAGATAAATTGTGCGAAAAAATGCTGTGTTGTTATCCTAGAAGTGACTAAATCACTCGAGTCAAACTTTCACTATTATATCTTTAGGACGTTCTCTGCTATAATGAATACTATATCCAAGGTGCTAAATTAAAAAGTGAGTTTATAAAACGAAAGAATCTGCAAATTACTAGTAGCCGCTCCCTCGGCGTTACCCATGTTAAATGAGGACAGTGAGATCGTATATGAACATGGTGTTCTAGAACTAGAACCGATAAACAAGTCACCGGTAATCAATCAATGAATTAGAAGAGTTTTATAAATAACCCAGGGGCCCACAAATTCACAATCTAATAGCCAAAACTTCAGCGAATTCCAATTAATTTCGACGAATAAGCACCGAGACCGGGAAGATGTCAGGCGAGACGTCATGTCATGAGATGAACCATATAACCACAAGTTCCACGGAAAAGTGCAATGTGTATAGGCAAGGGGGCGCTGGTTGTCAGTACTGAAGCGCCCTCTTGTTTATGCATAGCAGTTTTTCGCGGAACTAGTATACGTACATGACCATGTCGTGACATGAGAATGTCTCATCAATCTCGTGCTCCGAATAAGGTCCCCGAGAGAGCCGAGCGCTAGATGTCGCACAAGCTGTGGGGAGACAATTTTCACCGTCGCAACTCGCAATTATAGCTTAGCGACCGTCCACAAAATGTCTACCAAGTCATCCTTAAAAGATTGTCTGAGTATTCCATGTTTCCAGTGACTCCTTGGTAGAATTTCCAGGTTCAAAATCAGAATGAACCAGACACAAAGCAATCTTTTGCTCTAGATTGATTTGCCGAGTGTCGATACAAAATAAACCACCATCTTCCAAGGACGCCCCAGTAATATATAGTAAATTCTTGATTGATGATCAATGACAAATGGTGAGAAGGCGAGCGTTACTTCTCATCGTACCTCGTCAAATACTCGAATCCTATCAGGAACGTTGCATGATACACACTCGTTTGAACGAATAGTTACATTATGAATTGAAAAATACGCTGCTAAATGAGATTAGCAGAATGCTTTCTCTTAGTGAAAAGGTTTAAGAGGTTCACTGAAACTAATGAGAAATTTGCGAAACTGATCAAATTCCAAAATGATGATTGGGATTCCTACAAAATAGTTATATTTTTTAATCTAATTTAATTGCATTTCATATCACACTCACAATCCAATGATTGGATCCAACCAATCGATGTAGAATGAGGGAAAAGTATCTCTCTAGTCCATTAAAAGGTGGATAGATTAGTTGTAGAGGGAGATATGAGGATAAAATGAGTTTTAGATGCGATTCCCTTCTAAAATTTTGAGTTATTATAAGGAGATTGCCTTTTAGGGGAATTCAGATGACCTAAACTAGGGGTTTCCATGGAATATAGATAGTATGGTTGAGGGCAAATTTTAATATAGTTGGTGTAAGGATTATAAAAATGGAGTATTTTGAAAAAATTTGGATTTTTCGGGAATAAATCGGATTTTGAATGTATTAAAACGGATTTTGAGAAAATTCGGTATCAACCAATCGATTTAGAACGATGAAAAAGTATCAACTTAGTTGAGTAAAATTTGAATAAAGTAATTTAGAGGAGAGATATGAGGAAAGTATGAATATTGAAAAAAATATTTTTGTATATTTTGAGTTATTTTTTTGAGGAAAATAGTTATCGGGATTTGGGCTACCTAAAGTGAGGTTTTTTTAGCAAAACGTGTAATTTGGTTAAAACAGAATTTCGATAGAATAGGTCCAAACATGCTCAAATTGCTGTTTTTGTTGGAAATTTTGGTTTTTTTTATAAAAATTTACGTTGATGGAGTTTGAATGGAATTTCGGTATTAACCAAAAGATAGATTGAGCCAAAAAAACCATAGCCTAGGTAATCAGAATTGGGTTAAGGTGAAGTTAGGAAGAGATATTTTAGTATGAAAGTACACAATTTCAGCGATTTTACCTCAAAAAACGTTTAAATCAGATTCGATTTGGAGAGGAGACCAGACAAATCACTGGTCTCATCTCTGAGTGATTCTCTACAACTTGTAGAAAAGCAAAAATCGACAAAGTGGAGTGTAGAAGAGAAAGCGTGGCGCAAAAAAAACTACACACATACACACACACACAGACACAGACAAAGGGCAAGAGAGATGAGTCACTGGGGGGTTTTTGCTTTCTCTAAAGAGAAAGCTTTGTTTTCGACACAGCGAATTTTTGACCAATTTTTCCATTCAACCCAATATTTTATTCAACATAACTCATCTTATCAAAAAAGTGCTTTAACCATCTTATTCCTCTCGCCAAAATCTAACGATTGTAAGTAACACTTTTCCCCTTAGAATCCTCAAAAACCCCCCAGTGACTCATCTCTCCGGCCCTTTGTCTGTGTCTGTGTGTGTGTATGTGTGTTGTTTTTTTTTTGCGCCACGCTTTCTCTTCTACACTCCACTTTATCGATTTATGCTTTTCTACAAGTTGTATAGAATCACTCAGAGATGAGACCAGTGATTTGCCTGGTCTCCTCTCCAAATCGAATTTAATTTAAACGTTTTTTGAGGTAAAATCGCTGAAATTGTGTACTTTCATACTAAAATATCTCTTTCTAACTTTACCTTACCCCAATTTTGATTACCTAGGCTATGGTTTTTCTGGCTCAATCTATCTTTTGGTTAATACCGAAATTCCATTCAAACTCCATCAACGTGAATTTTTATAAAAAAACCAAAATTTCCAACAAAAACAGCAATTTGAGCATGTTTAGACCTATTCTATCGAAATTCTGTTTTAACCAAATTACACGTTTTGCTAGAAAAACCTCACTTTAGGTAGCCCAAATCCCGATAACTATTTTCCTCAAAAAAATAACTCAAAATATACAAAAATATTTTTTTCAATATTCATACTTTCCTCATATCTCTCCTCTAAACTACTTTATTCAAATTTTACTCAACTAAGTTGATACTTTTTCATCGTTCTAAATCGATTGGTTGATACCGAATTTTCTCAAAATCCGTTTTAATACATTCAAAATCCCATTTATTCCCGAAAAATCCAAATTTTTTCAAAATACTCCATTTTGATAATCCTTACACCAACTATATTAAAATTTGCCCTCAACCATACTACATATATTCCATGGAAAACCCTAGATTAGGTCATTTGAATTCCCCTAAAAGGCAATCTCCTTATAATAACTCAAAATATTAGAAGGAAATCGCATCTAAAATTCATTTTCCGCTATTACCCACCCCCTAAACTAGTATATACAAATTTTACTCAACTAAGTTGATACTTTTTCATCGTTCTAAATCGATTGGTTGATACCGAAATTTTCAAAATCCTTTTAAATACATTCAAAATCCAATTTATTCCCGAAAAATCCAAATTTTTTTAAAAAACTCCATTTTAATGATCCTCTCACCAACTATATTAAAATTTTCCCTCAACCAGACTACATATCTTCCATGAAAAACCCCAGTTTAGGTCATCTTAACTCCCCTAAAAGTGAATCTCGTAATAATAACCCAAAATATTAGAAGCAAATTGCAGCTAAAATTCATTTTATCCTCATATCTCCCTCTACAACTAATCTATCCACCTTTTAATGGACTAGAGAGATACTTTTCCCTCATTCTACATCGATTGGTTGGATCCAATCATTGGATTGTGAGTGTGATATGAAATGCAATTAAATTAGATTAAAAAATAAAAGTATTCTGTAGGAATCCCAATCATCATTTTGGAATTTGATCAGTTTTGCAAATTTCTCATTAGTTTCAGTGAACCTCTCCAACTATTTCGCTAAGAGAAAGCATTCTGCTAATCTCATTTAGCAGCGTATTTGAGGATTATAAGGAGAAAAGTGTTACTTACAATCGTTAGATTTTGGCGAGAGGAATAAGATGGTTGAAGCACTTTTGTGATAAGATGAATTATGTTGAAGAAAATATTGAGTTGAATGGAAAAATTGATCAAAAATTTGCTGTGTCGAAAACAAAGCTTTCTCTTTAGAGAAAGCAATAGACAACCGGTGGGGCCCGGGTGTCTTTCCCCCAGTGCTGAGAATTTTGGCCTTACGGAAAATAACATTGGCCGGGGCCCACCGGTGGGCCCCGCCGCACCTATGAGGAAAGATCACCGATTTCAATCTCCGCAGCGAACGCGTTAATTCGTTACTAGTTGAACCGGGTAGACCATCGAGGCATTGGTGCCCATCATGAAAAGGATGAGCGATTCGAAATTAGTGAATCGAACATGCGGCGAGCTTTTACTCACGGAAGATTGATGTATTTCCGGTATACGGTGTGTTCAGTGCAATTTTTTTTTCGATAATAGTCGACATTGCTTTTATAGAGAAGTGCTGGTAAGAAGCAGGCCTGTAAGAAGAGTAAGATCTAGGGATCGTAATAGTAACGACCGCTCGATATTGAAGCATAAAAGTTAACTCTGCAAAAGATATTCTTAATCCGATTTGCACTCACCTTCTAAAGTTTTACTTCTTGATTTTGCCTCGCATAAATTTTAGAGGTGACGACGACGTTGTTAATAATATTCCAATTGAGACAGAGAGTGCGCAAAGTTCGATTGCGCGGCAAGAATTCAACTTCTCTACTCGGAGCAGCTTTGTGTATTGCAGCAGGTGTTGGCCAGAGAGAGGGATGATTTAATTAAGGCGCCAGAGGCTCGAAGTGTCTTGATAAGCAATTATACACGGTCTTGCGATGTTCTACATAGACTGAGTGGTCGGGCTCTTGTTAGCCAAACAACCGAGACGTAAACTGCTCTCGAACTCTGGCTTTATAGAGGGTAAAATAAAAATGCTGCACAAGTCCGAGTTTGATACGCGGCTAAGTACAACTTTTTATACGGTATTATATATCTCAAATTGATGGAGCAACATATACAAAGCTGCGCAGAGGTGAGAGTCTTTATAACAAGCTAAGTTGTGCAAGAAGTATAACAAAATTGCTTCTCGCCGCTACATGGTTTGCACGAAGCTTGGATGAGAGAATCAGTGCTTCATTGGAGTGAGACTACTCGACATAGTGGTTTCCTGGGTAAAAGTCGAATGCGAGATGGAACATTATCAAGGGCAGGGATGAATAGGGGATGTGTGATCTAAGTAGCTGAATTTTAGTTTGTCGTGCAAAATTAGTTCAATGGTTGTTAAGAAACTAGCTCATTCATCCATACATCTCATTATTGGAAATTAGGACAAACAAATCAAGTGAATCTGAGAAATTCTCGAAAATTGATAATTATGTCCGAAACTCAAAATTTGGACTTTGAGAATTTTCACATGTTTGTGAATTAATCTTTTTTTACAGGCTGCGCGTGAAAGTGCCATCTCTGCACGAACTCTTTCCTATTGCACAAACATCTTGTTGCAAAACCTGGATCACGCATCCTCGTAATAATGCCAAAAGAGTCACTCGGGATGCTGGATCTAACTTTTGCATCTTTGTGTCATATTCTATTACATAATATAACCGTTTACTTTGCGGTAAGTAGTGCGTCGACAGTTTTAGTGAGTTATAGAAACTTGCAAGGGGAACACCAACCTTGCGGGTCCTGAATCTTACCGAAACTTTGGAAATCATCTAGTTTCAGTGAGAAATGAAAGTACCCAAAAGAGTTTTGTCCAATAATGGGACTTTCCTCCCCAGGTTCAGCTAACGTGATTAGCATTGCCCACATAGGACCATGTTGAAAGGTCGTACATACAGGCTGACAATGCTAATCTCCATTGCTAAATCTAGGTATGGAGAGCCCATTAGACAAAACTCTCTAGGGTATCTTCATTTCTCACCAAAACAAGATGATTCCCAAAGTTTCGTCAAGATCCAAGACCCGCAAGATTGGTGCTCCTCGTGTAAGTTTGACCATAATATGGACAAGAATGGCTACAAACCGCGTTCTGAAAATGTTATCCCTCTGAAAAAATTTGAGTAAAGCATGTGTGTTTCATTACGCGAACAAGCCCTCGTACTCCAGATCATTCCACCCACTGCCCAAGTGCAGTAACTGAAAAAAATGATGTCTCATCCATTTTCGATTTTAGAGCAAAAATTCGACACGTACCGTAATAATGATCAA
The DNA here is from genome assembly GCA_029851415.1 of Eretmocerus hayati. NCBI lineage: Eukaryota > Metazoa > Arthropoda > Insecta > Hymenoptera > Aphelinidae > Eretmocerus > Eretmocerus hayati. The sequence continues at coordinate 134,031,277 of CM056742.1, read as the reverse complement.
CCCCAAAGCCCTAAATCGAGCAAAGTACAAAAACGAAATCGCAGCTCAGCCGAGACCGTGAAGTTCGGAAACTGCGCTCCATGTACACGAAAAAGTGTGTAAAAGAAGGACAAGCAGAGCATCATCGCGAGAAGCTCGCGTAAAATTTTTGGCTCGCCATAAACCTTGCCGTAAAAATGAATTCCAGCATCGTGCGAGCATTAAACTCTCGGGTACATAATACCCGTACACACTCTCACCGTCGTCGTCGTCACCACCACCACCGTTCAATATATAGATCCATCCTTCCTTCCATATTATAACCTTCCAGGTCGTTTTATCGCGTGCCTCAGAAGGAGTTCAACGTCAGGACCCTCGACAACGACGACGACAATGTCGGCATGGAGGATCGATGTAGCTCAAGAGAAACGCGCCTCTAAAATGCTCATCGCCACATTCAAACTGAGGGGTTGTATAGGTATGTACGAGATGTACGTGAGTGTAGGTACGCGCTATCGTGCACCCAGCCTCTCGAATTATTTTTTATACGCGACCCGTTCGCTCGTATCCATGCAAGCACGCGCGCGCGACACGGAAGTCAAGTATAAATCATTCGCGCCTCGTCTCAAATTGAATAGGTGCGCGCATAATTGTGAAATACTGCCCGACGAGCTGAATTTACGCCATTTTCACGCAAGCACGAAGACAGTGACTGAGAGGATGCAATTTTTTTAGCCAATCTGCGTTGCAACTCATCGTTTGATGGGAGGCTTTAGCACACGCTAGGTTATATATTGAGCGCGAGCACTGACAATTTGAATCGACAATGAGGCTGATTCACCCGTGACAGGTTGACAACTTTTTTTGACCCAATATCACCGAAACGCTGTTGTCAACCACAAACAGAGTTGTTCTAATATCGATTGGGCGTTACCAATTTTATGCAGACCACCGTGTCATTCGATAATGGAACAATAGATGGCCAAGCTGTTACTGTTTTAAGATTTTTCTCGTGCTTCAGCGTATGCTATAGCAAAATCTACAGGCAGCACCTGGATTGTTCTTTCCATTCCATCTGACGATCTTAGCACTTGCTACAGCATCACGAGCTACGAAGTATCACACCTGGGAAACCAAAATACTTGAATAGGCTGTAGCGTTTGCTGTACGTAGCATTAGTGACAGTAGCCACTGAGTACACAATTTTTTCATTTCGATTGGTGCACTGACGTTAAATAACACAATTGACAGGTCCAATAGTATGTGCAGTAACATTTGCCTTAGCATATGCTACAGCATGTATGGCGGCAGATGTCACGGTATTATTCATGCAATCCAATCAAATTGATCAACATTATTGATAAAAGTTGCAGGTTGCAGCACTCCATGGTGCAATGAGGTATGTTTATTGACAGACTGGTACTTTCATGCGAAGGACTCTTTATTTATAGCATGAGCAAAGCGAGTGCTTTAAGGCTATAGCGTTAGAGCACGAATCAACTTTACGCAATAGTTTTTCATCAACTGAGACAAGGGTTGGTCGCAAACGACTTGGAATTTCTCTAGGGATAAACTTGTGGTGCAGTTTGCGTGGATGAAGGCCTCTCGTTTCTGAGGAGGAATCGAGAAACCGTGAGATATTCCGATTCTGGGAGCTCTCTAAACCCGTTGGAGTGAAATTTCACTCCAAAGGAGTGAAATTTGACTCAAAGCTATGAGTCAGTTTCGTGCGCACCGAACTGGAGTGATTCATCACTCCAAGCTGGAGTCAAATTTCACTCCAACGTGAGTCAATTATCACTCTTAGGATTGAGTCAAATAATTCAAAGCCAAAGTTTTAAACATTCTAGATATTGCTATAAAAAAATTGTATCACGGCGTGCACACATATTTCAGCTGATTTCTTGGTAATTGTAATTATTAATATTCTATGAAAATTGTGTTCAACGTAAAATTTTGGCATTTGTGTTCGGCTCGATGGGGATTTGAACCCGCACCCTCTTGATTGCCAGGCAGTTGTCTTAACCATGAGACCAAATGTGACTTTGTTAAGTCACAGTCAAGAAAGCCTATGTACGGTTGTGAACAGTCGATACAAGTTTTTAAATATATCCGAGAAGTATTTCGGAGGTAAGCTCGGAATAGAGCAGCATGATTCAACACTTTAAACGATTTCTACTTTCTTCATAGAAGTCGCGCAAGTCATTCTGGGATTATACCCTAACCTATAAAAATCTATTTCACTCAATGTGAGGAGTCAATTTTCACTCTTCTTGGAGTGAAAATTGACTCAAGCTTGGAGCAAATGTAATATTTCTGTGGTTTCACTCCCTATGAGTTAGATTTTCACTCCAATATGAGTCATTCTCGGTCATTCCGAGAATCACTCCAAGCTTTGAGTCAAAATTTCACTCCAACAGTTTTAGAGAGAGCGTGACCTTGCACTTTAGGTCGAGTCTTAAGAATTTATCCTGACAGACCGTACCAGAGGTTTACTCCTAAAGCAATTCCGAATCATTTGTGTCATCGAATCATCACTCCCATCTCAATTGATGAAGAAATCAATGCGTAAGGTTGATCCGCGTTTCGCGCGAGACTCCGATACGGCCTCAAGTCCTTCGTAAGGGTGATGACAGACAACCCGCTACGATACGAATCTCACGACACGACACCACCCGACATGACACAAAATTCGTTCCTGGGAACCCAACCGTTGATTCATTGGTCTCATTTTTACAGTAACAATCATGGATTATAAAAATGAATCAAATCCATCGGTGACTGGCTTTGCAGGAATGGATTTGGTGTCGTGTCGGGCGGTGTCGTGTCGTGAGATACTCGTCGTAGCGGGTTGTGTGTAATCACCCTAAGGGTGATGACAGACAACCCGCCACGACGCGATTCTCATGCCATTTCACGACACGACACCACACGACACGTAATTTATTCCGACGAAGCCAACCATCGATGGATTTGATAGAACCAGTCATGGGTTGTGAAAACGAATCCAATCCATCGATAATTGGGTTCACTCAAATGAATTATGTGTCGTGTCGAGTGGTGTCATGTCGTGAAATGGCATGAGAATCGCGTCGTGGCGGGTTGTCTGTCATCACTCTAAGGGTGATGGGTGATGACAGAGACAACCCGCTACGACATGAATCTCACGACCCGACGCGACTCGACACCGCCCGCCACGGCACTAAATCTATTCCTGCAAACTCAACCATCGATGGATTTGACTCATTTTCATAAATCAGGACTGGTAATGTGAAAATAAATCAAATCCATCGATGGTCGGGTTCACAGGAATGGATTGGGTGCCGTGTCGGGCGGTGTCGCGTCGTGAGATTCGTGTCATAGCGGGTTGTCTGTCATCACCCTTTAGGGAGATGACAGACAACCCGCCACGACGCGATTCTCATGCCATTTCACGACACGTAATTTATTCCGATGAAGCCAACCATCGATGGATTTGATAGAACCAGTCATGGGTTGTGAAAATGAATCCAATCCATCGATAGTTGGGTTCACCAAAATGAATTATGTGTCGTGTCGAGTGGTGCGGTGTCGTGAAATGGCATGAGAATCGCGTCGTGGCGGGTTGTCTGTCATCACCCTTGTCATCACCCTAAGGTTAATGAAGGGCAACCCACTACGACACGAATTTCACGACACGACACCGCCCGACACGACCTAAAATTCATTCGGGCGAGCTAAAGCGTCGATGGATTTTGTTTCATTTTCAAAATTCACGACTGGTCCTATCGAATCGACCCATGATGGTTGGACTCACCCGAGTGAATCGCAAGTCGTGTCAGCTCATGTCGTGGCGTGAGAATCGCGTCGTGGCGGATTGTCTGTCATCGCGCTAAGGGTGATATCAGATAAAGCGTTACGCCACGATTTTGCGCCACACCACGACGCGCTATCGTATATATGCCACGGGTCCAAAATTCATTCCAGCGAACGCAGCCATCGATGGATTGGGTTTATTGTTACAGTACCAGTCATGCATGAGAATGAATCAAATCCATCGGCGCACAGTGGGGCTAAAAATCGGTTTCGGGGCAAGATTCAGCGCCACGCGGATCCTCAACCAATCGAAATTATTTCAACGTTATTTTTTGCGTTTTTACCACTCTATGAGATACTACCCGAAGAATTTGATTTAGGAAGCTGCGGAGTTACAGAATCGTGTTGGTAGATCAACCAAAAATCGTCGAAAATCGAGTCTCCTTGATTCTGGCGGCAATGTACAATTTTCTGGTTGGGCCCAAAATACATGTTTTTGGTCCCACTTGATAAGAGAAATACTCTCATCATTGCAGAACTCCGATAACCTAACTTTAAATCGGAATTTCAGGCTCAAATACCTTGGTAATCAACCCCAATCATCAAAAATCGACTTTCTTCGACGCTGGCGGTAATGTACGGGGTTCTAAGTGGGCCCAAATTATAATTTAGAGATACACAATGTGTGAGCCCATGTCACAGGAATGCGCGAGCTTGATCCAAGGGCTTCAGAACTCTGCAATATCTCCCCCACTCACTTAGTACTCGAATATCATCGATATCCACGACCTCTTGGAGTATACGTCGATGTTGCCTCACAAAATATTCTTCCAAGGTGTCAACTTCCACCTCAAATGCTCTTCAAACACTCCCACCTGGATTTGAGAATGATTGCAGTAAGGCGGAATTATTTATCACTCATTGGTACGAACTGATCCTTTTTGCTTTTCGTCTTGATCGAACTCCAACACGATCCTGGGCCTCCAGAGTATCCCGAATCAAATTTTCCGGGGAAGTTCCTTGTACCGTGAGGAAAACCGAAGAAAAGACTGTTAGAATTGTTTTGATCGATTTAAAATTTTCGTGGCGCTGAATCTTGTCCCGAAATCGATTTTTAGCCCCACTGTGCGACGGTCGGGTTCGCTGGAATGACTTTTGGACCCGTGGCGTGCGATAGCGCGTCGTGTCGTGGTGCAAAATCGTGGCGTAGCGCTTTATCTGTCGTCACCCTAAGGGCGATGACAGACAACCCGCTAGGACACGACACCGCTCGACACCATCTGAAATTTATTTCTACGAGCCCGACCATCGATGGTTTTGATTCATTTCCATGGTTCATGTCTGGTGAAATAGAAATGAATCCATTTCATCGATAGTTGGGCTCGTTAAAATAAATTTCAGATTGTGTCGATCGGTGTCGTGTCGTGAGATTGGTGTCGTAGCGGGTTGTCTGTTATCATCCTAAGGGTGATTACAGACAACCCGCCACGACGCGATTCTCATGCCATTTCACGACACGACACCTCCCGACACGACACATAATTTATTCCGATGAAGCAAACCATCGATGGACTTGATAGAACCAGTCATGGGTTGTGAAAATGAATCCAATCCATCGATAGTTGGGTTCACCAAAATGAATTATGTGTCGTGTCGAGTGGTGTCGTGTCGTGAAATGGCATGAGAATCGCGTCGTGGCGGGTTGTCTGTCATCACCCTAACGAAACTATACTCATCCGCGCGCAGTCTCGTATGATATTTTATAGCACCTTCACCTTAAAATCGCGATTTTGAACATGGTTTTTTTTATTTTCTTGCTATAAAATACCGAAACATATCTCCGACTCTCTAGAGCTTTTAGCACTATGATCCATATTTCTCGTTAGAGCGTGTGCTTTAGCACCTTGTGGAGTATTTTTGTATTTTTTATCAGACATGCCCTACTATCCACTACAGCACCTATCAATTTTTAGAAGTAAGTGATATACTTGAGCAAATGATTTTGCGTATTCGATGGGGAGTTTTAACGATTCATCAGAGAGAAGAATATGGTTCAAAAAATGCAAAAAAATTTCGATCAATTTAATCGATTTCAACGCAAATGTTGATCCACCGAATCTCTCCTCTCTCTAACGTGCACAAATGAGAATTAACAGCAAATTCTGTTGTAGAGTAGAATGTTGAAGAAGTTGGTCAAAATCAACTTAAATACTGCAGCTTGAATCTCTACTTGACAGAAAGTGAATTCTTATCGATATTCAGGTGCTTAACCTCAATCATACTTCTGATCTAAAAGAAGATCAAGGGAATAAAAAGTTGCTACAATTTTATGGAAGGGCAGATGTAATGCTCTCAAGTTCACCGAGCACTTTCTACCTCACAAAGAGCTGAATCATGATATCTGAGAATCAAGCTGATTGTGATCTTTTGAGTCACTTTGAAATTTAGATTAAAAGAGAGCGAAGTATTAAGCGAAGAATCGTAAAATCGAATTATGCAATGAATGGGCAAGTACATCAGTCTTTCACGAATTAATAAGCGAGATAACCATCTGCATGCACTCAGCCCTTTTCATCATCATTTCTTTCCATTTCCTTTGCGTCATTTCCATTTTTAACGACGCATCGGTGCGCCACATAGTACGCGAGCGTAATTCGAAAGCTCAAGCTATCCGCAACGGAATAAAGATCTGAAAGAGCTTGCAGCAGAGAAAGAGAGAGAGAGAGAGAGAGAGAGAGAGAGAGAGAGAGAGAGAGAGAGAGAGAGAGAGAGAGAGAGAGAGAGAGAGAGAGAGAGAGAGAGAGAGAGACAGAGATAGAGGTAGAACTGTGAGCTATCTCAAACATTTTGTGCCGCAAGCTGTCACTGCAAGCCTGCTGAAGCGTTACGCGCGTCGCCCAAGTATCCGGAAAATCATCTCAGGCATGAAAATTGCGCGAGTCAACGCGCTGTGATCGCCTTCGTCGTCGTCGTTCCTAGCTGTAGCTTTTCTGAGTGCGCAAAGTTAGGGCGGAAAAGCTAAACGGACGCGCTTGCTTTGAGGAAGAGGCCGAGCTTCTGGTGATAAAAAAAAAGGAAAGGGAAAACCGCATTGACAGACTGGAAGCTTGGGGAAAGGCAAAAAATATCGGGCCGATACACATGCATAAAGAATCGTGACTTCAAACGTACATTCATGCCATGGATTCCAGCAGCTCCTTATGGGAATGTAAGAGATGAGCTGATTGGCATTTGACGTAATCGTACAGCGTGTAAGGGCAAGTGCTGGAGGATGGACTCGTTACTATTTGAACTCTTTTCCTCGTGGAGAAATTAAAAATTTCTTTAGCACGACTGTTTCTGTTCAATTTTCACTTGAAACATCTTGAAAGTGTTATAGGGATTCGACCGAAAGTGAAAAGGGCTCAAGTTCAAATTCTGTCGTCAAAAGAGTGGTTGATGAGATGTGAAACCCGCAGAAACTTTTTAGAGAATATAGTTTTTCAATAGACCGGCTATCTTGATTTTGAGATCCACGATCTACAAGAATCAAGCCGCTGACCTATTGAGTTAATTTCAAGCGCTGAAATTTGAAAGCCGTTTTTGGATAAATTGATACACCTGAGCTTGAATGGTCGGCGCAAGCTCAAATTGCAAATAATGTAGTTACATTTGAAATTGGTGGATATTATCGCAAGATAAAATAAAGCAGATGATCGATGCGTTTCTGATCACATTTGAACTAGAAACATGCAATTCTTCTTTCTGAATGTTATAACATTATCCATCATGATCATAGATCCCTCCGACATCCAGCCGAATATTCTACTTGTTGAATAATTGGGTATTATGTTCTCGCCTATTTGATTCTTTGCGATTTCCAAATGATTTTGTACCATCGATCATTATTGAAATAAATCAATGACTACAGGGGAACTATAAAATATATGATATTTATTTTTAAATTTGCTCCTAATGTATCCTCGCTGATGCCGTTAGGAACGGAAGTTGACCGTGAATGTATTGCGCATCTTCTGATTCAATTGTATCAAAGTATAGGGGAGAGTGGGGCAAAATTGGATAAGTGAGATAGCTCAGTCGGAGGCAAGTCTAGGCTTTCGCCGTGCAAATTCCTTTTTAATGCCATCACAGACAATGGTTTTTATCGCGGCTAGACCTTCTCAATACGATACTGGGAGTCCACGCTGAGGGGTGCTTTTCGAGGGCCTCACGCGGTTTATTTTCCAAATGCAAAAATTCACGCTACTTCTGCAAAAGTCGACGAGCTTAATCGCCGTTTGGGAGTCAAAAACTACATCACAATACGAAGATTTTGAGCCATCGTGGGTCAAAGTCGGCCCAGTTGAACCCAAGTTATCGCAATTTTGCGAAAAAACGTATGGGGGCATTTTAAGATGAACTGGACGGGGTGAATTAGGACAATGCTAAATCCCGTCTAAAATTGGTAGACTGATCGCGTGTCCGTGTTTTTCGAGGATAATTGTGCGTATCGAGGCGCGTGTGCATCTGTACGAATCTTTCAAGGACCAGGAGGTTGAAGGTTAGTTAGGTGATTGAAAATGGGTGACAAAATCAAGTTACGATGTCCAATGGCCGTCTTAGGAGTCACTTTAGAGGTCAGAAGTCGCTTTCAATGTGTTCCAAGATAGTGCTCGATTTTCGCATTTTCACTCTCGCATTCGGTGACACTGCCTTGAATGTTACTTACTATCAGCGAGATCGTTGACGTAGGCGCGAGTATGAATACCTCCAATATGAAGAAAAACGAAAAAAGCCGACTCTTAGAAGCCGCGAGTCGGTTACTGATTGCTAAAGACGTTAGTGCACCAATGAAGCGGCTGTTTCAATAATGCTGAAGAATGACACAAAAATGGCTCGCTTGCTCGGGCTATGGGAGGATGTAAAAGTCTCGGGCGAGTTTACCTCTTGGTTCTGGGTTATTACCACGTGTTTCGGTGAGCAAATTCGACTCTAATTGATAAGGAGTAGTGCAGTGTACCTTAATTACCAGTAATTTTCAAAGGCTGTCCTAATTTGCCCCCAGAACTATCCTAAAGTGCCCCAAACGCGGGGCGAATTTGGACGGATTTTCATTTTTCAACTTCAAGAAAAGCTGTGAACGCTGAGACCTAGGGGTCTGAAATTTTTTTTACAATCTATTGAATAGTTGAACTTCAAAGTCCTGTAACGCGCCTAGTCCCAACTATCGTCAGATAGCTCCACTGCAAAATCCATCCAATTTTGCCCCACTCTCCCCTACCTCTCAAAGGACCAAGTTTCTGTTTGCAGATAATTATCCGACCCAAATTTGGTTCCACACCGATCCAAAAATTACTCAATTCGGTTAATTGCGTTCGGTTCACCAAATAAACGACGATTCATTTCAACAATCGACTTGGTCATCGAATGGTCTGCACAGCAAGCTCTACAAACTACCTCTGCCATCACGGTTATTCATCAAGTGCAAAAACGATGAAAGGAATCGAGTGGATGAATCGTCGATTTTCGCCCCGCGGGTCCGAAGAATCGCTCAATTCGATCACGCAGCCTCAGTCAAGAGAGAGAGAACATCGGAGCGCTCGAAGCTTTGCAACGGGCAACGTGGCATTGCAGGCAAATCGTGCAAAAAATCTGCATCGTTCGCAAAAAAAACATAACAGACACAGTCAACCGCTCTTATTCTCTACCTCAGCTTCCCTTCTCTTCTCTATATCTGAAGCACCAGCACCTCGATCAAGCTCGATAGAAAAGCGAGAAGCGTTCATTCAAAAATCATAAAGCTTCGCGCCAAGTTCTGTATAGTATATAGGTATGTACCGGAAGGTGAAAGTGTGGAGAGTTTGCAGTGTATAGAGAAACAAGCCGTGGAAAATGACTCGACCGCTTCGGCAGCCAGCCAATTAGGTGTCGCGCGCCGACTAAAAAAAAAAAAAAAAAAAAAAAAAGGAAGGAAAGAAAGAAAAAATACACAACGTCCACTCGAAGCGAGTCAAAGCTCATTCTTTTCTTTTGCTTGCAGCAAACGGGCGGGCGCGGGTGCGCGAGAGAATCGAAAAGCTCGCGGCCACCGACAAAGCCGTTTGTCCACGAGCGTTGACCCTGATATATATCTCGCGAGCTTTGCCCTCTTGCAGCCTCTATATGTATATTCGCTATATATTGTGTCCTCATGTACCGAGATGAAAGCAGTAAGAATTTTTTACGGCTCGTTGTTCCTTATGCATGTGCCCCTCACGATGACTATGACGACGACAACGACGACGGCGACGACGTTGTTCCCGCGCAACCACTTTTGTTGCGCTATAGAACGAAGCTTGAGACTCGGTGACGAGCTTTTGTCGAGACTCGTGTTAACGTTATTGAATCGCGTCTCTTGCTCGTACCTCGATGGGCTATAGAGCGAAAAGCATGACACGTTTCGCTGCGTGAGATATTATTGTTTTTGGCAAGCGTTACTTTTATAATGAGATTTTTGTTTTAATGATATCTTATCTCATCTCTGGTGAATGAAAAATGTGTCGGTGAGGGGTTTAAAAGTAATTGAGTCAACTCTGTTTATATTTTGAATTGTTTCTTGAAGTGGCTCGTTCGAGGGCTCGTTACTCTGCGGATGTTGAACGCCACAATTGGTGTTTCGTGAAGTTTCTTTCAAAGTGTTTTTTTCGATTTCTCAAGGAATAGACTTTTCATCGAGATTCTCACTTTTGGGAACAAAGCATCTATTTACGGTATTCGCCTCGCTTTTTCTATCATACAGAAAATATTACTTGAATGAGCACTGCATCAGTGAAATATGTAGAAAACAAATCCAAACAGGCGAAATGGATACCGCGTATTGAAGAATGACTAGAATTTTCAAGAAAACAACAGCCCAGTACCAACATCAACCACTTGTGATGCTAAAATCTTCGGAACACATGCAGAAACCAAAAAACAATCTTTTTGAACGAAATCTCATTAAGTGATGCCGCATTAATTTGCTTGTTGATAGATTATCATAATTTAGCAAGGTCCAGAGCTATTCATTAAATACCTGAATCAGGTTAACAATGTAATGTAACATAAAATTATCCACAGGATGAAATATAAAATTTTAATTCAGCATCTCATAGCTCTTTGGCGACCCATCAACCTTATCTCACTCGAAATCTCTCATTAGCAAATGTATACAGCTTCAAATTACACTTGCAGCTCGTCACGTAGTTTACAGGCGCATAATATATCCAACACAGATCCTTCCTAACATTACTCGGTAACAATAAAAAGCTCAACTTTACGACGTCGAGTCAGGGCTACATTCTACTATAACATCACCGGTTAGCCCTTTACTCAAAAGTGTCACACGGCTGGTGGTGGCGGGCAATGCGACAATAAAAAGCGTGTGTAGAATATTCATTCGACGCGACGTTTTATCAGCGAGCATCAGGGGCATCGTAAAAAATCGTGCTCAGCTGCAGAAGCAGCAGTAGCGGCAGCATCCTGAGGTATTATATTATATGGAGATGCAACACGCGGTTCAAATGTATGTTACTTTGGGCATCGTATGTAAGTATACGTCAGGTGGGCGAGTTGTTTCTTATTCTTGCAAATGTGGCTTGGTACACAGTAGTGATATGTATTTGTGGTAGTTTGGGGTAACCGCAGAATAATACAAGACTTGCTCTGCATGAGTCACTGAATTTTAGTAGGTGTACATATCAGGAGACTGACTGAATGAGGAGAGATGCATCGCGGTTGGTCCACGTGGCAGAAACTGTTTCTCTCAGTATGTTGTGTTGGTGAGATGCTCTTGAAGCGTGGCGCATACTGCCGCAGTTCACACATTAATTGAGGGGTGATCTCAAAGTTGGCCTACTATAAAGACCTAACTAGATTGGACCAGACAGACCAGACTATCCATCCATCCACCCACCCATTCGACCTAACCAGTCCATGAGGGCCTCCCATCATACTTCAACCCCTCCACGTAGGCAACTCAATACACATCATCTGGACGGATAAATTTTTGGACTTGCATTTAATCACTAGAATTAATCACTGAATTCGTCGCTGTTTTGTTATGAACTTCAGAGATATGCATTGCACAAATTAATTTCTTGCAACTGAATCATAAGTATGCTATGGGAATTAGAATTACACAAATTAGAAAATGGTCAGATTTGAAAAGTTATGATCTTTTTTGGTCAATATTTTTTCTAAATATTTTGAAAAATCTTCAAATGGGTGTTGCTGCAATTTTACTAATAATATTCAACCATGAATATAGTACACAGAGAATAAAATATTGCCATCGGAACAATACAGGGTTTGACAAGTGACATAACAAAATCGCGTTATCGATTTCGTTATGTTGCGTTATTATGACAAAAAACGAAATTAAGAGGTGATTTCGTTACGTTACGATAACATAACCAAATACCGTAACGTAATGTCACTAACGTAATACAATAACGTAACGAAATTCCAATCCTTGGATTTCGTTTTGTTATTAAAACCGTTATTTTATAGTAACGAAACTCGACTCTTACGCGAATAACGTTATGCGTAAATAACGTTATTAATAACGTAACGAAGTTCAAGTATTGGAGTTTCGTTGCGGTATTCGAGTAACGTTATTCACATTATAATTGATTTCGTTACGTTACTTCCGCGAGTAACGTAACGAAATGGAAATTGTATCTTGTTTCGTTTTTTTTCTTTCGCCAAGTGATAAGGACGAACTTTTGCCCCACGAGGGCCTTAAGTAGAGAAGATCGGATATGACTGATTCCTAATGCGCCAGAAATGAACTAGGTTGGTGGGTATGACCAACTATCCGGAGATACTTTTTTCAAAATTTTCCCACGACGCATATAGAATCCGAGATACCGTCATTTTCAGAGAGGGTGATATTGCGTTCACTCAGAATTTATCAGCGGTAGTGAATATAATGAGAAAAATAACGTAACGAAACTCGGAAAAGAATTTCGTTATGTTATCTTAACGAAAAACATTATCGAAATGTCTTGGAAATTACGTTACTCAATTTCGTTATCAGTTTCGTTAGTTTCGAATAACGTTATCCACATGAATTTCGTTATACGTTTCGTTAATAATACCGAAACTCATAACGAAATGAAATTCAATTCGTTATGATTTTAACGTTATTGTAATAACGTAACGAAAAACATAACGGAATTCTACCCACCATTTAACGAAATAACGAATATCATAATAGATCTCCGAGAGTTTCGTTGATAACGCACCATAACGAAACTAGCGTTATTTGTCAAACCCTGGAACAATACGACAGTATTGTTACGTGGTATTGCCGTCAGACCAATACTGGATAGTCACCACAGCAAAATGATTTCGTTATTGCACCAATCTGACACGGATAACCTAAAAAAAAACGTTGGATTATATTTGTCCCTTTGCGGTACTATTCCGTGCAAAAAATTGGTAGCTTTTGTAGCAAAATAAGCGTAATGTGACTGTTAATCCATTAAGTATCGGAGCATTCGAAATATACGCGTTATATTTAACTATTGTGGCTCTAATATCAGATCACCAAACCGTTCTGATAGATTGATGCGATAACAAAATCGGTATTGTTCTGCAGCAAACACCATTTTGGTCGTACGACAATACGCATGGCCGTACGACCAAGAATTTTTTTCAGTGTACATACATATACCTCAGTGATGGATAGAGATTATCTTATACAAACTCTTAATTTACGAAGATTTTATTGACATGTACTTTAAAGAATAGTATCATCATAGTCACGGGGTATCAAACGAGGTGGCTGCCTACGAGTCTTACAAACATTTTGAAGAAAAAAAAAATGTCCTTATCCGTAAATGAAAAAGTGAATCGTCTCATCGCTGCAGCGATCATTTGTAATGAGCAAACGTACAAACATATAAGTTCGCGCTGAGAAATCCATCTCTCTTATGGATATGAGTTTCAAAATCTTGAAGCACATTATATCAGAAGGTGGCAAGTAGACTCGGGAGAGCTTTCCCATTAGCAGACATTTCAAGAGACGGATGACTTTTCATGCGCAAAGCTCGCGGGAGATCCACTTGAGCAAAGTTGGCAGCCTCGTCCGACTCTCCAACTTCTACAGTCCTTATACTAGGTATACACTTCGTAGATCTCATTCGCATCCATTCCCGACGATGAGAACAACCGCATACACGTTAACCGCAAGCTCGAATTTCCCGCGACGCTCTCAATGAACGAAACTTACACGCGCTACCTAATTACTATCCAGCCTCAAGTTGGATTATTCCCATAACAGTGTTACACTCAATAAGCTTAATCCAAACATAGAAAGTTGATCAAAATTATTGTGTTAAAAATTATTTTCTCATCGTTACATTCTCTAAAGAATAAATAAAAGTTAGACTGTGTCATACTAGACGCTTGTTTTGGTATTTCAGAAGCGCGCTCGGCATAATAGTCCGGGGTCTAGGTAGGCTCCGGTATGCACTTTGACGTGCGACCATGAAACAAACGTATTTTAACGTATTTTTTTGCGTAGAATCCGAATCCGTCATTATTTTTCACATAAGTGGTGCAGAAGACCTTCAAAAATGCATTTTTCTAACCTAAAACCGGTGTTCTCGTGAGCTTGTTAATAGCAATCGTGTTTCATGTTTTAAAACCTCTGCATGAGTTGAGATATGTCGTGTGAGGTATCCGAGCATCAATTTTGAGTCCCTGAGAAGGAATATACAGGGTGCTTTCCGCTGTAACCAGCGCTGAGTATATAAGAAGGGGCCTGCTGCGCGAGACTCCTCGTCTCAAACGAGATCAAAATGTCTCTCTCACATCGACATCCTAGTGCCACAATAACATCAGCTCTGACTCCCCCTTACCCCCCCCCCCCCCCCCCCAAGCAATATACAGGATGCATTTCCGACAAATGCAGCCAACGTGGATGGAATTGATTTGAAATGATCCTAGAATTATCGATATTTTTGTTTGTCAGCTCTGAACCGAATGATTAGCAATTATCAGAGCACTTATTGGTAAATGAATCATGTGCATGTGCATGTACACGTATACCTGATATACATGTATATGTATACATATACACTACCGGTCAAAAGTTTAAGCTCACCCAAAAATTTTTTTTTCAATCTTGTGAGTTGAACTACTCGGCTCTATTTGACCGTAGAGGACTCTTCCGGAGCTTATTTTAAAGGTCTTTCCACGCACCCCAAGATGGCATTATTCATTTTTATCCACACGGATCAAGATCTTTACATTTTGAGCTTGAAAAAGTGTCAATTTCGACGATTTCTGAGAGAATCTTTTGGCTCGTGCCAATTTGAGCCACATGAATGTTCCAATATGAGGATTGTGAGATACAAAAGTACCAGTCTAGAGCTTCAAACCCCGTCTTTGAACGTCTCTCTACGCCACTTCCAGTCCGGGCTACGACACTTTCTCTGAGGGAAGATTTTTCGCAAAAACTAGCACCTGGATTCAAAAATGACGAGAAAATTCACTTTTTGGGGCATATTTCAAAGGTTCCTCGTTTCCTTAATCAAGATGTTGATAAAAGATGACAGAAATGATGATTATACTTCATAAAAATGCTTCTCTGTATCTCTCTCGAATTGGAGTGCTAGTTTTTCCGAAAAATCTTCCCTCAGAGAAAGTGTCATAGCTCGGACTGGAAGTGGCGTAGAGGGGCGTTCAAAAACGGATTTTGAAGCTCTAGACTGGTACTTTCATATCCCACAACTCCCATATTGAAACATTCATGTGGCTCAAATTGTCACGAGCCAAAAGATTCTCTCAAAAATCGTTGAAATTGACACTTTTCCAAGCTCAAATTGGAAAGACCCCGATCCGTACGGATAAAAATGAATTATGCCATCTTAAAATACGTGCAAAAACCTTCAAAATGAGCTCCAAAAGAGTCCTCTATGGGCAAATAGAGCCAAGTAGTTCAACGCACAAAATCGAAAAAAAATTTTTTGGGTGAGCTTAAACTTTTGACCGGTAGTGTACATATACACGGTGATTTTAAAGTACTCGACCAGCCGGGAAATTCCGAAAGCCCGATGCGTTGAGAGTTTTGCAAATTTTTTTTGAAGTTATTCGAGTCGATTTGAAAATTTGCGGGGATGTTGAAAATTATCAGATTTTTGGCATCAGATGGATCAGAAAAGGGATCAGCGGGATCAGTCGCGCGAGGATCACATGGGATCAGCAGAGGGATCAGTTTGTTTTGCTGCCACACACGTAGTCTGGTTCCGAGGTTATGTGTCGGTGCGCCAGTCACAGTATTCGCAGCCCGAGGAGGTGGTTGTCGAATTTAGTGGCGGTGGTCATGGTAAATTGCGCGACTGCCGTGCTCTTTGTCGTGTTCCTGGGCCTCGAGGTTGCACGGGTCCGTGCTTTTTGTGTTTGTCGCGTAGCCGCGCGGGTGGTTTCCTTGGTGTAGGAGTGCCGAGCGCGATGGGGTTGATTATTAATTTCGGTCACCGCTGGACCCGTACGGGACCAGTTCGACACTCGCAGAAGGCTGGTACGAGACGAAATTGACACTCGCCGAGGACCGGTATGGTACTAGATCGACACTCGCTGAGGACCGGTAGAAAACCACATCGACACTCGCCGAGGACGGGTACGGGACCAGATCGCCACTCGCCGGGGATTGTATGGTCCCCCATCGCCACTCGCCGAGGACCGGTAAGGGACCAGACCGACACTCGTCGAGGACCGGTAGAGAACCACATCGACACTCGCAGAGGACTAGTACGGGACCCAATCGACACTCGCTGAGGACCGATACGGAACCAAAGTGACACTCAGGTGTTTTTCCATTACATGTTTAAATGCTCAGTTGAATCTTATTCTCTATCACAAAATACTGCCAGCAGGCAGATAAAGTGATCAAAAATGAACCCTTACCTAACTGCAGCAGGTGTATGAAAAAGATTTCTATGGCAAAATAATACAAGGGCCATATCATTCAGCTCGCACTATTTTCACAAATCACACTTATTAGAAACTTCCTCCATTGCATGCCGCCGAGTCAGGTTTCCATCATTCAACAACAAACAACAGGACAAGCTGTTTAAGTAAACAAAACCGCGGGCTGTGCTGTGGACGTCGTCTCACAGTATGCGCAGCAGACGGAGAATGCCGGACTTAGCCAACCAGGCAAAAGTCCGGGTCGGCTCGGCAGATCTCAGAAATTACCCGCGCGGCTACGCGACAAACACAAACACCACGGGCCCATGATACCCCCAGCCCCAGAAACACGACAAAGCGCACGGCAGTCACACAATTCACCGTCTACACCGCCACTAAATTCGACAACCACCTCCTCGGGCTGCGAATACTGAGACTGGCGCACCGACACATAACCTCGGAACCAGACGACGTGTGTTGCAGCAAAACAAACTGATCCCTCTGCTGATCCCATGTGATCCTTGCGCGACTGTTCCCTCTGATCCCTTTTCTGATCCATCTGATGCCAAAAATCTGATAATTTTCAACATCCCCGCAAATTTTCAAATCGACTCGAATAACTTCGAAAAAAATTTGCAAAACTCTCAACGCATCGGGCTTTCGGAATTTCCCGGCTGGTCGAGTACTTTAAAATCACCGTGTATAGTAAATTTACTTTTTGTATAGAGGAACTCCGCATAATACTATCCTAACGTTGCTATGGTTACGGCAAACAACAATCAAACGAGTTTTGACACGAAGATCATTGAGAAGGAACGACTTCAAGTTTTCACCATCGGAAATTAATAATCGATAAGAATCGTATTACGTTGGAAGAGATGTCTCCAAGATTTGCTAGTACCGGAAATCCGCTCAACGGTGCCTCGCATCGTGATAATCGTGTAGATGGAAATAATTTTAGTAACAATGAAGTACACATGGTAGCAGGACCTACAGCTTCTGCCTTAATGTCATTGTCATATAGACTCATCAAATATTAATATTATATTCTCAAAATTAGCTTTAGTCTCTAATTGCCTGAGCCGATGGATAACGAGCATGCGCCTGCAGTCAATAAGGATATCTTATTGACTACCGCGCTGACGAATTTGTTTACTCCAAAACACACTCATCAGTAATGCATCCCTAAGCAGTAGCATGAATAAGCTCTCATTACCCGCTGTCTTGAGCATAATGGCTTTCTTTTAGCAAACGACTCTATTTTAGCCAGCCCTATCTTAATGACTCTCATAAGAGCTATGTGTAAGCAAAATATATTTAAGAAACCACCGCTTGCATGCGGGCAGTTCTTGTTGTGACCTCTAACTGGCCGGAGGCTCTGTTGGCCAGAATATAGGATTAAAGAGTATATATTTATATATATCTCTTCGTATTCCGTCACTCTTCCCTGCCAATTCTCCTGGCTCCAGACTCTCTTCCGAGAAATCTGCGACAAATTGGCGACCGTGACAGGACCTGGAGTCACCTCAACGTGAGTGTACTACACCCAGGAGAAACAGTGGAAGAAGGTCAAAGAGCGACTGGTCCGAGCAAGACTTGCGGCCTGCCTTTCTACGGAATTCCTCTGGACGACCACGCAGGGAGACGCCTCTAATCGGCAACTTGCAGGGATCCTTCAGAGAGGGTCACAACGGAATTCAACGGAGTTAACAGAGCCACATCTTTTCTCTCCTTCTCTCGTCGAAATGCTTAAGGTGAGTGGCATGTAATACGTCCACCACTGCAAATCTCGAACTTATGTCGAATTTTGAGAACGAGTCGGATCTATTAGATGACTCCTCAGTAACCGAAGCTAGACTGACAATTGACGAAGGAACAATTTCTCACCAACCAAAAGTTAGAATCAGTGAACGTTTGAGTAATTTTGGCAGAACTTTGAAACAATTTATTCCAAAGATGTCGCTGAAAGAAGTCCAGGAACAATTAACAGCCTCTTTAGCTCGAGAGGAAGATTTGAAAAAACAATTGAATGAAATTCAAGAATATTTGAAAACTTTCGATTCGGTACTTAATAATGCAGATTCACATGAAGAGCGTCCGACGGAGGATGAAGTTATGGAACAAGTTTCACGGATTTCGTTCGAACGCCACAAGCAAATCCAAGTTTTACTCTCTGAAATACGTGAGTTTGATGGTAATACAGATGTAGAGGCATTTTTGGGACAGTGCCGACGAATCAATAAATTAATGAACAACGAAGCTGAACAAATCTGTCTCATTCACAAAATCATTGCGTCTAAATTGAAAGGCGAAGCCATTGCGGTAGCAGACAGGCTAGTAGAAGTTACGCCAAGTGATTTTGCCGAAGCCATGAGGCTAGCTTTTGGAAAGACCGAGAAAGACTATAGTCAGTTGACTGAGGAAAGAAATACAATGAGGCAAGGGCGCATCGAGAGAATTGAAAATTTTATAAAGAGATATTCTGAAATCGACAAGAGAATTCAAAAGTCGATTGATCAAATTGATGTTGAACTTCGGAATGTTTATCGGAAGATTGAAGATAAAGATAGAATAGCTAGATTCTTACGTGCACTCAAGCCGGAAATCAAGCCCCTTGTTATGACTAGAAATCCCAAAACTATAAATCAAGCCTATCAATACGCAATGCTGGAACAGAGAAATTATTATGAAGATGAAGCTTTGAGAAATAGACAGAGAGTACGTTACGAAGATTCTTACAAGAAATTTGACCGAGAATCGACTCCAAGACAAGAAAATCCGCCCAAAAGATCCGATCGTGATTCAAATCTTCGCGATAACCACTCTCGCACGTTTTACAAGTCCGATCGAAATCGTTGTTCGTTTTGCGATGGATTGGGTCATACAGAAGAGCGTTGCTTCAAAAAACATCCTCACTTGAAGAGTCAAAATTTTCGCCAAGCTTACGATCTGAACAAGGACCCTCCAAAGAAGATACACGAAAGTCAGGAATACGAGCCACAGGAACTATTCACAACTCCTCAGGAGAGCGATCCCTTGGACGCGGATCCGATCGACTCAGCCAAGAAGATTCAATTTTGTTCACGCGGTTTGCCGGTGCCGAAACGCCGAACGGACTTTTGGTAGACTCTGGTTCTAAGAAGTCGCACATTAAAATTAGCTGCATTGATCCGAGCAATCAAACTCTTCGAAAGTTCTCTCCCAACGAAATTAGGAAATTTTATATCATAGATGGACTATATGATGCTATTGGAACATGTGAAATTGAAATTTTTTGTATCAAGTTTCGAGTGTTTGTGATGACAAATGATTTTCCCACTCAATGTGATGGGATTTTAGGGAAAGACTGGCAAATTTTCTCCAAGTCAATTGTGAATAATGAAGAAAACACTATAACTTTAAAAAATGGCACGGGGGATACTGTCACTCTAGAGCTTAATAAGCATCAATTGGCACAGCTGCCCCCCAATTCATTTGATACAAGGGAGATCTTACCGAAAAACCCTCCTGGCACGTATTATGTAGAAGGAAGAAATATCATCCCTGGCATTTATGAAATCAGAAAGGATCAAAATTTGAAGCTTCATCTCTTCAACGAGACGGATGAATTCAAACCAATATATAGAGAGAATATTCAATTTTCAATTCATGAAGATCTTCCATTCACAACTCTGAATGAATACCAAGAGGGAGATGCGTCGGGAACGCTACCTAAGTCGAAAAATCCTCTAAGAAATATTTTGAATAGCCGACTGAATGTTGAAGAACGAAAAAATTTACTTAAAGAATATTACCGGAGCAAGAACGAAGACCCAATTTATTTTTCGGACGAATCAAAGGAGCGCCTAGTACGCATTGATTTTCTGAGAAAGAAGTTTGAAAAGGATTTGAATAGTATTTCAGAAAGAATTTCTCCCGATGTCTCGAAAGAAGTTTTCAGCATCATCTCTGAATTCAATGACCGTTTTGCTTTACCAAATGACCCTATGCCAGCAGTTGATGATTTTGAGCATGGAATCAATTTATTAACTAATAAACCCATCAGCACTCCTTTGTATCGTCATCCTATTTTTATGCAATCAGAAATTGCTAGACAAATTGAGGTTTTTGAGAAAAAGGGCCTGATTAGACCCAGTTCTTCGCCATATCAATCTAATGTCTGGTTAGTGCCAAAAAAGGTTGATTCCTCGGGTGAGAGAAAATGGCGGTTGGTCATGGACTTCCGTAAACTGAATTCTTTTACTGAGCAAGATAGCTACCCACTCCCCTCGATCGAAGAGATCCTTTGCATGCTGGGTAAAGCTAAATATATGAGTTGTTTTGATATGTCAAACGGATTTCACCAGGTGAGAGTAAAAAGTTCAGATATTCCCAAAACAGCCTTCAGCACTCATAAAGGGCACTGGGAATGGTTGAGAATGCCTATGGGGTTGATAAATAGTCCAGCTACGTACCAGAGAATGGTCAATTTTAAACTAAGAGGTTTGATTGGTAAAATCTGTTTTATATACGTGGATGACTTGATCATATTTGGGTCCACTCCTGAGGAACATTTGAAGAATCTGCGAACTGTTTTAGAGAGATTGCGAGAAGTTGGTTTAATTTTGAACCCAGATAAATGTTCATTCTTGCAAGAGAGGCTCGATTATCTGGGGCATGAAGTGTCAAGCGATGGTATCCGACCCTTAGCCCGGAATGTCGAAAAGGTGATGAACTTCCCGGAACCTCGGAATAAGAAAGAGTTAGAGAGATTTCTTGGTTTAGCCTCATACTATAGGAAATTCATTCCTAATTTTGCTAAAAAGACTCACTACTTGAACAAGCTAAAGTCAAAAAATGTGGATTTCAATTTTGATGAGAACTGTCGAAGACAATTTCTGTTACTGAAAGAACTCTTATCAACGTATCCAGTTTTAAGGCATCCAGATACGTCTAAGCCTTTCATTTTGAATACCGACGCCTCTAATGAGGGGATAGGTGTAATATTGTCACAGCTTGATGAAAAAGGTAACGAACATCCTTGCTCTTATGCCAGTCGGACATTGAATCCCGCAGAAAAGAATTACTCGGTAACTGAAAAAGAGTTGTTGGCCGTTGTTTGGGGCATGAAACAGTACAAGCACTTTCTTTACGGACAAAAATTCGACGTTTACTCAGACCACCAAAATCTCCGGTCAATCTTCAAAAATAAGTCTGATGACGTGAGCTCTCGTATTGTTAGATTGTTGACAAAAACCACTGACTATCACCCAAATATTATTTACAAAAAAGGAAAGTTGAATTCTAATGCAGACGCTCTCTCTAGAGCTTTCCCTAGCTGCCAAAATCTATCGAGAAACGATAATGAGAATACCAATCAAATCAATCAGATTACTGAACCGGAAATAACGGTGGATAGATTGACCCGAATTTCGGACAAGTCAAGGTTGATAACAAGAGCGACCGGAGAGACCACTATGAAAGATTATATAACGCAAGGTATGGATATAATTTATGACGAGAAGGATTCTCTTGCAAGGTACATCTGCTTGTTTACTAGTGACGCAACTATCAAAGCAATGAGCATCGAAGAGTTGACTGATATGAGATGGGACATTCTATCAAAACATATTGTAAAGACGAAAATAAAAGAAGAAGGAGACTTTCTGATCAAAGGCGTCCTATATCAGAATAAAAGAAACATCCCCGACTTATTCTTGAAATTGGAAGAAGCTCCGGAACACTCTGTAGTGGAAATCACACATGTTTTCAGGAATGACATGTTCGACCGACTTTTAGGCTGGATAGGATTGTATATAAAATTATCTAACAAATTGTTGTATGTTCGACCTTTACATCCAAAAGTTCTCAGAGAAAGGAATTCACAACTAATGAAGTTGGCTGAAGTTCATAATAAAAGTCATTGGTCAGAAGAGAAAACTTTGAGGGAAATTCGCAAAGAATTCACGTGGAAGAACATAACAAAAGATGTAGACGATTTTGTCAAACACTGTCCTACGTGTGCAAGAATCAAACATGCGGCCAGGAAATTTGTTGCTCCAGGTGTCTACATTGAGCCATCCTCAAAACCTTTCGAGAAAGTTAACATAGACTTCTGCAATTTTGAGAATAAAGATTTCTTGATTATCATAGATGAGTTTAGTCGATTTGTATGGATATGGGAAATCAGTTGTAAATCCAAAACTCACATAGCACTTGAAGAGTTCTTCCTCAAAATAGCGAGACCGCAGCATATAATTTCAGACAACGAAGAGATTTTCCTGTCGAAAAAGGTCCAAGATTTGTATAAGAGCTATGGGGTCGCATTTATTAAGATTTCCGTGCGACACCCTCAGTCAAACGGAGTATGTGAGCGTGTAATCGGAACTTTGAAAACTTTAGCCAAATCGAAGGAGGGAACTACTTATGTAAAACTACTGAAAGCTGCAGAATCTTACAACGATAGTATCCATAACAGTACAAAATATTCACCCTATGACTTATTATTTGGAGAAATGAATTTCGACAATGAAACAAGTGATGAGGAGATCCATTTGAGGACTATGGAGGCAAAACGAAAAGATGCAGAAGAAAATATCAAACAAGCCAAATTACGGAATCAAGAGACAGTTTCGAGTAGACAAACCTCGTCGGCAACATATAACGTGGGTGATATTGTCATAGCAAAAACTGTTGTAAATAATGTAAGCACCTGGTCCGACCCAGTCCCTGTACAACGAGTGAACAATGAAACAAATTCTGTAGAGATTATTATAAGAGATCGTCCACAATTGCGGCATTTCAATGAGATACGGCATTATCATGCGGAATATTGATGTAAATTTGAGAGTCTTAACTTTGCTTCTCTTACAGATACATACTATACTGCTGTATATAATCCATTGCACGATATCATATGAAACGACCACCAATCTACCCCACTTTGTATCGATCAATGAAGGCTCAGCGTACCTGTATAATGAGGAGTGGAAAGTCATTCACACTACGGATATTGAGGCAATTTTCAATAGAGGATCGCAGCTAGCATATAATTTGAACGTCGTAAAGGACTTTTGCAGAAATCATGACAACTGCACTGCAAAAGAATACATCAGCCTCGTAGGACGACAATTGACCAGAATAGGAAGTAAGAAAAACCACCTCAATATGTATAGATATAAGAGAGGGCTCTTTAATATAATTGGTGTAGGTACGAAATTTTTATTCGGCACATTAGACAATGATGATGCAGAGCTCTATGATAGAGAAATAACTGAGGTTTATAAGCAGAATAATGAACTGTTGAGATTAATTCAAAATCAAACATTGATAGTTAAGAACAATATTAAAAGTGTAGATGACCATATGGTCCTTTTTAATGAAAATTTCGATAAATTACAAAGATGGAGCTATCAGAGAGATCAATCGATTAGTCATCTAGAAGCCAATCAAAAGATCATGATACTTTTGCAAGAAATTCAACTAGCCATGAATGAATATGAAGATCAACTGACGAACATTCAATATGCCATTTCCTTAGCGAAGACCGGGGTGATATTACCATCGGTAGTCACTCCTGAATCTTTCATTAATGCCCTGAATGAAATAAAGCAGAAAGAAATCGTAGACAATCTCATAGAATTCAATTTAGATCACTATTACGATCTTGTGCGAATATCTAAACTCATAGCTTACATTAGCGATAATAAGCTGATTTTTGTTATAACAACACCAATACCGAACGATACCAAGTATCACCTCATAACTTTATTCCCTTTACCAATCAGACAAAGCGAAACAATGTTCAAGATGATTTCTTTAGAGTTCCACTCACTCATAATAAGTGAGGATATCATTTATTATACTTTCAAAACAGAAGATTGCATCGATTTCAAGCCTCAACAGAAGATTTGCAAGAATACTAAGCCTCTGATAAATGTAGAGAAAGAAAACACGTGCTACTCCGATATCATAAAAAAATGCGATATTGAGCATTGCGAATTTGGATACTATCAATTGAAAGATGACTTCATAAAACAAATCCATCAACTCAATTTATGGCTTATTATGACAAGGAAGAGATTGGTTTTTCATGTATACTGTAAGAAATCACACGAATTACTAACTATAGATAATGATACACTTTTGCAAGCTAATGATACTTCCTGCGTTTTCGTAAGCAGACAATATCAACTGAAACCTTTCAAGAACGAACTGTACAATGCTAAATTGGAATACCTAACTTTCAATATCTCAACAAATATATCAATCGAGAAAGAATACTTGGACAAGATAGAACTAGCAAATATCAGTCATGACCTAGGATCAAACTATATTAAGTTAGCCAAGATTCAAGAATCCATAAATGAATTCAAGTACAGAGAAAGAACTAAATCGTGGATTGACTCGTTCTGGAGATACCTAGATTACGCCGGTAAGGCAGCGTTTGCAATACTCATTCTGTACGGTTTACATAAATGTGGGTTATTTCAAGCATTCAAACTCTTAGGGATTAACCTTTGGAACAGAACATGTTGCAAGATCAATTATTATAAAAATAATAACGTCGTTCACGCCCCTCAGGCAACTTCGTATGTAGCTTCTTACATACCTACCCCGGGTTTGCCTAGCCCGAATTTGCAAAGTTCGCTCAATAGACAACATATTACTCGCAAATCATTATTACGGTCTAGATCAGAAATATAACGAAAAATTGCTCTTTCAGAGAATTTTTCTTCCCTTAGGGGAGGGGATGTCATATAGACTCATCAAATATTAATATTATATTCTCAAAATTAGCTTTAGTCTCTAATTGCCTGAGCCGATGGATAACGAGCATGCGCCTGCAGTCAATAAGGATATCTTATTGACTACCGCGCTGACGAATTTGTTTACTCCAAAACACACTCATCAGTAATGCATCCCTAAGCAGTAGCATGAATAAGCTCTCATTACCCGCTGTCTTGAGCATAATGGCTTTCTTTTAGCAAACGACTCTATTTTAGCCAGCCCTATCTTAATGACTCTCATAAGAGCTATGTGTAAGCAAAATATATTTAAGAAACCACCGCTTGCATGCGGGCAGTTCTTGTTGTGACCTCTAACTGGCCGGAGGCTCTGTTGGCCAGAATATAGGATTAAAGAGTATATATTTATATATATCTCTTCGTATTCCGTCACTCTTCCCTGCCAATTCTCCTGGCTCCAGACTCTCTTCCGAGAAATCTGCGACATCATCATTGGATGAAAGAGTTCAAAATGATCATTGACTAGTCAAGGATGATCGATCTATATCTTTCGATGGAATCGTGATGTGGAAAAGACTACCTTCTTTGAAACCTTCCTACGTCAAATGGATCATTTCAAATCAATTCCATCCACGTTGGCTGCATTTGTCGGAAATGCACCCTGTATATTGCTTTGGGGGGGGGGGGTAAGGGGGAGTCAGAGCTGATGTTATTGTGGCACTAGGATGTCGATGTGAGAGAGACATTTTGACCTCGCTTGAGACGAGGAGTCCCGCGCAGCAGGCCCCTTCTTATATACTCAGCGCTGGTTACAGCGGAAAGCACCCTGTATATTCCTTCTCAGGGACTCAAAATTGATGCTCGGATACCTCACACGACATATCTCAACTCATGCAGAGGTTTTAAAACATGAAACACTATTGCTATTAACAAGCTCACGAGAACACCGGTTTTAGATTAGAAAAACGCATTTTTGAAGGTCTTCTGCACCACTTATGTGAAAAATAATGACGGATTCGGATTCTACGCAAAAAAATACGTTGAAATACGTTTGTTTCATGGTCGCACCTCAAAGTGCATACGGGAGCCTACCTAGACCCCGGACTATAACACACAAACGTAAAAGGGCAGTTACCGTAAATTTTGAACTATCTTGCCTGATGGTTGGTAGAGGTGTGCGAAACTAACCCTTAATACACACACAAACACAGACACATACATATAGAAGGTGAGCGCACGCGCGAAAATTTGATGGATTTACGCGTCTCCCGAGGGCCAGGCGTGAGTCAGCGAGCTTGCATTGCAAACCCCTCACAACTCGCTGAGTTATACACTGCGATTTCTTCAACCGCGAGTTCAATTCAGTATATACTAGGTATATATGCCCCTCGCTTTACGCGGTGGTGGTGTTGGTCATGTTCTGCAAGCGTGATTTACAGAGCGCGAGAACTGAGCAGTTAGCGCATGACTTATTGCCCATCTCTTCTACTTCTGGCCTGCCGCGGGTGATTTCGCGCGCTTGCAAAAGCTCACTTTGCGAGAGAAAAAATTTCTTCATCCCCATAGCGTTTGTATATATATCTATCCTATCCGCCACGTGGTATGAGTTACCAATTTCAGATTTCAGAGTCAGGAGATGTGCTCGGTTGGATATTTTTTGCTTGAATGAGATGATGCTGATGCGATATTCGGACCATAGATGATAACAGAGCGTTGGGTTCTAGATCGTCATAATGTTTGTGATGGCTGAGCGGTCTTATTGTGTATCATAACTCGCGCGAAATTGTGAGTTACAAACTATATTTCTTTGCCAGAATTGTAATCAAGTACGGTGTCGGATGAAAAAAATTTCTTCATTGCTGAAAAATTTTTTTGCGCGTGAAATAAGTACACTTGACATTTAAATTTAATACTCAGTCCGAGTATATAATTGGCCAAATCCAAAAGAATTTCATCCGACAAAGAAGATTTGTAACTTTCCAATGAGATTGGATCGATAAAAGTACATTTCGACACACAAAAATTCTTCCGATCGGACTCTTGTTCGGCTGTTGACATTCGATACCGCAAATGTTGGGATTCGCACAAGTTTTTTTCTGTTATTTGAAAGTCAGCGGATCTTGACATCGATTGGGCATCGAAATTCTACGATGCAAAAAATACCCAAACCATATCTCCATGTCAAAAATACAGTGCGAGCGTTGAAACACAGGCCACAACTGATGTGATTCATGTAAAACGATCCTCAGCACGAAATTTTTGGGTAACGAAAGAACCGTTTGGTACGTGACCGTAAAAATGCAATAAGATGCACTCGCGTTATATCTTGGGAAAGAGGTCGCACAACTTTCATAATTGAATGTGCTATTCCTATCACGGTGGTAAATGAGATGTGAGCAGTCGTTTCGTTCATTTTCAATTTTTGCTTGACGTGACTTCTTCAGGATGGTCAATTCTTTCATATCGACGAATTTGTAGCTGACTCATTTAGAATGGTACGCAATGACTGTAAAAGGTCAAAAAATATCAGCCATGATTGCGGGTGTAGTCATGACTGATTAAATTGAGTTCCTGGGGGATGAAACCAGAGATTTAATGAGTCAATCGTGAGCCCGAATCGACTCAAATTAAAATACATCGTAAGTAATTACGATGATCCACTTGATGATACTAATAGCCCGGACACTTGAAAATCCACTGATAAAAAGTGATATATGATCTTGGTATTAGATGTGATAGATGATGAATATAAAAGTTCATAGTATTGAGGAGTTTTCCACCATGAAAATTGGCGATTATTGAATGTGCAATTTTCGATCCATAACTCCGATTGACTTGCCGTAGCCAAATTTGAAATTTTCGTCAAAGCCCCTTATCCAGGGCCAACAATGGAAAAATGTTGTAAAGCAATTCTAAAAACGTTGCAGCCTTCCTCGTGACGAAAACGTTATTCTTAATGAAATTCTTGGCAACTTTTCAAAATTTTCAAAAGGTATTACATACGTCGATTATCAATCGTATATTACACTCGGCAAATTAAATAACGTATTCGTCAACGGAAAAGGTATGCAAACACAAATAATCAAGAATGTTTCTATTTGAAACTCAACTCACGGTACAAATTTTCAATTGTCAATATTGTATCAAATCAACTGATTGGTAACATCGACTGAACAAATAAAGTGAGATTGCAATATGAAGGAGAAATTTCTAGGAATTAATCAATTAGAAAGCACGAGATAAATTGACAATTAAAAATATGCATTTTTCATATGTTTAATCATTGTACTATCATGCAGTATAGTACAAAAATGGTGCTTTTGTTCGGTAATCTGTTTATGCAAATGGTTCATTCTGCACCCATTTGTTGGATTTACGAGACCGTGGATCGTCCAGTGTTCGCATAAATCGTTTCAACCATTGAGCATTTACACAAAGAAGTATTATACAAACTGTATCTGGAGGAATATCGTAGTAAATCGTGCCAAAAGCTTTGCGAACGGAGATTTTCACGGCTTTGTTTGTATTATTGCTACATCATCAACTGATTAAGCCGCGTATCCTCGATGCTATAGATTATCAAATGTGCGATTGTAGTCGGGGAGTGAAGTCATTATAAAATAATTTCAATTCTCCGATCTCTGCCGACCAATGAACACAAATTCAAAATACGACTACACGATTATGGACTGTGCCCATCTGTATACTCGATTATTCAATTAAAGCATTTTCGCATCAAACACTATTTTGTTATGAATTTTTGAAAGAACACTGTTCTCTTTGAGCCTTTCGAATATGACATTTTTTAATCAAGCGAGCGGAAGATAAAAAATTATAGAATAATCATTCACTTAATTGGGCTATGAGCCTGCAAAAAAATAATTTTCAAAGAGTGAGCAGGTAAGTTCAATAATGAGTGTGCGTTATCTAAAAGAAATGGCACTTTGAAATCAGATTAGAATTAGAAAGGAAAGTCTTTTTACACACGAAGCAACAAACATTCTTCGACAAAGCTCGGATAAGAGCGAATGAATCTCAAGTGACAACCTAGGCACAGGCAACAGCAGAATATTTAGAGCATCTGAAAAGAACTCCGTTACGTAATAATGAGGGCGGCAGCAAGTGATGAATTTTCATGGAATCAACCATATACAAGCCTAGTGGAATGGTAGCAAAATTTCTGATCAATTATTATTAGCAGTAATTTTAATAAAGTCTGCACAAAAATATGCACTTGGATCAAGAGAGAATAATTTTAGGACAAAAAATGGATACCGGATACAAAAACGCACAGATACTTCTGCATCCATTGCAAATCGCTGTAGATGGAGGACTTTATCATTCAACTGAGTACACAGATAAGAAATAAGGTGAAACCATTCCAAAATCCAAAAATTTATTGTGAATACTTAGTATTCACAGTACAGTTGATTACAAGATTTACGATAATATTCAGTTGGTATCACAGAATATTGATGATATCCACCTTTTCGTCACATCAACCCTTACTAGCCAAGCGTTATCAATGAATGATAATATCCATTCAACAGGTTATTTGTACATAATTTTGTAAAATCCTCGAAAATTTGAAAGTTCTAATCCAGGTCAGTAATTGTTGTTGCTAACCAAGTTCGTCTAGGAATATACCACAACTTCTGATACTACTTATCTTCAAGACACTAAAAAGATATGGATTATTTTTAGAGGAGGAAAGTCATGATTGATCTTCCGAGATAGGCAGACTACCTTGTAAGGGTAGAAAATCATGAAAAAATTGTACCAATTGTTGATGCCCAACAAAATGGCAATGTAAGATTCAACAGTGATCACTGAATCACTCGTTTGAATTTCAAAAGTGAGTATCTACCGTGTCGTCCATTTCAAATCACTCATTCGCCACATCCATGTATCAATGCAGCATCGAAGGTATATATACAGACACAGATCGGTTGGGCACGCCACGCGACAGGCAATCAGTGAGATGAAAGGGATGTGAGAGGCCGATGAATATGGTATCGATGCAGTAGTCGTGGGAGTATATTGGCCCGAGAGTTCATTCAACGCCCCTCATATCGAGTGATCGTGATATCCTCGTCGTCGGCGTGAATATTCCGATTGGAACGGCTCTTTTTGATGATAGCCGATATCGCTGCTCTATACTACTGCCTTTTGCTTTTGAATCACCAGCCAGAATTGAAAGGGTTAATCGAAGTTATCGATTTGCGAGAAGCTCGAGTGACAATCTGAGCTTGCAAGCTCATCGTCGGGTCTTCCAAGTATTACCGCATTTTGGGCCTCAATCATAAATCAGGATCATACTAACAAAGAAATGGACACACGGGTGGTTTTGGGTCAGGTCAGAGCAGCGAACCCTATTGTAAATTTTTCCAAACTCTGTAGAGATGACGGGCCGGTGATAAAATGTGGGAGGGACTTCTCGACTGTATATGCACAACAAAATTTTGGCGGTCGCACGATTAGCATAACCGGACTCGGCTGCATCTTCACTATACCCTGCACTTGCCTTATTTTATCCTGAACTATATATACTACAGGAGGGTCAAGGTACCTCTTGTCCTCACGCTGAAACAGTTATTTAACTTGCTAACAAGGATATCGTTTCTCCGAGATCGGTCCGACATTGAAAAGTCCGATATATCCATTCGGGTATCCTTTATCCTTTCAACAGCAAGAAAGCATCGGTGTACAGTGTAATACTCGAAAAATGTATTCGAA
Organism: Eretmocerus hayati; assembly: GCA_029851415.1. Lineage (NCBI taxonomy): Eukaryota > Metazoa > Arthropoda > Insecta > Hymenoptera > Aphelinidae > Eretmocerus > Eretmocerus hayati. The sequence continues at coordinate 134,000,123 of CM056742.1, read as the reverse complement.
TATAAGCTGCTTGTTGCACAAGTTTGGTGACCATCTCCGATTAAAGGCCAAAGTCCCCCGCCGGCCGATGACCCCACCACCCGCTGTTATTACAACTTATATAATACATGAGCACGTTTTTTTATATACACAGCATTCTTCGTGAAATAAAGGATTCCTTGTTTGGCTCGAGGAATTTCCGTTTTGTGATGGGATGATCGAGATACACCTTCTCTTATGGCGAACCTCACTTGCAGTGATCGAGCAGTTTCTTGGAATTATAAAGGATGAATTCGTTGTATGGGGGGGGGGGGGGGGGCTTTGTCGTACAAGCGAACGATGTAATTGATAGGAGCATTGTGTCGGAAGAACCTGCAAGTTCTCTGATCCGTGTGAAAAAAGGATGAATCCCGCATCGAGTGACCGGTCGAGAGGAGTTTTGAATTTGGCGGTCGACCGCGGCGGGACGCTTTGAGGAAGCTCTGGCGCTGACGATACATGCCAAGGACCATGCACTTCCTGGAATTGAAATTTTGCATGATTCTGAGATTTTCGTCAATTTGAGATCCTGAAATTTTTGGCATCCAATGAAAAATTCAATACTTTCTGGATTAAAAAATGATAGCTTGATGATATCAATTATTCGACACTATATAGAGAGTGCACAGTGAATTGACACAAATGTTCCGAGAATCAATTGATTCAAATTCTAATGATCGAACTGAAGTTATTCTCATTTTTACCGGATTATGCGATGAGTTAGTCATCGGACTCTTTCAAACCAAAAGAGATCAAGCTCAAGATCAATCAATCCAAGATAGATCAAGCTCAGATTTTCGGAAAATTGCTTGGTCATTTTGAAAATTATTCATATCGTGTACCACTCATAGGGCAATTTTCATTTGTCTGATGAGTGAATTTTCCTTGCAATTTTTATTTTAATTAGAAGCGTTGAAATTTATCATGGAAATATATATCTTCACAGACGAACAATGCAACGGCTAAAATTGTAAGTCAATTTTTGCAAATCTGTGATTGTCTCGTAATGTTTTTCTTTGAAACTGATTGAATGTCGGTTCTATAAATGCATAATGTGTTGTACACGAAAAAAAAACCAAAAATTCGTCACAGTACTACGAACATTATAAAAAGTATAGTCTGGAGAATACTTGCACCAAGTTAAAATTGCAACCGCCTTTGTTTGAAAATCGCAAAAAATTCTTGGAAAATCAGCTACTTTTCAATATCCAATCACAAAACTATTGAACTTTCGGTTCGATTGACCCTCTCACCCCCCCCCCCCCCCTCAATCATCAGATTATTATGCGCGAATGTCATTTCCGCGTGGCTCAATCAATGTCATTGAGATTTACATTTCAATCAACCTCGAAATCACTCTTAAAAAAGTTTGACATGGAGTAAACCACATGCAAAACTGCGTGATGGGACAGGCTGTGGAAGAAAATGAAAAAGGAAAAAACAAGGAATAAAATGAAGGGAAACAACCGATGATATGCAAATGATATACAGAGTGGGAAAATGCCCAGTTTGCCCTCCGGTAATTAAGCTCGAAACGGTTCAATGGATTTTAATGAGTTTTTGCAAAGACCCGTTGATTCGCGCAATTATGCTTAAATTAGCTACGTAGCGGTCATCGACGCTGTTATTTATTTATATAAGTTCGCGCTTCATTTCTCTCGCAAAGTATAAAGTACGATGTATGTGTGTTTCGCACGTTTGGGCCTCGCTTCGACAATTCCATCTAAAAGTTTGCCATTCATCAGACGACTATGTTTGTTTGATGTGACGCGTGTGACGCATATGTCACGCGTGAAACAACCCTCGGCTCTGTTTCTCGTGTACGTACGCGATAGATATACTCATATTTGATTCCACTCGGGAAAATCCAATTGATGCATCGGCTGAATTCGCGTGCATGTACGACTTGACGGAGTACATATAAATGAATTCTATTTTTAAAACTCGTTGTGCGAGGAACGAAATCGAATGAATACATAACGTCATCAGAAATTTAGCATGCATGTGTTATTTTTTCTTTTTTGACGAATATTTCTCAGAGTAATTTTGTAGATATACAATGTGACCACTATATTTCTGGCAAATATATGTAGCAGTTTTTGGTGCGATGAAAAAATTGAGGAGTAAACGTTTTCTGGCTCAAAATTTGATGTTCTTTCGATTGGTCTTTTCAGAATTTAAAAATTTTTTGAAAATTGATTTTTTTCAAAAAAAATTGGTCGAAAAAAAGATCGGTTTCGAATTTTGACGCTTGCGCGTGATTGTCCGTGTTTTTTTACATAAGAATAGCGTTATTCCTCCTTCCAATCGAATCAAAATATTTTAAATGAAGAGATTCAAAATTGCAGATTTGGATGAATTTTGAATTATTAGTCGGGTAATGTGACGGTCAAAACCGTGATTCAAGGTTACGAGTTTTATTGACAAACCAGCTCATGCCCGCGAGCAAAGCAACATGAAGCATCAGAGCAAAAGTGAATTCCGGTGTATTTTAATTTGCTGTGTTCAACTAATTATACACTTAGTTTGTACTCTGCATCCTAAGGGAGTATTGGGACGTTGTTTTCCGAGGTCTTGGATATTGTGTGTTTCTTGCTTCATTGAAGCCTTTTACTTCTGCTAGCTCCTGCTTCTGCTGTCATGAGGGGCCGAGGGGGCGAGGGGCCGTGCGCCCGGTGCGAGACGCTCAGTTTTTGCATGAATTGATGTTATTTTTATACGTTACATCAATTTATGGCATCGATCACTGGTTGTACCCTCGCTCATATGAACTGCTTGTTTGATTTCTAATATGTGATGTAAAGTGTGATATTAGGGGTTATGGTATGATATTCTATTATTGAGAAATGAATGCTATCTGAGCGAGTGTGCATATAACTCTATTGGATCGGATAAACCAAGAATGATTATTCGAGACTGGGTATACAAATAGAGTGTCGGGGCTTTTTCTCGGTTTGAGACTGCTCTTACAATATCTCTGTTGATTGTGAGATGATATTATAAGCATAGAAACGTGCTACAATGACTGTTTAACCATGACCAAGTTTTTACATAGACGATAAAATCACTCAATCCGGCCAAGGCCATATTGATGCTCGAGTCTGGGTATACAAACGGCGCGTTTGAGCCCTTTCAACGGCTCGTGACCAAGCTTTTAAAACCTGAGTCAATTACTAGATCACTATACGAGTTTGAAGGCAATTATTAACGACATTTCGATCAGGATCTCGTTTATTTTGATTGTTCGAATAACTTTATTTTAAAAAATAAGCCGAAATCAATGCTCAAAATTGGGTGTACAAACGGCGCGTTTGAGCTCATTTGTTGGCTCGAGACTGCTCTTACAATAGCTTTGTCGATCGTGAGATCGTACTATATGCATAGAAACGTGCTACAATGACAGATGAAGCAAGACTAAGTTTTCACATAGACGATAGAATCACCTTTGAGCCGAACAAAGCCATATCGATGCTCGAGTCTGGGTATACTAACCGCGCGTTTGAACTCATTTGTCGGCCTGGGACTGCTCTCATAACACCTGAGTCAAATGTTGGATCATCCAAAGAGCTCAGAGATGATCACAAACGATATTCTGACCAGGATCTCGTTTTTTTGTGGTCTGAATACCTTCATCTTGAGAAATGAGCCAAAATCGCTGCTCGAGTTTGGGTATGCAAACGGCGCGTTTGGGCTTTTTCTCGGTCCGCGACTGCTCTTATAATATCAGTGGCGATTGTGAGATCATACCATGAGCACAGAAACGTCCTCTGGTGACAGTCCAATCTCGATCAGATTTCTTCGAAGCCATATCGATGCTCGAGTCTGGGTATACAAACGACACGTTTGGGCCCTTTCAACGGCTCGTGACCAAGCTTATAAAACCTTAGTCAATTGTTAGATCACAATATGAGTTTATTACTAACGATATTTCGACCAGAATCCTTTTATTTTTATGGTCTAAATGACTGTAATTTAACAAATAAGCCGAAATCAATGTTCAACATTGGGTGTACAAACGGCGCGTTTGAGCTCATTCGTCGGCTCGAGACTGCTCTTACAATAGCTTTGTCGATCGTGAGATCATACTATAAGCATAGAAACGTGCTACAATGACAGATGAAGCAAGACCGCAATGACACTCGCCAAGGACAGGTATGAGGTCACATCGACAATCGCGGAAGACCGGTATGGGATCAGATCGACACTCGTCGAGAACTGGTTTGGGACCAGAGCGACATTCACAGCGGAACAGTACGGGACCAGATCGATACTTGCCGACAACCGGTACGAGACCGAATCGACACTCGCCGAGGACCGGTACAGAGCCGAATCAACACTCGCGGAGGACTGGTACAGGATCAGATCGACATTCATCGAGGATCAGTACGGGATCAGGTCGACACTAGTAGAGAACCGATACGACACCGAATTGATACTCGCCAACGACTGGTATAGGACCACATCAATACTAATGGAGGACCGGTACGGAATCAGATCGACACTCGCCGGGAATCGGTTTGGGACCGGATCAACACTCGCTGAGAACTGGTTTGGAACCAGATCGACATTCACAGAGGACCAGTACGAGACCAGATCGACACCCACCGAGGACTGGTACGAGACCGAATCGACACTCGCCAAGGTCCGGTACAGGGCCAAATCAACACTCGCGGAGGACTGGTACGGGATCAGATCGACATTCATCGAGGACCAGTGCGGGACCATATCGACACTCGCCGAGAACCGGTACGGGACCGAATCGACATTCGCCAAGGACCGGTACAGGACCAAATCAACACTCGCGGAGGACTGGTACGGGATCGGATCGACATTCATCGAGGACCAGTGCGGGTCCATATCGACACTCGCCGAGAACCGGTACGGGACCGAATCGACATTCGCCAAGGGCCGGTACAGGACCAAATCAACTCTCACGGAGGACCGGCTCGGGATCAGATCGACATTCACAGAGGACCAGTACGGGACCATATCGACACTCGCCAAGGAGCGGTTCAGGACTAAATCGACTCGCTCCTCAAAATCAGCCAGACAACCAAGAACGACGTGCGGCGAATCATCATCCACCCGATTATTCTCAGTAAGTTTGAGGACAGATTTCTACTAAGGTCGTGTGAATTTGAGCTTGATATTTTGCAAGAAATAATCTGATTAATTTTAGACTTGTCAAGGAACTCTCTGTAATGATAGAGAGCTCAGTGTCTCACCTCCAAGTTGAAATTCAAAGAATTCAACGTTTGCGATACTTAGATTAGGATTGTAGCTCATGCTGAAGATATCTTCAGCGAAAGTGAAGTTTCAGTCTTGAACTGTAGCGGACGCGAAAAACATCGATAGCGTGGGCACAGACGGAAATTTGGACTGGAGTGTACGCGAAAAATCTAATTTGGCTCGGAGCGCACGCTGAAGACACCTTGAGTGTAGGCGTAGGTTAGATTTTCAATTGTAGCGTACCCGAAAGACATTCATAGCGTACGCGAAGATGAGATTATGAATTGTACCGCACGGTAGAGGCTTTCCAGGTTGCGTTACAATCGGAATTTGATAAGTGTAGCGTACGCAGAAATCGAATTTAGATTGTAGCAGACGTTCATGATTCCTTCAGCGTACGCAAAGCTCAAATTCTCAATTGTAGTGCACGCGAAAGACATCATTAACGTACACGAAAATGAAATTTTTAATTCTAGCGGGCGCGAAGGGCATTTCAGGGTGCCTTCAAATTCACATTCAATCTCCGCTTACGCTCAATGTATCATTCGCGTGTGCTACATTTCGAGGTGGATCTCAAGGAATTCAGCCTACCCGAAATTTGAATTTGGATTTTAGCGCACGGTCGAAATAACTCTAGTGAACTCGAAGATTCATTTTGGAACTGTAGCGCATGCAAAAAACATCGATCGCGTACGCGCAGATGAAATCATGAGCTGTTGCGTACGCGAAATTAATTAATTAATTCTATCACGTCAATTATATTCCTGGATGAAAAAGGTCGGTTTCCTATCGGTTACGGTTATTGAGAAATTTGTTCCGGAAGCTGTGGAAAATAGAGGCCATTGTGGAGGTTAGGATCCCGAGTCGAACGTCAACATTGACATACTATACAGTATACAAATAGCATTTTTGAACTCGGCGCCTTTTTGCATTTTTTGTGTGGCTTTGAGGATGCAGTAGCTAGATTTGATAAAACTTCAGGAGTTGGGGTTGAATGATTCATCAACGAAACGTTTCCTAGCTGGCTCAAAGAAAGTCGACTATTCAAACCTACTCGAGTGCTGAGTTTCGGGTCCCTGTTAAGAACAGTTAAAAATAGTTAACATTTCGAGTTTCAGTTCATAAACAAGGAGAATCTCGTTTACAAACTTTTTCCATCCAGGAATATAATTGACGTGATAGAATTAATTAATTAATTTCGCGTACGCAACAGCTCATGATTTCATCTGCGCGTACGCGATCGATGTTTTTTGCATGCGCTACAGTTCCAAAATGAATCTTCGAGTTCACTAGAGGTATTTCGACCGTGCGCTAAAATCCAAATTCAAATTTCGGGTAGGCTGAATTCCTTGAAATCCACCTCGAAATGTAGCACACGCGAATGATACATTGAGCGTAAGCGAAGATTGAATGTGAATTTGAAGGCACCCTGAAATGCCCTTCGCGCCCGCTAGAATTAAAAATTTTATTTTCGTGTACGTTCATGATGTCTTTCGCGTGCACTACAATTGAGAATTTGAGCTTTGCGTACGCTGAAGGAATCATGAACGTCTGCTACAATCTAAATTCGATTTCTGCGTACGCTACACTTATCAAATTCCGATTGTAACGCAACCTGGAAAGCCTCTACCGTGCGGTACAATTCATAATCTCATCTTCGCGTACGCTATGAATGTCTTTCGGGTACGCTACAATTGAAAATCTAACCTACGCCTACACTCAAGGTGTCTTCAGCGTGCGCTCCGAGCCAAATTAGATTTTTCGCGTACACCCCAGTCCAAATTTCCGTCTGTGCCCACGCTATCGATGTTTTTCGCGTCCGCTACAGTTCAAGACTGAAACTTCACTTTCGCTGAAGATATCTTCTGCATGAGCTACAATCCTAATCTAAGTATCGCAAACGTTAAATTCTTTGAATTTCAACTTGAGGTGAGACACTGAGCTCTCTATCATTACAGAGAGTTCCTTGACAAGTCTAAAATTAATCAGATTATTTCTTGCAAAATATCAAGCTCAAACTTACACGACCTTAGTAGAAATCTGTCCTCAAACTTACTGAGAATAATCGGGTGGATGATGATTCGCCGCACGTCGTTCTTGGTTGTCTGGCTGATTTTGAGGAGCGAGTCGATTTAGTCCTGTACCGCTCCTTGGCGAGTGTCGATCTGGTCCCGCACTGGTCCTCTGTGAATGTCGATCTGATCCCGAGCCGGTCCTCCGTGAGAGTTGATTTGGTCCTGTACCGGTCCTTGGCGAATGTCGATTCGGTCCCGTACCGGTTCTCGGCGAGTGTCGATATGGGCCCGCACTGGTCCTCGATGAATGTCGATCTGATCCCGTACCAGTCCTCCGCGAGTGTTGATTTGGCCCTGTACCGGACCTTGGCGAGTGTCGATTCGGTCTCGTACCAGTCCTCGGTGAGTGTCGATCTGGTCTCGTACTGGTCCTCTGTGAATGTCGATCTGGTTCCAAACCAGTTCTCAGCGAGTGTTGATCCGGTCCCAAACCGATTCCCGGCGAGTGTCGATCTGATCCCGTACCGGTCCTCCATTAGTATTGATGTGGTCCTATACCAGTCCTTGGCGAGTGTCAATTCGGTGTCGTATCGGTTCTCTGCTAGTGTCGACCTGATCCCGTACTGATCCTCGATGAATGTCGATCTGATCCCGTACCAGTCCTCCGCGAGTGTTGATTCGGCTCTGTGCCGGTCCTCAGCGAGTGTCGATTCGGTCTCGTACCGGTTGTCGGCAAGTATCGATCTGGTCCCGTACTGTTCCGCTGTGAATGTCGCTCTGGTCCCAAACCAGTTCTCGACGAGTGTCGATCTGATCCCATACCGGTCTTCCGCGATTGTCGATGTGATCTCATACCTGTCCTTGGCGAGTGTCATTGCGGTCTTGCTTCATCTGTCATTGTAGCACGTTTCTATGCTTATAGTATGATCTCACGATCGACAAAGCTATTGTAAGAGCAGTCTCGAGCCGACGAATGAGCTCAAACGCGCCGTTTGTACACCCAATGTTGAACATTGATTTCGGCTTATTTGTTAAAATACAGTTATTTAGACCATAAAAATAAAAGGATTCTGGTCGAAATATCGTTAGTAATAAGCTCATATTGTGATCTAACAATTGACTAAGGTTTTATAAGCTTGGTCACGAGCCGTTGAAAGGGCTCAAACGTGTCGTTTGTATACCCAGACTCGAGCATCGATATGGCTTCGAAGAAATCTGATCAAGATTGGACTGTCACCAGAGGACGTTTCTGTGCTCATGGTATGATCTCACAATCGCCACTGATATTATAAGAGCAGTCGCGGACCGAGAAAAAGCCCAAACGCGCCGTTTGCATACCCAAACTCGAGCAGCGATTTTGGCTCATTTCTCAAAATGAAGGTATTCAGACCACGAAAAAACGAGATCCTGGTCAGAATATCGTTTGTGATAATCTCTGAGCTCTTTGGATGATCCAACATTTGACTCAGGTATTATGAGAGCAGTCTCAGGCCGACAAATGAGTTCAAACGCGCGGTTAGTATACCCAGACTCGAGCATCGAATACCCAGTCTCGAATAATCATTCTTGGTTTTTCCGATCCAATAGAGTTATATGCACACTCGCTCAGATAGCATTCATTTCTCAATAATAGAATATCATACCATAACCCCTAATATCACACTTTACATCACATGTTAGAAATCAAACAAGCAGTTCATATGAGCAAGGGTACAACCAGTGATCGATGCCATAAATTGATGTAACGTATAAAAATAACATCAATTCATGCAAAAACTGAGCGTCCCGCACCGGGCGCACGGGCTCTCGCCCCTTCGGCCCCTCATGACAGCAGAAACAGGAGCTAGCAGAAGTAAAAGGCTTCAATGAAGCAAGAAACACACAATATCCAAGACCTCGGAAAACAACGTCCCAATACTCCCTTAGGATGCAGAGTACAAACTAAGTGTATAATTAGTTGAACACAGCAAATTAAAATACACCGGAATTCACTTTTGCTCTGATGCTTCATGTTGCTTTGCTCGCGGGCATGAGCTGGTTTGTCAATAAAACTCGTAACCTCGAATCACGGTTTTGACCGTCACATTACCCGACTAATAATTCAAAATTCATCCAAATCTGCAATTTTGAATCTCTTCATTTAAAATATTTTGATTCGATTGGAAGGAGGAATAACGCTATTCTTATGTAAAAAAACACGGACAATCACGCGCAAGCGTCAAAATTCGAAACCGATTTTTTTTTCGACCAATTTTTTTTGAAAAAAATCAATTTTCAAAAAATTTTTGAATTCTGAAAAGACCAATCGAAAGAGCATCAAATTTTGAGCCAGAAAACGTTTACTCCTGAATTTTTTCATCGCACCAAAAACTGCTACATATATTTGCCAGAAATATAGTGGTCACATTGTATATGGGTAATTTCGATAAGTTCCGTCACCTGAAAAGTTCCTGATCCTCCCCAGGTGTGTTAAATTAACATCGAGTATGCCAAAGTAGAACATAAATGTTTTTCTCAACTTTTTTGCGTACCTCCCAAGGCCGCAGAGTTTAAAAAGGCTTATTTTGTGTCTTTTTTCGTATTACTTTAAAAAAATGAGATCTTTGACTCTTGCCCATAAAATGAGTAATACATCGATGCGTTTTTCTCACCAAAGTTAGTAATTGTTAGGAAGTAAGATAGTAATTCGCTAGGTATCGTGGAAGTTAGGATCAAACGAGCTGAAAATTTTGCAAAATTATTGTATTTTGAGTCATCCTAGACTCCCATGCACAATGTATCATAAACAGACTTGTATAGTGAAAATGATTTTCCATTCAGATTGGTTATTCCACTGCATTTGTTTCAACGTTTGTAAAGCTTACCAGGATATCTTTTCTGTAATTTTTCTCTGTTTTTCTTGTTCAATTTTAGCTTAATTTTGATGAAAAAATATAGTCTAGACCTAAATGATTAATTCCGTAATCAACATAAAAATCTTTGACGATACTGGATTTTATATATACACGAGCTACCTCACGTAATTGAGCGGAAATTGCGCAACTTGATAAGTGGATGTACGTTTCCAAAAATTAATATCTCATAAGAGAACTCCCAACTATACCGCGTAGACAAAATGAAATTGTAAAATTGGAGCTACAATTAGTTTGGACTGAAACAGAAAATTCAAAACGAGAATATCGTAGAGCCACCTCACGTTATAAGATAAATCGAATGTATACATTACCCGCCAAAATGAATGGAACACGGATTCGTTCACTAAAAAAGCTATTACTCGGACGTCCTTGGTTCTACGGCAATTTTACAAGAAGCATTTGATGGATGAGAAAAAAAGCTATCAATTCATGCCTTTAAGAATATTTTATGACGCAAAATTCATGGTTTTAATTGACTCCAAAAAGTGAATAGATTTTCATTTCAATCAATCATCGATCATTTATGGGGAAATTGCGATAGCGTGAAATCCTTTGCGGGATCTTGTAGCTCTTTTCAAGATCTTCAAAATCGTCTTTTTATACATTACTATGCAGTTTTTTACATCCGAGTCACGAGCGATCGAGTGAGAGGAAATTCACACGGGTTGAGGGTAGCGGAGATACAAAAAATTCGTAATCCATCTCGATTTCGACGTAAAATCTTCTAAAAATCATGAAATATGAATCAGTTATGTTCTAAAACGCACTCAATACGACTTCAGACAGCTTGAAGGAAAAAAATCTCATACCTTTAGATCAACAGTACCCTCGACCCGCACCAACTTCTCTTTGCCAGATCACTCGTTACTCGGGTGAAAAAAACCGTAGAGTAATGTATGAAGAATGGATTTTGAAGGTCTTGAAAAGAGCTACAAGATCCCGCAAGGTTTTTTGCGCTATCATAATTTCCCGATAAATGATCGATGATTGATTGGAATGGAAAATTTTTCACTTCGCGGAGCCAATCAAAAACATGAATTTTGCAGCGAAATAGTATTTTTCGATTCGAGGGAGGGAAGTTTGGTTTTGCTTTTCGAGTGATTGTTTTCGGCCCGAGCCCTGGCGAGGGTCGAAATTAGCACGAGTAAAGCAATAGTACATTATTGCCCTGGGCGCGTACGCCCAGTTCGGGTGCTAGGACAGTTTATTTCCCGAGCGAAGCGAGGGAAATAAGTCCTCCGCGCCCGAAATGGGCCTGCGAGCACAGGGCAATAATGATTTTTCATCATGAGAACCCTAAAATCGCATTTGAATGCGGCTTTTTTAGGTTAGAATGATGAAAAAAAACTTCACGCCCGAGTATCGAAATACGTTTTTCGATCGACTGGGCGTAAAGTAAACGAAAACTACCGTGCGTAAAGCAGTGCTTTACGCACAGTCGATCGAAAAATATTTTAAACGATATGAATTGATAGCTTTTTTTCTCATCTTTTGAATACTTCTTGTAAAATTGCCATAGACCCAAGGAAGTTCGAGTAATCGCTGTTTTAGTGAAGGAATCCGTGTTCCATTCATTTTGACGGGTACTGTAGTCATTTTCAGGCTCAACAGGTTTTGATATTCTCCAATCTATACAATATCGTGGGCTAGCGAGAAACTTTGGCAAGCGATGTCCTCGCGCCTTCGTCTTTTGCTTTTCTTCCTCATGCTGCAAGCTCGATCAAACTTGATCCCTCTCATACAATAACTTTCCATCGCTTTGCATACGTTGATGATGTCATCATAACATCATGAAACTTAAAAGCAGTGGAGCGATTTCTAGTGAAAATAATCATAGCGATATCGGCACACTAACGTACATGGTCATAGTCTTGAGCTTGTAGAGCCATCACTTCAGGAAAAGTTCCTTTCCACAGTGCACGATTAACGACAAAGTACACTGACAGCTAGTTGAAAAGCTTCTTTGCACTCAATGTGCGAGTGTCTCGAAAGACGCATGGCACATGTGCATGATGGTGACTGCAGTTGAGCCGCGAGATGGGACGGTCGGGAATCGTCGAGCCCTTTAACGTCTTGAGAAGTAGGTGAAGTGGCTCTCTTCAAGGATAGAGTATACAATATAGACATATATAGAGAGAATACCATCACAACTTTTTGCCGCTTCAGGCTTCTTTATTGCTTCAACTTTTTACTCGAACCTGTGGATTTACCGCGCCTGCTTCTTTCTCCATCTATGCAGTCGGTTTTCTTTCTTTCCCGTGTTGCCTTATACATATATTGTGTGTATACGAGATGCGCGCAAAGTTTCACCAACTGCAGAAGCTGCATGAGAAAGCAAAGAGCAGAAGTCTACTCGTTGTGTAGAGGTGTATCCCCGTGCGTTGCATTGCCTCCTACTCTCGAGAACGAGAATAATTATCAAACATCCTAATTAGAAAAGTTGCTCCCATCTCCGCCACGGCTTCTATATACTATATATCTCTCCTGAGCGAAAATTCTTTTGTACCGAGGGTGCGATGTTGCTGAGAGTATAACAAATACGTTCCTACGTATACATACACTCAATTTGCTGAGAGTTGTATTTATATCGTAAGCGAGAGCTCTGATTTGTTAGAAACAGCATATAGAGCTTTGGGTGCAGTTCGGATGAAGTTCGAGTTGGAGTCGAAGTCGAAGCGAGTTTGAGCGCTGATGAACAATTTTGCACTGTAAAGTGGGTTTGATTCTTCGGGAAGCCAAAATTCTAGAACGCAAAGATTCAGAGAGCAAAGAATTTAAAAAGCAAAATTATGGGCAGTAGAGATTGGATAGGAATCAAGAATCCAGATGGGTGGAAATTCGGGGTAATGAAAATTGGGAGCTCCCAAAATCGGAGTGGAAAATGCGAACGATCAATATTCTGAAAGGCAAATTTCGAAGGGTATTATTATGAAATCTCGACTTTTAACTCTTACACCCGAATTTTTATCTTTCTCAATTTTTGTTACTTTGGAAGTTTCAAATTTTTGACTCTTCGAACGTTTATTACCCTGCCAAATTTTGGCGTTTCAAATTTTATCACATTTCCGATTTCGTAATATTTGTCTTTTTGTCATCTGGCATTTCTCGCTTAAATCTCGCCGGAATTCAGAATTCTGGAAAAATTAGTCTTAAAATGACCGTTTCTTCTTTTCTCGGATTATTCCGGTGAGTATAAGAATTATATATTTATTTATAGTCCATCCATTCAATCCTATTATTATATTATCTAATGTACACGAAAAACTTGATTTTATAACTTCATCCCTTCAAAATTCGATGGGTATCAAGTCTAATATTGACTGATCCACTCAGACTCGATAGCGTTGGATTGGGTTGTTCAGGGTACCTGAAAACTTGATAAATTCAGAACATGATCCTATCCTTATGAAATCCTAAAAAAAATTCAAACTTCTGAAATTCTTGCGCCACTACACCTAATAAATACAATATTTTAGGCTTGAACCCGTAAGTCATTTTTAGCAAACCACTCGTAGTATACTTGAATTTGCAAGCTGCAGTAACGATATAAACCGCGCATGCACACCTGCGACCGTCTCACAACGAAAGAACCGTAATAAAGTTGACTTTCGTCACGACGAGCTCTCCTCTCTGCATCGCGCGCATTATTTAAAAGAAGTTGCGCATCACTCCTACGCAGCATCAACCAACTTATTCAATGTCAACGCTTTTACATATATACTTAGTATATACACACCAAAAGGCGACATGAGAGCATCTAAGCCTGCGTTGCAAAATATCGAAGTAGTGCGATTTTTGCAAGCTGCGGCGCGCGCGCTCTCAACTCAGTTTGCCAAAGAGCGCCACAAGTATTGCAGAGCGTTGCACTTTTTTTTTGCACAGGCGAGCGGTAGTGCAGCACCCTTGACTGCTCGCAGAGCAAATATATTTGATCGGTGGCTCTTGAGATTGAATCGCTCTTCCCGATCGATGCGATACGCCCACCTTTTAGCGCCAACTTCGTCGACTCTCTCTGTAGATATATAATAATAATGTACATGAACTTTGCTTGGATAGGGAGGAAAGAGGGAAGCTGTAAGTTGATGCAGGTCCGGATCGCCAACGGGGCACGGCACGATTCGTTTGGTGTGTATATGTATGTATAAGCGACGGTGGGATGATTGATGAGAGTTCGAGGCCCTTTTGCAGATGTGTGCGAATTTTCTGTTTATCGCGGGCGACTCTGGTGATGCGGGTGCCGATTGATGGCGAATATTGAGAGTTCAGAGAGAGAGAGAGTTGATGATCGATCGATGTGCTGTGCACGCTCCATACTTTTTGATTAAGAGAGTGTTTTGACCTCGGTTTTCGATGATGGATGCAACGATGACGAGCGCCAGGTTACTTGGAACTGGATTACTTTAAATTAAAAGTCACAGTATTCCAGAAATGCATTATCAATCCATGCATTTTGCAAGCCTATATTCATAATTATTATGCGTTCCAGGTTGAAACTTTTACTATAATCACATTAACTCGCTCATTTTAGACCTCACTTCCCGGTCTCGGAAAAATTTTCTGACACGAAAAATAGTAATAATTAGTCGAAAATTCACTAAAAGCTTCAAAATTACGAGTTTGAAAGTTTTTTGTTCTTCCCGTTTCTCCCCAAAACAGAAGTATGTAGAAACTTTGACTGAATTGCTGGAATAGTATATTACGCAACGATGTCGAAAAGTTGGATTTACGCACGAGTGAAAATCTTTACACACGAGTGTGAGTCTTTACGCACTGGTGAGATTCTTTACGCACGAGCCGCGTAGCGGCGAGTGCGTAAAGTATCTCAACAGTGCGTAAAGATTTTCACATCTCGTGTGTAAAGGTTTTCCGAGTGCGGAAACCTTTCGACAGAGTTGCGTACGATATTTTTCGAAATTTTGTGCGGAAAGTTAGTATTCTGTCGGTCACCTCATACGCCAGTAATCAAATCGTGATCGGGGCAGGTGGAGGAAAAGGGCGCAGAGCGGGGTCCAGGGGCGGCAGCCCCTGGTGGGGGTGCAGGGGGCGAAGCCCCCGCCGGGGGGTTGAAAAAAAATTCTGAAAATGTATCAGAAAAAGATCTTTCGTTATATATCATATGTTACCGCATAGTTTGAAAATATCGATCTCAATCCTCAAAAGTACAAATAGTGGACAAGATCCGAAATATGTAAGTTCATAAGATAATATCAATTCTGAATCTCGAAGAAAATTATTATAGAGTTTGATGAATATCATCAAGAACGGGCAAGAATAAATCAACGGATTGATGAAATAGTATGCCATTTCTATGGTTCAATAGAAAGAACTTGGACAATTCTAACGATAATAATAATGCTCTGAATACACGGGATAGAAAGCGATTTCGAAACCTACGGATTCTTCCTTATAAAAGAATATGAATACATCGCCGACACTCTTTTTTGAGGCGAAGTATCCGAAAAGTGAATTTACATTTCCTTTAGACGTACGGTCCAAGGTAGATTTCAAACCACCGAAACCACGGTGGAAGTACTCCAAAAAGGTCTATATATTGTATTGAACTCAACTAGATTCATGATCCACCGAAGTGAACTATTTCCATGTTCAATTCGATGGGCCGACCAGGATATTTCAATCGTATGGACTTATCGAGAGAGCAAGACTGAGTATAACAATTTAGAGAGGTCATAAGTTTTCATCCTATCGAGTGAAAGAAGTCATTACACCTGCTTTGGGCAGCTTCGAATCAACGATTGGAGCACTCCGATTCTACAGAATTAAGACAGAGATCATTTTGCTAAACAACGCAGAAACTTCAAGAGATGTTGTAGAATATCAGTCTATAAAGAAAATACGGCAGTGCGTAAAGATACGTTTCAGTGCGTAAAGACCTACCTTACGCACTGTTGGTGACTTTACGCACAGGTCTTCACGCATTCCGTGCGCAAAAATTCCTTCACGCATGGAAAAATGTTCCTTACGCACTAACTTTACGCACATGATTTCGAAAAAATATATTTCTAGGATTATCAAAGGTTTTCCAGGACTTTTTCAGATTTCTACCATGCGCCATTCAAATGTTATCACAAATATTGGGTATCGGTCATGTCCAATGTATTGGACAAAATAAGCAAGGGGATTAAATAGAATGCTGTAATTTATTTACTGATAATTCTGATGTCCCCTTGCAAAAATTTTGATTCTTAATGAAGTATCAAAACAACCCAGTGACTTATTAACTTATATATTCTTCATTCAAAGCTTTCCAAGAAGAAGCTTGCAACGCTCAAGCTCAAAATGCGACGATAATCGAGTTACCATCTTGTTAAAATCTTGATAAAAGAGATCATGAATACTTGAACCACCCACTTGTTGATCATTTTTTGATAATTCAGAAGTTTTTTAAACCGAGCTTGCAAAACTCAAATTCAACATCATGAGATTACAAATGATAAAAGGTACACAAGGGTATACTGTAAAGGATAAAGCCAATAAAAATGGCACTCAGTCGAGCTACAAATCGTATATTGCCCTCAAGAGTTGCGCGACGAGAGCACTTTTATATCGGGCGCAATATAATACATGAAACGCGACATGCGCGCATCAAAATTGCATCCACGCAAGATCATTCATGAGATATGAAATGTAAAGAGCATGAAGAATCGAATAAGACCTTACAACCCTATCTCATCTCATCCTCTAACTCAAAAAGTATGTTTGTTCTTGTTTAAACGCGATGTCACAGTCAGGTGTATTCGTATTTACATTCTTGCAAGTATAGCAAAATATAACAAAACACTCGCTGTCGCAATGCTCAGGACATCTTTATTAAAAAAGCTCTCCACTACTATCCTCTAGTTGATCGTAAATCGTAAAAGTGTACTGTACCCCATCAAAAACAGCTGCGGTTCAGAGTTGTACATGTACCATCTAGTATTCTAAACTTGCTACAGAAAATTCTACTCTCTTGATCGAATACATGTCATACAAAAGTGACGAAAAAAATAGATTGAAAGAGGAGAATAATCCCGTTGGTCCACTACTCTGTCCATCGCAGCGTATTTTAGCATCCAATGTTTCCGCATCGATCAGAGACTCGAAAGAGCGAGCAGACGGATTGCCAAGCCGATTGGTCTCCTCTTCTCTTCTCTGTGTCTATGTCTGCGCGCACGGACCTCTACGAGAGCTTGACGCGTGCTCGACTTTACGCGAACGGATGGAGAGCTTGTTCCGACAAAGTTATCGGCTTGAAGCTTTGTGGGTCCGATAGCGAGAAACGCGAGCACATCCGATCGACAGCTGAGATGAGAATGTTGGATTTAGGATTGAGTGGAATCCTATCAGTGAATTTTGCTGAACTTTTTTTTTTACAAACTCATCGGCCTAGCTTGGATTTTATATTGAAGAGATGTATAAATAATGATTCGGGGAGTCAAACTCTAGTGAGAAGAATGAACCGGGTTTTGTAAAAACTGCATCCTTCTAAAAGTGCTCGATTGGAACGTACTTTAGAAGAATAGAATCGTTGAGAAAAATGCGTGTGCAGACATTGACTGTTGACTGAATTTATTGTAGAGGGAGATACAATTCATACCAAACACATTTCATTCAAAGTCGGATCTAAACTCGGGAATAATAAGATATAGTTATTCAATGCTTACCGATTTTCATGAAAAGTACCATCTCTGTCAGTGGAATAGATTATAACTAATAAATAAACTTTTGCTCTAAAAGTAACGGACATAAATTCTATGCTTTCAACCACAAATTATTGGTAACTTGGAGATAATCTCTACAGTAATTCGAAATGGACTCAAGATACACGATCAACGTATCAGTCAAATATTCAAAATTTGCCCAATGAGAGATGAGATCAGTCAATTAACTATCCGAGTCATATGTACACTGCAAAACTGCGAAAGCTCGCCCAGATGATAATAGATTTGGAATGAGTGAGCCATGTCATCCTGCGCATTATCACGTTTAACTCATCTATATAATCAAAAACTAAGCTAGTCTGTGAGTGACTTGATGTCATATGCATTGGTCAGATTCTGAGTAGAAGTATCGCGAGGAGATCAAACGAGTGCGTGTTGATTGTGCATAAATATTGAAACTTGATTTCATGAGTAGATGCAAGCTTGCTCTTCTGCTATTACTATCGCTCACGCATGATTCCATGAATGTATTCAAACCGGCTCAAATGTAATCAAGCTCTGACTGAAAATTTTGACAAGATGTGTAATCAACAGTTTCGATCGGCTTGCACACTGATCGTTGCTTGGAGAATCATCTTTGCATGACACAAGTATTTAAGTACACTGCCTGAGTGTAACTCGAGACATGCTAAATAGATCACAATAAAAACTTTGATCAATTTCAGAAATGTGTAAAGCTAGAGATCTAGATTATTTTACGCATGATAGGATCAATTGTAAAGATTGACTTAGTTTACTTGCGTTGGTCAAGACGCTGGTATCGCTCGAGCTCGTCTGTTTTCATGCCAAAATTTCATCATTTTCTGGGATTGGCATATCACAGCGCCAAATCGGTCATGTTTGTGCTTGAAAATATCGTAGAAAGTTTTCCACATTACGTAGAAGACATATCGTTTGTGAGATTTCTGCTCATCTAGATCTGCAACCGTTCGAGAAATACATAAAATAGATATGAGAAAAATTACAATTTTCAATCGAGAAAGGTTTAGTTACTCACTCCATGATGTGAACTTGACGATCTTCTTCCAAATGTAATAATTGATCCTAGGAATTATCTTGCTGAACAACTCCAGGTGGCTCTGAGTGAGAGAATTAGCGATTACAAAATAACGTGCTGCATTTTTTGACGCAAATAAGACAATATTGTCTAAAATTTTTTCACGACTATTCATGGATTTATCCAGGGTTACTCGGCTCAATTTGAGAGAGGAAAAATTTTTCAATTGTATCTCTACTGATCTGAAAGAGAATCACAGTAATAATCTGAGTATTATGCTTGCAGACACAAAAAACATCTCATGGCTTATTTGAAATATACTCACGAGTAATTGACTTTGGTCGAATAACGAGACGGACTGAATTTCGGCTCTACTTCTAAGGTTTGAGCATCAATCCTCCATCCCAGATACTCTATCTTGTTCAAAACCTTTCCTACTTTGATTGATTCATGAGTAAAATTATACTGGAGCTTCTCTTTCTTGAACCAACAGTTGTACTCTGGAATCCCTTTATATGTCTTTTCTAGATATCTATGAGGGAGAAAGAGTATATTTAGTTTTGGAACACTTCATGATAATAATTTTTCACTTACCTCACAGCATAATCCAAATTGTTACATATGTAGAGACTATCATCAACATATGTAAAGTAATATCCATGATCATCACAGAATGAAAAATGTTTTTTGCGCATGTCAGCGTAATAAATATCACATAATCTTGCAGACAGCTTTAAACCTTGAGCTATACCTTTCCACAGTTGATATTTTTTATTGTTGACTTTGATCTAGACATCAAGAGAAATTGAGATTGATATGAAAAATACATAATGTTCAAAAAAAAGTTCGAAACAATGTGACCCACTTCAGTGTTGAATAGGAAACTTTTTATTGCATTTATCACATCTTTCTTCTCAATCTTTTTGTGTTTCTTCTTCACAAACTTTGACACATTTTCAGGTTCTACCACTTCATATCGTATCCCTTGGCTTGTCCAGAATTCTTTCAGAATCAACACATTAGGAAGGTCCTCCATCAATTTTGTCAGAAGTTTGAATAGTTTATCTGCAAGCAAATACTTTTGATTTGAAGTAATTATACAATTTCCAATCTAAGTCATGATTAGAACATAGCTCATTGCTAAGAATCAACATATCAAATGCACTTACGTGGTAATATTGATCCGTAAGCATCACAAATATCACTGGAAATCATGTACACACTGCCGCCCTGCATTGATTTATCTTGCTTAACAGTTTTCCACTGTTCAACACTAAAACTATTCATTTTGGAGTTGAAATTTTTCTTGTATAGATAGCTGAGAACGCTTGAAACTTGATTTAATCGATCCTTTTCGCCTACTTCGTATCTGTAAAGAACAGAGTGGTTCATAATCAAAAAGAGCAAGGGTAACTCAAATGAACTGAGGAATTTTTATACATACTTGTGACGCACAATAGGTCTGAGAGTATCCCCTTTGGGGAAGAATAATAATTTATTCTTCACACCTTCATCTGCAGGGCCCATTGACATCCAAGCAGAGACATAGTTTTTCCTCTGAACAAAAGTTTTCCTTAATTTGGACCAATCATCATTGAAAATGAAAATCTTTTCTTCTTTGAGAAATGTTACATGGAAGTCAAAGAACATGATTGCAACAAAGTATATGAATAATATCTTCATAAATTTAGCTATCAAAATGTATTTTAATTGCTCATCGTTAATGGAGGTCAGCCATGGTATTGATGATATCTAAAAAATACAAATCTATCAGAGGAAATGTTTCTCCTTTAAAATAATTTCTGACATGTATCTACATACCTCAATACTTTCAATCAATTTACGTATCGTAAAAGTTTCAGACCTTGCTGCAGTTATCAGCTTGTAAAATTCTCTCAGGATCTTTTTCTTATTTCTACTATTGCCAATGCACTCATCTTTGATAGCTACAAGCAGGAACAATCTAAAACACTCTCTAATTTCTGAAGTCTGCATTTGGTTGGAACTTCTATGACTGTCTTGAGAAACTTCAATTTTGTCAGCTTCCTCACCACATCCTTGCAGATCATTCTTCTTCCTCTTCATATTCCTCATGATTTCTGCATATGGATTTTTCTTACACCTTCTCTGGAGATCATCCATGATTGATGTAAATACTGCAATTTGTTGCTCTGGCAACTTGCCTATGAGTTCTTCTTCTCTGCTTTCCATATTGTTTTTGCTGGATTTTAGCCAAATATTGATATTGCTAATGACGTCCCACAACTTGCACTTATCCTTGGCTTTCCTTTTGAGTAGAGTATGATTAACTTTATCAAAATCTTCTCCATCACGAGTGAACGGAATTTCCAAGTTCATCCGATCTAATAGTTCCATGATTGAAGACTGAGAAGTGCACTTGGTGATCATATTTTTTTCTTCTCCGAAACTAACGCATGCTGGATTTTGGAATTTTTATAATTGCATGTTTTTCCACGATGTTTAACACTTCACACTGCACACGATGTTTTGTATATACAAGCCAAATTTGACCTTCCATTATCGGTTTGTTATCAATAACACTCTTCTGCTTCGTCCTTCATTTTCACCACAATAACAACAAAATATTTCAAAGTCAAATTTGGAAAAGCACATCCCGTAAAAACAAGATAAGAGCAACTAAACTGAACTAAGAGTGACTGAGGACTGAGCAAGTCGAAACAAGTCGAAACTTGAAATTCTTTCCTCTTCGTGTCGGTCCTCCCGCTAATCTTCTCCGAAGCAGACGAAAAATTTGTCAGAGCGCGCGAAATTCAAATATACTTTTCCGACCTTCCGAGTGTGTGCATCTCTCATGAGTTGACGTTTTATTCTAATTCAATGAATTAAATTCATTTTCATGTTTCTTCCACAACAATCTGCTCCAAAGTCAGAGTGATTCCAGGGAATAAAGGGAACTGAGGAAGGCATTCACAACTTTTACGATAAAGTTTTTGATGATTCAAAGGTGATTCCCAAGGAGCGCAAAATAAGCCGCAGTTGTCCGCGATTGTCGTTGATTCTCTGTTGAAACGAAGTACTTCTTTCAAAAGATGCAGACGGCGAGACGTCTCAACTTTTCTCGAAGCCAAGGCTCAAATTATGCACTCAATTCTCTCTACAAAGAAGGACCATAGTCTATGTACAGCTTCCTTGGGCTCTCTTGCTCATTGCCTCTTTTGATCTTGGAAAACAGAGGGATTCGACCGTGACAATATCACTTCTCTCCTTTTTTTCGTCCTTGCCAAGCTTTAGCCAATCCTACTACTACTATCTTCCTTCGAAGTGTCTTCGAGACTTCTTTTCTTGGTTTCTCCATACCTAGGTATACCCGCGAACTTTCGAACAATCCACGAAGCAAGTTCCTCTTTAAAACAAGAGGGTAGAAAGAAAGAAAGAGAGAGTGATGATGGAAATGTGGAGGGAGAGCGAGATAGTAAAAGATCGCCGAGTAAGTAAAGAGCTTTCGACTTTGGTGAGTGAAGTGAAGAGTCTGAGTAGAAGCAGAGCTTGGACTTGCGGAGTGAGAGCTGCGAGCATATAAAACAGAAAGGACTAGGGATATTACTTCTCATCGTGGAAACATTAAGAATCTGTTGATTCAAGCACTATGCAGTGCTTCACAGTCCTATATAACTTTCGTAATTCGTATCATCTGGCTCTTAGCGATGAACTCATTGGTAAACTTGAAAATTAAATGAGAGAATTACGAATTACAAACTGCAAATGTAGTGAGATATGGATTTTGTGAAAAAGTAGAGAAAAAATTAACTCTTTGATGAAACGAATCTCGTGTAATATAACGCGTTATTTGATTTCGGGAAATGAACGCCAATTTCAAGCGCAAATTCATGTAAAATGCGAACAGCTTCATATACGATTACCGATCCTTTTGCACGACTTTTTATATTATACACCACGGTATATCGAGTTCAAGCTTTTAGTAAGCGCGGCAAATTTAAATATCGTTATTTGCTTGCTTGAGATTGCGCGCAGGGTGTATGTATGCACACATTGTGTGCATTAGCCCTCGGGCAAGCAGATTGGTTTTGACTTCATTTACATATTATATGGCTTTGCGCTCTGAATTCAAGGAAAAAAAGAATATATGAAAAGGATATTTCATTCGTTCACATCGTTTGTACGGAGTGTTTCGAAAAGTGATAGCGGAAATTGAGTCACATCTTTTTTTCTTTGAGTGAACCTATGTATGTGAATCGGAGTTGGGGCAAATAGCATTCGTTTCGTTCTATGTAAGCACACAAAGTATAATGTGTAAAACATCTCTCCACTGATGTCTGTAAGCTCGTACAATATAAAGGTAAGTGTCAGAACAAGCGGCACCTGCTCATATGCACCCGTATGTTTGCGTTCAGCTTTTTGTGGTACGATGGTATAGACTTTGCTTTGTGATATTGGAAGAGAAAAGAGTATCGAATCCGCAACGGAGTGAAAGAAATGAGATTGCAATATCGACGAATAGTATCACGTTATTTTTGCTCTGAGCCGATGTTCGAACACTATGAATAAAACGAAATTGAGGATAGATCGAAGTATACTTTTTGTTATTCTGTGCGCAAAAATGGCCATTTAGACGCAAGTGTGCGTGTGCAAATAGCGAATTTGCTCATTATTCCGACACAACTGTGTGCAAATATTTTTTCACGCAGTGCGCAAATGAGGCATCAGTGCGCAAATACTCGTTTGCGCACTGCGTAAATGAAGAACAGTGTGCAAATGAGGCATTTGCGCACTGTGCAAATTTCGTTTGCGCACTGGACTTGAGTTGTTTTCTGATCACTCTATACCATCATCTATCTATATATCTTCATCATACATAATTGTGAAGAATATCTAACTTCGATATTTCGAGCACCAGCGACAGTTTTGAGCAACGTGGTAACATACTATATGGGCGATAGAGTTTTTTCTGATACATTTCTCAGAATTTTTTTTCAGTCGGGGGGCTCCGCCCCCCGAACCCCCCGGCGGGGGCTCCGCCCCCTGCACCCCCTCCACCGCCCTCCTGTGACCCCGTCATGCCATGTTCCTCTGAATGCTTGAGATGCATTGATCATTCGTTGTAGGTGATGCTTCGGTCACTCCTGGCTACTGTCAAAATTTTTCAGAAAATCGTCATGGGTCCCGAGTAGTTCAAATGAAAATGGTTCATAATTTGTTTGAGGAGGACAAAGGACTCGGAAAGTTCGTACACACCAACGCGAAAAAGGAACAAAGTCCGTCAACTCTCGAGATGACGGCCAACTCTCACAGCATCCCCTAATTCTTTGATGTGTTTTAGGAGGCGGGTTACATTTTTGCTCACAGAAATAACAAAAAATATCGTAAGCAACTCGGGCGCCGACATTTGCGCACTCGTCCCCGCAACTCGTGTGCAAACGTTCCATTTGCGCACAGTTTCGTCGTTCACGAAGTGCGCAAATGAGCCATTTGCACACTGCGTAAACGATGAAACTGTGCGTAAATGAGGCGTTTGCACACTCGTTGCGGTGACTCGTGCGCAAATATCTGTTGGCGCCCTTGTTGCTTAATATACTATTTTGCACATAAAGGTATCTCGAGTATGTGAAAACATGCCTTTCTCTTGTAAATGTACTACTCATAAAAGTCTGATGGAATGTATGTAGACAAAACAATAAACAACTCAGATATATTATGTTTTTGTAACAGTGCGAGTAACACGATTTGTTTCTACTTTAGTTTCTACATGATTATTACGATATCAAACATCATCACAACTCTCAAAATTATCCAAAAGGTTTTTTGAGCGTTTTTAATTTTATTGAAAGGGTTCAGCTTGAATTTCTGCGTTCTCGAAACTAATTTCTAGGGTACCAATTAATTTAATACTCCATCCTCTATGTACAAGAATTTTTTCTCACATTTAAGTCTTAGTTGTCTATATAAATGTAAACGAAATTCATCGTCTTTGGGCTGCTCATGCGTGGGATTAAAAATTTAAAATGAACTTTTCTACCAAGTTACTGTAGATTTTAAGAAGTAAAGAAATTTCAGCCGATGAATAATACAAGATTTTTTGAACGTAAGTATCAATATTCTTCTTCCAGTTCCTAATAGGTTCCTATCCACTATTGAAATTTGATCAAAAGGCAAATTAATTATTTCAAGCTAACAAATAAATTTCAGCATCGTGTCAGCTTCAACTTGCCTAGCAAAAGAAATTTTTGCCGAATCTTTTTAAGTGACGTGGACCACTCATCCGAACGGACTATTAAAGCGAGAGACCAAAATGAATTTGAAAAAAAAATTGATATGAAAAATGCTGGACAGGCATTATCCAGCAAGCGTATATAGCTGAAACTAACCGCTTCAAGTATAATAAGTACCGAGTGGATCAAGGGATGAGCGCAGCGATAACAAGTGGACGGGGTCCGCTGAAAAAATGTCATCGCAGAGATAAGCCCATACTCCAAAGCTCCGCAAAGCGAGGTTCATTTCGAGGACGTTCGAGCCGTGAAAAATCCACTAATCAAAATTTTCCTTCTCTTCCACAGCCTCGTTAGCGAATAATCACCCGTCACAAGCAATGAACCAGTCTATATCTTCGCTCAGCAACGATCCGTCTCGTTTCACGATCGCTCACAGTTATCTCTCATTCTATACATATATTTCAAAAGTTGCAAAAGCTCCAAAGGAGACGAGACGTCGACAATAATACGACGAGAGCTTGCGAAAAGCTTACGAAAGTGACAGATCGAACGAAAACTCGGATCTAAGCTTGCAAGCTCTATACCTCCCACCAGAGACTCCAACTGGTTTTATGTACTTCAGCGTCAGTCGTTCACTGGAGACTGTTGTATTACAGAATATCGTGTTTGAAAAACGAGAACGGGACTAGGAAATGCGAGAAACGAGTATATATATCTGCAAATTGAGAGAAAAGCTGCTATCGTATTATATAGAATACACGAATGAACGAACTGTTAATTGACCGGATTAATTAAGTCGGCGATGCGAATTTATACCAGAGCTCGAAGTATATAGATGGGCTCGATGTTCGCGGGGCGCGGGAAAAGCTCGACTGCAAGCTTCTCTCAGTTATTTAATTGACTGCGCGGATATGTACAGTATACTGGGGACCCCTGATCTAATCAAAAACTGCCCAGGCTTCAATTATTCCCGCAGAGCTCTTTCGCGTCACTGCTCACTTTTTTCACTATCCGAGCTT
The DNA here is from genome assembly GCA_029851415.1 of Eretmocerus hayati. NCBI lineage: Eukaryota > Metazoa > Arthropoda > Insecta > Hymenoptera > Aphelinidae > Eretmocerus > Eretmocerus hayati. The sequence continues at coordinate 133,974,003 of CM056742.1, read as the reverse complement.
TTTTCATATTTCTGTGTAGAGCTTGCAATGGTACCAATCGAGCTTGCGGACACTCGGGAATGAGATATGTGTGTTTGTGTGTGTGTGTGTGTGTGTGTGTCGGTTTGTGTGCAGTTTTGGTGATTCGGAAGAATGGGAAGGGAAATGCGATGCGAAGAAGGTAATGAGGCGTGTGCCTCGAGAGCTTATTGTCTCACCCATCTCGTTGATGTGGCTGCTGTATTTGCGCTTGGATGATGCTTCGCGCGCACATTTGTTTTCAACTAGAGTGTGGATAATAATACTGTTGCAGTTTTTAGCTGATTCAGCGATTTTTAGGAGGATTTGTGTCGCTGTGAATTTTATTGATTCATTACTTCTGCGTGATCTCGTCACAACTTTCGTCGTTTATTTCTACGAAAAACCTAGAAGATTTGTTCGATTGGATCTGTCATATAGAACATACACCGTAAGTTCTCATCGTGGTTTTTTTTTCATCTTGAACAGCTCTCTGCATCTCAGAGAAGTATCATAAAGTGTTGATTTTTCGGGTCAATAGAGATTTGCAATTTTTTTTTTTTTTTTTTTTTCGTTGCGCGATTACAATCTCATCATAGTCAGCGAAATTTCTGCCAACATATTTCTATAGTTCCAAATTGAAATCAAGTGTAAGTTGTAGGGCAAGATGGCACATTTAAGAGTCAGTCATCAGTTTGATTTTTTTTCGCAAATGAAGCTGCAAGATTGCGAAATTGAGTTCAAAAAATGAGATTGGTTATTCTACCAAGTCATCCTGATTACCGCTTTGTTGGTATTCAAAAAGACATCAATTTCCGAAAATTCCTCAATCTAAAGCAGTATCAGTCAATGCTAAGTTTTCCAAGCGTGATAAGAAAATTGCGTGTATTTCATCAAAACTTGGGGTTTGAGCCTCGGGTGACGGCAGGACGATCATTATTGATCTGGAAGATTTGAGAAACAGATGTGATAAACATTCAATGTCTCATACTTGATACATTGCTTATGATTCTGTGAAGCGAGCCAATATAGTAATTGGCCGTGACAAGCTATCAATATAATGTCTCCAGTACTTTTATTGAGCGAGTTCCGAAGATGTATGACACCAATGAAGAAGATCTGATTTGAGTCATAACCCGAACCAATCGGTAAATTGGTATTGTATGATATAAATGAACGATTATCAAGCACGATCTAATTGACGTGCGATTTTTGTGTAAGCGGAGAAGGTTTCATTGTACTCTGTTTATTGTTCGATAAGTGGAGTGTGATTAATACAACGGTCGAAATAAAGCGAAAGCAATGACTCTTCATCAAATTGGTACTGCAAGGAGTAAAGGTCTTGAATTTTCAGAATCCAATCACATTACTGTGCTCGCACAATTTGAAAGAATAATAAAAATTTGGATAATTTTTGAATAACCATTCAGCGCACCATTCAAAGTAGAAGTATCTCCGGAAAAATGGACAGGCGTTGAAACACGTGCCATAAGTTCTCTCTCCTACATACATGTGTTCACGTGCATAGAATGCAGAAAACGATCGTGACAAGTGCCGCGGAAGCACTTGAAGCGAGCCATGACGGCATCAGCTTTTTGTGCGTTGACGCGTTTGCTGCAGCAAGAGATGCATCTCGAGGTTCAATGACACTAAAGTGCGCTGTACAGTATCTCCTGCATACTCTTGTCACCATCATGAAGGGATGAGAAAATCTGTGATCTCATTTCAAGTTAAGGGCAAAACTTTTACCCTCAGACATCGCCCTCAAATTTTATGGGCCAATGAAAATAGCGCGCACGAGCGAGGTATTTTTCAAATTATGTTTTCTGCAACGCAGTGTTTGAAAATATCACTGTGTTCGGTAAATTTGTGTTTATTATTCAATTTAAGATAGCAATTTTGACATTTTGCAACCATGGAAATTTGAAATTCGATATGAGACTGCATGATTGAAATAGAAAAAGTTATAGCACGATGAGACGGTATTGGATGATGAATCGAAAACATTCTCGAATTATGGGTACATAATCTGCAACAGTTGAAAATTCAATTTTCTTCTAACCAATGTCCTCCCTGCATTTTTATTTGAAATTTACCCCTCAAATTTACATTTTTTCTGAGAATCACAAGAGTTCTAAGGTCTTTCTGCATTCAAGACGCTCGGGACTCTTATGAGCGTCGGGGAACCATCTGACCTAGCTATTCAGAGTTTTTGGGTCGGACAAAGCGCGACTCCGTGACTCGTTAGTGTTTCTCCAGATGAAAAGATACAACCAATTTGCTTAATGAGGTGTGCAAATTCTGAGCATCCCCAGACACAGTCTCAAATTTTGATACCAGCCTCAGGCTTTTACCATACCTCAGACTTTTTGCAGATTGTCTTTTAAAAAATGGGAATGAGTGGGAATCAACTTTTTGATAACCAATGTTATTTTTTATTGAAGGTCAGATGTTTATTGGCCCAAGAAGTGTATGCTGGGGACAAATTGATGTGATGATGATTTCCATTGTGTTTGGAAATAACGTTAAGAATCTCTATGGGGTTGAAGATATCTGAGTACAATTGAAATGAGCTTCAATCATGAGCTTACTGTTGTTGGATGATTAGACAATTGACTTTCACGATTGACGTGTGTTCAAACTGCTTCAGACTGATGGTAATGACTTGTGCAAAATATTTGTGAGGCACAAGGGAATTTTCGAAGCGATTTTTTCACAAATGAATCAAGTAAAATGTTGTTCCAAAATGAGTTACGGTGATCACAAAATAACTGTCCCCGTCGTGGTTCCCATATCCCTTGAGTATTTCAGATGAAAAAGATATAGTTTTAGGTGGATATCTTCGTTCTTGTTTTCTTCACACAATTCTTCAAGACAGTTAGAACGTCTCAATAGACATTTTCTCGAATATTCAAGCGAGAAAACTCACCCTACACGTCCTCACGCGTATGCACACCCAATATCATCATAGACACAAGCGTTGAGTAGAAAACGTGCAGAGGGATGAAGCCAATGAAAGTAATTGCGACAATGTGAAACCGAAAAAAAAAAAGTACTACGATGAGAGAACTGTTTTAACCCTTTTTTCGCAGTCTCTCGGTCCATTCTGTATACCATACAGATATATCCACTAGACGAGGGTTAGAGAATGTCCGGAAAAAAGTGAACGAGTGAGCGGCTTTGAGTTGGCTGCTTGCGGAGCTTGATGGACGGACGTGTGTCTATGAGCCTTAATTCAGAGCAAGCACGTGATGAAGGTAGAAAGTCTATATACATATATGATGTTATATACAGTTTTACCTTGGTCTGCTACACGTCGTCGTCGGCAACGATCCTGCTCCGAGATATGTGTGTGTGTGCTCTGCCCTTCGTAAATTGTTTCAAGAATAAAAGTGGTAAAGAGGATGTATAGGTAGACGTTAGAGTGGAGCTTGATTGCGCTCGCATCAGCTCTTGTAGTTTAGTTAGGTACGGTGATGCCGTCCCTATATCAGGAATCGATTCGGTCACAGGTAATTCAAAGGCATTATCGTAAAATTGGTATTCTTCGGAGGATGAGAGGATACCACGCGGCGAATAAATGAAGCGCTCATCCATGCGTTGATTGCCAATGAGCTAATCCCGGCTCTTCTTCGATCGATTAATTTTTGCGGTGGCTGACGACTTGATGCGTACATTGGTTGTCTGGTGCGCCCTCATTAAACATAGTTTGATTGATCTCGGCTTGATTACATCGATTTAAAATTCTGTAATGAAGTTTTTTGGCGAATGATGAAATAATTGGGGGTGCCAGGACGATATACAGTTTAAAATAGATCAATAAAATGTTTTGGTATATGAAATATAAAATTTTTGGCTCATATCCACATTATTTTTAATTTAGTCCCAAACATGAGTGGCGTAGATAAGATAGCTCTTTCACTCTTTTGAATTTTGATAAGTTGCTTCAGCTACCACTGAGTTTATCCCAGCCAACATCTCCAGTGTCATATATGGGGGTTTCCGCGTACGTAAACAGATGGGGAGGGGGTGGGTGTGTAAGAGTATTGAAACAAAAAAGTACCAAAAACCAGGGAGGTCCACAGCCTCGACTACGTAGATTGGTCCACACATAAAGAGAATATTCTTATATAGGTATCCTCTGTTCTGCATATGTATTCTATTGTACTGTACTATTCTTGAAGGCAAAAACCACTCGAGCAGATTCCACGTGAAAAGAATGGTTGATTTTACATGGTGTTCCAAATCTTTTTCTCATAATTTTCCATCGATTCTATACCTCACATTATGACCAAAAAAACGGTCGCTAGGACGCTAAAAAATTTTTTTGCGTAGCTAGTAAGCGAGTTGGTGAAGCTTTTGATTTTTTTTTTGGGTGAAAGAATTGCTGTTTTTTCCCACTAAAACTGCTATAGGTCTAAAACGAAATAGCATAACCACACGTGGGTCAGAGCATTCGAAAGCTGAGACAAAAACCTATCAAAACATGCCTCGGAATTTTTTGAGGTAATTGGTCTTATATATGGGTGATTCCATGAAAACCACAACTTAATTTTTTTCTCAAAAACCCTTTCTTAGAAAAATTCTGAAAACATATATTTCGATCTAAAATGCAGTCTGGGTTCTGCACTCCCCAGTGAGTTTTGAGCGATTTTTTGTGATTCGATTTTTCGACCAATGAGAACTCGAGAATTTTCTGCGCATGTGGTCATTTTGAAGGAAATTTCGCGGGCTATCGATTGCGCGAGGTTTAATTCCGTTTCCGTAAAATCACGCGCATGCGGAGAAAATTCTCGAGTTCTCATTGGTTGTAAAGTCGAATCGCAGAAAATCGCTCAAAACTCAATGGGGAGTGCAGAACCCAGACTGAAACATTTTCTTTCGTAAAAAACTTCAAATTTTACATCGAAATATGTGTTTTTAGAATTTTTTTCGGAATGGGTTTTTGAGAAAAAATTAAATAGTGATTTTCATGGATTCGTCCACATATAAGACCAATTACCTCCAAAAAAATATTCCAAGGCATATTTTGATAGGTTTTTGTCTGAACTTTCGAATGCGCTCATCCGCATGTCATTATCTTATTTTGTTTCAGACCTATAGCAGTCTTAGTGGGAAAAAGCAGTAATTCTTTCACCAAAAAACAAACCAACAGTTTCACCAACTTGCTACCAGCTACGCAAACAATTTTTTTTGGATTCTTTCAACCGTTATTTCGTGATAATTTGAGGTACAGAATCGATAAAAAATTATGAGGAAGAGATTTGGAACACCGTGTACAATCGACCATTCTTTTCACGTGGAATCACGCACTTTATAATCAGTCTTCTGGTATCTTACGGTTCTACAAAATGTACATATTTTCACAAGGAAGATGCTTGAACTGCGATTTTTCCTGATTCATAATCCGACCACGTGAATGATCTGGTGTTTAAACTCTTCCTGTGCTACTGTATTGGACTCAACTATCACATTTGCATGAAATGTCCCCTCACGTGGAATCCTACTGGGTGCAAAAATATGATCAATATCATGCTTTGTTGGTGTATGTAGGACTTGAACTAGAATCTGAGAGCATTTTTGAGAGAATAGAGAACTTTACTGCGAAGTCACGTAGCTCGATATTTTATGAGACAAATTTTTGAATAATAATGAGCTCTCAGTACTCTCTGCCGTAAGAATTTTTTAAATAACTTTCTCAAAAAAGCTACGGAGAACTACGGAAAGGGGGTAAGGGTAAAAAGTTACTAAACTTAAAGGTGCCTACGTAGTTTGTGGATGACCTCTACATTCAATATTTTTGAATCCGGACTTCATTTAATCTTTCGTATGCTCCTAATTCACAATTTGGAAACCTGAAATTTTTTAGTGCTTTCAAAACGTTTATAAAATTGATTGCCATTAAAAAAAAATTACCCAACATTTCTAAAATGAGAAAAAATTGATTCATGCAAGATCTATCATAGAGTAAATTGTTCTTTTCTTGATATAAAACGCTTTGATTTTTGTGATACAATTATCCGCCTTTGAAATACGGAATAATGCAGTTGCAATTCCCAGTGTAATGGAATGGTTGTTTTTTTTAATGAGGAAAAAAATTATTCTCGATCTGTGAAGAAACGTCCTTAATAAATTTCCACTTTGTCGTTGCTCAATACATGAGAGTAATTTCTCTGAGTAGATCACTTATTCTACAGAACTGCGCGATATCTTGAAGATGGCTTTCACGTTCCGATATGCTTTTACGATTTTTCCATTTCACTTTTCAAATGGCAGTCTTTGTAACAATGTACATTGGCACAGAGGCTGTAAATGACGCTAATTAGAAGCTGGCGAGTCCTTTTTACACTCACTTCAAGGACTCGAGAGTGCAATTTCAAACTGTGATGGTAGTGCAATTGACAAGCAGTTTTACGATTCCGACACGCTGGTATTGTAATTGCTGTTTCATGTGTGTGATGTACTTGTACTGATGTACCACCTCTATTGTGGAGAGCAAAGCATATACGAATAAGCACACAGGTAGTTGAAAAGTTTGAGGAGTTTATGTTGTATGTCGACTGCAATGATGATTCCATAATCAGTTGGTTGAGCATTCAGGGTAGCTTTTTGAGGGGTCACTTTGAATGCCAATAAAAGATGAATAAAAATTTTAAATCTTAGGATTGTTTGTGGTATGAGGTCAGCGAAAGTGAATGTTAAACCTTGAACGTCTTTAATTGATCATCAAATGGTCAGAGTTGTTCATTAGTGATGGTTCGCGGACACTCGTCAATCACGAGTCCTTATTATTCTTGAGACGAAGCTTTCAATATTTCTTTTTAAATGACTTTTGCAACCAGAGTTGCGCCATCATTTTATGACCCTTCAGTTTTTTTTAAATTAGTGATTTGTCTTAACAAAGTGTCATTAGTCAACATTTGTAGTGATGGCCAAGTTTCTGTGAGAGTAGATACTTTTTGGTTCTTGATTCCCATTTCCATCGATCTGTTAGAAATACCTCGCTTCAAATATGGGTTTGTTAACATCATTTTTGAGCATGAACTTGTGCATACTGTCGCAGTTTTCACTCGCAGTTGCATTATAATTCAGATCATCAAAGAGTGCATCACTTGACAAACAATATTCCCACAATCATCTCAAAATTCTTTGTTAATGGGTTGAAGGAAGGTGCACAAAAGGAAATTTTTATTGTCGGATGTATGCCTCGATCTATTCAATTTATTTGAACAAAATTTAATGTTACTGAATCATAATAATGTAATGGATCCAAAACTAATGAATGAATATTCTATAAATACTAAATACACCCATAGTTTCATGATCGAATCTACCTGCGTATTTGCATTAGAAAGAGTCAGGAGAAAATAGTCAAATTAAGAAAGTAGGTTTCCCTCTCTAAATTTTCCAAACCCACTCACACTAGAGCTCATTTCCCGGTCCCGGAAAAATTTCCTGACACAAAAGATGTCAATGACTAGTTGTTTTGGTCACAAAAAACGTAAAAATAATGAAATCGAAATTTTTTTATTTGTTCAATTTTTTCCCAAAATAGGAGGATGTAGAGACTTTATACCATACTGTGGATATTTTTGTAAGATTGACAGAGATTCTTTTGGAATTTCTCAGATATTCATGATGTATGCAACTAAAATTATGAAAAAATTCTGGTTTTGAGCATCTCCATCACTGTAATGAATGAAATCAACGATAGGGTTAAATCTTTCCACACGAATCAATTTTGACAAATAGAATTTTTTTTCTTTCAATCAGAAAACGTGTTTTGGGTCCAAAATAGGCAAAAAAAGTGCAAATGAATGTTTTGAAACTGTTATGTTTTTCACCCCTAGAAGGCTTGTTGAAAAAATTTTCAGTATAATTCCTATGGGATTTTGATTCTTGTAGACTAAGTTATTTTTTTTTTTAAATTTTTTCAGATAATTTTTTCACCAAATCGTATAAAAATTATTGCCACTTTTCTGTTACTCTTTACGCCCTATAGGCATTGATGTAGAATGGGTTAAGTTGTCGAAAACTGCTAATTCGTGAATAAAAATGTTGTGAAATGAATCTAGATCTAATCCTCATAGCTAATTTCCTAATTTCTGTAGGACCTCATCTCCACGCTGTTTCAAAGTTATCATAAAATTGGTGATAATAAGTGTAGAATCATTTTGTACCACTACTCCGATCAAAATTTAATTAGGGTGATGATTTTTGAGTCGTGTTTTATTACGATACAAGGTGTCAAATGAAATTTCTCAACTGATCCGTTGTGCTCCTTATAAGTCAACGAGCAAGTTTGCTGCTGCTGATGCTTCGCGGTAATTTCCGCCCGCTTTATAGTTTGGGACGAGCATCGTCAGAACCCCTCCATACACCACAACGTCTCTCGATTCACTTGATTAAGAGGTTGCGAGGAGCTATATGGGAGAAGAGGCCGTATACCGCGATAAATTACGAAGACCTGGATTATAACTTATACTCGAGAGCAGAGCATACCTGTTTCGCGGCCACCAGCTTCTCTGGACCGCAAAGAGAGAGAGAGAGAGAGGGAGAAGGGACGAACTAATGGTGCTCTCTGGGTACTTGTACTCGGCCAAAGCCCTTCAACACCCTCTTGATGAAAAACTTTAAAAATAAGCCAGTGCAAGAGAAGTTTGAGTGCTCTTATTATATGATGGGTACTACATTGCGAAACGAGCTACTTATTTGTTTCCGCTGTTATACTTGGAATTGAAATGTTCAATCAATGTCCAAAGAACTTTTGTACTGTATAGTGGGCTGAGTGAGGGTGAGGGTGAAATAATGGTATGGGGTGGTATATTTTGTGGTCTTGGAAGATTTGTTTGTCGGACTAAGAAGCTTTCAAGCTTTATTTTTTAGAAGAATCCTGTGATGAAATTTGTTTCATTGCGAATGCTTGGGAGAAGTTGTTAAAAATGTTACGGACAATGCGCGGAGAATTGAAATAAGAAATTAAGCAGCTTTTAGTTGAATTCAGTTTCATGATTGCTGAAAATGAACTGTGTCCCACATTGAGCGAAGCAAGCGTTCTAGCGGGTGACCTTTTACAATGCTGAAATTAATAATCCATCACAAGCTGTGTTGAATTTTTCTAGCTGTCATGTAATTATTTTTTAATTGCCGAGAGCAAATAGAAATTCAAACCTCACTTTGCACTTCTGCAAGTTATATTCCTGCAAAACATGTAGACGTATAAGATCTGGGGCTACTAGTTTCGATTCAGCTAACACTCCTTTAGAATCCTAGAAGGGCTCTCTTCCCTTCAAAGGTTCAATTTTTTGATAGGTTCAAAAAGAAACTTGTTGTGAAAGTAAATCAAATAATTATTCTGTAATTCACTCTACAATGTCTCAGAGTTAAATCGTAACAATTCAATAAAGTAAAGTTCAGTAATCGAGATTGAGGTAACGCGAACTGTGATTCACGTACATAAATGATAGATCAGACAAAACTTTTGCATTTCAAATACATAGTTACATCCTTTGATGCAGAAACTCACATCCTAGATCGTCAAAAGAGCAGGTGTTTTTTGCGCCCGTCCTTGGGCTCTGGACGGTCTTCTGGGATGTAAGTACCAGCTTTTAAGTTTCAAAAGGAGTATTTGAGAGACGAACTTTAGGCCAGTTCGCGTGGAAAGGTTCGAGTTTGAAAGTAGCAAAGAAAGTAGGTATACACGGCTGGCTCGATTCGGTGCATCAAGGGTTCTCAATTACTAATGAGGATGCTCGTGAGAAAATTGCATCACACACAGTTGATCCTCACTAACTCATTGCTGATCGTTATCTTCAAGGTGACGATAATTAAGAGCATCAATCATGGCTTTTGCAATCTCTCAATTAGGAGTGTAATGATAATATTATCTTGGCTAAATTAATCATTCCTTGCAAAAGCATCCAATATCAGCTGTAGTAATTTACTAAAGAGTATACAATTCTTACTATAAAGATTATGTCATTTTTGCTTCGATCATAGTAAAATGATTAATGTTGACTGTGGGTGCGATGTAATTAGGCCTGGCTTATTCAATTTTTTGTATATCTGGCCGTTGACAAATTTTTGATAAATTTTCTTTAAGCAATTGATCTCAAAAATCCTCGAGGAAGAAAGTTAACAAAACTCTCTGCTAAAAGTGTCACTAGCGCAAAAAACACGATTCAAAACACAACTTATGATAGTAGAGTCGAGTGCACTAATTTCGTTGCAGTGCTGCACACCTGTGTCCACACTTTTACTAGAGATAATGCACCAGCTGGGCAAGCCCTTCGCTCGCAACTCGTCACAAACCACCCTTGTGTTATATAGATACACTGACATACATCTGCCAAGTCAGCGAGCACGTTTGCCAAAGTCATTTGACGCAAGTTTATCTTTTCTGTTTGCCCTCTCACCCTGCGCTCTCTGTACCCTCTCATACCATCATATAATACAACACACGTCTTCATTCACGCGTACCACTTTAGAATCACCCCCTTGTTTCGTTGTATGTACATCACCTTCTATTTCTGTAGCTCTCTTGAATCCGATGAGAAAAACGACCCGAGAGCAAGGTGTGGAAATCCGTATTTATGCGTAGAGTCGAGAGAGAGATCTGATGCAGCGCAGCCTCATCACGCGTAATCCCGCGAGAGGGTAATTTAGATTTTAATGCGCGAGAAGAGTGCGCTATCCGTGTACGAGAGAACACTCGTTGCTATCGCGCCTCTTTGTTTGTCACTGTAATTACGCGCGATTTCACGCGAGGATTACGAGGACAGAGAATTTTATTCCCTGCGACAAATGGATATTTACCGCTTGCGTACTTTACGATCGTCTCCGAGAGAAGACGAATATTTCGCAGCGAGCTTCAGTGCGAACATCTTGTCTCGTAGAATATGTTATCCCATTGGTGATTTTGATTAATTACGCCCTACAATGCATTTGCACGGTAACGTTGGCAATAACTTTGTATTTCTTCTATTTTTAAAAAGAATTATTATTAAAATAGCATTCGCCCACGTTGGCGATGGTTCTGTAATGTTTCACCTCCACTGAAAATAAATTATACCAAGCATTGTGAATTTACTACAGAATTTTTCTAATTAGGAAATAGATTTCGTCCTTGATCAGTTGTATCATCTCATTTGTCAATACCATTTTATGTACGAAAAATATTTTTCCTTCGTTAATTGTCCGCCGAGGAGAATTGATTCTCGTAACTACGTTAACTTGAAACAGACAAACTTTACATTGGTGCGTTATATGGGTAGTTCCGTGGAAACTTTGAAATAATGTGTGCCTGCTTCAGGCCTGGCCTGCTTGTACAAACCCTTAAAACGCCTGAGGAAAAAATCCCAAACGTCATTTTCGACGTATTTTTTGGTGCGCTTTTTGGCGTAATCGTTAGATTGGCGATCCCGGGCCGCCAAAAAAATTATCATCGAAAAAGGGGTCAAAATGTCAGGTCCGTGTGTTGTGGTTCTTCCTCTTTTAGGCCTTTCTGAGTGTATAGCACCACCGAGAGGCTCACTCAGGTTTCGGGCGGGCAAACTTATCAAATTTAATGGTATCAAGTATCAAATCCTATTACTATGAGAGCCCAAAGACCACTTTTTGTGTGTACGCTGAGTACATACATTTTGTGGCACAGTTTTGCCTAAAATTTTACTCCTTCAGTTTTCCTCGATAAAAGTGAATTTGCCTCATTCTACACTTTTCCGCACCGACATATTCTTAAAGTAGATCGTCAGGCTCAACTTTTCCATGCCTCGGAATTTCGAAAAAAATGGATTTTCACACTTTGCGGAGTACTTTTCGGAAAAAATTTAGTTTTGCTAAATTTTTTCCGAAGTAAGATTTAGCGCTGGCACATTTTCGACCCTCAAATACCGAAGTTTCCGCGGAACTACCGATATACAGTACCTTTCATAAATAATGGATCATACATACCTGCACTATTTTGATGATATCTTCGGTCCCCTTGGGTTTACAGAAATTTTGAAAAAAGCATCTTAAAGGTCTCAAAAAAACCTTTCGATCCATGGGATGCTAAGAAATTTTTTGGATTTTTTCATGCCTCAAAATCGATGATGAAAATTGAAAACCTTTTCACTTCAATCAATCACCTGTCATTTTTAAGGAAGTGGCTCGATCGAAAAAATTCTTTCGGCATTTTGTAGCTCTCTTCAAGACCTTGAAAATCCTTTTTTCAAAATTTTTCTACGACCTTTCTGTTCCAAATTAGAATATTGCGATTGACATGTTACGCGTGCGAATGCATATAATTGATGAGAGACGAGTAGGCCTGATATTTTCATTTTTCCATTCACCAGTCAGAAAATCATCATTCGAAACTGTGATAAAACATATTTTCTATGTAAAATTGTCTAAATTTTCAGAAAATGAAGTCAGAATCCCTCTAGGGGGCGACCGAAGCAAGTTATAAGTAATTTTTCATCGAGAATTTAGATTTTCTCGGGTAATTCTGTTTTTACGAGCTTTTAAAATTCGCCATTCACTACAAAACTCTGATCTCGGCATGATGGATGGGTTTTGTGGATTGGTATCGATCATATGGTATGTGGACCAAAACGAACTTTGTATGGAATAGATTCTCCTCGTTGGTTGGTAGCGATCAAATAGCCTCAATACTCCACATTTTCAACTAAAGTACAACCAGTAACCAGTATTGGTGTTGCAATCGTTTTTGTCCACATACCATATGATCGATAACAATCCACAAAACCCATTCATCATGCCGAGATCAGAGTTTTGTAGTGAATGGCGAATTTTAAAAGCTCGTAAAAACAGAATTACCCGAGAAAATCCAAATTCTCGATGAAAAATTACTTATAACTTGCTTCGGTCGCCCCCTAGAGGGATTCTAACTTCATTATCTGAAAATTCAGACAATTTTACATAGAAAATATGTTTTATCACAGTTTCGAATGATGATTTTCTGACTGGTGAATGGAAAAATGAAAATATCAGGCCTACTCGTCTCTCATCAATTATATGCATTCGCACGCGTAACATGTCAATCACAATATGGTTCTAATTTGGACCAGGAAAGTCGTAGAAAAATTTTGGAAAAAGGATTTTCAAGGTCTTGAAAAGAGCTACAAGAGAATTTTTTCGATCGAGCCACTTCCTTAAAAATGACAGGTGATTGATTGAAGTGAAAAATTTTTCAATTTTTATCATCGATTTTGAGGCATGAAAAAATCCAAAAAAAATTTTCGCATCACATTGATCGAAAGGTTTTTTCAAGACCTTTAAGATGCTTCTTTCAAAATTCCTGTAAACCCAAGGGGACCGGAGATATCATCAAAATAGTGCAGGTATGTATGATCCATTATTTATGAAAGGTACTGTATACATGTCGCAGGCAAAGTGATCAATTCGCCGATGTATACAGTCGCTAGCGGATGTATACATTACCTAGGCATTGTATACAGCCGCAGTCAAAGTGTTCAAAAATCGCTGCTGCAGCGTCGGCGAATAGTTCGCCTAGGTAATGTATACTTTGACTAGCGACTGTATACACTGCCATAGACCGACTCGGCAAAGTATTCACCGATGGCGCGGGCAACGGCTTCGCCTATATAGCAGGTCAATGATGGACATTTAGTTCTCTGTATTGGCATACGTGATTGCACCAATAAATAAGTTCCAAGGCTTATTCGAAAATTTATGCCTAAATGTTCCCAAACTATTAATGTAAAAGATGCGTACGATTGATATTGAGACTATGGTAAATAATAGAGAAAAAGTATACAAAATTGAAATTAGTTCAGAAATGACTCACAAAGTATTTTGATAAGAATTAAATTGCACTTTCACTAGGAAGAAAAAGACTCATCGCTTTCAATTGATTTGATACTAACAAGATGACGAAGAATAAATATATGGACAAGCAATTTTGGGTCAGAAGTAGTGCTTTTATTGGACGATGATTTTGTTGTGTATTTTTTGACGTAGAAGCCGGATCCGACCTCTGCTTTGATCCTTTACAGGGGAAAATCTTTTCAATCGCGAGAGACTAATTCACCTTCAAACAGCTATTGTCACGTTTTTTGCCAATTCTGTAGATGCGAGAATATGGTGACTTATCGTTGTAGTGGGCCAAGGGCGCATCGGAGACATGATTTTCTACATACTCGGACCTGTTGGACACGATGTTAGCAATTTCGAAGGCCTACGATGCGTTCGAAATGAGTGACAAGCTAATCTTTTGAGTACCAAACAAATTAGAAGTCATAAGTGTTTTTTTTCAATGAAAGTGCTATTCAATTATTATCAAAAGACTTTGTGATTAGTGTCTTGATTGAATTCAATTTCATATTTCTATTCTCTATTATTGACCACAGTCTCAATATCAATCGTACGCATCTTTTACATCAATAGTTTGGGAACATTTAGGCATAAATTTTCGAATAAGCCTTGGAACTTATTTATTGGTGCAATCACGTATGCCGATATAGAGAATCAAATGTCCATCATTGACCTGTTATATAGGCGAAGCCATTGCCCGTGCCATCGGTGAATACTTTGCCGAGTCGGTCTATGGCAGTGTATACAGTCGCTAGTCAAAGTATACATTACCTAGGCGAACTATTCGCCGACGCTGCAGCAGCGATTCTTGAACACTTTGACTGCGGCTGTATACAGTGCCTAGGTAATGTATACATCCGCTAGCGACTGTATACATCGGCGAATTGATCACTTTGCCTGCGACATATATATAGATTATATGACGTCATCACGCCATTTCCGAAACGTTTTAACACCTGAATCTAAATGAAAATGAAACCGGCCATGTAGAGACAAATAATTTCCGTTCCCAAAACCTAATAATCACACCCCCACTGACCCTAATTTTCGGTAACGAATTTACTTTAACTTCACGAAGTTTCACTACATCATTCCCCTCTTTGCTGTGTGAAGAGAATTATTATCTTTTGTCCGTTCCTTTAAGATTTCAATCGATTGACGTAATTGAACATACAAAGTTCTTGCTTCTTACAGATATTCTAGCATCTGTCTCGTTTGAAATCCTACAGATGGTTCCCACACAAACAAAGAATGTTCAGAACAATTTGTATACGCACACTTGGCACGCGTACACTTGGAGGCAGTTGATTCTCTCCAAAGTAAAGGAACCGTGCGCGCCGATGTCATTCGAATCGAACGACGGCTTCGGCTTTCCACGGTTCTGAATTCGGAAAAAAGCCAAGACCGCCAAGTGTACACACAAGTATTGAGTACAAGTTTTGCGTTTATATTCTGATACAAACATGACTCATTATTAATTATAAAAAACTGAAAACCCAAAAAAATATGTTGATAGCATGAGTTTGTTGTTTACTCAATCTAAAGCTTAATTGGCCTCATCAAACCTCAGTAAAAAAATCTATTTGCATATTCTGCTGAAAGGTGGTACAATTCATTTTATTTTGTTTTAGTTTTATCACTTTTTCATTTTACTCTTGTGGTCACAACAGTGGTACAAAAAACACATAAACTCAAAACTCCTATGATACGATTCCATTACAAATCACAATAAATAAAAGAAAATTCGAGAAATACAGAATTGTTCCTTGGAGAAACTTATATACCGCGAAATAAATCGATGGAAACACGAAAAAAGGAAACAGGCTTGGAAAAAAGTGCACAAATAAAAAAACGAATTTTGTCATGAATTTCTAATCAACTGAAAATTACTTAATTGACAGTAATCCAAGTGACAATACTCTTGCTTGAATCTATGGCAATCTTTTATGGTGCCTGCTTTGAAATGAAAGATTGAAATATCACAGCACTCATGCATACTATTGAAGATTCAACAATAATGCCTTGAGAGAAATCCTCAATCAGATGTTTGATATTTTGGTCCATAGCTCCCAACCAAGTCTGTTGAATCAATAAAAGCAGTAACTAATCACACTAAATTATGATATAACATTTGAAGAAATGAAGAAGACTCTATGGAAAGTGTACGTCATAGCAATTTTTAAACAAGCGTATGATGTTGAATGATTGTCACTAACACACCATCATCTCAGAATTTTTCTATTATCAATCAAATCCACAGTATAACCATAATCCTGTTTGTTTACTAGTCAATCTGCCAAGTGAGTAAACAGTTCTCCCATCAGAGATGCATGAGTTTTGAAGAGATCCATAAAGTTAGCATTTTTCGCAACATCTTTTTTATGCTCTCTAACAAAGTGAAATAATTTTTTCTTAAGTATAACAAGATTGTACTTCTCACATAGTTTCAATTTATATGCTACATTGTTCACTTGAATATTACGACCTAAATACTCTTCATATCTTTCATTCTTTGCCATTTCTTCTTCGTGCTTCTTTATGAATGCAAAGACTTTTTTTTTGAATGTGCCAAAGTTGTACAGAAATGCTATATCTAAGATATCAATTGCATTATCGAAGTTGAGGTTGAAAATCATGTATTCTTTGCATTTGTCTTCTAAATCATGGATTTGATATTTATGTGCTGCCTCAAAGAGCTCTCTGGAAATTTCAGGTAACCTTGTTGATTTTTGTGTATAAACATACTTAATTAGCTCCTCTATTATTTCAGCATCAAATTCATCAATTTTGACTATTCCTTCAAGATTTTCCTTCATATTGTGAGCAAACATTGCTTTGAATACCTCGCTTTTAGAAGCTAGAATGCATTTGTGCACTGGAATCACTCTATCGCCCACTATTACTGATGCATCGCTGGTAGCTTCATCATCCATCAAAACTCTTCCAACACTACACTCTTTTTCAAGAGAGGTCTCAAGATCACTGTTGAATCTATGTATGATCAGGTGAAACTTTTTAATCACAGTTTTGCTATGAGGCTTCACTCTGAAAAGCCTATAAGATCTATCTTTAACATGGAGGAGGGCATCGCATCTAGTATGGACACCAATGTAGGTTTCCTCATACCCTACTTGTGTCTCAGTGATCACTCGGATTTGGTAACAGTATTTTCGAGATATTTCATGGACATAATTATCAAATTTAAGATTAATATCCTGGATGATATGGAGTAGCTCTGTATTTTCAGGAGTCCCATCAGAGTTACCCGTAGTTGTCGTTATCTTTATAGACTGGTCAACTGAGAAAGTTTCTTGCGGATCCCCATGCAGAACCATCTTCTTATGCTCAGTTTGGTAAGATGTGCCGAATGTAAAACCATTACCTCCAGCATCGATAGATGCTATAGTATCGATGCTACTCAAACCTAATTGCTGATACAAAATTTTGTCGGAATGAGGCTTTTTGGAGGACTCTCCAATTAAATTAGGAGCACAAACATTTTCGTTAACCGTCGTTTCTGCCATTTCAACCTGCAAAAATTTCACTAATTGTTGTAGAATGCACAGGAGTCATTTGTTCCCAGGTTGTTTGTATGATGTATGTTGAGTATTGATATCTAACACTAAACACGAGCACGAACCAGGTCTCATGTTGTCGCAAATGAAGGATTATTGGTGCATAATTCAGAGGTTGGAATTTTTAATGAAATATATGATGATGCTCACCGTTCACCAAATTATTCACCAAGAGCCAATGAGTCAAGCGATAACTAATAATATGACAATAGATGTGCCGTGCTCTGGTATTGGATACTTTTGCAGCTGATGACTGATGATACTAAGTATGTGGGGCTATGAGAACTTTAGGTTTATATCCGATTATGTAATTTGATCGTGGCCTGATTCCGAGCTCGGGGATTACTGTCGCGGCGGTACGATTCACCTCACTCGCCATGCATAAGGAACATGGATTTAGGTGGTCCACCATGCATAAGGAACATGGACGTAAGAAAATCGTAACGAGGCACACCGCCGCGACAGTAATCACCGAGCTCGGAATCAGGCCCCTGGAGATAGGGGAAGCAGCTTGTCTCCATCAATGCTGTACACGAAGTTACGTGAAGTTGGCCCGCCGCTTTGAGATGAATACACCAAAAAATCAAGCAAAAAATCCTGAGTTTAATGGTACAACTCTTTTAATTTGAACAATTTATGAGCAATGAATTTTCAAAGTGCTGAAATATCACCTCCCACCAAAACACAATAAACGCTCATCGCGCTCATTACCCCGCAAATATATGCAGTAGGAAAACCCACGCGGGCTCAATTTGAAGCTCTTAATTTGACCATATCGATTCAATTATCAGAACTCATCACGATTCACGCAAAATTGTTTGAACAGACTGGAAGTAGTCCCCGTGTATAAGGTATAGGCCGGCAGGGGAGAGGCAGCGAAGGGGGAGCATGCATGGTGCGCATGGTCCCCACCAGTCGGCACCTGCCCATACCTTATACATGGGAACTATTCCTAGTCTTTTCAAACAATTTTGCGCGAATAGTGATAAGTTCTGATAATTAAATCGATATGGTCAAATTAAGAGCTACTAATTGAGCCCGAGTAAGTTTTCCTACTGCATATATTCGCGGTATTATGAGTATTTATTGTGTTTTGGTGGGGGGTGATATTTCAGCACTTTGAAAATTCATAGCTCAAATGGTCAAATTGTTCAAATTAAAAGAGTTGCAACATTGGATTCAGGATTTTTTGCTTGATTTTTTGGTATATTCATCTCAAAGTGTCGGGCCAACTTCACGTAACTGTCCGAACGTTCGGATCAAACTTTTGTCCGAATACTCGTTCGGCGATGCAAAAGTCGGATTAAGGGTGCTCCCCAGCTGTTTTCAGCGCCACGAGTGGCCATTTTGGAAGCTTCAAAACGGAAGTATTTTTCCCCCAATTATACGTCCTGGATTCAAATCATTTTCAAAAACTGATTAGATGAAGAGGAAGCTGAGATCCTTCCGCACCTGGGGATATATCACATGTGATGGTTTTAATCCCGTGGAACGAGCTGTGATAGTTCAGAAAACAAGCTATCGCGGGGCGGACAAACGCGTGCTCTGATGCGTCAGAAGATGAAACACGTATCGTCTCATTGTAAAAGTTAGATATTGTGTCCGCTGGAGTGTTATATATCGCCACCTGCGGAATAAAACGCAGAATCCGTATCAATTTTATTCGAGCCGATAGGTGCCCTATCGGGCTAGCTATTTTGCGGGAAAATATGGTTATTTGTGGATAGTGTCGAATAAGACGCCGAGGCAGAATCGAAGGATAATACAGAGAGCTCGGTTTGAAGCGAAACCTGACTTACCGAGCTCTCTGTATTATCCTTCGATTCTGCCTCGGCGTCTTATTCGACACTATCCACAAATAACCATATTTTCCCGCAAAATAGCTAGCCCGATAGGGCACCTATCGGCTCGAATAAAATTGATACGGATTCTGCGTTTTATTCCGCAGGTGGCGATATATAACACTCCAGCGGACACAATATCTAACTTTTACAATGAGACGATACGTGTTTCATCTTCTGACGCATCAGAGCACGCGTTTGTCCGCCCCGCGATAGCTTGTTTTCTGAACTATCACAGCTCGTTCCACGGGATTAAAACCATCACATGTGATATATCCCCAGGTGCGGAAGGATCTCAGCTTCCTCTTCATCTAATCAGTTTTTGAAAATGATTTGAATCCAGGACGTATAATTGGGGGAAAAATACTTCCGTTTTGAAGCTTCCAAAATGGCCACTCGTGGCGCTGAAAACAGCTGGGGAGCACCCTCCAAGTGGATCCGAGCGCTCCGAACAGTCCGAACTATACATAATCGAATAAACCTTTCGACACACACGGCGATCGTGGGAGTGGGACCACAGAACAGTGGGACATCTCGAATAGGGAAGTATAGGGCCCCTATAATTAGTGGGTCTAGACAGGGGGGGGGGTGCCTTTTCACGACGTGAAAGTTTTCCCCCACAGCCACCCACAGCCCATCTCTCGCGGTTGGAGCGAGAGACAATCCCCTGGTTTAGGGTCACTATTGCTTAAACAAACTCGGTTTAAACGAATTGTGACCATTTTTCGGCGTGGCAACATGGATTTCCATGATCAGGAGGGTCTTCTGAAGAGGATCCCAGCAGAGATACACGGGAACAAGGTGTACTGCAAAGGGATGACGGTCAGCGGCTATTCGAGATCTTTTTTCTCGCTCGCACCCCGCGAGTGCGAGTGAGATGACAGGTCTCGAACAGTCACTGACCGTCACATCCATTGCAGTTCACCTTGTTCCCGCGGTACATACCTCGTCGGAATAATTTTCCCAACGATATAGCAGCGCCCACTCGGCCTGATTCTGAGCTCTTGAGGTAGTTGTAAACTAAAGCTGAAAATGCACTGAAACCTCCGGTCGCACGGACAGCTCTGGTCGCATCAAAACCTCGAACAAAACTATTCGCTATCCGGAGGTGTCCGCTAATCAGAGGTCCATTCCTGTAGTTATACTTCCGCTGGTCGCAAAAAATTGTCCGTTATTGAGAGGTGTCCGCTAATAGGAGGCATCCGTTAAGGGAGATTCCTCTCTCTACCCTCCCTAGAGGTTCCACTGTATACCAGAATATCGCCAAAGTTTGAAAACCTGTGCAACATTTCAGAATGATCAACCGTTTTGTTTCGGAGTGGTAGCAATAAAAAATCCGTCACTTTTAACATTGCGTTTATATGGAAGTCGACGATCCCATATGAGCGCAATGTTAAAAGTGACGAATTTTGATGACTACCACTCTGAAACAAAGCGGTCAATCATTCAGAAATTTTGCACAGGTGTTCATCAACACTTGAACTGAATTTTCACCAACTTTGGTGACATATGTCTTCTGACATGGAATTGACATAGAATTTTTGGTATATTTTGTATTTTAGTGTACAACTACCTTAAAGCCAATTCCACTAGGAAGCCAAGAAAATGTTCTTCTAAATGACTAATTAACTCATCAATCTATTCATGGGAAGATAATACTCACGTTGATTTTGATCTACTATCAAAATTTGCATTTGGTTTGATTTCAGTTCTGTTGATTGGGAAGTGCAAGAGGTATTTTGTGCATCGATATCACGTTTCACGTTGTCTAATGGAAAAATATAATTCGCTCTTGAATTTCTCTCATTAATCTCTTGTCACGATTTGATGTTGTATTTGTGAGATATTATTCGATAATCTTGCCCGACCCTACTACAATAAATAGAGTCAATCGGTGAAGTACTTTACTGCGCCGGGCTCCACCGTAGCAATTCGCACACAAGATCCGAATACAATTTTTGCCATCGCAGCGAACGTGTTAAGCATCAATTCAAAATAGTTTTTCAATCGAGCCCCGCAAATTTTATTTCCCATACGTTACATTAATTTGAATTTCACTTGTGACGTAATTGGCTACCAACAATCACAATTAACCGCTATGCCCACATGTTGCCGATAACCAAGTTCATTCGGCCCACACCGATCAAACTTACCACTGCCTTTTATACAAATACACACGAATATCTGGCAACGCAAGCATCACAGAACTCACAAGAATTCCACAACTGTCTCGTAGTTTACATCGCACATTAATCGTCGTCAGAGACGCTTGGGTGGCTTGACATTGGTCGAGGGCTTGCAAGATCCAGGGTTAGTCGAAGCGTTCTTGCTTCTATCAGCGGCTGCAAGGGCGGCTGCCTCAGCCTCCCAACGAGCATGATAACGTTCGCATAGTACTCGAAGAGCAGCCTCCACCTCTGCAAGCTCGACCCTGCGTTTACCTGCAGACTCGGCCATACGGCTTGCCTCCTTTAGAGCCTCCTCGATCAGCTCCTCGAGGATCAATGTGAGAGCCGTTTGAGCTCGTGCTGAGAGGATGAATCGTTGGCCAGCTGTAATGATACAATTTGTTGATATGTTGAGTGATTGATTCGAGTTTAGGTGGATGATATTTTATTTCAAGTGAGTGATCAGTTTAATTTGAAAATCTATTTTGTCTAACTGGAGATAATGAATAGTTGAGTCCTCGCAAAAAACAAGTAGCCCGCTAGTTTTTTGGAGTTGATTAGTTTCATGCCCAAGTATTACATTAATCCTTTCAAACAATAGGTTGTCGATAATTTTCATATACATTGGAGATATCTACTTTTGCGGTCCGACTAGAGGTAAAAAACAAAATTTCCCAAGATTTCTCATTTGTTTTGTCCACTAATTTTGACCTTAATAACATTTTTGATAGAAAAAATAATTGCCCCATATGCCGAAGTAGGACACGTGCTAGGGTTTATTGTAGAGTTATCAAGAATATTAGGGAAATTTTGCAGAATACGAAAGTCATTTTCGGCTCATCGCACCTTCATGTAAGCAAAACTAATGCAATATCCATTTAAATCACGGTCACTCAAGGAAATTAACAATTGTGATCCCCGATACCTTGACCGTGTGGGAGTTGAAAAGAATTTCATCCTCCTTGTCACGGATTAAATTTTAAGCAATCAGTTTCCATCACAAATGTATCCAAGAGAATATGTCACTTCGCATTTTGAGTCCGATGCTGAGTGACTTGCGATAAATCATAAAGTAGAAAAGGATGGATGGAAAATGCTATAGAACAGTAGATTTATTAGAAACGTATACGAAGGATGTCATCAGGAACAACCGAGTGACAAATAGAAACGCAAAATCCATACGACTGGTGAGAAAACGTAGAAAGTGATCATTTCACGAGAGCTTTGCGAGAAACTCCATTTATCCACCATTCCGATGTTGAACAAACATTATTCTTCGCAGGAAAATATAACGGAGTTAACGCTTGAGGAGAGGATCTCGAGAAGCTTTGAGCTTGAAAAAGCTCTGGATACGACTGGAGCTTGATTAAACAGTGAGCTTTTATCCAGTGGAAGATGAGAGCTTGAGCTTTGTGAAAATTATTTAGAATCCAATGGTATATCCATCATGATTAATTCAGTCTAGTGCTGATGATGAATGTTTGCCACTTTTCCCTCTCTAGACATTAAATCTTGACTGATTCTACAGCTATCAATTCTAGAACTGCTGATCGTTTCACTCATTGGTTCTCTCAAATAACCTTCACAGTACCCTCATCTTGATATTAATGAACACTGTGTGGTACGTATTTTGCCAATACCATTGGCCAATTGAACTTTAAATCTCAGATTATTCCTTCAGAAAGTTTTCATTGTTTTTCTCTGAAACTCAACCTAACTCATTAAAATGTAGAAAAATCTTGTTCACCAAGTCAATGTCTAAACGTGGCACGTCAACATTTTTCTTCATATCCATCAATCAAGTTGAAATCAAGTTTCAAACGGCAGGTAACACTCGCAGCGACACGTGAAAGGTTCCTCAAAAACTAACTTCTCCAAGTCGCTTATGCAGTAGAGACTCTCTCTGGGTTATGCATTTTCACGAGAGGGTGAAAAAAAGCTACAAAAAATCTGGAACTTTGCTGTCACCGTAGTGAGCGTTGGAGACAGTAAAGAAGATTAAAATTGCAAATAGCGAGCGCCGGAAAAAGAAGGGGGCACGTGGCAGCCTTCTCTGTGCAAAAGGCCCTCTCCTCATCCCCCAAACTCCTCATATATACTTTGCCGCGTGCAAGCGTTTGCGTGACGAGTGTCGCTTTAACCTCGCAATTTGCGACTCACTCTCCTATATGCTTGAAGAAAGTGCACCCGGGGCCTCTGACCTCTTCACGTGGATGCAAAAAAGCCCTTGCCTTTTGCTGCACATACTTCTAGGAATATGAGAATTTATGGTGAAGTGTGGGCGGGGGGGGGGGGAGCCGACGACACGACGGGGGCGATAATGAATGAATTTTGAGAGAAGGGTATTTGAGATTTTTACTTACATTTAAGGCTGCTACCGCTCTTTTCTGGTGGTTGAGGTACATTTGATTTGTTACTCGGTGGCATAGCTTGGTTCTGCTGTGTTGTATGTCGGAGATTAGAATTTATCTTGGGCTGTGATGAATTTTTGAGGTGTTACACGATTGACTCCTCTGGTCCTTTCATTTCTGCAAAATTTTCTATTTTTGTATAGTGTTAAGTGTAAACAACACGGTTGCGAACTTTCGTCGTCTGAAGAGATGTTGGATTTAATTTTGAAGGTTTTGTTTGTTATGGTTGCAGAGTACAAGGTTAGTTTGGATAGTTTTATGCACAGTTCATGACCATGAGGGTACCGTATACAAAACTACGTTCACACTGCTCGATGACGTTCCATCAAGACGCAACAAGTATACCGATCTCGCGACACGCCGTTTTTGATTGTCCACTTTTTGTGTTCAATCAATTGAGTATCAAATTCGCCTGGTGATAGCAATTTTTAGAAATTTATTGGACGACTACTCAAAGTTTTTTTTTTTTTTTTTTTTTTTAAGGAAAATATTCGATTGCGAAGTTTCATTTTAATTCATGTTAGGCGATCGGCATAATTATTTCGTAAAAGTGAGTGGGTTGAGATTATATAGCTTAAATTCTTGCTACGGCTTCATCAGTCAGTCATCTCTTTCATCAATCATTAAAATGCGTGGGGAAACTCTTGTACGACTTTGCAAAATCCTTCAAGATGAAAGACCATGCACTATGAATCGAGCTATGAATTCAAAGGAATCTTGACGATTTTGGCGGTATTTGCAGCAAATATTCGTTACCTCCCCCGCACCAAGATGAAAATTTCTCATCCACGTTGTGAGAGTCGTAAGCCTCTAACATATACGCATGTCGTTGATGCCTCTCCTCGTTTTGCGCGTCTGAATGCGCAAGCTGCAAATGGGTATGGAATCCTTGGCAAAGTAAGGATGCCCTGCGAGTAAAGGAAGAGAAAATGAAATGGAAAAGGGGAATAGAGCTTGCAGCTAGAATAGAGAGATATGCGCAAAACTCAATCCGGGCGTGTAATTCACGAAGCCATGGTAATGAAAGACATCGAAGAGACTGTATATGGAGCGAGAAAAATTTTCACTCTCATCTCGAAGTCACTGAAACGGCTTCTTCTCGCTTCTTCTACGCAGTCAGTGCAACCTCAAAGTGCAAAAGCAAGATTGTGGGTGGCTAGAAAAAGGCAGCATACAGCAATGATTTTCGCGTTGTGGGGAGATGATGTAGACCGCGGTTGTGCACCGTGTGATCCTTCTGACATCCTTTTCTGCTAGAATATTCTGAAATATTGAAAAAATAAATTTTTGTATGGGACATTAAAATGTCCAAATTACCACCAAAATGGTGCTTTTTATTGAATTTCTTGAGTGACGAATGGTTAATTATGGCAATATTCTGCATTTAATTCAACGATTAATATATTTTATATAATCAGGAAGTAACTCAACTTCATATGAGGTGTTTCACTTGTTAGAGTGATATAATTATTGTTTTAAGACGTATGGCGACCAAAGAGTCATTTTTCCTTCCAGCTCGGATCAGAAAATTGGCGTTTAGTCGCCCAGATGCCAGAAAATAGTGAATGCCCCTCGCCCGTCGAGCCGTTTTGGGAATGGGGAATATTTTTCCTTGATTGCACTCGGAGAAAATTAATCCCCGTGATCCAAAACAGCCAGACCTCGCATCGGTGCATAATATACTGTTCTCCGCAAAAACGACTGCAATGCTATGTTTTTCTATTTGATGCACAGCAGACAATGAAAATTTTCTTGATTGATAGTGTTATATGATTTTACAGTCAAATAGACTCTTAACTACCTGTATGGCTGCAAGTAGTTTCAAATTCACAGAAACGGACAAGAATAGTACAATTCAGGATTTTGAAGTAAGAGTGATCTCGTGACAGACTCATTGAGCGAAAGATTTCGAAAATAATGAATTTGTGTCTCATTCTTACTAAAATTTAAACTCATGACTATACAATTTTATGAAAAGATTGTCCATATTATTTTTTACAAGACATATTGAGAGAGCACTCCAATTGACATTTGAAATAAATTACTGAGGATGTGTATGCGCACTTAGTGGTAAGAAATATTGTTGCGAGTCGAACGCTGTACACTTACAATGTATTTTTATCGGAATCCCTTCGGGCGTTCTCAATATATAACTAGCTCAGCTTATTCTCGATTGTGCTACAGATTATACGTTGCTTTTTATGCCCTTCCTCGTTTATTGGATGTAGCCATTCTCGTTAATCGATGTTCGCGCATCGATTACCGATGAATGGATATAGCTCAACCTAATGGATGCCAAAACAAGCGTACTTTTTCTTGATACTTTTTTTCGCATTAGCTATGTAATCTTCTTGTTCTACTCGCTTTATGTTGATCCAATTTCCCCAACAAATTAGTATTATATCTACTCTATATAAGTAGTCACTGATAATTGCATTGTTGAATCAAAATTGGGCGTGGGGGATGGGGAATATCGTATTTTTAGATGGGATATAAATTATTATGTTATCACTATTACGATTGTACCATTTTGGTCTCATTTTCGTTTGCTTTGGACTATCATGTCGTGATACCATCCACGACAATGATTATTATTCTTTGATTGAGTAGGGGCAGGAGGGTAATGGATATTCGATGCCAATTCTACATGTTGTGGGCGCCTTCAACCATAATTATTGGGGGGGGGGGCGGGGTGAGTGGATTCTTAAACAATCTAAACATTCGCGTTGGAATGATGCTTTTATACGAAATATAATAGATTGTTTCAGTCGATACTTAGCCTCCACTAGGCTTATCAAAACAAATAAAATTCCGGGACCCGGGTAAAAAGGAAATAGTTATGAACATGAAATCTGAGGAAATCTGCAGTAAATAATAATCTTATAAACCTCAAAAATTCCAAATTCCTCCCAGAGCCAGACATTTGCTTCTGTCTTCGGCTGTTCCATGACTCCTCCATCATCATTGTGGTTATTGTTATCAAAGATATTTTCAAAACTCATCTTTTTGGATTCAATTGATCTCTAATCTCAATTGTTTCATTTTATTACAGTACTGGACTGTTTGGTATCGGAGTGGGGACCATGGACGCCGTGTGATAGTGAGTGTGGACACGGAGCCCAGACGAGATCTCGATTCGTGGAACGCTCTCCAGAGAATGGAGGCAAACACTGTCCTCAACTGGTACAACAACGCGGATGTCAAGGGACCAAATGCCACAGACGCAACCCCAAATCTGCTCTCAAAGGTCAGCTCGTGGTTTTATATTAGTTTTTCGTAATGAAAGTAGTTTCTTATCAAGTCTCACTGCTGAAACTGGATGAAGTGTCGATGTCATGTCAATGCTCGCACATGAGAATACGTCGAAGGAGTCAATTTTTATCGTCCGCGCGACGTTACCTGCGCATGCTTTTGGCTTTTCCACCCTCATTCCCAAGATACCCCACCTCACATATGGTTCCAAACTATGGAAATACATTCATCTGGAAGTACACCTTCATATTTTTGTCATCAGATACGTGTGCCTATCGATGGGCAGAAGAGCGAGCTACTACACGATTAGACGAATTTTTTTTCTCCACTCACAAATGGCGCGAAACCCAAAAACACCCATACTTTTCCTTCAATTTAAAAATGTATTAGTTTACGCCTTGATCTCACGAACAAACTGCCGTGAACCAGATGAGTGTGCCTAGTCCGGGATTGGAGTTAATAATCACTAAAGAGATGAACTACCACGCGAGAATCGGTTGCGAAAAGCACAAATACCTCGAGCACAACTGCGAGTTAAACGGTGGCTCCATTTTTACTCTTGAGAACTTTGAAGAAAATCATAATAAATGATATAAGAAAGTGTGTCTAATCGATTTTGGCTTTCTGAGCTTACGAAATCATTTTCATTGCACATTTGAAGCAAAATTCAGAGAGATAATTCTTTCCCTAAGCTTGCTAAAAACTGACCTATGCTCTTGAAAAGTATTTTTTATTGAGTTTGGTTGTGAAATGATTATTTCCTTGAGCTTTCGACGTCAACAAGGATTTTCAGAACATCCATGATCTCATTTCGATTACGTGAGCTAGCCAGCTCTACGTGAACTTGTGAGGCTTGTCAAATCGACAAGAAACATCGAATTGTAACCTACAGAATCGCACTTTCATGGTAATTATACCATTTTTTCAACAAAATCTTGGCCAAAGCCTTGAAACTGGTTCCTTCAATTCTGTACCTTAAAGTTCGGCACAATAAATTTTTGACCGTAGTGGATTGGGAAGTGTCCTTTATTCCCCAGGAGACCCCATTGAAAAATGATGCTTTTAATATTTTTCTCACTATTCTAACCATGAACAACTATCTGAACCATTGCTGGGGTGTGTGCCTCGAGATCCAAATTTTAATTCTTCTGCAGGCGGAATATTTTCCGAGTCGTGAGAATTATCCGTATACTCAACTTTTTTCGATCATTGGTCTCGAATCAACCTTCGAACACCATCTAGGTGGACTACACAACTCCTTCAATCAGTATTGAAGCCCGGAATTGAACTCATCTGTATGAAGATTAGTTATTCAAATTTTGGTCTTCCAGTAGCCAATGGATGAGAATGAACACGTAAATCAACGTTCTGATTTGCACATATGTATTGAGCTCCACATGACACCTAGAATATCCATGTAGAATACTATAAAAGTAAGTGTATGCATCTCCTAAATTGATTTTGCATTTCAGAAGTGGCGCTGTTACTGCCCCACGAGCTGAGCGACGTACGGCACATGAACGACAGCAACGACATCCGAGTGAATCTCCGGTTGCAGTACCAAGAGGACCCAGAGCACGACGCCTCCAGAGAGTGAGTTTACATCGCATCACACACTGTATGCCACCTTCCCAAACTCCCTCACATCCTCTATACCCTCTTACTCGATATAAACACGATCAAGTCTCTTCCAGACAGCATCAAGTACATATATACGAATATTCGAATATCGGTTTCGCGCCCCAGACGCGACGGCGTCATTCCTTTGACGCTTGCCAACTATAACATTATACCCTGAGAACTTGTAGCTGACACCTTAGTTACGCTGCTTGCTGCGATGAAATTATAGTTATCTCAGGGTTGCAATTTACCAGCTCATATGTATATAACTACCAGTGACTGCAATGGTCTGGTCTATATACAGTTAACCAGACGTTTACGGATCCGTTGAATTACGGGTACTTAGTACTGTATTATTAATGCTCGACTCGCTGTTGCCACTGAATAGTCATTGTTTTCGTAGCCATAATACAGTGCGTCTGTGTCTCTGGTATTTCTGTGTGTTTCTAGATACGTGTGGTGTGACAATGCGATATGATCCAAGTATATTCGAAACACTTGCATGTTAGTATCATGCACTGCAGGAAATTGATTTGGTTGAGCACCCTGAATACAGGATTTAACTTATTGCATAAGGCTTGTGTAATTTGAAGCCAAACTGAAGGATAGAGTTGTAGAAGTTCGGATATGAATGGATATGTATGAAGATCTTGATGGTTTCAAGATGTTTGTGGATGACGGAACTCATCTTTAAATACTCTATGCATTTTCAAAAATTCGTTATCTAACATCGAGTACTTTCTGGACACTTTCTGACATCTCTGGTATATTCAAGAAATTTTGACAATACCGTCAAAGTCGGTAATCATTGTATGATTCTGGCACCTTTTATTTTGTTTGGCTCGGCATTTCAACATGCATTGACAAAACCTATCTCAATCAATTTTCAATCGAAAGCTTACAGTCTCAGCTTTCAATTGACAGGCTTCAAAACTGAACTTGATATCTGCATCCGGAACTGCTATTAGAAGTTAAAATAAATTGGTAAAAACGAGTTTTAGACATCGCTTTGACTGATATTAGAATATTTGAGTAAAAAAACCAATAGATCAAGAATACTCTGTGCATACGACATCTCCTTCAATTTGAATCGTTTTCAATTTAATTATGTCTGAAATCACACAATTAGTTTCCGAGATAGTCTCTCTAATGCAGCACGTATTACAAATGTTGAAGAAATGAAACGTGGAGTTTTGCACGGGGCATTCGCGAATTTGTGTACGCATTGTTACAAGCGACCATGAAAAAGTTGGGCGCGCTGACCGCGATCGAAACGATTTGAAACGTTTCTGATGCCACCGCGCACATAGGAAAGCATATGATATGATATGTGCATTCCTTGTCCTCTTACTACTTGCGACGATGCATCAGGTTTTGACAAGTTCGGTAGGGGGCGGGGCGACCACGAAGAATCGCGGTGTACAGCCAATCCAACCCAGATTCAACGTAGAGAGGGTAGAGACCCTACCTAATCGCTCACACGGACACAAGTTTCGTCACCAACACAAGCCACCGTACAAGATTTTTCTAGGAAAATTGCCGAAAATCGCGGAGTAGGATGAGAAATAGGTGGTCCGAGCGTCGAGTGGGGAGACGTGGAAGTAGAATAAAAGCGATGAAAAATGCACCCAAATTAGACCCCGACCGAACAACTTTGGTACACTTACGGAATATTTCAATTTGACTCACCACCATGCGAGTGGATTAATTTTAATCGCTCAAAAGTCTTCTTCTAAGCTGTTAGAAACATTCTAAAACCTTATAGACCATCACTCGACTCAAGATGAGATGAAAAGAAGTTGTCATAGGAAGGTGTACTGGTGTTACCCCACTGTAGCTTCCCGTAGAGTGGGGTAACTTTGGTACCATTTTTCATGGTTTTCTCCCGGTTTTTCATTCGTTAAGATTCCAAATGCTTCAAATACCCCAATGTAACGATGGTTCCTTCAATATGGTGATATACGTGGTCGAAATGTAGCACTATTCACCCGTAGTTCGTTCCGGAACACTTTTTGCCAGGTGCACTAACTGGACCCCTCGCGTATCGCTGTTAAATCAGCCTTTTTGGAAAAAGTTTCAATAAATGACTACAATCATCCATCCTGAATCTACGGTGGCTCAACACATTGTTTATGCGTGTGCCAAGGGGGACAAGGGGGGGGGGGGAGAATAGTTTTCAGAGCGATAGAATCATATGATTCTAGATATCTAATGAATCATAGGATTTATTAGGTATCTACAAACCTTGCCAAACGCAGCTCTGAAAGTCATTTTTCAGAGATGTTCCAAAGTTACCCAATTTGACGGTATCTACAAGGAACGTGAGGATGGGTTTTCATGAGAGGTTCCTTTAGTCTTTGGATGGTGTATGTTGAGCTCCAATTATTTCTGGGTTTAAAGGCATTTTGCGTTATGTAAAATGTAGCTATTTGAAACACCCAATAAAGAATAGATGATTCACTGCTGAATTTTTGGAGTGGATTCATGTTTTAAGAACCGTGCCACTATTCAGAAGTTTTTGCTTAAAATTTGTACTGTTTGAATCGAAAATTTTTTCATAAATTGGGACCTTATAAATATGTTCATGAAATGTGAAGAGAAAGTTCCTGGAAACTGATCATCGTTTACTCTAATTCTTCTACATGGCTGCGGAATTTAAAAGGTGGCATGGATCTTGTGCTTTTATTACTCTATGACTGGATTATTCTTCAATTTGCTGATTTTCTTACTCACAACAGATTACTTCAGTGCTCTTGGTGTTGATAAAGTACCATTGGATCAGAATAGTATTTTCCCTGCCTGCCAAATCAAATCGCCTGAAGATCCCTTTCATCCAACTCCCTTTCGCCAGGTTCCCTTCTCTTGGTCAAGTATTTGCGAAACGTCTCAAGCTTCGATCTTGTCAACCATCACAAGCCATTCACGAAACTCTATTAAGCAAACCATCTCAATTCGGAAGAGACTGGACCTGACTCAACTTATAGCGTAGCTATTCCGTGCTGTTGTTACCTCGGGTTGCATTGTTTGACAAAAGCTCGAATATTCTTTCTGGTTGCTCATAGAATAACAGATTGGCGCCTGAGTTTGTGAAACTTCTTGGAGAATCTAAGACAAAGGAGTCAAAGACACTTTCTTAGTTTGTTCATCGCGTCTCCAACTTCCAAATGTCTAAAAGAGTTCTAAAATATAGCCTCTCCAAAGATGGAAGGAGATGTTACTAAATGAGATTAAATCGTCGCCCCCGACGAAGAAAAACACCTCCCATTGTGGGCCAATGTAAAGTTATATTGGCCCACAATGGGAGGTGTTTTTCTTCGTCGGGGGTGACGAAATGATGATTTCAACAAAAAACTGTTGTCGATGTTTTCAAAGCGGATGAGATATGAGAAAAGATCGGTTCTCATCTATAGATTTCGAGTTGAAACTGAAAATGGCAACGCGAGGGTGTCAAACCTATGAATATTTTGAAATGAAAAACGCAAATAGAGAACGTTTCAAAATCACATTTGAAAAAGATTTCCGTAACTTTAAGGTATGTTCAGTTTGGCATCATATGCCATTTCCATGTATTTGTTGGCATAGATGTCCTTGTCCTCTTTTTTAATCTTTAGCATACATTTGGCAGTTGGCCAGCATTCTTTCGCATCATGTGCTCTGTGGCAAACACATTACTCATAAAGTTACCATTCCCTTCAATCTCATCTCTTCATTCGACTTCCTCGCTACTCGTATAATATTCTGAGAAGAATGTTTTCCAAACATGAAATGGATTCATACTGATCAGATGGAACAGCTATCTCCGCGAAGTTTTCCAATCAAATCAAGGCAGAGGGTCTACTTTCCTAACTCTTATTTTGGATAGGTTCCATTATATTAATTTTTCACTTGTAGTTATTTATACTGTTTCTGTGAAACAGAGCCATTCCGGACCAATGAACCATAAGTTTATTCACCGATATTCGAACCAAAGGTAACGAGTACATTATGTCATGCAATGTTGAACCATCAAATCGTTTCATGAGTGAACGGCTGAACCTTATATTGCAGAAACCTCCATTGATTCTGTCCAAATATCTATAGAATCCACCTTTTTTCCATTACAAGGTCAGTTCAGACTTCGTTTCCTGTGCACTTTACAGGTCTCAGTTTTTATATAAAACGCACACAAAATTCACTATTGACTGAGAGAATAGAGACTCCGAAGTCACAATCATTCGAAGAAACTTTATTCTCATCTGCCAACTCTCATTCGTCTTCGTCTGCCAAGAAAGATCTGGATTCATAACAAAATCTGTTTGGTAATAAATTCATTCACAACCTTTCAGAGGCTAAAACTCTGAAAGCTCAGGACTTATACCATGCCTTGCATATGATTCGGGTTTCACAGCTGTTTTTTATCGACCCTTGGTTATCGTTTCCATCTTTTGATGGCGAGTTCTACGATCTTTCTTAACTTTTCCGAGTGAAATCTCACTCGGAAAGAGTGAGTTCTGACTCGGAGTTCGGAGTAAAATTGTGGCAACTCGGTACCGAGTGAGTTCCACGCAGAAAAAAGAGTGAGATTTTTCACTCGGGGAATCCGAGTCAATCCAAACGTTATTTCACCGAAACTGAATATTTTCGTTTAATCAATACGTTGCGGGCTATAAATTAATAAATTATTATTAATCATCCGAAGGTTCGAAAAAAAGAAAAAATTTATTTTGCCTGTAGCGACGCGGCCACTTCAATATTTTTGTATTTTGGGACGTGCGGGGAATCGAACTCGGATGTCTTGATAGTAAATCGGACTGCTTCTCCACCGGGCCACTGCTGCTGTTGATATCTGAGGTCCATAGCATCGTCTTATAGGAATGATGCACCATGTAACTTTATACGTGTCGTAAGTGGAAATGAAAATATGAAAACTAGCTATTGTTTCGGGTGAAGAAATAACAAAAGTGAAACCTACATATTTCCCCGGTAACAGGGCATTGCATCTATATTAATAGGGTTGATCAATTTATACGTAATACATGCATTTATAAAACTTATGGAAGAGGATATTGACATTTCTCCTCTCTTAACTTCTCCGAGTGAGATTTTTCACTCGGATTACGAGTGAAAGTCCATCTCACTCGGTTAAGAGTCAGACATCAAAAAAATCAAAAATTTCACTCGGAAGTTCGAGTGAAATTTCACTCGGACGCAAGAGTGAGACGCTCAAATTAAATTTTAGGTTATGTTCTGCCGCACGTTTGTGTTTGTTACTGATGGATCAATGCGTAGCTCACAAAGAGAAAAATAATAGATTTCCTGCAATATTTGTTGAAAAACTGAGCTAAGAAATGTCAACATCCTCTTCCATAAGTTTGATAAATGCATGTGCAGACCAATATTATATCATATTACGTATAAATTAATCAACCCTATTGGTATAGAAGCAATGTCCTGTTACCGAGGAAATGTAGGTTTCACTCTTGTTATTTCTTCACTCGAAACAATAGATAGTTTTCATATTTTCATTTCCACTTACGACACGTATAACGTTACACGATGCATCATTCACATAACAGGTTGCTATGGACCTCAGATATCAACAGCAGCAGCAGCCCAGTGGAGAAGCAGTCCGACTTACAATCTTGACATCCGAGTTCAAATCCCCGCACTTCCCAAATTAAGAAAAATATCGAAATGACCATGCCGCTACGGGCGGAATTGATTCTTTTCTTTTTTTCGAACCTTCGGATGATTAATAATAATTTATTAATTTTATAGCCCGCAACGTATTGATTAAACGAAATTATTCAGTTTCGGCTAAATAACATTTGGATCCACTCGGATTCCCCGAGTGAAAAATCTCACTCTTTTTTCTGAGTGAAACACACTCGGTACCGAGTTGCCACAATTTCACTCCGAACTCCGAGTCAGAACTCACTTTTTCCGAGTGAGATTTCACTCGGAAAAGTTAAGAGAGTCAGCTCAGTTTTTCAACGAATATTGCAGGAAATCTACTATTTTCCTCTTTGTGAGCTACGCATTGATCCACCAGTAACAAATGTGCGGCAAAACATAACCTATAATTTGATTTGAGCGTCTCACTCTTGCATCCGCGTGAAATCTCACTCGAATTTCGGAGTGAAATTTTTGTTTTTTTTTTGATATCTGACTCTTTACCGAGTGAAATGGACTTTCACTCGGAATCCGAGTGGAAAATCTCACTCGGAGAAGTTAAGAGAGATATTCGTCTCTTATTTGTTTGAAAGAGTTAGCAGCTACTAGTAGCTATTTAGGCATTTGAAATGGTGGTTAGACTTCTGTTGACTGCGGTACATTGTGTAAACTGATTCTGCTCAGTGATAATTTCGCTTGAGTACATGAAAGTCTCTGTGCCTCCACTATTCTCTAGGCTCGTCTGTGAGGTACTTAAGCCTTCGTGTTTACCGTATGTGGAATCTAATCCACTCCCCTTTGCTAGAGGCATTCATCTGTCTAATAGCTTCTGTGTTCTAAACACATCATGATGGAACCATAATTATCAAGTTGATGAACCTACAGGAGAATTATTACCATTGTCCTAAATGTTGGAGTTTCCTCGAATGAGTACATTATTCTCTTGAGCACTCCTTGTTTTCCATCAAATCATATTTCATTCACCATGCGACTGCATACTATATTGCGTCAATGATATACTTGCCATCGGTGGTACAAGGTTCCATTCGATGAGATTAAATGCTGTGTCACATCGCTGAGATGGCTCATTCAATTTATTTAAAGCTCCAGAGATGAATTGATTGAATTGCTTATAAAAGCATGATTAATTATGAATAGAGTATTTGAGAGAAGGAAATAAAGAAAATCAGTAAAGAGAACGAGTCCAGATGAGTAAAAACTTTCTACGCAACGCAAACGGACAGATGAAAATATTATGTGAATATTTAACGATCCCTTTCATCAAAGAGAGATAAAAGTTTGAGCAATATTGATCACTCAACGAGAGTGCTGTGGAATCTGAGAGTTTCCGACGTATGATTGCACGCAAAAAACTTAATGGAATGTGCAGTAATAGAAATATTTGATTTCATTACTTTCCGTGTCATTCGTTTGAAAGCTTCATGTGACGCGTGACATCAGCTGTGATTAAGAATCATGATATTCTAGGGTAGCTTTTTGAGTAATGTGAGGTGATAACGATGATCTCTACCAAAGTGAATTCTATAAATGAATTTAAATTTCATCTTAATTGTTTTGAATAGTATACCATCATGGGGCAGATCAAATTCGGGTCCGCACCATTCACATTCGAAATATCCAGGACTAAAAATTCTAAACAAATTTCCTCTTTTCCTCGAAGCAAATTATCCTCAGTATTCCGCAACCACACCGCAAAATCTTGCTCATCTCCATCTTCATCCTAGCTCTTGAATACGAATTCATCAGTATCATCGTGGCAGAGGTATCCATCCTCCTCGAGCTTGCAAAATTTTCCATCCTCGTGCATAAGCTATGCGCATACTAGAAATCCCCGAATACGGTCGATTACCTTCTCTGCACGCAAAACGAGGAAAGAGTCCAGGGTTACCCCTGGAAGGACAATTTTCTTGCTCGGTACGTATTCCTGCTTTGCTTTGCGGGTATTCTCTATCTTTCTCGACAATTCCATTCACGTGAAATGGCATGCGTGCCCGTGACTCTTGAGAGCCACTCGATTTCTGGTGCCTCGGGCTTTTACAAATCACATGCCTTCCGTCTTTTCCATGCTCACGCCTGTGTAAGAATATATATTTATATTCATGTACATATAGAATGAGAGGTTACCTTTACGCTGGTGCGCGCTTGATGTGATTTTTGAAGAGGTCTTTGAATAGAAATGGTTTCTTCGATACGTAGCTTGAG
This sequence comes from Eretmocerus hayati, assembly GCA_029851415.1. NCBI lineage: Eukaryota > Metazoa > Arthropoda > Insecta > Hymenoptera > Aphelinidae > Eretmocerus > Eretmocerus hayati. Next base: position 133,937,428 of record CM056742.1, on the reverse strand, counting down.
ATCAGCTTGAGATTTGCCTTTGCTACGGAAATGTATTTTGTCTTTTCTGCAGATTTGTATAAGAATGAGCGAGCGCGATGATCGAATCGAAACTGTGACTTTAAGGCTTTTCATAAATTATGTAAAAAGATTTATCACGAGTGTAAACCGCGAGCTCTTGAGATTTTTTAGCGGAAAATCAATATTTTATACACTGGACAAGAAATTATGGGAGAATCTAGAATTTTCCATACCCAAATGTATTTGGTGGATAACCTCTTCAGTGAAATCTCATCACCTAAGTTGAATGGACAAAGCAAAATATGAACATTGATAAAAGTTTTGAATTCATGTAAATTTTCATATTATCACTCTTGTCTGATGTCGTAGACCAGGAGGACAGGAGTTATAGAAAAACATTCTGAGATGGGTCCACTTCGATTTATGCGGAATACATCTTGACGGAAACGGTTTTCCCTAAGGGACACTTCCCGAACGAATCGAATCAGATTATGTATATTGTTCCCGCAACCATTGGAGCTCGGCAGAGATCTATTTTACCGTCAGGAATAGGGGATGAAACCAATGTCATTTTTGAAATTCAAATCGAAGAGAATCCCTTCAGTGCTCAAATCTTATCTCGATCTTCGACTATAAAAAGCATTCATTGTTGATTGAACTCGTAATCTCGCGACACAAAGTAGTACTTGGCTCACATTGGTATTTATGTATGAGTAAGGGGTTAGTGTACCCAACATTACGCCCTGCGACCAACTTGCCCCCGTATGCCGATTTAAAAAATGAGCATTTGTTGATTCTCTCGCGAATTTTTCAAGTTTTTCTTATATTTTTCACATTATTTACACAGCGAAAAATCGTCAAAAATATATGCTTCGATCAATCCTCACGCACCTCAACGTACTCGCTACTTGTAGAACATGCAAAAATTGAGTTGGGAGCGTTTCCATGAGTAAAACACAAAAATTAATCGCAAAACGTGGTTGTGTACCCTATTTGCCCCTATTTCCGAGGCCTTCTTCTTTTTCCTGACTTTGCCCCATCTCTTAGAAATTCGTACAATAGTTTCAAAATGATCTGAAAAGTGTGGGAAAAAGCTGCAAGATGAGGTATGGAATGTCTTATTTGGATATTTAGATGCGGAGATATTACAGTTCGAAGAAACTCCAATTAAACACACAAGTAGATACTTCGGTCACTGGACCGCAGGTATTTTGTGAACAATCAGGAAAAATTGAGTACACCTCCTCGCAACTGCAATGAATTATCTCCTGGGAAAAATCAGATAGCTCGACTCTGTATGGTTGGTCAAAAATCAAACGTACTTTAGTCTATTAGGAAAATCTTCAGATAAACTTCAAAATAAACCAAGGTTAGATGGAAAATATTGTAGTGGAACTGAGTTTCTTGACTATGATGTTAACCAAGAATAACCACGTCCCATAACTTTCATCTTCACGAATAGCATTGGGCACTTGCAAATCTCATCAGATTGTGTTCTTGCGGCTGATGCATACCCGTACACTTCGTACGAGCGAATAGCAAAAAAGTAAAGTCAACTGTTGAAGGTTTTTTTCTATCGGTTCTCGAGCTCCTTATGAGCCAAAGCCAAGAGTCCAAATAACGATTCGAATAGATTTCTCGGTACGGATTTTGTGCAAGCTCAGCATCAGAGCAAGGCGGAAGCATCCGTTATCCAAACATCGGTGACAGCGATCGTCGCAAATGAAACCCTTCCTCCCCACAGATATCCTCAATCGCTTTCTATAGCCCTCCCAGTTCCATATAAGATCCAAGACTCTACTTTCTGTGGTAGCCGCAGAAGAATGAGCTTCGGAAGAGTACCCAAGAGAGCTACTTCTTTGGCCCTCTCATCTAATACTCTATACCTACCGAGTAGTGTGGAAAAGCTAGCAAAGTGCGGTTATCCGAGACGCGCCCCACAGTCTGCTTGCACGTTGCGGTGGTTCCTGAAGGCGATGATTAAAGGTCGCGATGGGGACACCACCACCCCCCCCCCTCCCCCTTCCCCCAGTGAACGAGTGTGGCACTCTGAACAATTCGAGATGATAGTACATATAGAGGTATGAAGCAGAGAGTAAAATGGCTTTTTCGCGGTTGGCAGTGTTTCGCTGGTGAGCCTTTTGATATTTCAAGCGTGAAATTTATATAGATTCGTGGAGAGGAGGAGCGGATGATTAGCTTTTTGAAATACGGATCGCTGGAGATTGATAGTGGTGCGTGACTGCGGCTTGGACGTTTTTCATCTGTTTGATATTGAGAGTTCATGATTGCATACAGTTTCGATTATCTTTCTGAATATAGTCGAGGGAATCAAATTCTTCACAATGCAGTGCGAGATCGTGCATGGAACGTTTCCAATTTCCGGTATATTCAAAATTGCCGCTATGGCCGTGATGAAGCTTTAGACACACAACCGAGTTTGCCGGTTTTTATCTCGTTTTTACTACTATCCAACTTTGATTGCGGGTAGAAGTCTTTTCAACTGACACTCTGAATATGGAACTAACAGCCGAATACCAGTTGGAAATGCGAGAACAATATATTCACGAATAATCATGTGATGATGGTTTGTGATGATTTTCTTTGGCACGCACACAACCCTCTCAAAAAACCATTTGCCCTGACGAAAGCATTATTGAAACTCGTGGAAACCGACATCATAGCAGCATCTGACGGGAAAATGCCATCATTTCTTTTTTCTCCGTACATCTACAGAACTCGTTGACAGTTATCATTGAACTTGCTCTGGATCTAATTTTTCGCCTCATTTGATATTTTTCTTCTTTTTTGTTGGCTTTTCCGAATTTTTCTCTATTTCCACTTGAATCTTTCAATAAACGTTCCATCAGATACTGATCAATAGACTCTACAGATAATGTCAAAAATTTTCAATTTAAAATGTTTTTGAACGGCTTTTTGGCACCTGGGGCCGATGGATTCCACGTGACAGGGACATTACTGCAGAGAATTGTTGCAGGATACTCTACAACATCCCAGCGAGGGAAAAAATGGGACTATGTACCTTGCCCTATCGCTATCGCTCCACTTCGAGTTCATGAACTGTAAAATTTCCAGACGTATGACATAATGTACAATAAACATTGGTCGCATGTGTAGGAATTGGAGACCCAGTTTCACAAATGCAGAGTACGTATCTCATCCAGTGTCCGACACGAAGCTCGCGTATTCAAACAGAATGGCACGCGAGTCTCGAGAATTATACGCGTGCCACACATCGAAGGCATTACTGAATTGTGCACGCGCTCTTGGGAGCTTCAGTACACATACGTTCATGCAATCGAATGTTTCAGCACATAGGGATTGCAATGTCTGTATGTTATAGGCTCGTCAACCACCCCATGAGGCATCCACACGTTCGACATACACAAGGGTTGTAGTACGATGCGCTCTCTTGATGTTTGACCCATACTGCTGAATCACCCGTTAAGCAATCTATGGCAACCACCCCCGTCATTGGCTCGTGCCGTCACGTATCGTGTCATTGTACGGTTGTGTCATTCGGCGAGAAAGTGTGTAGCGCAACACTACTGATGTGGTGGTTCATCTGATGATGTAGGTTGTGCGGCTGCTATTTTTTGATTGACAGAGTAGTGGTTGCCTTGCATATCATCATGAATCATAACACTCTTGGTGACTGCTGATTTCTTGGATAGTATATTTTGATGTTCTACAGTTTTATTGATGTCCATTGTGGATTTGGTGGATTTTTGGAACGATCTTCCATTGCTTGTTCTTGTCTGCTCTTGATGTTCATTGAAGCTGGTTTTTCTATTCACACTAGCTTTCACCTCAACCTCTTGTTCTAGCTTCGTAATAGGGTCTTCACAGTTCAAGGTACATACTTCCATGGGTTCCGGTGTAGAAATGGTGAGCATTTTTTGCCCAATGACTGGCCAAGTCGCATTGTTACTGGCTATTAGGGCACCAGAAAAAATGGTCACATTTCTACCAATGTTGTTCTTACCGCAGTTGACAAGACATGATTTGAAGAGGTTTTAGTGATTGCATCACTTAGCATCCTAGAGCAAGTCTCCATTTTCTCCACGGAAGAGTTGTGCATAACCTTGCATTTTGTCCAAGGTCTATGTTCTACATCTTCTTTTCCACGGATTCCGAGAGTTTGGATCTTCTTGCCTATCCAGGTTTTCCAAGGATACCGATAAAAAGTGTACGTGATTATCTGGGGTTCAAAGCCCTCTCCCATTGTTCCCTTGTATTTTCCCGTGGCGAGCCGCCAACAATTTTTTTGAGCCCCTATACAAGGTGGGGTTATGGGCTTGTGTCAATCGTTTGTGAAAAAGAACAACCTATGGTTTGGAGAGAAGAAACTGTAGGATTTTCCCCATACATCCATTGTTGTTCCAATAATTTTTATTGCAAGTCAATGTTAGGTTTAATATCTCTCCCTTTGTTCTATTCACAAATATGGGGTCATTCCTTCTACTGCAATTTGCTATGGATGAACGTGGAAGATTGTATGATTTTTCCTTTTTTTCACTTACTCATGTCGTAGATATCTGTGCTTCCCTACTGGACGTGATTTCCGATGACATCACGTGCCAATCCCAGTTACTATCCCTTGGGGTGGTATTCATAGTCCAAAATCGGACGAATCATGATTGTCCGTTAGCGATAGGGGAGTAACCCGTCTATCTCGCTATGCAGAATCACAGTTCGTGGACGACAAAAATCACATTTGGATCGAGCAGACAGCTCAATCCATGCAGAGCTATTCTGCTCGTGCATGACCATTGCAGCTGTTTTGATCTTATGAAAATTTTTACTTGAATAACTTATCTATCAAATCCTATCGCTATGCAGAAAAAAAGGAATCATGATGATGGAGCTGGCATCTTTTTGGAAAGCTGTGCCAGGCTTCATGAGTTCTTGAAATGCTTCGACTCTGTCACGCCTGTCACTATCATTTCAGCAACTGAATGTGAAAATGAGTAGAAACAGAAAACTGTGATGATGAAAAATCCCTGCTGTGATGGATAAAACATTCATTCATTAGCAGATTTACTACAGAATGTTGCCCGTCAACTTCTGATTATACTGCCATATATGAAATGAGAACTTGTGTAAGAAAACTTTGTGGAAAAAATTTTTCTGTTCAAACTCACATGGCAAGTCTTGAATCCAAGCAATAGGGCTACGCAGTAGCAAAAAAATTTGCAACCAGTAATTTTTTTTTGACTCTATCTATTGATGCCCCTCTAGATTAATATTTGTGGACAGAGTGAGGGCGAAGCATCCATCAGGTTCCTGAAACATCAAAATGAAATGAAGTATACAGCCTTCGATTACTTCACAGTTTGGATGGCTCAATAAGTCCTGATATGAAAGCAATCTCAGAAATTGAGTGAGACTATTTTGACTCATCCCTATGAAGGATTATATTCTGAATACAATTAAAGCGCGAGTGTTGTACTGATTGAATAATGTTTAATTTTTTTCCGCACATGGCCCCACTGATTTTGATGAGTTTTATCTCAAGTCTTACTCCAATGATACATCTTCAGATGCATGGATGTTTCAATGGCAAGCTTGTCTGCATTGGGATTATTTATCTATATGGCAATAGAGATGGACTAATTAATTATAATGTACATCTCCATTTTTATATTGAAATTTAATATTGGGAAAAATACGCAAATCAAAGTTCTTCCTGTGATGAGGTAGGATATTTTTTTACTAAGCAGAGTCTTCTAAACTATTGTCAACCTGCAATTCTCTCGTGTTTAGATTTGTATACTTACCTCAATTTTTTTTTTTTTTTATGTAAGTATACACAAATTGACGATTCATTGAGGTTTTAAGGTATGCCTCCTAGGACGTTCAGGCTGAAGAGTTTGAGTGAGCCATGTTGTTTTGATAACAATTTGCCCACACCGCATGAAAGCTGTTGTGATTGTGAATATACTTGCGTGTACACGCGCACCAGCTCGTGCACGTCACACACACACACACACACACACACACACACACACACACACACACACACACACACACGCCCTCCGTGAAGCAGAAAATTCGAAATAAACATGACGAGCATTGAGCTCTCGTGTAAACAAAATCAATAGTCACGAGTCCCCATTTTTGGCAAGGATAAAGATAACCCTTGATCGAATAACATATAGAATTTTCAGCAACTTCTTAGAAAAATCATAAGAGCACTTACAAGAACCGTCCGCAAAAATCGCTTTTTGCTTAGTCGTTTCTACCCTTCACGCGATACGAGCTCGAACTCTCACAACTAAATCCTCGAAAACAAAATGGACAAACTCCTTCAAAATTTACCAGAATTTATGTTATGAATGATTGAATCAGTAGGAGAATCCTCGAAACTTTCTTAGAAAATCGAGAAACTTTTCAAGTCATTTATCAATATACTATTTCTCAACATTAAAACTTTCATCAGCACCAAGAGCAGTGATGTTACATCCGAGTTCTGACGCCCCATCAGAAGTTTGATCAGCGTAAACGAAACGTTTGCTGATCAATTAGGAAACATAGCCACTCGTACTTACAAGGAGGGGGTCAGGCCTTCGGATCACGGATCAGCCTGAAACTCTGGAAATAGTCTCTTTTCAGCACAGAAAGAAAGATACCCAAAACCGCGCTTGCCAACGCTTAAGTGTTTTTGAGCTACAGGGTAAAACATATGCATTACAGTATATCTATATATACCTTCTTTGATGAATATGGGTATACTGTAATGCATGGGTCGAATGTTGTAGCTCAGAAACGCTTGAGCGTTGGCAAGCGCTGCTTTGAATGTCTTCTTTCTGTGCCAAAAGAAGACTATTCCCAGAGTTTCAGCCAAATCCGTGATCTGAAGGCCTGACCCCCTCCTCGTTGGCTGAATGCTGATGGAATTTCACATGTTGAGTTCTTCGTGAGGCGACGTATGACTACATACCTCTGTAACATAATACAAAATCACATTAATACAAGACTGCTCGAGTACCATCATCTCTCGCATAATTGGATGATGTCTGCTAGCCTCGCTGAGCCTGTGTTTGGCTCATAATCTGGAGAGATTCGATACTCGGAATCCAATACAAATCTATGTCGAAAAGACTGTCAATACAAGTAATTCGGATATAGTAAGGCTGGATGCACGAAGACCACGGGTATTTCGTTATTGTATTAGGATCGAAAATTCTATAACGGTCTGTCGGAGTTCCAAATCATAGCTTGTTATCGAAATCTTATATATATTATGCTGTGTATATATATATATATATATATATATATATATATATATATAGCATATCATAAAGAAAATCGTGACATCCGTACTTGAAAATGTTTCTTACAATCTGGGGTTCTAGGTTGACAATATTGGTAAAAGCGTGAGTCGCAGCTTCCGGTTTGCATCCAATCGATAAATCGACATCGAAGTGTCGCAATAACCATACACACTCGTTACAATTTAACACTTCAACTATCTTCCATGATATTCGAAGTAATAGGGATGCAAAAAGACGTCGGAGTGGACAATCGTCCCAAAAGGAATATACCTCCGGCATAAAAATCACATTTATCCACAGAGTTCGATTTGCGGTTCAATGGAACTCGGTTTACCCTTCACCCAGTTTCACATGTGAATCTCTACTTATGGTTTTCTATGCAAAAGAGCGACGTCCTACCAGGTTGTCGAAAGCGAATGTTGGAAACAATAGGTTTGTCGACGACGAACGTCGACAACCTCTCGATCCTATATCTATATATATACCTGTGAATTGCTCTCGTGATGCCTCCGCGTTTATATTGGGAATCGATGCATTGCTCCGATCAACCGCTATATCCGTCATGGGCTATACATGTAGAAGAGGATACTAGAAATAGGTGCTCGATAGCGGTTTACATGCGCGGTTACGCCAATAGCGATCCTGGTATGTGTATTCTATGCACATATTGTACTTTACCACGTGATGATGTTCGCTGGACCGCGATCCTGTGAATGGTTTGGTGTCATTTCTTTTTTATGTCGGTGGTGATAGCCAAAAAGAAGAATCCGGGTGCTTGGAAGTGATCACGTTAGGGATCACGAAATTTCACGACTTTAACAAACGATCCAGTCCCTGATGGGAACTCTGAAGATACAATTTGATTGAGAGATATGGTTTGACCTCTGTCGTTATTTCAAACACTCATATTCGAAAAACTTTTACCAAGCACGGAGAATGTATTTTTCTCGGCGTTGGTGCTATGGAGTTATAAATACATCTTGGTACGGAGGTGCGTATTTTCACAAATTCATCAAAGGCATTTTCGAAGGCATTTCTGTAACTCGATAGTATATTGTACTGTCAACTTTCGGTCAATTTGAAACACGGTAACTGTTTTGGAACACCATTGAAAGATAGATTTGTGGGACTACACTAGATTCCGTAACCAACAAAGTTCCAAAACCGATTTCTGCACATGGTACGCGAAAATAGGGGCTACCATTCATCAATTTCACTATGATAGCTCTTGAACCAAATTTCACGTAAATACGAAAATTCATTTGGCAAATGACATTATGAATGTTAATGTAAAACTGACTTTGAACCAATGAGATAGCTAATGTGGGAACCCCGCTTTTATGCGAGAATATCTTCGTCCTTGCGCATAAGAAAACGACGAAATTTTTTTTCAAATGTGTTCGAAATTTGCCCCAGTTGATAGTACAGGAATCCCTCCGTATTCGCGGGGATACGTATCGGCAAAGTACCGCGAATACGAAAACCGCGAATTGACGACGTTGCTCTTACAGGAAATTAGGGGTTACGTCACAAGCTCACAGAAGAAGCTCAATTTCCCGGACCATATTCAGAATTCATTCGTCTTCATACAAGTGAAGCTACAAATCGATTATAAAAGATGTAGTCATTGCTACTTTACAAAGAAATCAGTTAATTTTGATTGTCTAGCACGCCTACAAGTATCTTTATACAAATCTCTGTAAGGGGCTAGCAGTGCTTCAAACCCGTGTTTGATACTCACGAATTGACCGAATCGTTGACTCATTGACTTTGAAATTTCGAGCAACATAACCCACTTTTCCTCCTTTTTCCAGCATCTCCAAAATTTTGAGTTTTTCACCGATATTCATCACTTCTTTCTTCCTTTCACAACTTTTCTCTGGAGGTTTCTTCTGATTTGGGCCCGTTTTGTAAAACTTGTCGAAATATCTATTGTGAAATAGTATAAAAAACACCAGAGTATCAAAGTTAACAATGTAAATAAAAATATACAAAGATATTGATGTGAAGTTGACCCGAGTTGCGATTCTCATTGCCATTGCTAACTACATCCATTCACAAATTAGTGAGTACGAATTCGAGCAGTGAATTGGAGACTTAGCGTGATTAGAAAATCGATACTATCGTTCCGTCCAGGATCAAATTCGCGAATGACCAAGGCCAAGGACCGCGAATCCGAAGGGGGTGCCGCAATTGGCCAATCGCGAATAACTAAAACCGCGAATAAAAAGTCCGCGAATACGGAGGGATTCCTGTACACTATTTCCTGAAATCCCATTTGACACTGATCAACTTCTTTCTGAAGGATTCTAGATGGCTAGATAAGACTTTCAGCATGCATTTACTGTCACTTTTCAGCAATTCGTGCTCACACCTTGACAATAATTCGCACCCCCCCCCCCCCCCAAGCTATATAGAGCTAGCTTGAATTTTTCAGGATGCGTCGCACGCGCGCTACGTCGACTTTTTTAAATCCCCGCAAAGCCCACGTTTCGGTAAAACGCGAATGCTGGGTTGAAAGCTGTGATGTGCATGAAAATTGCACGCCTTGAATAATGCGAGTGCAACCAGGAGACGCTAATGAGGCTAATGGGCTCACAAGCGACGGATCTCGAGCGAAGAGAACGATTGCGGGTGTTGCCAGCAGTTCTTCTGCGATTCCGGATTGCTGCAGCTGTTTGAGAGAACGGATATTGAAAAAAAGACACTGGTGGGTCGATGAACTTGTCATTGAACGTTTTAATATCTCGTTTGACTGAGAATGAGAAATTTGACAAGAGGATCGAGAAGAGGTATTAATCACTAACTGACAATACCCGATGTGGTACTCATTAGAGTGAAATGTAGAAAGCTTTTAATCAAGTTCCTTGTGTGAATTTCGTTTTTAGAGTGTAGTCGATAGTGTTATGAAGGATTGAAATATACGAGGTATTGGAGAACCCTTCAACTCGTTGAGAAGGGTGGAAAATGAGATGAAAAGAGTCTTGAAATTGATCCTTTTCCAGACGATTGGAGATACTTGAGACTCTCTGTGGAAAATTAGATCATAAATATAACTGACGTAATCTTCATGAGTTTGATAGAATTTTTCATTTGTTGAAAAATAGTTTAGAGATAATCAACCAATTTTATGCGGCTTTTTTCTTGAATAAGCATCAAAAGTTTCCAGACAAAAGAGAATTGAAAAATTATCATGATAATAATTGCTGCGTCAGAAGAAACGGCTGATCAGCTCACTAGGCTAGTTATTGGTTATCGTATTTTTGATTTTGAATCGCTCAAACTTTGGGCTTGAATCAAGTTAAACTGTGCATTTTGCTTATGCTTTTCTTATGCGAAATGTTTAGGTAGTCCTCAGGGATAAAATCATTAGCCCTTTGACCTTTCTTCAAAAAATTGTACAAAATCATCACGGAGACGAGAAACGAGCATTGAGTGGGAGCATTTTTGAGAAATGCTCCCACCTATCTGGATTTCAATTACAAATATTTTTATTTTGTACAATCATCGTTTTCATTTCTCACATCATTCATTCAAAAACGCTTTAGATTATAGGAAGAAGTTCGAACTCATGGAAAATTCTATCAGGAGACCAAACTCTTCTAGCTCTTCGTTATGATCCTCTGCGAATGATGCGTGATAATCTATCTGAGTGTAAAACTCGTTCATGTCTTAAGCTTCTCAAGCCCCTTCAGCCCTTTGGCAACAAATAGCAAGTTCCCGATATGTTTAGGCGTATAGTATGTCACAAGTGATCATCCAGCGTATTACCGGCAGTTAATTTACAAAGACGCAGTTCAGCAGGTTTTGCATTAACATATGAAATACATTTAATTTTTTTGCAATCTTAATGCCCAGATGGAGCTCACTGCAGGTGGTGGGCCCAAATTTTTGATAAAAGCACATACTCTACGTCAGGTGATGGCAATGTCAAAATTTTGGTAGCCTCATGATGTTTCTATTTTCATCCTACCTTCAATGAATCTTTGATGTTGAGGTCCATGAAATGATTTTTGACTTTGCCCAAGAAAATTGAGTCAGGAGCACACATTTTTCCATTCTACTGTTCATTCTCTCGCTCTCTGACAACGACGTTCAAAAAGCACATCAAGCACGTAGAATGATATCGAGGTAATTATCGTACTACGAGGGTAGAACACTACATCACTTACAAAGTTTACAAGGCATGTGGCAGGTTTGCATACATTATCGAGGCTATCGAGTTTCACAATAGCATTTGCACGCAAATGTATTATACCTATACCTGGGGTTCGTTTGGCGCAGTGTTATAATAGCGTTATAACGAGACACCGCACTTGAATTAAAGAGGTTGCGCATATTTTGCCCCTGGTAGCACCTTATACCCCATGTCGGATTACGCACAATTAGATAGGGTGTAGAAATCCGCTAACACGACTAGACGCTTGGTGGCTGCACATGCGAGTCTTCAAGAAGCTTAGCTCATTTCACCTTTACATATGAGGATATATGTTTTATAATGCGATTTCTGCGGACAGACGATACGTGGGGTCCCTGTCAGCTAATACTTGAGTATCCTACCTACCCAACGTCAAGTCATTTGAAGTAAAGCTTTCAGAGAGAAAGGTCAACTCTCTGACTGGATTTTACTTGTTGATTCGGTTTGGTTTGAGAAGGGTTGACGTATCACGATTTCGAGAGGGACCGCGGCTTCCGGGATCAAGAGCCGGTGACTCGATGTTTTATTTATTTGATTCGCTAATTCAATCACGGTCAGTTGCTCGTCCTCTCCTGAATTGGTGAGTCATGTATGATCTTGGGATATCTGTTCTGGGATGAGTGCCTGTTTCTCAAATTTCGCTTGTGTTATTTTAAATTATTTTAGATTTTGTAACAGTACACATGAGGAATTCAATTTTAATACAACAAAAATGGTGATTTTCGGATAACAGTTTTTGGCTGTTTTCATTCTATGATACGAAATATGAACTCATCGCCTACTAGGGAAAACCTAAACGATTTTCCGTGACGCTCGCTCTAGGCCCCCTATTAATGACTTCCCTCTCAATTCTTTGAAAATATAAAAATCGAGATGAAAATCGTGATTTATCTACTTAATAAATCACATGTATCTAGAGTTTGGCTCAAGATAACGGAACTAAGTTCACGCAATTAGAAAAGTGTTGTAAGAACCTGTAAAAAATGCTCTTGATAGACTTTATTTGTCCATCTCGGGCTCTGATCGGATAAAATCCAGGAAAATCAGGCAAGCGTAATAATTTTTCTCAAGTATACGATATCCCAAGCAAAATTCCATCATTACGAGAAACTTGGTTTGGGTTTGTTCTTTTGCTGTTTTATGCGATTCTCCGTTGATAGTAATCATTCAAACAATCAAAAGATAATCGTTTGTACCCACGGGCGTGATGTTGCGAATCTGAAAGGAGTTCCAATCGCAATTTCAGAAAATTCACTTCATAATGAGAAGCACTTCCGAGTGAAAGGAAGTTGGAAAATCTTTGTTTTCCCGGGTTGTATTTGTTATCTTCGTCCTAGCAGAATAACATAACACTACTTACACGATTTTCAAAAAATGAATTCTACTTTCATTGGTTGAAACAGGACATTTCGATACAAGGGTGGAAAAATAGGTTATACGAACTGTGTTTTATATGTACCTCGTGCCAAAATCGTGATTTTCCATGACTCGTGCTGCAAACTTCGTTGAAAAATCCGCGATTGCGGCACTCGGGTACATAATCTACTATTTCGACGAACTGTGTGGGAAAGTGAAAAATCAGTGTCGAAGATACCTATTCTGTGAAAATTAATCCTCCAATATCGTGAGAATAAATGCTAATTGTGTATCATGTTTTGATATAAACTTATGTTCAATTCAGTATGACAAAATCCCGAAAAGATACTGAATTGATGGTTTATTGTTTGACCAAAAGAGTTAACCCTTCATTGCCTCATTAATGTAGAATATTCAATTGGAGTCTCGTCTCAACCTCTGAAGCGGGCAGACGTGTTTACGAAGCGCGCGCGTGGAGCTAAGTAAATAGTCGACGAGTCGACGTAGCAGACTTGTGAAAAGTGGAAAATTAAGAACAATAATCTCGTTCAGCATAGCAAACTGCTCTTGCAGTTTCCAACGCTGAACGCTTCCGCCATGGCCACCGGCAACGGAGGCCCGGCTGCATCTACAGTTCCTATCTCTTCAAGCAACTGTGACGTGGGAAGGCTCGGGTCTTTTGCCCCTCGCCTCCCCCCGTCCCATGACGATGCACTGGCCACGGATCCGCGAGCCGCGCAACGTTCCTGCGCTGCTCGTCGGCCGTCGCAGGTGCGTCGTCAGCGTTTTGACGGACTACGCGTACCTCCCCCGGGTACTACTTCAGGCCGACGGACTCATCACCTTCGCGATGAGTCCCGTCGCGACCATTACCGCTCGATCAACCAACCTAGAAGCACACACTCTCTTTCTCCTCTATTTAGTCTCATTAAAGTCACTCTGTTCTGTAATAACTCGTGTTCCTTCCGGAAACTCCTGTCCCACGTCACACAACCAAGAAATTTTCTATGCCAGTGCAACTACAGCAAAAGCTCGACCAGTGAAACAACAAGCTATTATCATCGAATCCATCGAAGGCTACACCAATGACGATTACGCAGATGGCCTCGAAGCCCTCATTGACCCCACAGAAAGACAATATATATCAAAAGTATCCGGTAATCGTGTTTGTGTATTTTTGAGAAGTGCAGCAGTTGCTGAATCTCTTACGAAGAAAACAGTCAGAGTGAAGGACAAAATTTTGTCTATCAGGCCACTTATCGAGAAAAATAAATGAGTCGTCATCTCAAATGTAACCCCCGTGATCCCAGACAGTGTACTTCTCAGTGCTTTGAAAAATAACGGTATCAGCCCTGTGTCAAATATAACGGAGATTCGTGCAAGTTTGAAACCAGGAAGAGCGCACATTAGTATATATCAAAGAGGAAGAAGAGGCTCTTCTTCCAGAGTCAACACAAATACATTATGATGATACCAATTACTGGATATACTTCAGTACAGACTCGACAAATTGCTATGTTTGCAATCGAAGTGGTCACCAAGCCAAGATGTGCCCGAATCATGTGCGTGATACTCCTTACAATTTCCCTTCGCTTGGTACGAACGGTCGCTCACAGCTGGCTAACGATAACAATTACAGTGACGATGTCGATACTACGCATTCGATTCCTGATCTCCCTATTCAAAGTAACAAACGTCCGCTTGAGCCGTCAATCTCTCCCGACGATAAATCTAACATCGACGAGGACAATATTTCCGATTCGTCTCCCCCTCCATCGACACCTGTACTACCCACAGAAACACTGTCTGAGAGAGGCAATGATAGAAGCACCAAACCGTTGCTAAAAGAGAGTAAGTTACAAGACGAACAGGAAGCCAATGAGGATTATATTGCCTCTAATCAGCCGGTCAATAGCATTCCAACAAGAAGTCCATCTTCATCAGAAGCTGCACACGCTGTTAAATTCTACGAATTTTTGGAGAAATCGAAAGGCCACCAAAACATCAAAGACCTTTTGGGAGAGTTCCAGTATGACGCAGAGAAAGCTGCTACAATGATTGAAGATGCATACTCCAGGATCGAAGACAAGAACGAGAAATCAAGGCTCACCAAACTGAAGAAGAAATTACGGAAAAACAGTACCAGTTCAGTGAACCCAGAGACTGTCTCTTGAGTTTCTACCGGACTTCGCATCTCTACTGAAAGTTCGCGTGTGTTACAGTAAAAAGTGAGTGGAGTGAAGAGTGTTCATATCATAATGCATAAGAAATTGAATATCTTATATTGAAATGCTGGCAGCATTCATCCTGAGAGAGCTGGACTGGTAAAAGTTCTTGAAAACTTAGACATATTCATTTGTGTAGAGAGTTGGTTGAGTGAAAAAATCACTCATTTCCATTTCTCCGGTTTTAAGACATTTAGTAAAGACAGAGAGTCTCGGGTAGGAGGTGGTTTATTGATATTAATTCGTAGTAATATTGCATTCAGAAAGATAGGTCATTTGCAAACCTCGGCGAATATGACCGAATTTGCAGGTATTACTCTCACAAATTTCAAGAATCAAATAGATGTAGTAGTATGTTATCGGCCTCCAGATTCTACTTTGACTCAAATTCAATGGGATGAAATTGTTCAGAATGCCAACAGGAACAATCCCACAATTTTTTTAGGTGACTTTAATGCTCATAATGTTTGCTGGAACTGCTCTGCTACAGATTTGGATGGAGAAAGGTTATTCGAATCTATGAATGATAACAACTTGATCTTGTATAATACCGATATCGTCACCCGTTTTGATTTGTCAAGGGGAACTTCATCTAATCTTGATTCAATTTTTTCTGATACAGCAATCGCTGCCTCTCTCAAAGTTACAGTTTTAAGTGATGCCCGCGGCTCAGACCACTTTCCAATATTAATCGAACTCGACGTTGAAGAATCCTTGTATCGAAAGAAAAGCTTCAACTTAAAATCAGTAAGGATAGACTAGGAATCCTACCACGGTCACTCAGAGGAAAACTTCTATAAGTTTTTCACGAACGAATATGACGAATCCAATGCAGTCGGGAAATATAATATATTTGTCAGTGTTCTTTGTAAAGCTTTGGGTCCAAGGACTCCTGAGAGGAAAATTGTCGATGATTCACACCATAAAAATCCAGTCCCGTGGTGGGACTCTGAATGTGAGAGGGCTGAAAGGCGGCGGAAAGCCGCTTTCAAGAAACAAAAATTCACAAAAAAATTAGCTGATCGTATTACGTATAAAAGAGAGCGTGCTTTGGCGAATAAGCTTTTCAATCAGAAACGAAAAAAATACTATATGAAGTTTGTGGAAAGTTCTAACATCAGAGTAGACCAAACTCACGTATGGAATACCTGCAAAATACTTAAGAATAGATGGGTAAAAATTAAGCCCTCTCAAACTTCAGAACACCTACAGCGAGAAGAGAAAATACAAGTTGCACTAGACAAAATAAGCCCTCCTTGGTGCGTTACCAACCCTGAGTTCTTACCAAAATGCTCTGAAAATGAATTTCTAAATTCCTCATTCACTTTTTCCGAGTTCAATTATGCACTTGAAAGTGAGAAAGCGAAGTCGAGCCCACGTATAGATGGCATAGATTACGAATCCTTACAAAAGCTACCAAACAAATACAGATTGATCTTGCTAGATATTTTCAATGAGATGTACGCAGAAGGCAGCTATCCAAACCAGTGGAAAGAAACGTACGTTCATTTTATCGATAAAAGTAACGGCTCTGGTGTCAGACCCATTGCCTTGACATCCTGTGTGAGTAAGCTTTTTGAAACTCTGGTGAAAAATAAGTTACAATGGTATGTCGAGACTTACAACTTACTGCCTAAATTTCAGACTGGTTTCCGTAAAGGGCAGAGCACTGTTGATAATCTATCCAACCTTACTCTACATGTTGAAGAAGCATTTGCTAAAAATAAGGATGTTCTAGCGTTTTTCCTTGATGTCACAGGCACCTTCGATAATGTCAACATAGATATTCTGATCCAAAAATTGACTGATATTGGATGTTCTATAAATATCATCAAATTCGTCAAATTCCTCACCACCGAGAGACTTCTTTTCACTGATGGTACCCAATCATCTCCTGGACTGGCCCACAAGGGAGTACCCCAAGGTGGGGCACTGAGTCCTTCACTATTTTGTATATATGTAGCACCTATTTCTAAGGATATGCCAAAACAGTAGTCGTATCTATGTTTGCCGATGATATAGCAGCGTGGTGCTGCCATAAATTCAGTAAAAAATTCCTAGAATCAGCTTTGAATATAATATACCGTAACTTATACTACCTAGGTCTCGAAGTGAATCCTGATAAATCAATCTATCTTCATTTCAGCAAGCAACTTATCCCAGAAGGAACTAATGAAATCAAAATTCAAAATCATACCATTGCGAACAGCGAGACAGTCAAATTGTTGGGAGTCACATTTGATTCTAAACTATTGTTCAAAAGTCAAGTCATTGATGTTCACAAAAAGTGTCTCAGGTCCTCAAATATAGTCAAATTCAGTCGAGGTATTTGGTGGGGTCTGAATGCTGAAACTTTACTTGTCATGTACAGAGGCTTCGTTTGATCCATTATAGAGAATGCTGGGTTCGTGTATTGGTCGACTCAAAGACCTATACAGACAAGATTGAAAAAATCCAAAACGCTGCATTGAGACTATGCCTGGGTCATCGGAATTCTACTCCCATAAATGTAATTCTTGGTGAGTCCAAAATGCTTACTCTAAGCGATAGAATCAATTTTTTGTGCCAGAACTATCTCCTTAAAATCTCGTCGAATAAGAGCCTGTACATACACGAAACCGTTCTAAACTTAGAGAAACGTTCCAAAAACCCAATTTATGATAAATGTAAAAAATTGCTTTTTAAATGGATTAGGAGTGTTAAAGAGATAAAGGAGCAAATTCTCTCACACGAGAAATACTGTATATATTCTATGGAGTATGAAACTCTCATATTTGATGTAATTGTTGATACGAACTCCTCTATTTCTCATGAAACGACTTCCAGCCTGAATCAAACAATTACCGACGTGACTGAGAAACATAGAGCAATAGCCATTTACACTGATGGCAGTAAGTCGGACGAATCATCCTCTGTAGGTTGTGCATCCGTATGTAGTGTCTTACAAAAAACTGTTACTTGTAGCTTGAACAAAAACGCTTCTGTTTACACAGCGGAAATTGTAGCCCTTCTAAACGCTGTAGAAATGGCATCATCAGACGCTGATAAAAATTACATCATCTTCAGTGATTCACTTAGTGCGCTGCTATCTTTGAAACATCTCAGGATGGACGTCCGAGTCAATCCATATGTTTTAGCAATCAGGCATGAAGTCCAAGAGTTCATGAAAAAATCTACAGATGAGAGCAAAATAATGTTTTTTTGGCTGCCAGCTCACAAAGGTATAACGGGAAATGAAATTGCTGATTCAGAAGCTAAAGAAGCATCAAGAGCAGAGCCCTCCAATACGGTCAAAATCCCTTTTACGGATCACAAACAACACTTTAGAGAATCAGCTTACAGCAACACGATTGAAACAATTCAGGAAGAAAAAACGGCCAAAGAATATTTTGAAAATATCTATAGTCATTCGTGCAAGCCATGGTTTGCTGGCAAAAATTTACCCCGTGAAATCATTAGCACCATCAATCGCTGCCGTGCCAATCACTACTCTCTAAATGCTTCTTTGGCTCGTCTTGGCATCACGAAAGACCCTAAATGCGCGTGTGGCAATGAATCAGAAGACCTCAACCATGTTCTGTGGCAATGTAAACTGTATGACACCCCGAGAACAAATCTCGTTCGTGAACTCGAACGACTACAACTATATCTTCCCCTTGATATCAATATATTGTTGTACAACCCAATTTTCAAAATATGCAAATCTCTACTCAAATTCTTCCAAGATTGTAACCTCAGAATATAATTTAGGTGACAGCTATATATATATATAAGCAACATATTATGTAAGAACGAATTTTGTACCTTTTTCTTGAGCAGAATAATCTCATCTGAGATTAAAACTGCATAAAAAAATAAAAAAATAAAAAATAAAAAAAATTCAATTGCAGGCAAACATTAACTCGGAGTCTCGGAATCTTTTGAATACAGTCAAGTACAATAAGATTTTGTGCTCAAGTAATAAAAACTTGCAGAAACCTTTTGCAAATCCACTAAATCTCTATATCTGGGTTTCCATTCTGCTCTCATAAGAAATGATCGGGTCAAGTATATGGATATCGCCGCACTGCTGAGCCATTCAAAAGCTTGCGATTCTTCTTTCGCAATTGTACCCTCGCGTACTGTAATAGAGTATAGTTCGATTCCCATACGCAAGACTCTATACGAAAGATAACCTCGTACGCATGGGTGAAAAATGGAGAAAAAAGGCAGTAGCATATACACGCAAGATGAATTGGACTAGTTGAGAAATTTCAGCAAAGAATGTGGTATAAGCTGAAAAGATACAATGGTCTATATCCGTGCACGGTGGTGGCGAGCTTGGAAAAATTCCACAAACTTTCTCCCGAAGGAGTCGTCTAGAAAGATCGTGGAAGCCATCCTCCATCATCTATCAGCACTCGATACTTTTAACCCAACTTCACATACCTATATAAAAATACGAATAGCGATTGCTCGGCGATGGTAGTCCAATAAAAATCCACAAATCGAAATGATGAATTGTCGCAATACTCGAGAGCGAATAGAGGCAGAGGACCTGAGAATAGGATATGGGGGACGAATTGCACTCGTGAAAATGAGAAAATTCACGAGGATTTCTATACTATTCACAAGAGGAAACGAGGTAGAATAAAATAAGCGATATCGTCGATGCAGCGCTATACGATATTATAGAACGGTTTCCCCATCCATCGACACCGCATACGATCAACCATACAATCCTCAAAGCTCGACTTAGGATATCGTGAAATAGAAAAAAAAAAGAATGAATAAATGAAGAATAAAACTCATATGTGCCATACAAAAGTAATGCAGGTCCATCCTCCATACTCAAGCTAATAATACGTATACGCACATTGAGAAATGTCCGCATGCGATTGAACTCCCTCGCGACTGAGCCAACTTTTTCAAAGAGACTACTCATCATCTGAGCAGTCGGTATAGTAGAGGAGTACCTGATGAAGAGTTACTTCTTGCCCAATTGGCCCTTTTGCTCGGTCTCGTCTTTGCCCTCCGTATATGTGTGCTTATACGCCAAGGGAATCGACGACGACTAGTACTTCATAGAAGTGGGATGAGAGGCCAGCGTCGATTGGCGCTCTGCACGAGAATGTCGTTAGACTTTTTTTCGCGTGCTCCTGCAAAGTTGCTCACTTCTCAGAGTTGTAGGTATTCCTTCGTCGGCCTCTTGCCTCAAGAGGAATCAAGACTCTCTTGAAGGTGTATAGATACCTTTGATATATGTCAGCGATGGGCAACGAGGTTTGAGGAGGATGTACTTATTCTTACTATCATGGTAAAAAAGCGAAAGAGTTATTTTTTGCACATGGTGCTCTACAAGTTCTAAAAAGTCTGAGGTTGATCTGGTGAATTTAGAGGGAAAATCCTGACGCACACAGAACCTCACATAACCACACGCACGAAGAGCAGAGAGAATGCGTTTTTATAAGTTTGACTAAAAGAAAATGATACCCTAAATTTGCC
Organism: Eretmocerus hayati; assembly: GCA_029851415.1. NCBI lineage: Eukaryota > Metazoa > Arthropoda > Insecta > Hymenoptera > Aphelinidae > Eretmocerus > Eretmocerus hayati. The sequence goes on along the minus strand of CM056742.1, from coordinate 133,916,867 downwards.
GGCTGTCTTTTCTGAGTGTGATTTCACTCATTAGGAACCGAGAAAAACTTGAAGCCAATTTTTTTGGTGGGACGGAGCGCAGCCTATTCCAATTTATTCCTCAATAACAGAACAGTTTTGGCTAATATCAGATAGTAGACCATCTGTGGATTGGAATTTCCTGTCGAATGAGCCCTCCCGCGCCCGAAAATTCTGAGTCTAGCACGCAAAAAACTTGAACTGAGGTAGTTAGTATAACTTCCTCAGCGAGTCAAAGAACTACGATTTTCTGGAGATGTAGAATGACTTCCCGGGTGTGGAACAACTCATTCGATGGGAAATATCATGGTGTTTCAGTTGCCATATCTCGTTTGGGTTGGAAATGTGAGGTTGAAATACTATGAGGCAAAAAAGTGGTTCATAAACTCCCATCGCACATGCAGTTAGGGTCCCAGTGCGATCAAAGCGCCATCTAGCGGGCAAAATATTCGGATTCTCTCCGGACTAGACTAGGAGGTTCGATGGTCTTGGCGAAGATGTAGAGATCGCGGCGAAACCTTTTACATAATTATCTTTGAGACAAAAAAATACTCTGTGAATTTTTCAGTATTTTTCACCAGGCGTTTTTTTGAGATCTAAGCTCTTACATTTTTTGGAATAATATGGGCTCTTATGGACGGCGCCACCAAAACAAGCCTAGCACCTCTTGAGATGTAGAGAAAATTCTCATAAAATATTCAGACGATAGAGAATTTCCCAAAGAACAATAATACCTTTCGGTCATCTCAGCTTACCATGCATTTTGCAGAAATATGATCGAATTGTTGTCGAAAATCGTCAACATATAGGTATACTCGCCGTGTATTTTCCATAGACATAGAAGTATAGACTGCTGGTCCCGTATACTCGCCGTTGTCATCGAGACATAGACCTTCGCGTGAGAGCGGGAGAGACGGCAAGCTCCAAGGCGCACGCTTTTAATACGCGACTGCTCTGCTGCATCTCTCTCACTCTCATTGGGAAGCCTCGATGTCAATGGCGAAGATACGGGACCGGCAGTCTATACTTCTATGTCTATGGTATTTTCGTGCAGCCGAGCGGCAGGTTAGGTTAGTTTTCGTCTTCCCCCCTCACCGATCCCTCATGACAACATCGAACCCTCGATCGAACCTCCTTAATCAATACGTGGCGGGCTATAAAATTAATAAATTATTATTGATCATCTGAAGGCCGGAAAGAAAGAAAAAAATCTATCTGCCCGCAGTGGTATCATAACTTCAACTCCTTTGCAATTTGGGAATTGCAGGAAATCGAACGGAGGTCGTCTTGTTTGGAAATCGGGCTGCTTCTCCACTCGACTATATACTGCTGCTGTTGAGGCCCGTACGTGGTTCCATAGCACCGTCTCATATGAGAATGAAGCACTGTGTATAACCTTATACGTGTCGTATGTGGGAATAAAAATATGAAAACTAGCTATAGTTTCGGGTGAAAAGTCTAAAAAGTGAGACCCTTATTTTTCCGGTAATAGGACATTGCTTCCATATTAGTAGGGTTATGGATTTTTTGACAATATCTCACATAGTATGATATTTGGGCTGCATATTTTTACAACTTATAGAAGATGATATTGACATTTCTTCACTTAGTTCTTCAACAATCATTGCAGCAAACCTACCATTTCTCTCTTTGGAAGCTACGCGATGATCCATCAGTAACAAACGAGCGGCAAAACATAACCTCAAATTTGATTCGAGCGTTTCACTCATGCATCCGAGTGAAATTTCAGTCGAACTTCCGAGTGAGATTATTGATTTTTCAATTTCTGACTCTTTACCGAGTGAGATGGACTCTCACTCGGAATCCGAGTGAAAATCTCACTCGGAGAAGTTAAGAAAGGGGGTTATTTGCAGATTTCAACAATAATTCAATTCACAACATATGAAAGAATAATTCCAACTATTGATTACAACGCGAAAGTGGTTGTGATATTCCTCTTGTTCACTTACGGATACCGCTTCGAGAAAGCATTGTTAATCTCTTTTAGCAGAATATCTCCTCTCAAAACCATTCTATCAAATGATTATCGGCACTTCCGACCAAAGATTCAATACTTCATGTCAAGAGTTATCCAACAGACTTTTTTCAAGGGCCGGTAACCCAGAGAATTGAATAGTTTTTGTGAAGCTACATTACTTTGTACTATGAATAACGTTGAATCGAGGCCTTCTCTCTCAGCCAAATTCTTTGCGAGAGCTTTTGCAACAATTTTTCCGTAACCCTTTTGTTTGTGAGCCTCAACAGTCTGAAGTGTGCCCAAACTACCGATATCGTCGTGCAAAATCCATGATACTAAAGCGTCGTCCTCTTTTCGGAAAAGGCCAGCACTTGTGTTGAGCTTGACAAACGTCTCCAAATACTTTTGAGAAAGTTCGGGATTTTTCCTGTTTTGATGCGGCCATAGGGAATTCACTAAGGGAATGTGAGAAACGTCTAGGGGTCTCAAGTAGCAATCGTCGGGAACTCTGAAACAAAAACAGGAGAATTCAAATCATTCTAAATAAGGAATATCTTAGACATACTTTGTATGTACACTCACTGGACATTACATCTGCCCAAATCTAAAAGAACTTTTCCACCCCTGGATTGCTACTTGAAATACCGAGACAAGTTTCAAATCCTGAGATCTTAAAGATGGGGTTAAGATTATCAAGGCACCAAAAACGATCTGATTAAGGTTCAAACAACAGCTCATGAATTTTTTCAGATCTGGACAGATACAGTGTCCGGTGAGTGTTCAAGAGTAATTTTTCAAGTTTTTTCTTGATAAATTTCATGCATATTATCGATTTCATACGCAAGAGATTAAGATTTTTACAGGGAAGGCATGAAAAATGTATCTGGGAGTCCTAAAATTAGCTCACTGAAACTCAAACTGAAGACATTCATCCTTCGATTGGAAATAGTTGATTGTGGTGGTTTTTTTCATCGTAGCGAATGAAATTTTCTTGATGAACTTCATATTTTCAATAGCACGTTCGAGTACATCCGCAAAAGTTTGATGAACAACAGCAAAGGTAATCTCTCGCGACCAATCGATGACATCAGAATCCGTGATTATTTTTTGTAGCATATCTTTGGATTCTTCGAAAGCAAATACTATGACTGTGTATTCTCCGTTCTGTGAAATAAATGTTCAAGCCTAAAAATCAAATTCAATTCCCATCCAGCTCCCTATTATTACCGATGCCGTGGCAATAAAAGCACCAGCATCGTATCTTCCACCTGGGCAATATATACTCCATGCTGATTTTGGGTCCTTCTTTCTCCATTTGATGGCATTTATCGCCCAATTGTAATACTGAAAAAAAAACTCTGTATTAGAGGTACATCATTGCACTCCAACTCGAGGGCGAGGATTTCGCATGGGTACACCAATGTGCGGATAAATGTTTCTCTTGGTTTCTTATACAGAATCGTACAGTACAATTTTAAAAACGGGGAAGTTCTGAAGCATTTTTATCAAGGCCCATCTATAAATTTTGCCGCATTTTTCACTAACTATGGTATCGCGTAGGATTTATTGGCCGATTCCTGGGCAGACCTATAAATATATAATTCGATTGAATACGAACTCTATTCGACTGTTATGCGATTCCTGAACACATGAGATAGTAAGTATGCACGTATAAAAATAGCAATCTTTTAATTACTATCGATGTACAGATTCAGAAACGCAATATCAAAATCAACGTGAAGTATAGCATACTAACGTAAGCATAAATGGGCCAGTCTCGCTTGAGAGAATCGCGCAAAAGAGGCCAGTCTTCAATAGGTAAGCCTTGTGCAGATTCCATCATTTGTCCTGAAGGAATAAGAAAATTGCAATTAAGGTAGATAGTGATGGTTGAATTAACATTGATCAGAAAATATTTTTCCTTGATTACCATCTCGATGATTAAACCCCGATAAATAATTTCTCATTAAAACGACCTCGAATTCTAAGTTGACAGAGAAATAATAGGTAGTTCTCCAATGCCAATTTATGCCGATTCAATACCATTCATCCATGAAGATACGTACACAGAGAGATATGATCCAAGTTTGAAAAATTTAGTTCAATAAAAAAAAAGTATTTAATTAGCGGGATTCGATAATTAGGCCGGGTCTTTAGACGTCCCTTAGAATTTTGAGTTCTCGATTCGTGATTATTTATCGAACAACAATAGCCATCTTGCAACGAAAATCGTCACGACTTTGATATTATATTTTTGCCTAAAACAAACGTCATTTCCGGCACATCTTGCCTTTTTTATGTTTTCGTAAAATGCGTCATATTGCTTTTGGCATTGGTGATAAGGAAGCTTGTGTCTTGTTTCAAGCATTATAGTCCTATATGATGAGGTAGTTTCGTGCATTGCAGGGTTCATGGAATTTTAATGTTAATTGATGTCCATCAGAACTCAAATTTGGATTAAAATCGACAGAACCAGGTTGCTAACGTTATCGTAAAGACAAATGTAGGGAATATCAACTGAGTTGATGATTCAAGATGAGAATATTTCATGCTGAACCAAACGGATTCTGATACCAGCATCCAAAGTTTGACATTCCCTTCCCACGAAGCTTGGAATTGCCAAAATGTATTCAAAAACTCATCAGTACATGAATTTTCAACACTATCCTAAATCCAATACGAGCTATTTTTAGAATTCATCTGTTGAATATATTAAAGAAAAAAGACAGTTTCATCTTTGAGGAAAATTTCGTGTAGATGATAAGAAGATGTCATTGTTCCAATGCATCTATTATCAGGCCTGCACAATTTTTGAGCTTGGCTCGAGTGTTGGCAAGATCATTATCAAGAATAGAACGCTGGTGGCAGTTTGATATATCAACAAATATGTTGAAAAGTCTTCACTTTCCAGAAAAACAGCTCAATTTGAGTCCACTGTGAAATGCAACAAATGATTACTGAGTGCATCTTACATTTTTCCACATGTTCATTTTTATACATATAGAATTCACTCGACTCTCCAAAAGACGAGCTCAAGCAAAGGAGCCCAGATAAATGCACTTAGAAATTCAACCACGGGCTTGTCGTTTTGGAATTCCAATGATGGAAAAGGAATTGAGCGATTTTTCTATTATCGACGAGAGGCGGGGAGGGGGTTCAAGGAATTAAAGTGACAAACTTTGCATAAGTATACTCAATCCAGGGGCCAAACTCGTGTACTAAAGAGTGCAGTAAGAAATTTTTTGGATGACAGACACTCAGATTTATTCAAAGTATAAAATGTTGACTCTCATAGAGCTGGGATTCCTAGCATTATTTATAGAATAGAGAGCCGATATAATGAATCAATGTAAAGTTATAACGTCAAAAATTTTGGAGAATGACAATTCTAAAATTTTCCTAAAATAATCCAAGAATGAGTTGGGATCAACCTGATGTACCATTATTATGGCCACGGAAATGTTACTGGAAAGTCGTAAGTTAAGAGTTTTAATAGGAAAGAGGAAGTATGAATTTTACTCACCAACGAGGAGTTTCTTGACGAGAAAGAGCAGTACTGTAGTATTTCACGCACTCACTAGCTATGTAGTTTCCCATCGTATTTTCACTTATCTCGGGTCCGTCTCGTGCTCCCGTCTATAGATCAAAAGGCCATCTACTCAGCAATAAATTACAGCATGTGCTGTAGATTGAGAAATTTTTCATACTATCGCAACAGATTCCGCTATACACATTCCGTTCCAAATACAAAGCTCAACCTATAAAAGCAATAGACTCAACTATCTGCTGCCAAATCGATATAATTTTGTTTAGTATACGAATTCGCAAGGACTTATGCTGTATAATCCTGTCGCATAAACCTCATCTCTGGAAAAAAAACACAAAATTATTCTCTGCTTGTCGAGGGATGTAAGCCATCGCACTTGTCCGAATACAAGCCATTGTTGCTCTATCGTTGGTTCAGTCTTGCAACAGTGCGATTAATCTATAAAAGGCATAATGCCCAAGTTGCAAGCTGCCAAACTTGCAGATTTTTGATCGGTTGCGAATTTGGTTGTTTTTTTTTCAATTTTGTTTCTTTAAGACTATGATTCAGTGTTGAGGCCAAACTATAATATTTGAGTATCAACTAAAGATGTTTTTCATTGGTGCTTGACACTCTGAACACTTTAGGGAGAAAATACTTTTTTTGTGAAGTATTTGAGAGGATTGATTTTATAGGTTTATGCAACATCTCGCTGATCAGGATTCGGACGAGCAAAAATTTGGCACTCACCAATAACCAATAATACTCACCTGCTCGAATACTCCACAAGAAAAAAATCATGTGATTTCGTAATAACGATTCAAAATATTCTATATCAGCAGAAGAGTTTTGGAACGTTATACTTAGAGGATAATCACAAGTTATTGGAAATTGGGAGAGACCCTGTGCATTGACAAAATAGCGCCCTCAAATAGTTAAAGAATTTATCACAAAATTTATATCTTGTACAATGTACATTCATACTTTTTTCTCAAAGACTTGCTTGGATCCGTATTTTTTCGATGCTGCGAAACGATTATAGTTGAATAAAATTCAGTGAGCGGGCTATAATACAAATAGACTCAATTTCTTCGACTCTGTGATGTCTTCCATTTTTATCTCTGGCTTGAAATCAAAAAATTGAATTAAAAATTCAAATTTCATGCATAAAGGAGCTTTCCTGATGTTGCACCAGGAGGAAAGAATACCATTTTGGCGAAGGATGAGAGTGTGGTTCCCGCAATTCGAATGATTTTTTAAATACTGAGATATAGTCGAGAAACGAAAAGCCCTTGACTCAATCGCAGACTCGATTTTGAAATGTCTAGTAATTTGGGGGGTAGGTTGACGGATCGCCTGGGAACGAACTTTCACGAATTGAAATATCAAAAATTGCTAATTATAAGATTTAACCTTGGATTTTCATTTAGAAAAATAAATTTTTGACAATGAGAACCTTTGTAGGCAAGAATATTTTACCCTTCTATATCAAGGACGAATCATTTTTCAAGGAATGAAAAAGACATATCATGAGTATTTTTGTAGATTTTTCGTCCTTGATGTTTAATATATGAGTTGATTATTTGGTCTCATCGATCTTGAAGGTGGGGAACTAAACAAATATTTATACATCCATCATTTGTAAAAAATTTTATATTTTCCATCTTTATATGTCAAAACAGAAACCTGAAGCCTAATGAGGTCCACGAAACCTAGTGGACAAAACTTAGCAATAAAATTTCTTCCATGAAATTTTGGGAATTTATTTAGTTCCCCGCCGTCCTTCAAGATCGATGAGACCAAATAATCAACTCATATAGAATAAGAGTTAAAAAGAATTTTTAAAAAACGCTTTTATTCACTTTCCAAAATCTTGTAATTTGCGATAGGATTCTGTCCGGTGTAGTGCAGATAGAATTCGGTAGACCGATGTAAATTACGTGGGAGAAATTGTGCGACGTATATGAGGAATTATGGGGAAAACACGTGTGCTGGCAGCGAATATTGCAGCTAATAAGTAATAATTGGGTTTCTCGCATTAAAATATGTCACCACTATTATGTCGCGAGTCACTCATCTTCGGATGCAGCAGACAGTGTAGACAATGACAAACATTGTCTTCCGATCGCTGATATTGGTTCATCCTTCATCATACACGCATGCAAGTGAATACTCATAACCTGAGCACGCGCTTGTTCCAAACACTAAAGATCCAGCACATAGTCACAATTGGCACTGATGAATAACGATTTCCAGTGAAAGAATTTGGCATTTACTCAACTGCACGAGAAACACGCGACCACAAAGAATCGGAAAATGCAAATACTAAATGAGCTCAATAGCAGCGGCAACAGCAGACTGATGGTGCATAGGCGATAGCAGACGATAATAGAAATTGGGTGGCCCCAGGTGAGGTGCGGGCAGATCAAAAAAACATGTTGCAGCCTGCAAAAGTTTCATAAATCCGAGCGAGCTCGATGAGCGACGACACTTCCGGTCACGCAGTACAATAAAGAGCCAATATGCAGCGCATGCCTACTTTATCGGTAGACAGGATGCAAAAATGTGTCCACTAGATGTTACTAGAATGTAAGAACTATGGCCACGGTGAAGTGCAATAAAAGCGTTTAAAAAGACATATCATCAAAATGACTGATATTGGCTTGCAAACTCTACCAAGATATTTACTGGATCATTGGGACGAAGCTCCTTCTTACCGCGAATGGGTTTTTTATAATGTTTTTATTAAAACCAACAAATTTTTTTTCTTTTGCAAAAAAATCACTATTTTGGCTTGGACCTATTCCATAGTCCATCTTGAAATTATAATTTGATCCATGAAACCAGTCTCCGATCTGACTCAATACGCACCCATCATATTTCTCTTTCAAATAGGACATTGATGGAGTCTGAGACCCCCATCACTTCATCACTTCTAACTTCGAAAACTCTCGCTTCCACTTCTCAATCGTCAACTGCCATAGAAACTCACGAAATTTCTAAGAGAACAGAAGTACACGCACTATATTCTGATTAAATTTGAATCATGTCAAACTGCCAAAGCTTCGCCACCAACGCATCGCTGCCCACTCGGTTCAAGCAGGAGCTTCACTCGAAAGTGCTGATGAATTATACCACTGCGCGGTTCCACACAGTCCCAAATATACCTATGTACATCTAAATAGGAAGCTTGCGAATACAAAGTTTCACCACGACGCTCACAAGGAGCCACACAGTGTGTTGTTTCGATACAAATACTTGAAAGAGCAGTGCTAGTATCCAACTCAAACTTTGAGCAACGCTTGCGGCTATATAATAGCTCCTATATATGCTTGCCCTCACTCGAGCAGTTTGAGAATAATTCGTATGAGATTAATTAACTCGTTTCCGAACATTCAGATCTACGATCGAGTCAAGTGCTCATACAGAGCAAATTTTTTAATTTAGAATCAACTTTGAAGATACTTTTTTTGTGAATGCGTTTCGAGTTTTGTAAAGTGTACGGTGGACTCTTGTGATTTTCAAGAGTACGTACTCTGGAGAATTTGACGGACTGATAGTAATTAACAAGCATTCATGAGAGCTTTGTGGGCGAGTTGTTTTGCTGCCACTTGCACAACAAGTATATAACCAACGTGGGACGATGCACTTAAAGTGTAGACATTGCAGATGAGCAAAAACGGATAAAAAGCTTTTGGAGTGAAGCTTGATTAATGCATAAAAATTACACCAATGGGAGCCGAATTTCACAACAGAAGCAGAGTGGAAAAGGTGATCAGACATCTCTAATGTGAATCAAAAATTTCCTCGAGCTGTGTCAATTTTGTATTTTGATTCAAAACGATAATTTCTTATGACAACTGACAAGGGGAGTCCGGAGTCTCCGGGTCCTGAAATCTCACCAAAATTTTTTTACAGTTTTGTACCTCCTAGAATATGAAGAACCCAAAGCAACTCTGTCAAATGGGCCTTCTGTTCAGAGCTACAGCCTACGACATTAACATTGCCCATATAGGCCCGTGTTAAAAAGTGATGTATATAGATATACTAGCAATGTTGACATTTCTGGCTGTAGCTCAGAACAGAAGGCCCATTTGACAGAGTTGCTTTGGGTTCTTCATATTCTAGGTGGTACGAAACTGTGAAAAAATTTTGGTGAGATTTCAGGACCCGGAGACTCCGGACTCCCCTTGTGAGTAGAACATTCTTCAACTGACACGGCAAGAAAAAATTAGCAGGGGGATCTTTTGTGGTCAATCTTTTCACGGAGCGATCAAAATTGACAAGAGTGTAGATTATCATCTCTTGCAAATCTTGAAAAAAAAAAAAAAATTTCATGATCAAAATGTAAGATATATTAGTTTTTGTTTCATCGATCAGTCACAGGTCACCAGCAACTGTCAAATTTTCAATCCCATGCTCCAATTACCCCTAAATGATCTAATCAACAAGTGAACTGTGGCAAATAAGAATCGTTTTCATCGATTGCTTCTCATCTGTTTCAGATACTGTGTTACGTTTACGGTAACCAAAGCCTCTAAGGCATGCTATAAAGAGCCAAGGCTTTCGGACCTGCACCAAGGTGAGTTACATTTACGAATCCTTTCCAAAGTAATTCTATACCATTATAATTATTTATGGAACGAATGCCAACACAGTCGATGACCATTCTTATTTCACATATATTATTTTTCTGTGGGTCACTACCCTCTAAATGGAAGTTTCTAGACACTCCACTTATTTCATCTTCTTGAAAGTAATTCGCACTCACGAAAAAAGTAGCTTGAGAGCGACTGAAAAAGTTGAGTCGAGCCAGAATAATGGTTTTTATAAGGAGGAGTAAAAGGACATAGAGTGGACCCATAGAGGCTATATTAGGATTCATGAGCTTAGAAAAATTCTGAAAATATTTTCGATGCAATTTCAAGTCAATTATCTTGGAATTTTTCTGATGCTTCTGTGATGACGATTCTGTCCAGCCTGCATGATTGAACACGTCCTGTCAATTTCTCTCCAATAACCCATCACATTTTTCTCTTTAATATGGAACAAAATTCATTTTCTTGATGAGTCTGACTGAAAAAAATGATTGAGCATCTTTCAGGCCCCCTTTTCTCATTGTTCCCTGATTTCGGATACTATTCTGAGCAACCAATAATAAGTACTGGCAATGGTTGGATGAAAGTAATGTCCAGACTCCATTAATTGTATCCATTAATTGTATATTCAACCTCAATAATCAATCGTATCTGCGAGAGTTGAAACATTTTAATTGGTGATTATCTCTCGTTTCATCAGAGTTCTTTCGTCTATCGGTTGATACAAGGAATATCTGAAAAAAAAAGTATCCGTCGGTTTTGATATTATTTCAAATATTCACATTCTGCAATTGAAAGCGCGTAGTCGTTACTCACTTTCAATCAAATCGTTTGATTCTATTCATAGAATAACGTTGAAGTCGAATTTCAGGAAACTCGATATGATAATTGTGTTCACTATCAATAGTACTCTATTCCAAAAAAAAAATTCAATCATCTGTTTGACTCATCCACTTACGAAAATAAATCAAAGGGAGCAATATTGCTTACGATCATCTTCAAAATCTCTTTGTCCAGCGGCTCTTTTTCGATAATAGCACATCAATCAGCGAGATTGACACAGTTAATTGTGAAATGAGAATACCAGTTTGATTCAGGAATGCCAGGAGTGCCAGAGAATGCAATTATCAGAGAATTAAAAATCACGAAGCTTTATCGGAAGTAATCAAAGCAGGATCTATTACCGAATCACAATTCTCGCGTGTCGGTTCTCTTCTTGCAGTATTATATAGAATTGGTTGAAAATTACCATGAATTTAATGAGCGCGTGAGCCGTGTATTTGTATTCATCGACATCAACGTAGCGTGCAAAAGAGGGTTTCTCTCTCTCTCAGTCGTTGTTCGCTTGCCCGTGTACACTGCCTCGCAAATTGCATCTGCGTGTATACAATACGATTGAAGAAATTCTAAATGGGATGGCTCGTTTGGCGCGAAGAGAATTGTGCCACTCAGCTCTCAATTCTGCTCGAATAGCTTTTAAATTTATTGTACATTATGGGCTCACGCTCAAAATTTATTACTGAATACTCTAATTTTTTAAGCTCCGTACAAGATTTACTACTGATAATCTTCAGCCATATTCTACATGGGTTGATTTTGTTTATTTCTTGCTCAAACATGAAGATGCAGTGTCGGTTATCATTATGAAAATGATTCATCATTATTGAATAGTAATATCATCAATCAATAGGCTGCCATTACTGAAGATCTCAGAGAACCTACAAAATCAAACTGACTATGTTTTGAATATGCCATCTTTTGGCCTTCGTATAGATAAAACTGTATTATATCTATGTTACAGCACATTTTATTCAAGGATGAATTTTCGCGAGCAAACGACTGTTGATTTACATAGTTGAAAGTCGCGAAAACGGTTGTAACTGTTTTGGATGAAAATTCTTTAGATTCATCTCTTCTCTGCAGAATATAGAAAAACCATGTAGATCTGTATTTGACTATGCTACAAATCGATATGCAGTTTCCTCATATTTGAGGTTCACATTTTTCTTTTCCTTTTTCACACGCTAGTGAGTAAGGCGAGAACAATTGAAGCGGAGATTGAATACATTGTTGAACATTCTCGTTGAATAATGCATACAATAGATTATGGGCAGCCAATTTTCGGTAAATCCGTCTGTGTCTTTCAATCGTACATTCTAAATCGCTCGATTCTCAGTCCCGCCTAGGGAATCTGATTGTGGTCGGAAACCTCGTTGCGGATTCTAGAACTGACCGGACAGCAGCTCTCATGTAATTTGCAGACCAATCGTACACTTCACCCTCCATCCCCTGCATTGCCCGCGAGTATCACCAAAGTCAGTCCCCTGTTTGAACCCGCTATCGAATGGTCTCTGTGTGACTATCCTAAAATATACAAGCACCAGGAGTGTGAACAGTTTTGGTTTTGATTCCGATTTTCTATGTCTCTTGATCTTTGTACACGAAGAATGTTTTCGCAACTAATGAATCTTGTGGATTGTATACACTATAGGGAGTCCGTTATTTCCAAATATTTTCTAAATACTTTCCTTCACTCCTTACAGAGCCTTGTTATGACCATAAATGAAGATGAAAATTTCGAGTGAAGGCAAAAAAATGTTCTAACCCTGCTTTTAGACCCACTTTTAGTGAATTCTAGGTCAAATTTCTTTCCCAGTTATTGGCATATTGGCCTTTCCTGCTCATGCGCGTGCATAAATGCCTCTGAACGTATTTTTGATCGGTAGCTGATGGAATTGCCTTTGAAATCAACCTCTGATAAAGTTGATTTGATGCACTACAACTAGAGCTTTGGCTAGTTTCGAGAAGAAAAAGAGTCCAAGGTGTCAAATTCGTCTGGCCAGGGATGACAGACAATCGCTGTTTTACCCACTAATTTGACACCCTGGACTCTTCTTCTTTTCGAAACCAGTCACAGCTCTGATTGTAGTGCACCAAATCAACTTTGTCAAGGGGCAAATCGAAGGAAATTTTGTCAGCTATCTGACAAAAATACTTTCACTGGGGCAATCAACCCCGCACATGCGCAGGAAAAGCCAATATGCCAATAAGTGGGGAAATTCGTCTTGGAATTCACTAAAAGTAGCTTTACAAGCAGGTTCAGAAAAATTTTTTTCGATACGCTGTGCAGAAAAGTGTCTCTCTCACATAGTTCGTTGAAAAACACAGTTCGATACATGGGTGTAAAACCTATTTTTCGCAACTTCGTGTTGATTCCGGCCTGAGCCGTAGGCGAAACCCATCACTCGACCGCGAAAAAAAGTTTTTCCACCCTTGTATCGAAATGTACTATTTCAAAATTCACGAGTATTATTGGAAAGATAAATGTTGGAGTCGCTAACCAGGATAATTGAAGGCAATAGTTTCAAATGCCACATAGATAGTTTTCTTTCCATGAGATGATTTAAATCCCGTTATATTGATTGTCTCGTGTGACTTCGCACGACTTCATTTCACGTGCAAAAATTTTTGAAGAATATAACATGTGCGGGCAGCCGAATAGATCACGAGAACAAGCTTGTCCAAAAAAAGAAAAAAAATTGATCCACCATAGCTCATCAATCACCAAACCATTGAATTGTTCCATGACATTTGCAGATGCTCGAGTATGCGTACGATGCCAGACACAGGCTTTGAGGCGCGTCCTGGACTGGCGATGCGAAGGAGACGGCGGAACAGAAGCCATGATTACGAGGTGGAGCATGTTGAGTTCACCTCACTGCCATGGGAAGTGGCTTCGCACAATGAAAACTGGACCCGAGTGCGATGCAATACTCTGCCAACCTCGACCCAACTACATCTTTGTTTGAATAGCACAAATCTAGTGATAAGTATTGCGTACCCGTGCTACAGTTTGGCGCGACCCTCAAGTTCGAATATCAAAATTTATCTTGTACGAGCATTTGAAGTTCGTACAGGATAGTTTGCTGTTCTTGATTTGAACAGACTCTGAAAAAGTTTGATTCACGTCTTGTAATAAAATTTGAGAGCTTGGGTTTTCTTTATTGATCGGGCATTCTCTAAATTTGTGTGAAATTAAGGGTGAGAAACAAAGCTCGTCGCAATATTTTCTCTAATATTCCAGATAATTACTCGCTTGCTGCTCGGTTCATGGTTTTTCATATGATCAACTGTGTATCTATGAACTTGGATCACTACCAAATTCTACCAAAATTCAACTCCTTAAGCCTCGGAATAAGACTATAGCTGAATCCCTGCCAAATTTAGAAAAAATTTTGCGAGAGATTTGAGAAATATTCATGTGACATTTCGTATTAGCGGGGATAAATCTACCAACTTCGTCTTTGATGGGGAACAAATAATTAGAAAAATCGTAACTTTTTTCAATGTCTGATTGAATCTCATCAATGTGGATTGAATAAGATCTATTTTTGGGACAAACGACAAATCAATAAAATAACTGCTTACTCTTGATCCTTTTCAGCGAATCTTGATTCTCGACATAGCTATTTAAATTGTACACTGAACATTGTCAATTCTCTGAGTGGTCAATAATAATTCTTTCTCGACTTATCATATTGTATTAATCATGTAATTTTTTCACTCCAATATTCTCTACACAACATTTCATTCGAATATCACGCTCGTCATTTTTTCAGCATCTTTCTAGGTCAAATTTTGTTGCGTCAGCAAATTTTGCAGAGAATTTTGACGATTTTGTTGTAGATGATAAAGACGCACTCACGCTGTATTTAAATGTTGATCTGATGAATATAAATGTTTATAGAAATGTATTACAGAAGAAAGATTGTGAATCACAACTGATGTAGTGAACGAGTACCGCATCAGTTATGTTTCCTGTAGGAGAATCTCAAGCATCCGATGAGTGATTTCATCTCTGATAATGGAGTATAATACCAAGGAACTCTGCCATTTTGATGGTGCTACAGGGTTTTTTGGTATTTATACATGTTTGAAAATAATGGACTTTCCTCGTGTGTAACTTGGAGAAAAATCTCTTCACTTATTGTCATGAGTAAAGAAATTTTTTTCAAAGTGGATGAGATTTTGTGACGTGGAATGCCAGATTGAAGTGAAAGCCATATGTATGTGGAGGCCATACTATGTTAGGAACATATGATTACAATTCCATTTGTACGTAATTTATTTTATAAATCAAGCCTACATATCAAAGATCATATTTTATAGACTGTAAGCAATAAAAAAATTATATCACATCTGTGTTTGATCCACTAAATTACTCAATTGCACCTACTTACACAATACTGGCCGAAGTGCTATTTACTTGAGAAAATACGATACCTTGTCCTTTCAAGAATTGAAATCATAAAAGTTATCAGGAACTCAAAACTCTCAGAGAAATTCAATCGATTGTCGTGATTTGGCACGAATGTTAATACAATAAATTCCTTGAACTGCGGAAATTCTGTTACCGAAGGAGTGGCATTGCCAAGAATATGAAAAATTGCAACAAAATCTTTCCGAACAGTACCCTGTGCATCATTTTCAGCAAAACGTTTTGGAACTTCCCGCGAAACTTTCAATAAAATATCGAGCTCGAACAGCACAAAACATGCTCTCGTCCAATCAGTTTGAAAGCCTTTCCTTCAATTCTAGCACGAAAATATCCGTACCTGCCATAATACACGCCAAACGTGAAATAACTCAATGTTGTCGGGACCCATAATTCCGTAACGCATAATAAACCACAACGGTATAGAGTACAGCACATTCTGCGAAGTCGATGCAAAAAAACTTTGTGGCAAAAGGGAACGGGTGCGATTTATCGATCGCCGATGCGGCTAATGGAATTACCAAAAACTTATCATTTTTCCCCTTTTATCTACTTCTTCACACAGAATACAATGAAAATTACTTGCAGTTTCCTAACATACAATACTATGCACGTTTTAGTTCACGCGTTTCGCCAGTAAATCGAACTTGATACACAAAGTCCAAAGTACACACAACAATCTTACATATCGGTAGAGAATTGCAGAGTCTCGTTTCCGTATAGATGTTGTACGGAGCTCCAAAAGGAAAAGGAAATCCTGATAGTGCAGCAGTCATACAGGAGGTGGGTATTACCTATCTTGCTCGCAACTCTATTATCGCGTGAAATAATTCACCGAGAGTCAGACCAGGGACGCCGAATGGTATAGAAGTGTTGCAGCCTGGCGCATGGATGGTGCTTTTCTTTTTCAAATCGATTGTCTTGGGACTGAAACAATAAGATCAGGAGGCGCGTGTAAATAAGTGAATAGACGTGTCTGCGAGTGTATATATAGCATCCTATAGGTAGTCTCGTTGTCTAGTTTGTGGTAGGTTGGAGCCGGGAGCTAAAGACGGAATCCAGGATTTGCTCACTCGGATATCCGAAAGCAAACGTTCTTGGGAGCATCAGAGCCATGTTAGACAGAACTGTTTATTGCCTTTCATTGAGTTCCGCGAAATTGGCTCAAGTATTCTAGTGATATACTATGGAGTCAAAATGTATCAATTGGAGATCAGTATGTTTGACATAGCTTTGACTATAGTGATACTGTGAACATGCCCTGTGAAAATCTTCTCGCTAATCACAATGAGTTTTTTCTGTCATTCTGCTCTAATTCACAAAATCCGATGTTCTTCCAAGACGCTTGAGTACAGATCAAAATTTCAAAATTAGGATTCTTTCTCTCATTGATATGCAAAATCAATGGAAGATAGAGTTTGTCTGTGCTTTTTGGCAAACTCTGAACTACAATTTGGAGGGGTTTTAAAAATCATTTTTGTCATAGTGCGACTAAACGGCCATTTTTCTTCCCGGATCGAATCAGAAAATTGGCGTTTAGTCGCTCTGATACCAAAAAATAGTATATGCATCTCACTCGTCGGACCGTTTTAGGGCACTGGAAATCTTTTGCCCTCGTTACACTCGGAGAAAATTGATTCCCATGCCCCAAAACAGCCTAACCTCGCATCGGTGCATAATGTACCATTACTGTTCATCGAATAACATGATTTATAGGTCATGGATGAAAATATGCAGTACTATCCTTTTTATTTCGACTTTTGTCATATAAAAAGATATGTTCTAAGTAAAAACTCGTAAAATCAGCTTTATCATTTTTTATTCTACATTCCAAAATTTTTTCTTAATTAAGCAAAATTCGCAATTATGAAATCTTGTTCTCAATTAAAGAGTCCAGATTTCATTTGATATTTAAAATATCATTGCTCAAATGTGTAACTTTGAGTTTTTGAATTCAATACTGCTTTAATTTTAGATACCCTTGAATTCAATTATAATCATGAATTGAGCAGCTGGCTAAATCTGGAATGACGTCAATCAACCATGAGTATTTGACTAGAGATATTGCTCAAAGATCTGAATAGCTCACTCAGATCAAGGTCTGTCGATTGTAGTTGCCAAGAACTCTAATATGAGTTCATTCGACGAACCAGGGATCTTGGATTTGAATCACGTAAAAAGCCTTCATGTGCTTTTTTATATTTAGGACTACACAAACAGAACTTTGCCAATCTTAGATTTTGACGTTCCGCGTCAACATCACAATCATTTCGGTATATCTCTTGTCAGAATAATTCCCCAAGACCCAGGATTCGCGAGGAGAAAATAGCGAATTCATTTTAGTCGTATCATGACCAAGCTCCTGAATTTTGCCTCGAATCACAATCTCAATCAGTCTATAAAGTCACTGAAACTCGTGCTAAAGCCAAGTTTGTTTGACTGACAGCATCAGTGCATGGCAGACAATCTCGCGATTAAGAATTGCAAATCGAATTTCGAATCCACATAAATTGTCAAATCACAAATGTCTTCAAGTTGCATCTCGACGAGTCTTCTTATGATCCTTTTGCTCTTGCAATTGTTTGTCCAAAGATCTCTTCTTAGCGATCGCCTTGTAATAAGCCGGAGGTAATTGCCAATCACCCGTATACCATGGATTCAAATAAGTCACAACGTGTGGTGCTAACATCAATTGCATAATATTCTGTTCTATCCAATTTCTATAACTCGATACCTCTGTATAAGCAACAGGAAATCCTGATCTGGCACAACCACGACACCAAGATATAATTCCAGCCTGTCTTCCATCCACTACAAGAGGTCCTCCAGAATCACCCTTACAAGTTGACTGATTTGGTAAAAAGGTACAAATTGTCACATCGGATACACCATTCCACAGCCAGTATTCTCTTGAACAATCTCGTTTGTCGATAACGTAGGGATGTATTACCCTCAATTCCATATTTGGAACTCGATTATATTCATCCATGATACCCCATCCAGCAACAGTTCCAACACTTCCAGGAACCACTATTTCATTTTGCATGAATAAACCTATGATTGTGACACCTCTCATTATGGATTTTCCAAGTTTAAGAAGAGCTATGTCGTGAACGGATCTGTTAAATGAATCCTTATGAAAATTTTGATGGCGGACAAAGTTGACAACGTTAGCAACTGTGCCTCCGGAATCAAATCTGACGCTTCCTGCACGTACTGTCATGGTGTCTATTGGATAATTGTAAATGCAATGGCCTGCGGTTAGGACGACGTTGCGTCTTATCATGCTTCCACCACAGATATGAAAATTGTAATACTGGATAGACACGATGTAATGGTTGGGATTATTTGTTAGATGAATGTTTGGGTGAAACTGATTGAACGTTGAAGTTACCGAACCTGTTGGAAAATTACAATAAATTTTTGCATAAATTCCTTCGAGGATTTCACTAGTTTGTTAATGAATACAACTAAAATTAACATACCAGAAAAGATGTTTAAGATGATGAGTAGAAAAATCTGTCGGACCACGTTCGCTGTCATCGTGACACAATTAAATGATAGTCGACAGCTCACTGACTATCACTAACTCAAAAAAATACATTTAGTAGATCACGCCACGAAGTTTGAAGATTGGCACCAATAGAAAGTTGAATCCACGACTAATTCAAACACCTGTATTTGCCGTGAAGCATAATTCTTGTCACTTTCACTGATCAGAAGGAAGATAATTTGAATAATGACCGTGTGGAAGACCTTGGGAATAGAATTTTGCTAATTCATATCTGAAAAAATTTATATTGCAACTTGGAGGTCTATCGAATTGTCTGTACACTTTGAATTTGACAGAAAGAATTGATCTGTTTCCAAACAGTATTCTGAGTTTTAAGTTTCCCAATGCGATTTTCGGGACCTCGTAAATGCTACAAGTTGTTCCAAAGAATAACCTGTTGACGAATTAAAGTGTTTGTGAAAGACAAATATCTTGAGACGTATCGAGTACTTTGTAATATTATCTAAAGATATTTTTTTCTGTACTCTGATGGTTTCCTGAAGTACATCAATTCAATAGCGCCATTGCCGTATACGGCTAGAGTCATAAGACTCATTTTTCATTGACTTTGTAAATGTTGGCATCTATATGTCTAATATTAAGAATTCAAGGGTGACCTGATAATCGTTTTTGATCCTACAGAACCAATTTTTCCCAATAGATTGATCTCATTTTAGGAAATTCAATATCAAGCATCATGTTTCCGATAATGTTCTCATTCTATATGAGTTATTCGCTAATAGTAGATCACGTGCCAGGTGACTGTAATAGATTTTCAACAGTATGACGATCCACCCCACGTGATCATAGACGATAATAGACAAGCCTAGGAATTTACGTCAGGTTATTCATAAATTCTAAGGAGAGCAAAGAAACTACGTAATTTCAGACGTCACTGTCAAAATAAGCGACTATTTGAATAAGATAAAATGTACGGGTCACGTAATCGAATATTCAAAGCTTCTAGATATGAATTATGAAAAGCTGTAGATCATTGACATAATTAATTGCGAATGATACCCACGTAATGATAGATGAAAAGCATACTGATCTAAACGAATGTTGATTCGATGGATTAACGCACAAATAAATACCAATGAATACCAAGGCTCAGGCTAAAGCATTGAAGCTTGCCCGCGGCTCGCACGAAGCGTGGATTTACCGGTATTTTAATCTCATTACGCGTTAGCTAGTCGTGTCGCGCGTCGCTAAATGACGGACATGCCTTTACAACTCTCAAAGGGCTAACGAGTTTCCATAATTACTGTTCGATCGATACGTCGGATCGACACAGTTTGTCACTGCTCTCTAGCTATTTTCCTGTTTTTCGGTACCTTTGTTCAATTACGAATCGAGCTGGATTATTTGCTTGATTTTTCTTTCAGGGCATTGAAAAACGATGGTTTGCGCCGATCAGATCGGGATAGTGCCTCCATTGATGATAGACTGCCGAGAATTGGTCTATCCATACGAGTAGTGCTCATACGTGATTAGTTTTATGATGGAATGTGAAGCCCGAAATTGCCCAAAGATAAATGATAGATGATGATAGTAAGGTCACGGGTCGTGGTGGCGGTGTAAAAGGGATCGCTGGTGCTGATGGTGGATCAGTGGGGCCGCAGGTCGGTGGGTCGGCGGGCCGGTGTTGGTATTGCTGATGTTGCTGGTGGTGCTGGTGGTGCTGGTGTTGCCGGTGTTGTTGGTGATGGCTTTTGACTATTACGTATGGATTAGACTACTTAGTTGATTTAATGAGCCGATCAGATGATCTATGCTCCAATAGTCAAAACTTTTCTTTTGGATGGATGAGCTGTGCCTGTGGCTGATGTCGAGGCTTGGGACAGTGGCTGTGCACTGGAAGTAGAATACTGCCGGCCAAGCAATACGACTGTATTGTGACGTGGTATTGCTGTCCGAACAATACTGGATGCCACCAAAGCATGATGGGACTGAGGTTAAGGCTGGGGCTGAGGCTGAAACTGGTCTGTGGCTGGGGCTGAGGCTGGGGCTATGGCTGGAGCTGCGAGGCTAGGCTGTGGCTGTGGCTGTGCCTGTTTCTGGGGCTGAGGCTCAGGCCGTGGCTGAGCTGATGATGGGGCTGATGCTGGGGCTTAGGCTGAGGCTGGGGCTGTGCCTGTTCCTAGGGCTGAGGCTGAGGCCGTGGCTGAACTGATGCTGGGGCTGAGGGTGGGGCTGGGTCCGGGGCTGCGGCTAAGGTGTGGGGGGTTGAGGCCAATGCTGGGGCTCAGGCTGGAGCTGTGGCTAGGGATGGGGCTGGGGCTGAGGCTGTGACTGAAGCTGGTCTGCGGCTAAGGCTGGGGCTGTGGCTGTGCCTGTCTCTGGGGCTGAGGCTGAGGCCGTGGCTGAGCTTATGCTTCGGCTAATGCTGGGACTGAAGCTGTGTCTGAGGCTGCGGCTAAGGCTGAGACTGGGGCCGAGGCTAATGCTGAGGCCGAGTCTACATAGACGCGCTCACTCGGGGCGCGCGCGCTCTCTGCGCTTGCACTCTCCATCCAAACACCGGAGTAGGTACCGAAAATGGAATTCGAAAATCTTTTGACGAGTGTTCCGTCTCAACTCGAGTATCGGCGCAAGTTTGTGAGATGAAAAACGCTCAGTCTAATGCATAAATCGACCAAAAAATTGATTCGCATCGGATAGAGATCGAATAATGAGAGGCGTGGTTGTGTCTCATATAAGCATCCCCCAACTTTTGATCAGGTCTCCAACTTGCAAACCATTCAGCAATATTCAGCATCATCTTGGTTATACATTGGTGTTCATTCCAGAAAATGAATAATTGGCTAAAGCGTATAAAATCCTGATGAAGAACACCCGAGATGTCCCAAATTTGCGAAGGAGTGACTCTTGTAACACAAATTTGATCTTTGGTGTACATGGAATAGCTCGATTCTTCTTCACCAGAATTCCGCACACCTTTGCTTATTTCACAGTCTCCGGAGAAAGTCTCAATGCAAACCCAAAATAATGTTGAATAAACCGCGAGTCAGGAACCTGAAAAGTTGGGGGCCTGGTGATATTAGGCACATCGATCGTTCCAAGTCTCTCACTTTTCGAGCTCTAATAGATGCAAATCAACTTTTTCTTCCGATTTACGTGATGAACTGGCCGTTTTTCATCTCACAAACTCGCGCTGATACTCGGATTGGAAGGAAACACTCATCAAAAAATTTTCAGATCCCATTTTCGGTACCTACTCCGGTGTTTGGGTGGAGAGTGCGAACGGGGAGAGCGCGCGCGCCTTGAGTGAGCGCGTCTATGTAGACTCGGCCTGAGGCTAATGCTTGGGGCTGAGGCTGAAACTGGTCTGTGGCTGGGGCTGAGGCTGGGGCTGTGGCTAGGGATGAGGCTGGGGCTGAGGCTAATGCCGGGGCTCGGACTGAAGCTGGTCTGCGGCTAAGGCTGGGGCTGGAGGACTGAAACTGGTCTGTGAGTGGGCTGAGGCGGGGGCTCAGGCAGGAGCTGAGCCTAGGCTGGGGCTGTGCCTGTTTCTGGAGGTTAGGCTGAGGCTGCTACTGAGGCCAATGCTGGGGCTGAGGTTGGGGATGTGGCTAGGGATGAGGCTGGACTGGGGCTAAGTCTGCTGAGGCGGGGCCTAAGGCAGGAGCTGAGGCTAGGCTGGGGCTGTGCCTATTTCCGGAGGTTAGGCTGAGGCTACTGATGGGGCTGAGGCTGGGGCTGTGGCTAGGGATGAGGCTGGAGCTCAGGCTGGAGCTGAGGATAGGCTGGGACTGTACCTGTTCCTGGGGCTGAGGCCGTGGCTGAGCTGATGCTGGGGCCGAGGCTGGGGCTGAGGCCAATGCTGCGGCTGAGGCTGGGGCTGAGACTAATGCTGGGGCTGGGGCTGTGATTGAAGCTGGTCTGCGGCTAAGGCTGGGGCTGGAGGACTAAAACTGGTCTGTGAGTGGGCTGAGGCGGGGGCTCAGGCAGGAGCTGAGCCTAGGCTGGGGCTGTGCCTATTTCCGGAGGTTAGGCTGAGGCTACTGATGGGGCTGAGGCTGGGGCTGTGGCTAGGGATGAGGCTGGAGCTCAGGCTGGAGCTGAGGATAGGCTGGGACTGTACCTGTTCCTGGGGCTGAGGCCGTGGCTGAGCTGATGCTGGGGCCGAGGCTGGGGCTGAGGCCAATGCTGAGGCTGAGGCCGAGGCTGAGCTGATGCTGGGGCTAACGCTGGGGCTGAGGCTATGGAAGAAGGCTAAGGCTAAGGCCGGGGCTGGGGCCGAGGCTGAGGCCAATGCTGGGGCTGAGGCTGGGGCTGTAGCTAGGGATGAGGCTGAGCTGCGGCTGTCGCTGGGACTAAGGCTGTGGCTGAAGCTGGTCTGTGACTGGGCCTGAATCTGAGGCTGTGGCTGAGGCTACGGCTAAGGCTGGAGCTGAGGCTAAAGCTGAGGTTGGGGCTGTGGCTAGGGATGAGGCCGGGCTGTGGTTGTCGCTGGAGCGGGGCTAAGGCTTGGGCTGGGACTGGCCAACTGGTTAAAGTTCCCAGATACTCACTGGAGATCCTGGATTTTCTTTGTGCGCAACAGTACACCAACTCAAAAGTTTTTACCACAATTATTACGTTATACCAAGGCAATCTTATATTATTAATGGATAACCTCGATATTCAAGATTCGAGGCTTTCTGATCGAGATTTCGCGCGCCACTTACGAGTCGTCTCAATGTGTGTTGCTGTGGATTAATGACATTGTATTATTTCAATGTATTTATAGGTGGATCAATATAGTTGAAAGTATCCAATCATGCGATATACATAGCCGAACTGTTATATCTATTTATTATTTCCAATTTATCGAAAGAAAAGTAATGATGAGTTTCAAGCATCTGAACTCATGCACTGTAGCGTTCTGTCCAGTTCTGTCTGCTTCGTTGTCAACATTGAGCAGATGATCGCCGCGCCTGCGCATCATATCGGGTTTTATTTCACCTGCATGGATTATTAATCGGATCGCGCTGCATGAATGAGTGATAAGAAAGTAGATTGCTGCTTGACCGACAACAGGAATATTGGATATCCCGTGTAATAATGAGGTTAATAGTAATCATTAGAAGATTTGATTTCTGATATTTCATCTTCCTTCAACGATCGAAGAGATCTCAGGAACGCTTATCTGAATTCTCAAAATGATTCATACAAACTTCGAAGTCGGATCTATACTGTTTTTTAGTTGGGCTAGATTAACTAGAATTTTTCTCGTGAATGATGAATAATGTTTCAACATAATTCTTAAATCGCTGGTATGAAATTTTGTGATTGAGGTAGTTCAACTAAAATTCTCTTTGTCAATGTTCAATATCCTTGCATCATTTAAAAAAAAAATTTCAATTTGTAATATAATTTTTCAAGTTCTAATGCGTGAAACAACTCTTCAGTTGATAGATGGCACTGAATTGGACCGAATGGATTGAAGAATAGGTTGAATAACTTTCTCATTTCTGGATGATCATCAATTGAATTTCAAATAATCGATCGAAAATTTTGCATTTGTCGACTTAAAAAAATTTCTTCAGAAGCATTCGAGAAATTCTCGCTTTACAAAGGCTGATTGGCTGATCTTTGTGCATGTCCTTGAAAGATGTTTCCTCTTCCTCTCTTATAGCCGACTTAGAGGAGAAGAAGCAAGAGGAGAGAGATATGTCTCCATCCGAAAATGAGTAGAAACCTTTGAAAATCTCAATCGAATTGGAAACCCACATATTTCACGAGAAAATTGGAATTTACATGCACAAGCGTTGCATAAATACAAATCATTGATTTTGAATTGAGCATAATTCTCCAGTTCTCAAAATGATCTTCGTTGATTGATGGTCACCCTCAATGATATTTTATAAAAACTGAATAGTTTTTTTGACCTTACACCATACGTGGGGTTGAACCATGCGCGCGCAGCGCGCGCACTTCGTAGATCGAATAGTTTTTTGAGATTATTCGAAAAATCCTTCAGACAGTCGTGAATTTTTTAATCAGCAATTCATAAATTTCGATTTCGAGGCATGTTAGTTAGATAAACATATTGATAAATGACATTTCCATTCCATATTTTCTTACTATATCATATTCCCTCCTTTCTGGTACCATATATACCTGCATAATTTTTTTCTTTTTCAAACACAATAGCTTTTGCCATATTTTCCATAATTTCAAGTCATCGTAACCATCCGCGCGCAACGCGCGCGTTTCAGAGTTCTAGTATTCTTATTACTTATTGACTGTAGTAGGAAATTCTAACGTTAATTGTTCAATTCCAGAAGCAATTCAGGGGCTCATACCATATCAGAGACAATTCTAAGCCGTACGAGCGCTAGCGAGGAAGGAAATAAGGCTAGTATGCTATGAGGCTATAGCGAAGCAACGTTCTCGGCCGCTGCTGACAGTCAAATAGGCTCCTTAGTGCATCGGTGTGTGCTAGTGTGCTCATGACTATCACCGCCGCCGCCCGCCGGCATTAAACGTTTCTTCGCTATAGCCTCATACGACCGCACTAGTACCGCACCAGTACCGAACGAGTACCGTACTAGCTAGTACCGTGATATAATCACGCTAACTGTATAGTCTAAATACCCTAGTTTGCCTAGTCCGTCTAACTTGGTCTAAATGGTTGTAGCTCGGTCTTATTTGCTCTAGTTTGCCTAATCTGGGCTACTTTGGTCCACGTAGTTGTAGTTTGATCTAGTACGGCCTAATTCAGTCTAGTTCAGTCTGGTTCGGTCTAATGCAATCTAGTACGGATCTAATCCGGGCTGATTCTGTCTGGTCTTACTAAAATATATTACGCGGCTGTATAGGTTATGGGTGGGACTGACCCATCAATTTGCAAATCTTGTTTTTTCGTCTAAAGAGGGAACTTCACCTTATCGAAAGTTCGACTGAGGGTTTGCGAAAAGTCTTCTGGTGAGATAGAATTTCTCTGGTATTTTAAATATAAAGTCAACAGGATAACCCATCTCAATGTCGCAATCGTTGTTCAAAATACAAAGTCGTATTTCTGATAATACATCCGGAGAACAAAAGGACAAGTAATAAATTAGTCAACCAACCCACGGATTCTCCATCGGTATTGTGAACCTGAGTAAACTTCTATGTGGCCTCAAAGATCGGAGTTTCCCGCAGTATTTTCAAATTGGTTCAGGGAGGATGGTTTTTCACGCGCGGGATTTCCATTGAGTGAGTTCACACTTGGAATTTCCTTAGCCCTTGTGACTGAAGAGATACCCAGGAACACCTAATTTGGAGTGAGAGTGTTTTGTACGATATTTTGAAAATTCTCCACACGTTGAATTTCTTATTTCAGATGAACTTAGTGTAGAAAAAGTGCTAAGCTCTCCTTTTGACAGTTTCACCATATAAATTCCTACAAAGATGGGCGCTTGATCGGAAAGATTGCTCTCTAGCGTTCAGTCCTGAAATTATACTTTTGGTATCCTGGACGACTGTTTCTATCTGGTTTGAAAAGCCATCAAAATCGCCTGCTCCTCACCCCCTTCTAGAAGATTTTGATGTGATTCACTTCAGTATTTACTGTATCTCGCAAAACTGTACTTTGCTTCACGCAAATTAGAACCACTATTACTCTTTGAAATGAACACGAAAGATCCGATAGTCCAAAAACCAAGTTGCGAAAGCGGTCAACCATAACTCAGTTGAAAGCATCCGAAGCGTGCAGAAATGAGAGCCGCCAGTGCACTCTGTGCAAATTTGAGATCAACCCTTAACAATTCATAATTGCTATGTTTCCACAGCACTGAAGAGAAATAGAGAGCATTTCGCTGCTCGCTCGGTAAATTCTGAAAGATCGTAACTCCCGGTTGAAAAGCGCCGTGAATGCGATACTCGCGCGAGGGGTTGGAAACATTTGGTTGCATTACAGAGCTTCGCCTCGCGTTCACGTTTACTCGCATAAAAGCTCGAAATGACGAAAACGATGCTGTCTGAGTGCAAAAGAGAGAGACAGAGAGAGAAAGTATACCAGGCCATAATTACTCGGGCGCCTTAACGCGCAATGGCAGCTATTAGGATTAGTTCGTCCAGTTTAAGTACGTGTACACTGGCACGTAAACGTGTGCACTTTAACCTCGTGACGGCGAAATTGCCAAGCGCTAGTCGTTATGTGAGCCGGTTAAAAAAAAAAGATCGTGTATAACCTGGGCTCGTTTCCGACTCTTTCAACGCAACTGAGAGATGGTGGTGGTGATGATGAACCAGTGGTGAATCCTGCATGAACGATCATGAGTGAGAGCTCCAGGTTTCGCTTTACGGTCCATTACGGAATGATTTAGTGCGCTATCGATTCACACTGCACACTCTGGCCGTTTGATGATACTCATTCTTTACACGGTCTGTCTCTCACTGTTCATGGATCAAAGCTCATCATGATTAAAATGACCAGCACTGGATCCATCTACCGCATCTACCTTCAGGATGAGCTTTGATCGACATTGATTCGAACTTCCCAAAAACAAAAGCATATATGATTCACGTGGATTTTGATGAAATTGAATTTATTCATACTTTGACAATTTAAGAATAGAGTTTCGACAAAATTTGAGTGGAATCAGAATAATTTGCCTAGTTCATGATCTACATGAACTTTGCCTCCTGCTTCTACAGAATTTGAATTACCTTGTGCTTTACCAATCTCAACGTTGGAAATTTTTCGCCAGACATCTTTAAACCACAGGAAGAAATCAAACAATCGCAGGAAATCTGGATTACAGACTCTGTAAAGTAACATTTTCTGCGCCTACATCTGGTCAATCTAGATTTATAGTGCAGATAGACTAGTCTGGAACATTTCATTTCGATTTCCTTGTAATGTTCCATCATAGTCCCTCGGAATAATTTTTTCGCTAATGTTTTGGACTCAAAATTTTAGCACCGCGGATGAATCATGAGATTCGAATCATCTGTTGGCTCATTGAAGTGATCGAATCAACTTCTTTTAATTTGTCGAGTAACATTAAATTCTAATCATGCAGCCAGGAAGGAACTCCCTAGTCAGCCCGCAATATTTTTTGAAAAAAATTTTTACCCCACAGAATGACTTGTTTCTGACATTCGTTTGAGATTATTTGGGATGGATCCGTAATAAAGTATCGAAATCAAAACATCATATTAACTCGTATGAAGGAGGTATAACTCGTGTCTTATGGAAAATGATATATTGTGCCAGGTCCTCTGATGGGAGCCGACGCACCATTTCGCTGTCGCAGTCGCTTTGAACTTCCCAGAATTCTTTCAAAAATGAAGAACTTATTGAATTTACAATTTTTGCAGGAACAAGTTGAATTTTTTTCACAAAATATTGGAGCTCCGAGGTTATCTGAGTAATTATAAAAAAAATACAACGCGCTTCATCACTTTCCTATTACCAGAGTTTTGAAGGCAGTCGTAAGGAATGAAGCTCGCTCCTTTCCATCTTGTGGTAATAGTACAGCGTTGAAGTATACAAAGCCAGAGTACTCGGAGCATAATTAACTTGTAAATTTTGTTCGCAAGAAATTTCAAGTTCAATTCAAAGCCCGGATCCGAGAGTAGCAAACTTGATTATACGAGTACGCGACTCCCTAATTAATCATGAAATGTCGCGTGAATCGCTTCTATAATTAGAGATCCACCGTCTGGAAATCAATCCCTTCCCAAAACACACTCTTATCCAAGGTAAAAGTGTACTCGACATGCCCCCCCCCCCTCTTTAAGATGTTTTGTCAATAGTCTCTTTTGGTATACTCGAATATTTTTCAACGTACTTCAGCTCTTTTAATTCCCAGTTCTTGAAAATGGAGCCAAGGTGAGTTCAATTGTAACTCAACAGAGCCAATTAAGCTATGGCAATTTTCCCAAAAATGGTTATCCGCAAGTTTTCGAAAGAGTGTACACAACTTACCTCATCACTGAAAGTAGTATAAATCGACAATCAAGTGCACATGGTCGTTTTCCTCTCCGTGCATCCACATTTGAAGATTTTCATCGACCCAATCACTATTATCGGTTCATTTTGACGCAATCAATACGTTCTGAGTGATAAAAAGGTCATGTATTACAAACCCTTTTGATGTAACCATCAGGGGGCATGTTGGGTACACTCCGATGTTGGCCTTCATGCTTCGCAAACCATCTCCGTATTTTGCTCATGAAATCGCTCCAAATCCGAGTTTTGCGACTCTAAGAAAAAAACTTTGGAGGCCTTGGATGAACAGATCTAATGCGCTCAAGTACGCCAAGATTGGCCGAATGAAAAATTTTTGGCATCGGTTTTACCAAACGCGATCTGCTCAGCGATTTCTTAGCTGTGCATAAATGTAAAAATTGAAGAACTTACTCTACATTTCCTGGGATACGCAAAAATGATTCGGGGTCGGTCCAAACCATTAGTTTCCTCATTTTTCAAAATATTGAACGCAAAAAAAATTCGCAAGAAAGGTCAACGAGGGCCTGTTCCTGATAATGGGGCATGTTGGGTACAGAAGGCATTATATCGACATTTTAGCTATATACACTTATCTTATGCCGTCGGTTCCTACGAGGACTAGCGCATCCAAATTTTTACACGAAGACTGGCACATCTCGCCAATATTGAAACATAGGCGAGATGTGCCAATTTTCGTGTAGAAAATAAGATGTGCGAGTCTTGGCAGGGTCGTTTCGATAGGAGGGTGGAAAAACTTTTTTTTTCCATTTGAGTAATGGGATATATTGGTAAACATCACGAGGATGCAAAAACTAGGCATGACCCCGATATATCGCGTTATGCTTTTGGCAAATTGTGTGTAAAATTTGATAAACTATGCAAAAAGTACACTTGTACGCCCAGTGTACGTATTAAAAGAAGTATTCAATACCCGTTTTCAAATCCCTAAGTTCACGAATCATTACAATATCATAAAGTTGTTCGGATCAAAGTAACGCAGAATTTCCCAAAAAGTTTTTCTTGTGAAATCTCAATAAGAAAAAGCACCGTTGTCGCAAGTAATGCCGATATTAGTGGTGAAAAAAAGTTGATCTTGGGTACTGGTATATTATACGTGTAAGGTATAGTAGAAAAAGTTTGACGAGATCCAGGGAAAAATTTTCTCCGTTACGGAGCTCTCATGTTTACCTCCCTGTTGTTGTCGAGACCCTGTGCGGTGAAAACTATTCAACTATTGCTAACTTTTCAGAATCTTTGCCTCGCGCACTTTGGTTTGGAATTTTTGGCGTGTCATTTCTCGCAAAACTTTTACTCGCGAGAGTATAATAGTATTTTTGAAGCGTGAGATGCTACCGCACAAGCTAACACTCTGAAAAGTGAATTTATATGATTGAGAGTGGGTTATATCCGGTTGCTGATAGCCGATTATTGAGGTCAAACATTATTCACAAATACATATACGTATAAGCTTCTTATTCGCGAGTATATAGGAGGAAGAGCAACTTCCTAGTATATCGTCAAAGTTTCACCTTACACATTTCGTAGTAATGCCATTTATCTGTTTGAAACATTATTCATCTTTGCTGTAGTGAATACAGTTGTGGATAAGCCTCAATGGCAAACAAACTTGAATTTTCAAGTTTGTTTTTCATTTTCCACGAAAAATTTGGAAATTTGCCTCTCAACTCTCGAATACATTCAGCACCACTGTGAAAAATGTTCACAATCCGCAACGTAGTCCTCTGGAATATAACACCACTTTTCGTAAACATGCGTTTTCTATTACCCACCTCATTCGATCGAGGCTCTTGAAATTCATGGCTCAAATTTTGCATACAATTTTTCTCGAGTTGAATTTTTGGTGTAGGGTAAGCACAGCGTACTAGAAAATCCATTAAAAATACCTCGAAAAAGGGATGTTATAATAGTGCAATGATGGTTATCTTTTGTAGATTGGTCGAGCAATGGTTTTTTATTTCAAAATTCGAAATTTTGAAATAAAAAACCATTGCTCGACCAATCTACAAAAGATAACCATCATTGCATTATCAACTACCTCGAGCACAAGAAACAATCAGAATAATGTTATAATAGTGTTCCCCAACGTGCAGCTCGATTTTTTTTGGGGCAAGGGAGGGTGACTGGCTACAGCTAAAGTTGATGTGAAAGGTAAGGGATTTTTCGAGGCTGTTGACAGAGAAAGAGAGAGATAGAGTCAGTAGGGATGAGAATTATTCCCTCCATCAAGAAGATTGAAGAAACTTTCTTCGGCTCGGTCTAGCTTACATACCTTATACACTACTCCCATTTCCATCTCCTCTCCATTATATCCGTTTTCTTCTCGCACGCGGTCATATCCTGCGGCTTGCCCTCATCCTTTTCGCTCTTGAAAATTTTTCTTATACTCACCGAGAAACTCTATACTGTACACTCCATGTGGCAAGAAAGAGTCAAGAGCCATTCACAAAACTTGGCGAGTCTCTCATACTTTCTTCCCTATGTATAGCAGTTGACTTGCAGCGAAGTTCCTTGGCATGCATGCATACGTGGCCCCTAGTTTTTTTTCTTCATGAATGGTCTACTGCACTCTGTATTTTCATACACGAGGACTCAAGATTTATTTCCATATGTATCTCCAATAATTCATGAAAATTTTGAAGCTCAGATTTTTTTTCATTGAGTAACGGAGTTTCAACATCTTTTTGAGATTACTTTGCTGGTTTTACATCCTTCTATGTACTTTGAAACCACCAGAAAAACGTTCATCAAAATTTACATTGGGCCGACTGGGATTCGAACCCAGGCCTCTTGCGTCAAAAACGAGGAAAGAAATGACAAATAAAAAAAAATGAATCAAAAAGGAGAATTTACAGATGACAGTTCAGAACTGGCTGAGCTGGGATTAATAACGAAAAATCTTGAGACAGCTGTTTAGTCACGATTCTCATTTTCACGAAAATTAACTCTCAAAGCCACTGTCATACAGCTGGGAAAAATTTTCGCTATAACGTTGCAGTCGATAAAGCCGATCCTTACCCGACGCTCTAACGTGTATATAAGCCAAAAAGAAAATCTGCGGAAACCACACCGCACACAACACGAGTGACAAAGGATATAGAGCAAAGAAAACTTGGACACGTCGTGGGTGCGCTTAGAACAAGTTCTACGTATAGGTACAACGACGAAAAGTGTGGAGACGATGTGGTGAAATAGATGAGCTTGGTAAAACTCAATTTGACTCTAGATACGAGGATGAGATAAAAGCGAGAGACTTTTTTCAACACACCAATTCAACTTTTATACAT
The DNA here is from genome assembly GCA_029851415.1 of Eretmocerus hayati. Taxonomy (NCBI): domain Eukaryota; kingdom Metazoa; phylum Arthropoda; class Insecta; order Hymenoptera; family Aphelinidae; genus Eretmocerus; species Eretmocerus hayati. The sequence goes on along the minus strand of CM056742.1, from coordinate 133,884,686 downwards.
CGTTTTTTATTGTAGAGATGAAATTTGATTTTTAGTTGTTCATTTCAACGGTGACATGATATTTATACGCTCAATAAAAGTAGTATTTCTACGTTCTTGATAAAAATGTTTGGCCTAAGAAATAAGATGGATTCATTCAAAGGAATTCGTTTCCTTATGCACCGTTTGCTCTCTTTGCATATCAAACGTCACAAAGTAGAATCAGAATTAAATGAATCGTGGAATCGATACGATTGCTAGTCCATTTACAGAAAACATCGCGTGATGGAATTCCATCGATCGTAAAGGAATTTTGCGCCTCTCAGCTCTAGGCGTTTGAACGAGGGTAAAGTTTGAATACTCTTATGGAATTTCGAACAAGCTCCTTGAAATCTACTGTTGAGAAATGGATGAAATTCTATCAGTTGAATGAATTTCAATACTATGTTGAGCTTCTTACTCAGAGAAGCTCACACTCATTCAATGCAAAAAATTCTTGGAGACCACCAGTTTATTTCTGATCGAACAAACCCAAAGAGGACAATTCTGCTCGAAATGAACAGAATTCTTCTCTTTGAATTCAAAGATTGGTTTATAGTATATTTCATGCGCACTCCCTCTTACATGACATTATGATCAAACTTGGTATTAATTTTGGATCAACTATTCCTCCATTACAATGTTGACATTGTACAAAAATGAATTGAGGGTTTCTGATGTAATATGACTGGTTCCAGACTTAATCGGTAAAAGTCAATCTCAGACTTTTAGAAATCGCTTTGGTGGTTTGAATGCAGCTTTCACAGAAGATCACTTTTTGAATACAATTAAATTTGGATAAAGACTCGAAAGCGATGCGTATTTGTGTAAAGTGAGGAAAACTTTCTCAACAATAAGTTACTTACTGATAAAACCTCGGACAAAACAGTCCACAAAATACCATGTAGTTATAACCTCCTGCATGATTTTTATCGCATTTTAGTCTTCCCTACAGTAAAAGTGACAATTGGTACTCCTCATCATCCTTATCAGGATATATCAACATTGCTGAAAAGTTTCAATGGTTCATCAAAAATTTTGAACAAAGCCTGATTCCAAGATCACACTAAGACTGAAACTGTCAAAGTTCTCATAAATCTGGGCTTTGTTGAACTCTCTTATTGATATGAATAGGCGAAATATCTCAAGTCGACGTTCCAATGTTTTATTTTCACTTTAATACGAATATTTTTTTTGAACAAGGTACAATGTGTTCAAAATACAATAGGTATTTATCACTTACAATGACAGACTTATTCATCGAGTATTTCAAAGTTTCACCCTGGTGGTAAGATTTTGGCACAACTCCTATTTGATTAATATGGCGTGACGTAGCACCAGGGTAATTAAGGGTTAAAGTTGAGGGTAAAAAATTCTACAAACACAGTTTGACGAATTCCCCAATCATAGTGCACAGCAAGGATTGATTTCATCAGTGGAAGTAGTGAAGGTTGGGTGATATAATAACAATACCGAGTTTGACATGATTGATCATACTTGTTGTTGGTCTACACTCATCGATGGCATTGCGCTAAAGTCAGATCAATCTTTCGTATGGAATCATCAAATATTTATCGGCTTTGATGAATCACTGAATCTAAGAATTTATCGAGCGCCTACAAGAGCTATTGATCATTTCGAGTAAGTTTTTTTTTTCTTGATCAAATTGCACACCTTCATACTTTGGTGGTCTTATGTCAGATATTGGCCGATGAGGTAAACGCTTCTGTCTTCAAAACAGCTGTTTTCAAAGATCCTAGAGATAAGAAAATTCCACAATTCAATTGAGCACCGAATACGATCATGCGGAAAAGGGGAGGCGGCGAAATTAGGCAGTCATTACACTCGTCACAAAATAGTACATTTCGAGGATCCGATCTAAATAATTGGACCTCGACAGACTCGAACTTCTTTCGTAGATTTCATATGGGCAGTCCTACGTGAAATGGTCCGTGGAACATGACGATCTGGATCTTCTGCGTATGATTTTTTACTACTTCGATTCCTCAAAATATGATGGACAACCGACTGCCGGGACTCTAGAAGTTTTTATTGCGCAGCTGGTGAGCCTATTGACTCAGTTTTCGATTTTTCTTCGATGAAAAAAGTGCTGACTTTCTCAAATTGAATTATCTCACCCTATACTTCTGGAACGAAATAAGATGTAGACACGCGGTGTCCATGTCTAAACTCGCTTGGGAAAGCAAAACACCCTACATAACATATTTCAAGAGAAGCATCGAATTTTACATCAAAATATGTGTCTTTGGAATTATTTGGTATAATATTCCTGAGAAAAAAGTGAAACAGTAGTTATTGTCGCCTCCGAGTATGAAAGACGCTGTCCATTTCTCTCCCAGTATATTTTTAAATATTTGCGTGTTATACTAGGCCGCGGACGACGATGTGAGCCCAATCACCTTTCAAATATACCTCGAGACATCATTTGATAGGCTTTTATCTCACCTTTCAAATGCCCTCGGCCGCTTGCCGTTATCTTGTTTTGTTACAGAACTAGATCTGTTTTAGAGTCAAAAAGTCAGCGCTTTTGTCATCGAATAAAATCTAAAATTTGCATCAATATGCTCACCAGCTGGACAAAAAACCTTGTGGGGCCTCGGCAGTCGTTAACTTATCAGATTTTTAGGAACAAACCTGGTAAAAAATCATGTGCAGAAGATCCAGAACGTCATATTCCGTGGAACATTTATTTTATGTGGAACTGCTCAAATGGAACACGATTTGGAATGCAAATTACACTTTTCGAACTTGAACCGTTCTCTTATGTGAATCGATGATATGAAATTCGTAAATTGGCATTTGGAGGACTAATTTTTATTTTTCTATTGGTGACCTCGGATTTGAGGCCATTCTCAATGAGAAATTATCGATCGGAGTTTGATCGTCGAGATGTCAATCAAAGAAAAAACGCATTTGAATGACATCGTGAAAAAAATGCCTGGACCCAGGATCGAACTCGGAACCTTCTTCTTGCCGGGAAGATGCTCTATACCATTGAGCTATCCTTCTTCTTTGATTATCATTTTGACGATCCAATCCCGATATTCCCGATCGATATTTTGTCTCAGAGGTTAAGAGTAGAGGGGGAAAAAAAAATTAGTCCTCCAATGCCGATTTACGAATTCAATATCAAAGATTGGGAATGAGTCTCCTCGAAAAATACTGATGTGAATCAGAGTAACAAAAGCGCATTAAAGGTCAAATAATGAGGCACTGTTACTTTTCAAACTCAAGACATTGAAATCAATGAATCGAATCGTTTTAGTGACTAGAATCTGCTCATTGAATTGAGCCAGATACAATATCTACTTTCTTCGCGCACGTAGAAGCGAGCGCTGGAGTCATGTGACCAGTGTGAGGGTACAAATGTAGGCTCTGGATCTCGGGGGAGAGCCGGATGAATATTTAGGATTCGGGATACCTCGATAGAGGTGTGCGTATATTCATGGATTAATATTAGACTTCGTATTTTATTTTCTCGTTCGATTTCCACCCCCACGCGGGTACTTAGGGCCTCGTGACTGATGGAAATCTCCCGAAATTTTTATGATTTTCGCAGAAGAACGAGATGAGTACTTAGGCTCATCCGCGTGATCGTTCTACGGAAATCACTGGAGCTATAAGTGCGAATTTTATTACCTGGATAGTCATAAAGGATAGTTGTGGGTACTTAGGGCCACAAACTCATCAGTTATGATACCCAGGCTTAAATCTCCAGAATCCCACAAACCATGATGAATAATTAAATTTATCAGACTTGTAGGATAACTGAGATCTGTATCGTTGAATCAGGCAATTGCTTCTTGGTGAGTCCGGGTACTTAGGGCCGAACTACCCCCAAGAGATTGCCTAGGAACTGTATCGAGGTCATGCATTTGATTTTCAAGAGAAAAACACATATATATTCTATCTCATATAAGAATTGTACCATTTATTGTGATTCTCAATACATTTATCTTATTGGAAAGCTAGAGTTTCAAGCTCGATACAGCTCACGAATTCAACTGGGCATAAGCCTCCCGCAATGGGCCAACGAGCCTGTATTTATACCTGGAACTCTAGCTGTACAATATATCTATATCGTGATTAGATGACTGAATAGATTATCGAACATTCTCAAAAACAATATTTCATTGGAAAAATGATATTAATTGAGCAGTTTCGTGAAATTTGCATACAATATTTGATTCATCATCTCAAAAGGAGATAAATTCAACGTAAAACTCAGATTGATTTATTTTATATTTATTGCTAGAAACAAAAAGATAAATTCCTAGAACTTTCCAGAAGCACGTGGCTTTTCATCTATCTTGGAAATTTAATGAAAATCAAAAGAAAAATTGAATTCTTTTCATATCGGGCTATTCTAGTCATCGATAATTCCATTTTGAAAAGAGCTATTTTTCTCACAAATACATTTTGCAATGAATATTTACAATATTTACAACAAATCTGATTTTGAGCCTATTTTCCTTTAAATGAAGAATTTTGTGATAGATTACACTTTTTCAGAGTATAAATGAAATGATACATCAAGAAAGTGAAAATAAAAAATCGTTGTTGTTTTTTAACAAGAATATTTAGTGTGCAAAATAAAATAAACAAGCAAAATCAACTTGTTCTCAAAAGTGTCTATATACATCTTGTAGCTCAGAAAATGAGCTTTATCATAACAAAAGAAAGATTACGATTTCATGAAGTTTCATATAAGAAATTCCTCATAGAAATTCATAGAATATTCTTGAGTTTCTATGTATGAGTATATACATATTTACGTCTTAGTGTGTGTCTATTCACCACGCGTGACACTAAAAGGAAAGCAAACATCTGCCTTATCGGCTCTAATACGCGCGAAGATTTGAATGCTATATACAGCCTCAATAGCACGTGTATTTTGGAGATTGATAAATGAAAAATTAAAATTTTGGGGTTATGGCACTCACACCAGACATGCGGATCTGGTGAGCAACCCAATAAATATCCTTCTCACTCTTGCAGGAGCGAGCTATCGTACCTATCTTATCCTCTTCCAGATCATCAGTACTTTACAGAGCAGTGACATCAAGCAGGTCACCAGGAGATCCGACAAGTGGGTCGCGACGCGGCTTCCGCAATCAGCTTTCCGATAATTGCCGCCCCCGCCTCTATACTCTGCACCTCAACACGAATGCGCAACGTGATTATACTCACATATAGAATGAAGTCATTGCACGGGATCTGATAGTTTGAAGACTTTAGCAGCCATTTATAGGTGGGAACGGTAAGGCCCACCAAAACGATATGACGTCCTGCAGAATTCGTGTACGAGCGAGCAGACTTTTCCGTATCCGAATAGAGGTGGATATATGTCGAAGTAGGGCTTGGCCCTGGAAGTATCAGTGACGACAAATTACGTGTGGCTTCTTAATTGCCGGATCGTGACTCCGGACCTCGAGGTCTGTTTCAACGAGCTGAGTTTTGCCTTTACGGATGGCGGTTGGCGATGGTATCAGAGCCCAGCCGAGCGATGATAGTTTGAGTGGACTTTGAAAGCGCGACAAGTTTGACCCGTGCGATCTTGCGATATGCTTGCAAGATATGTATGGAAGTTGTATATCGTTGGAGGTGCCAGAGTGCGTAATTGAGGGGTGTAATCACTTGTTTGGTTGAAGACTCCTCGACGTACGTTTCTGAATCTTGGCGCCATTATTTTTGAGAGATTTTTGAAGAACAGGAATTTTGAGTTCAAGAAATGTCTCTCCCTGTTTCGCCAAATTATAGGGTTTGACACGAAATCGGATCTAAATTTTGGGTAATTTTATGTGTCAAGGTTTTGTGTCAGACTGAGATCAAGAACCCAAATTGTCAAAAGAGTTTGAAGTTCAAACTCTTTTGACAATTTTGGCCCTCGATCTTATTAATTCTGGATGTCCATCATCAGATCGAATGCGTTCCAACAAGTGTTTTACGTTGATTGTAAAATTTCTTCCCAAAGTTACCATTTCGTTTCATTCAATTTTGATGATGAAAAAAATTCATATCGTTATTGAAATAATGAAAGAACAATTTCACAGTATATTCATTCATCAAAGTGTGATGTAAATGGCATGACTCTCTGAATTTTTTCGAGTCAATTTTGACTCTGAGTAAATGGAATTTGACTCTCAGCACGTGGACCCCATTAAAGTTTTTAATGAAAGCTGTCATGAGAGACGGGATCCAAAAAAGATCTGCAATCAAATTACTCTGTTTCCGATGGTGATCGTCATCCGAGCAAATAGATGAACTAGAAGGTTTGCAGTCAGATGATCTCCAAGATATGAATACACTAAGCTAGATTATAGAAATTCCGATTCCACAACAATTTACACCACAAATGCCAATTGTGGGAGCTCCAGTTCACAAACTCATTAACCATCTATGAATCATAATTTCATAGCTTTCTCTTGCAAAAAAATTTCATTTTAACAGGTGTGCATGGGATGTATTCTGATTCACTGTGGAGCGCACAAACTATGGAACATTTTTCTTGTCTACGCGGTGTCAAATTATGCCAAACAAGAGAACGAATGGGGATCTTACGCGAAAAAAGACAATAGGGGAGAAAAGCGAGACGTCCGGCAAGCAGAGCGGCAAGCACTTTGTCGCAACAGCGCAAAGCGACTTTGGCTGCTTTACGGTCTGGAAATTGTATTTTACGACTGAGAGCTGAGAGGATTTACGGTGACTGTAGTACCCTGCGAAAGAGAGATGGATATATGAAGAGGAAAAGAGAGGTAGAAAAACAGAGGAAGAGATAGTTGATATGCCTAAAAACGACAGACAAGCGAGCTGTGTGCGTAATCTGACTGACTTTTCGCTGAGTTAGGTACTACGCTTGAGTTGGTCGATAGTTGGACATGCTTTCAATATTAACTGTGAACATGCAGAGATTTGTCTTCGAATAATAAATCTAGAGAATCAACTTCCATTACATCGAAACAGAATTTTTAAATTTACATTTTGGGCAAAAAATTAAAGATTGTACATTTTTGTGGTTAAATTTTGAAATCTGTAATTTTATAGTTGGGTGGTGACAAAAAAAAACGATGGAATTCGTACTCCATAACAAGAATTTAACAAAATATCATTTGTTCTTGAGAGTATGTAATAGTCCAATCAGCAAATCAAATATTGTAGCGCAGCGCGCAGTGAGTTGACGAAAATCCAGTAGAAAAGGCCAGGCTATGGTCAGACGGTTAACATCACGGGGATCCTAAGAATTTATATTCTCTCCATAAAGTTTACAAACTTATGGCTTCCTCAGTGAGTAAAAGATTTTCTAGCCAATCCATCATTTTGATGAAATGCAACGATTCTATTTGAAATTCATAGAGCCAAGGAAACATTCTTCTACAAACTTCTCCATCGTAAAGTTTCTCCATATCTCAGTTTCAGTCTGAAAACATATTCTCTGGCTCATCTTTACGTACTTGCAAAGGAAGCAGATTTTGCCGATCTCATCTTTTCCCCTTAAGACAATGGGTCAAACATCTTTCTGAACTTTGTAATATATTTGGCAAAATTTCTGAAGGTTCTTATAATTTTGCTCCATTATTTGACAAAAAGTTGATCCATCTTTTCCCGTACCATATGTTTAACTGCTAGATTTAGTATTATGCTTTGTATGATTGACTACGTGATCAAGATGAATTTATCGACACATTGCAATTTTGATCTTACTTGGTTCTATCATTATAAATGATAAATTTTCTTCTAAGACGACAAAACGTTTTCCTCAGGAGTGTTTACGTAAGAATTTTTTCCTTGAGGATTCTCAACAGATTGCATTGTTTTATAGTGACATAATTCCGATGTTCAAAATATCGACGTCGCAACGGACGAATTTAGATCTGGAAAGCTCAAAATTTCCAATACGGATAAATCTAATGCTCAACTCTTTCCTCTCCAGAAAGAATCATGAAAAACCAAAATTAGTACGATTTTTGCGAGCCTAATTTGTTTTCATTTTCAGAAATCAAAACTCTCTCCAACCAGCGCGGGTTATCCAACTATAGTAGGCCGTCAACTAGAATAGCCATCTACTTTCGATGTCAGAATGATTTTGATTAAACCAAAGCAATCGAATCTGCTCTAAATGAATAAATTAATGACGAAGACCTGGGAATAGTGAGAATGCCTTTGACGCGAGACAAATGGATACATTTTTGACTGGGCTCCTTTATCCTTTGCAAGTTTCAGATCATTTTTGTGCTGGTGAGAGCGATGGCGAGCTTTGGCTAGATTACACGTCAGTTCATGGTAAGGTAAAGCTGTTGAGTGAAAGTATTGGTACGAATACATGAGATGGAAAGAGAGAAGGTTTTTCAACACTCCATACATAGGCAGATCGTACGTAAGCTCGGGTGACAGGAGGCCCGATCAAAGCTTTCAATCAATCGTTTTGTGTAAAACGAAAGCTTCTGGGAAAAAGTGAGTATCGGAGTGTTAGAGCTTCAAGATACCAAAGCTTGAAGTTTACGGAATTTGAATGATGAAAGAGTCTGAGAAATCTGACGACTCTGAGAATGGTGGTTAGAGATGATGTTATTGTTGGATACAATGATAGGGTTGCAAGTCAAGCTGTAAATTTGCGAATTTGAACAATAGATTGACTGACAGTAACATGGCAGCAAGATCATCCTTCGTATCGAAATGTCAAATTTCATAACAAATCAGTTCACATCTTCAGCACAACTAGCCAAAAAAGATATCACGAAAAAATGTTTGTTCAGAGGACAAATATGGCCAAAAATATCAAATGCCAAGACTCGGCTCAGCTCGTTGTTCCACATGTCTTTTTTTCTGCTCCGACCACGAATTTCACAACGATACAGATCCTACATTGCCGTACTTGTACATGCTATCAATTCACTCCACATATGTTTAGAATGTAGACGGGAAAAAAGTGACGAGAGTATGCAGACAGCCTACCAACAGATCCAAGCAAAGGTCACTCTTTGAGTATCTTGGCTGACGTCCAAAATTCATTCGGTGTACAACTTGACTACACTACTGCAATGCTGCATCCAGAAAGAAAGAACACCCTGTCGCAAAAGTGTATTGCAAAAGTTGGGTAAGGAAAGAAGCATCAGAAGATCCAGATTTTCTTCCCGCGAAAAAGAGAGGGAGACTTACGATAATCGAGTAGGAAATGGTTTTGCCACGCTAGCTTCGATAAAGGTCGTATCCAAGAATAAAGGAGAGCTCTTATTTGTAAGTGCACTCGTATCTGCCACGACTCTGCTCGTTCGATTCAATTTCGCGTAATGCCCGATTATCAGCGTGACACGCGGCTTAACTTCTAGCAGCGAGGATCTTCGTATAACGCCCCAACGCCACCGCACAACTTGATCGTTCCTTCTACTTATACGCCTGGAAACAAGGTCTTACGGATTAACTTTTTCATCTCGGCTAAGGTTGATGAAATTTGAATGAAGATTTGTGATCGTCCTCTCTTTCTGCACATTGAGATGAGTTTTTTATCGATCGATGAGGACTAGGTTGAGTGAATTTCACTCTTTTTGCAAAATATCTATACTTTATTCTGCGACGTTTCGTCAACTCATGCGTTGACCTCATCAGGCTTGTGATTTCTATAAAGATGTTGTACATATAGATATATCCAAGTATACAAATTTGTAAATCGACAAACAACTGTATATTTACCTTAGAGATTAATTATCACATGGTTATTAGTAGAGAAGGATATAGTATCCTCTCTTTGTCACTGTGGTTTAGAAGCGCAAGTGAGTTCATTAGAAAGAGCGTGTCGTATTTATATCTGAACTTTTCAAAACATCAACGATCAGCAAGTGATCGACGAGCTTAGGTAGGGAGACGAGAGATCATTGAACTTGGAGGTGAGCTTTATAGAAGTAGAGTGCCGTAAAATTTATTCAACTTTGCTGTGTCCTCAATTTTATTGATATTATTTTTGTCAGACTTAATGAAAATCATTTCAGATAGTAAACGTTTGTTGAAATTTGCTTCTTTGTCTAGAATTTTTGTATTCAACCAATCAAATTCATGTTTTAGATTTTTTCTGTGTAAAGAAACTACCGATTCTGGTTCTTTGAAATTTTTGTGCTCACCAATCCGAGTTTCTAATGATCTTTTTGTCTCACCTACATAAGAGGCCGGACAATTTTTACAGTGGAACTTATAGACTAGTTGCGTGTTTTCAAATTTATGTAATGTATCTTTTCCTAATCTAACTATTCCTTGTAAATTTTTGGTAATGCGTGGAACTGTAAGAATATTGAATTTTTTCAACAAGTGAGAAGATTTTGGGAAAAATTCTTTTTGGTGCGGAATGCTAACTTTGGGCATAGACGCAAAAGTATGTTTTCGTACATCATCACTCGAAGAGCGTGTAGGACTGCTTCGATTCATGGATCTGAGTCTAATTTCAATGTGTTTGTTAATAAAATCAATTGGATAATTATTATTGGTCAAGATATTTCTGACTATTTTTAAATTTTCTTCGTGAAATTTCTTATCTGAGAGTAAGATGGATCTGTCAACTAAGTTAAAAATGATATTCTTTTTTAGTTGCAGAGTGTGATTGGAAAGATAGTTCAGAATTCTACCTGATGATGTACTTTTTTGAAACCAATTGGTGATTAATTTTTCATTACTACGAATGAGAGTTATATCTAAGAAATTGATTCTATTGTTCATTTCTACTTCGTACGTAAATTTCAGGCTAGGATCATAATTATTGAAAACTTTGACAACAGAGTCTAAAAATTCTTTCTTCACACACAACAACGTATCGTCTACATATCTAACATAAAAAAGGGGGGTACATCCGTAAGATTCTTGAAGTTCATTCAAACATGCAATTTCTAAGTCTTCCATCACTATATCTGCAAATAACGGTGATATTGGTGAGCCCATCGGGCTGCCAAAAATTTGTTTGTAAATTTTGTCATTAAATTTAAAGTAAGTATTATCAAAAATGAGTTGAGTGCATTCTCTCAGCTCATCAAAAGGTATCTTACAATTGTTATGAAGTAAATGAAAGCGTTTATCAAGGCCATCTAATACAAGCCGGCATGGTATATTAGTAAACAGAGAGCTTACGTCTAAAGATATAAGAATGTAATCATCCGGTATATGTAAATCTCTCAATTTCTCTCTCAACTCGAAACTGTTATTAACGCGTGACTTTGGAATCGGAATATGCTGTTTTAACTCTTTGTAAAGTATGGAAGCTAATGAATGTGTGGGGCTATTAATTGTTGATATGATCGGACGAAGAGGGACGTTATCTTTATGGATCTTTGGAAGGCCATAGGCTCTAGCGAGTACAGTGTTTGTTTGAGTGAGAGAGTTTTTGTGGAATTTAATGCTAAGATATCCATTTTCATTCCATCGTTTTAATAGTACTGAAACTTTCTTTTGAGTAGAAACTAAAGGATTTGATTTTACGCACTTGTAAACTTTTTTGTCAGATAGCAGGGTATTCATTTTGTTGTTATACGTGCTCCTGTTGAGACAGACAGTTACATTTCCCTTATCAGCTCTGGTGAAGAAAACATCAGTATTGGATTTTAGGAAATTTTTTGTTTCTCTTAGTTTTTTGGCGAATTCTCTATCTTCAACTGAGATGTGACATCGTTTATTCTTTTCAACTTGGATAATGTTACAAATTTTCTGACGTATATAATCTTTCTCAGTAGTACTAAGATCAGAACTTTTCAGAGTTTGTTCAACATTTTTCACTGTGGAAATAATATCTCCAGTCTCAAGATTAGAATTGTAACAATAATTAGGGCCCAAAGAAGCTATATCTATTACGTTGTCAGGGAGATCGATATCGCTGTAATTCTTAATCCAATTGTTTTTGTTGATTACATTCTTATATCTTTAGACGTAAGCTCTCTGTTTACTAATATACCATGCCGGCTTGTATTAGATGGCCTTGATAAACGCTTCCATTTACTTCATAACAATTGTAAGATACCTTTTGATGAGCTGAGAGAATGCACTCAACTCATTTTTGATAATACTTACTTTAAATTTAATGACAAAATTTACAAACAAATTTTTGGCAGCCCGATGGGCTCACCAATATCACCGTTATTTGCAGATATAGTGATGGAAGACTTAGAAATTGCATGTTTGAATGAACTTCAAGAATCTTACGGATGTACCCCCCTTTTTTATGTTAGATATGTAGACGATACGTTGTTGTGTGTGAAGAAAGAATTTTTAGACTCTGTTGTCAAAGTTTTCAATAATTATGATCCTAGCCTGAAATTTACGTACGAAGTAGAAATGAACAATAGAATCAATTTCTTAGATATAACTCTCATTCGTAGTAATGAAAAATTAATCACCAATTGGTTTCAAAAAAGTACATCATCAGGTAGAATTCTGAACTATCTTTCCAATCACACTCTGCAACTAAAAAAGAATATCATTTTTAACTTAGTTGACAGATCCATCTTACTCTCAGATAAGAAATTTCACGAAGAAAATTTAAAAATAGTCAGAAATATCTTGACCAATAATAATTATCCAATTGATTTTATTAACAAACACATTGAAATTAGACTCAGATCCATGAATCGAAGCAGTCCTACACGCTCTTCGAGTGATGATGTACGAAAACATACTTTTGCGTCTATGCCCAAAGTTAGCATTCCGCACCAAAAAGAATTTTTCCCAAAATCTTCTCACTTGTTGAAAAAATTCAATATTCTTACAGTTCCACGCATTACCAAAAATTTACAAGGAATAGTTAGATTAGGAAAAGATACATTACATAAATTTGAAAACACGCAACTAGTCTATAAGTTCCACTGTAAAAATTGTCCGGCCTCTTATGTAGGTGAGACAAAAAGATCATTAGAAACTCGGATTGGTGAGCACAAAAATTTCAAAGAACCAGAATCGGTAGTTTCTTTACACAGAAAAAATCTAAAACATGAATTTGATTGGTTGAATACAAAAATTCTAGACAAAGAAGCAAATTTCAACAAACGTTTACTATCTGAAATGATTTTCATTAAGTCTGACAAAAATAATATCAATAAAATTGAGGACACAGCAAAGTTGAATAAATTTTACGGCACTCTACTTCTATAAAGCTCACCTCCAAGTTCAATGATCTCTCGTCTCCCTACCTAAGCTCGTCGATCACTTGCTGATCGTTGATGTTTTGAAAAGTTCAGATATAAATACGACACGCTCTTTCTAATGAACTCACTTGCGCTTCTAAACCACAGTGACAAAGAGAGGATACTATATCCTTCTCTACTAATAACCATGTGATAATTAATCTCTAAGGTAAATATACAGTTGTTTGTCGATTTACAAATTTGTATACTTGGATATATCTATATGTACAACATCTTTATAGAAATCACAAGCCTGATGAGGTCAACGCATGAGTTGACGAAACGTCGCAGAATAAAGTATAGATATTTTGCAAAAAGAGTGAAATTCACTCAACCTAGTCCTCATCGATCGATAAAAAACTCATCTCAAGGTTGATGAAAATTTGATGGAACTGACGGAGATGGTTCATCTTGGCTATCGACTTATATGAATTTTTTTGTCTCATTGGTCGATACTTCTTGCAAGGAGGATGAAAGTTTGCACTCTTATAAAACCTGATGTCGTAGTCACAATCCAAAATTCTATAATTGCAATGATCGAGAGCTACTTGTCGATATTTTCCCTAGTCCATGTATCAAAAAAAAGAAATATTCTCTGTAAACATCGTTCATTATTTTCTGTCAAATGTATTCGATTCCTCATATGCTCGAATCATTTGCCATTTTTCGTATGATTTTCCATGAGATCCTATACAATGAAATCCCTTGAAATTATCGGTCACAATCGTATTCGGATATATATTAGCAAACAAGTTTGAGCATTTTTCAAGGAAGTTTTTTACATTGAAAAAATTTGCTTGCCTATTGAAATTATTTAACGTTCCTATTACCAACATTTCGGAGTAGAGAATGTTGTTCAATGTACATCATTTTTGCAAACTCGTTCCTTAAAATACATTCAATCGTTCCTTTCAGCTTTAATGAAAGGTGTCTTTTGGAACTTTTGCTACTCAAAAGAGGACTCTCTAAGGATTTTCGAAGGACGAGAGTCAGAAATTTCAAGGTGTTCGCTATAGGAGCTATATTTCCATCGAGTACCTAAATAACATTCTCGAATAGAGTCTCTACTAATTAATGCAGAAACTAGAATCCCAAGTCTTCCTGCAATACTTTACAAAGTAAACACTTTTTACTCGATTTTATTTGAAGTATCTTTTTCCGAACAATTCAAGTAAAAAATGTATGAAGACGGTCAATTTGCCTGTGTGATGTCCGCGGGAATACCGCGAACATCCGCGAAAGTGTCTTTGATTGGCTAGAAATGAGATGTATGAAAGATAGTAGATCGCTCAGTTTTTCAAACCAGTCCGTGAACTATTTTATGAGCGTGAGGCAATATCATCGTTGAAGGACAAAATATGATACGGAAGAATATTGAAAATGTGAAATAGTGCGCATGTAAGGTTGAATCGGGGCCCCGAATGAACGTGTGGATGGGTAATGAAACGGTTCTTGCGTAAGAATAGTATTGTTACTAATCCAAATATGTAATGTGTGAGTCGCTCATAGTATAGACGACGCAAGAATGCTTGAATGTCTCAAAATATCAAGGCACTATTAGATTACGAAATTAACCATGTTCTTCACCGATAATGAATAGGCAAATAGATGTGCGTTTGTGATCTCAGATGTTGTACCAAATAGCTCAATGTCAAATTTCCCCTCAAAAGTATGGAAGAAAAATCCTCCAATCGACGAATGCCACACCTCAATGGAGTACCCCTAAACATATGGATGTCTGCCTTCGTAACAAAAATAACAAGGTGTCAGTCCATGATTCGTCGATTAAATCCCCACAAATTTGACGATCCAGCTTGAGGACCTTCAAACAAAACATATTTAAGAAAGGAAGTGAGCTATACTCGCTCTCTTGTTTCCTGACCACCAGTCGCATCGCAATGTCTCATAGTATTTCTTAGCAGATAATTTGTGCAGCAACCCTGTATACGATCTCTGATAAGAGGGAAATAAAAGTGAGTTTCAAATGTTCCCAATATTTCTCAAATTCTTTGAATGCTTTTTGAAAACTATATTCGAAAATTTAGTAGGATGAACTCAAGAATTAGTATTTTTGAATATGCGCCATTATGTTAATGAATCGATGGTCAACTATGAATCCTGGGTTATTGGAGGAAACTCTAGGCCCAAAAACCAATTTTTAAATTGAACGGCTAAAGTTTGGGAAGTGAATACCATCTTTTTGTCAAGACTGTCTTCACCCCCAAAACCCCGTTCTTCACAATGGAGGCCCCGGTGAGGATCATTTTTGACCAGCGAACTCATTATTTATCATCCATTACATTGCTCTAATCATATTCCGTTCCGAAGAATAAAAAAAAACAAAAATATTCAAAATCCACTCCGGACCGCTGGTGAAATAATATTTACTAGCGTCATTGCCTCGCGCTGCTCGGCTTGTAAATGGTTCAGATAGGCGTATTGGCTCCTGGAAATGCTTGCAAATCGAATAAAATTAGTTTTCTAGAAGTAACACACTAATGCAATCACAGAACGTGTACCGAGTTAACTACAAAAAAAAAATTCGAACGAACGTAAACGCAACTACGCCCTCAGAATTCCTCCGATCACCTTATAAAGATATGGAAGAATAGCTCAACCCACCATGTCTAAATTCTGAAGAAGCGTGAGTCTGATTGATTCAATTTAGAAGACCGTAATTTTTCAAAGAAAGGCGTAAGTTAAACGAGATTCAGAAGAGAAGCGTAATTACCGATGAAAAATTCTTCAAAAAATCCCCCTCGCCACAGAAATTTATTTTCATGGGTTCCAACTATCAGAACATGTTCTTCTGTTTCCAAAATAAGTTCCTAAATATTAGTTACTCGATCCAGTTTAGATGGGGCAGCCAAAAAGGTCGATACGATGGATCTTCCCTGATCTGAAATTGATGATTCTAGGGTCAAAATAACGAGATACGTATTAGTTTGTTTTGTCTAAAACTTATCTATACAAAAGATATGCGATTTTTCAGTTCATGAGCCGAACTTCGATTTTTGTTCCTTTCGGGTCAGTAAAACTTAATGAATCAGTGGAGTCTTAGAATTTCCTCGGAAACTCACTTTCATATGGTCATGTTGTATAAGATAAACAAGGAAGGATTGTTATAGGGCTAATATAAAATGACAATTTGTTGGAAATGAATATTTTGCGAATAACTCTAAAAATTCGATTTCTCAATAATCTAGCTGGAACTTTTTTTTTTGTATAACTTGATTGCACAACAATCAAGAGAAAACTAAAACAGTTCACTCTGTATGTCTGGCAGAGGAGCTATTAATTATTTCCAGTAGTGAACTGTTGAAAAATGATTTTTCTTGCACGTGCAATGCTTGCACACTAGAGTAGGCCAGGAAATGAAAATCTTAGAATTTCGACACGTTTGGGGCATAAAAACTTGTGTATTAACACATGCACAAAAAGAATGTTAATACATGCTAACAGATGACATTTTCAGGTCCAGCAACAGACTTGAAATCTGAAACAAAAAAGATTCTTCCTCCTTGCACTTCTTCCCTCCAAATCGATGTTTTAACGGATAACGCATTTTCACCCACGAAGAAGCAAGATAATCTTAGTTCTTAAGGTATCTCGACTTCCCAAAAATGTTCTGGTGATCTTCGGAAGCAAGAGTACATGTGAAATATATCAATGTACGTTTTCAGATACTTTTTTTGCCATTTTTAAAAATATTCACCGATTCTGGCTAACTCATATCCGAGTTTAAGTACGTCATCGCTCTTGAAAATCACCGGGATCATTTTCAAGAGGCCAAATTACCTAAAAAACTTAGATTAAATTGATTACATAAAGGTCAAAATCCACCATTCGTCACGAAATGCAAGAGTGAAAAACCTTTAAATGACACTTTACATACATTTTTGTTTTAAATTCAAAGTCTCTGGTCAAACCTGAAAATGTCATCTCCCACCATACATCGAAATTTTTCTCGAGTGCATATATACTAGGGTGACACTTATTTCCCGACTTTTCTGTACCGGTAGGGACGCCCCCTGGATTTCAATCTTATGATAAAAGAAAATGAAAGAAATTTTTTTCAGATTTTTTAAGGCAGTTTTGATACTGCCGCAACGCACATGAATTTTCGAGTTTTGAGACACTTTTTCACAAAATTCGTTAGCTATGCTTGGCAAGCACTTGTTTTCAAAGAAGAATAGAGCAAACCGGAGCAAACCGGGCTGCATAACAATGGTCTGGAGGGTTTGGAGCACCTTTTTACGCGCTGAGAAATTGGTTTTAGCTGAATTTAAGGGTCAGAACTGGGTCAAAATGGCAGATAATAGTCCTAAAATCACTTATCGAGATACGGATTATTTTTTTCTGTCTAAAACCTCTCCATACAAGAGATATGCGATTTTTCAGTTTATGAGCCGAACTTCGGTTTCCATTCCTCTTGGGTCGGTTAAACTTGGTGAATCAGAGGAGTCTTAGAATTTCCTCAGAAACTTACACCAATATGATCTTGTTGTATAGGATAAATAGGGAAAAATTGTTATACGGCTAATATAAGCCGACAATTTGTTGGAAATGGATATTTCGCGAAAAACACTCCAAATTCGATTCCTCAAGATCACCATCTTTAATGTTGCTGGGATTTTTTTTAGTACAGCTTGATTAAACAACAATCAAGAGGAAACAAATACAATTTATTCTGTATCATTAGTATAATACATTGAATGACGTAAATGAGCAGTCATTTACGTCATTCCTCCGTACAAGATTCTATTCGAGTATCCTTGAGATATAAGGCTGAGAGTTTTTCTTGAAAATTTTTTTGTACTTTCAGCTGTGTAATTTTGAAATCCAGAATAGATGTTTTTGTTCAACTTTCGGTTATTACATGTTCTACATGGGAAGTAAAAATTTCTATATCATATGATATTAAAAGAGTGTGATTGGAGCAGAAATCAATCGAAAATTTTCATCTTGCGGCATAAGTTGATGCATTCAATCTTCCATGAAGTCTCATTGTTCATATGTGTGTTTGCATGCTAGCAACAAACACCAGTCAAGCTATCAAACAGAGAAAGGGGTGAATATTAGAACACGCGCGCCCTTGTCTGCCTCAGTCATACATACACTCCGCGCGTCAATACACGTGTGCTGGAAGAAGCAAATAACGCATGCGGAAGGAGACCGAAGGGGAAAGAGCGCCCCTGACGAACTTTTGCTCTGCGTCATCAATTTCCCTCGTACTCTCCTAGCGAACACATCTAAACTCAGGCACTCAGACGAAATGCAACATCAAAGCAGCGGCGGACAGTGGGACCAAGAAGTTCTTGGATAATTCGCCTTTACGAGAATTTGCAACCAATTGACATATGCGCAGACGCAGGAAGTTGTTCTCATTCATCTAAAAGTCTTCTGTTGGCGCATATGTCGATTTGTTGCAAATTCACGTAATGGCGAATTATACAAAAACTTATTGGCCCCACTGTGCGGCGGCGAAGTGAGAAGCTGCGGATGCTGTACAAGGATCACCAGCACCAAGCTCTACGCATCCCTTCAAACAAACACTCCACGATGATACCAGCAAGTAGCAACTGAGCAGTAGTAGCAAGAGTAAGTAATCCTAATTAAACGCGTTTATGATACTAATGATTCGAGTGAAAGCGGCTTCAAAATTCACCATAGCGATTGCATCATAGTTTTTAGAAGTATACTCGGTACAAAATTGAGCTGGTCCGCTATGTCGATAAGATGAAAACTGAATCGATGTTTTTCCGATATTCCATATATACAATAAGTACCAAACTGTTGAAAAGGAAAAAATATTCAATTTTTGCGCGATTTTGGCAGGATGAAAATAAAAAAAATGAGTTTTTCGTCAAAAATGTTTCCGGAAAATTTTCAGAAATTTCCGTCTTGCGGCATTTGTTGATGCGTTTAATCTTCCTGAACTCTCAGTGCTAATATATGTGTTCGCATGTTAGCAACTAACACCAGTCACGCTACCGAAGGAGGGAAAGGAGCGTCTATTGGTTCGCGCGTGCCCTTGCCTGCCGTAGTCGTGCATACACTCGACCCGCGAACACACGTGTGCCAGGAGGAGCAAGTTACACATGCAAAGGGGAGCGGAGGGGGAAAGTGCCTTCGACACACGTTTGCTCTCGCGCCGTCAGTTCCTCGCGTGCTCTCCTAGCGAGCACATCGATGCCCAGGCACTCGCACGGAATATAACAGCAGAGCAGCGGCAGTGGAGTGGAGAGCTGCGGGTGCTATACAAGGTTCAAGCAGCACCAATCTCTACCCATCCATTTAATCGAACACATCATAGTGAAATCAGAAGATGGCAGCCGAGGAATTATGGCAAAAGTAAGTACACCCAATAGTGCGCGTTGAGAATACTAATCATTCGAGTAGAAGCATTTTTGAAATCCGAAATAGTAATTAAGTCGTAATCTTTGAAGATATGAATGATACACAATTCAATCAGTCCGTGAAGTCTATGAACGGAAATTAGATCAGTACAATTACAGATATTCATATCATTCTAGAAGTACCAAGCTAGGAAAAATAGAAATTCAACTCATGCGTGATTTTGGGGAGATGAAAAGGAATAAGATGAATTTATCACGAAAATTTCTAAAGATCGAAAATTAAATTTTTGCGCAATTTCGAGTGGATGAAAATAAAAAAAATGGATTTTCTATCGAAGATTAAAAAAAAAAACTCTCTTGCGCGCGCGATTTCGAGAGGATGGAAATAAAAAAATTGATTCTCCATCAAGAATTTGCCGAAAAAATTATATTTTTTGCGCGACTTTGGGAAGATCAAGATGAAGAAATGGATTTTTCTTCAAAAATTTACAGAAAAAAAAATTATATATCTTGCGCGATTTTAGGAAGATGAAAATATTAAATATGATTTTTCCATCGAATTTTTCCTGAAAATTTTTTTGTAACTCTCAACTTGCGGCATATGTAGTCACGCTACCGGAGGAGAGAGAGGAGAGTCTATCGGTTCGCGCGTGCCCTTGCCTGCCGCAGTCGTGCATACACTCCGCGCGCGAACACACGTGTGCCAGGAGAAGCAAGTTACACCTGCGAAGAGGAGCGGATTGGGAAACGCGCCTCTGACGCACGTTTGCTCTCGCGCCGTCAGTTCTTCGCGTGCTCTCTTAGCGAGCACATCGAAGCCCAGGCACTCGAACGGGATACAACAGCGGAGCAGCGTCAGTGGAGTGGGGAGCTGCGGGTGGTGTACAAGACTCAAGCAGCACCAATCTCTACGCATCCCTTCAATCACACACATCATGGTGAAATCAGAAGATGGCAGTCAAGCAGTTCTAGCAAAAGTAAGTACACCCAATAGTGCGCGTTGAGAATACTAATCATTCGAGTAGAAGCATTTTTGAAATCCGAAATAGTGATTAAGTCGTAATCTTTGAAGATCTGAATGATACACTATTCAATCAGTCCGTGAAGTCCATGAACGGAAATTAGATCAGTACAATTACAGATTTTTATATCATCCTAGAAGTACCAAGCTAGAAAAATAAAAATTCAACTCATGCGTGATTTTGGGGAGATGAGAAGGAATAAGATGAATTTATCACGAAAATTTCTAGAGATCGAAAATTAAATTTCTGCGCAATTCCAAGTGGATGAGAATAAAAAAAATGGATTTTCTATAAAAGATTAAAAAAAAAAAAACTCTCTTGCGCGCGCGATTTCGAGAGGATGGAAATAAAAAAATTGATTCTCCATCAAGAATTTGCCGAAAAAAATTATATTTTTTGCGCGACTTTGGGAAGATGAAGATAAAAAAATGGATTTTTCTTCAAAAATTTCCAGAAAAAAAAATTATATTTCTTGCGCGATTTTAGGAGGATGAAAATATAAAAAATGATTTTTCCATCGAATTTTTCCTGAAAGTTTTTTTGTAACTCTCAACTTGCGGCATATGTAGTCACGCTAGCGAAGGAGAGAGAGGGGAGTCTATCGGTTCGCGCGTGCCCTTGCCTGCCGCAGTCGTGCATACATTCCGCGCGCGAACACACGTGTGCCAGGAGAAGCAAGTTACACATGCAAAGAGGAGCGGAGGGGGAAAGGCGCCTCTGACGCACGTTTGCTCTCGCGCCGTCAGTTCCTCGCGTGCTCTCCTAGCGAGCACATCGAAGCCCAGGCACTCGAACGGGATACAACAGCGGAGCAGCGTCAGTGGAGTGGGGAGCTGCGGTTGGTGTACAAGACTCAAGCAGCACCAATCTCTACGCATCCCTTCAATCACACACATCATGGTGAAATCAGAAGATGGCAGTCAAGCAGTTTTAGCAAAAGTAAGTACACCCAATAGTGCGCGTTGAGAATACTAATCATTCGAGTAGAAGCATTTTTGAAATCCGAAATAGTGATTAAGTCGTAATCTTTGAAGATCTGAATGATACACAATTCAATCAGTCCGTGAAGTCCATGAACGGAAATTAGATCAGTACAATTACAGATTTTTATATCATCCTAGAAGTACCAAGCTAGGAAAAATAAAAATTCAACTCATGCGTGATTTTTGGGAGATGAGAAGGAATAAGATGAATTTATCACGAAAATTTCTAGAGATCGAAAATTAAATTTCTGCGCAATTCCAAGTGGATGAGAATAAAAAAAATGGATTTTCTATAAAAGATTAAAAAAAAAAAACTCTCTTGCGCGCGCGATTTCGAGAGGATGGAAATAAAAAAATTGATTCTCCATCAAGAATTTGCCGAAAAAAATTATATTTTTTGCGCGACTTTGGGAAGATGAAGATAAAAAAATGGATTTTTCTTCAAAAATTTACAGAAAAAAAAATTATATTTCTTGCGCGATTTTAGGAGGATGAAAATATAAAAAATGATTTTTCCATCGAATTTTTCCTGAAAGTTTTTTTGTAACTCTCAACTTGCGGCATATGTAGTCACGCTAGCGAAGGAGAGAGAGGAGAGTCTATCGGTTCGCGCGTGCCCTTGCCTGCCGCAGTCGTGCATACATTCCGCGCGCGAACACACGTGTGCCAGGAGAAGCAAGTTACACATGCAAAGAGGAGCGGAGGGGGAAAGGCGCCTCTGACGCACGTTTGCTCTCGCGCCGTCAGTTCCTCGCGTGCTCTCCTAGCGAGCACATCGAAGCCCAGGCACTCGAACGGGATACAACAGCGGAGCAGCGTCAGTGGAGTGGGGAGCTGCGGGTGGTGTACAAGACTCAAGCAGCACCAATCTCTACGCATCCCTTCAATCACACACATCATGGTGAAATCAGAAGATGGCAGTCAAGCAGTTTTAGCAAAAGTAAGTACACCCAATAGTGCGCGTTGAGAATACTAATCATTCGAGTAGAAGCATTTTTGAAATCCGAAATAGTGATTAAGTCGTAATCTTTGAAGATCTGAATGATACACAATTCAATCAGTCCGTGAAGTCCATGAACGGAAATTAGATCAGTACAATTACAGATTTTTATTTCATCCTAGAAGTACCAAGCTAGGAAAAATAAAAATTCAACTCATGCGTGATTTTGGGGAGATGAGAAGGAATAAGATGAATTCATCACGAAAATTTCTAGAGATCGAAAATTAAATTTCTGCGCAATTCCAAGTGGATGAGAATAAAAAAAATGGATTTTCTATCGAAGATTAAAAAAAAAAACTCTCTTGCGCGCGCGATTTCGAGAGGATGGAAATAAAAAAATTAATTCTCCATCAAGAATTTGCCGAAAAAAATTATATTTTTTGCGCGACTTTGGGAAGATGAAGATAAAAAAATGGATTTTTCTTCAAAAATTTACAGAAAAAAAAATTATATTTCTTGCGCGATTTTAGGAGGATGAAAATATAAAAAATGATTTTTCCATCGAATTTTTCCTGAAAGTTTTTTTGTAACTCTCAACTTGCGGCATATGTAGTCACGCTAGCGAAGGAGAGAGAGGAGAGTCTATCGGTTCGCGCGTGCCCTTGCCTGCCGCAGTCGTGCATACATTCCGCGCGCGAACACACGTGTGCCAGGAGAAGCAAGTTACACATGCAAAGAAGAGCGGAGGGGGAAAGGCGCCTCTGACGCACGTTTGCTCTCGCGCCGTCAGTTCCTCGCGTGCTCTCCTAGCGAGCACATCGAAGCCCAGGCACTCGAACGGAATACAACAGCAAAGCAGCGGCAGTGGAGTGGTGAGCTGAGCGTGCTGTATAAGGCTCACGTGGCATCAATCTACAGGCACTGCCCCATCAGGCGAATCACAATGAAATCGGAAGATGGCAGCCAAGCAATTATAGCGAGGGTGAGTACTCCTGACACTACAATTCCATAATTTGATCATCCTAGTTAGAGAAGCTTTGAAATTTACCATCAAATTCGAGTCATAGTTCACAATATTAGCATAGGATTAATGATTTCGAATCATACGCAGCCTAGAAAAGATATACAGATGATTCATTCTGGTTCAATAATCCCGCGCAATCCAGAATGAACAAAATCTCAGTAACAAATTTCCTCTTGAATCGTTGCGCGATTTGAGAGGTTTAAATTAAGAAAAATTCTTTCCCTCATTCATTTCCGTGGTATTTTTTTCAAATCCCCGTTTCGCACTACATATAACGGTGCACATTTCAGTAAATAACAACAGATGAATCTGCTCATTTTTTAAATGAGCCAAACTTGATTCCTAGAAAAGTTTGAAATGGAATCTAATCTTATTCACAGACCAATACCCACCAGAAAGTAGACCGTGGACAAATTGACACCAGTGCCGATTTCAAGCATTTAGAGTAATCTTGGAGAGGGACACTGGAGATCTGAAGGATAAAAACACGTATCGCGGTGGCAGAATTAAGAAGAATTTTGAAGAACAACGATGGAAAAACAGTAAAGTGGAATGCGACGAATTCACCCAATGTTCATATGTGAGTGCTACTGTATTAACAGATGATAAAACTTGGAAATTCAAGCTAAAAATATGTGAATTCTACAAATTGAATCACAATTTTTCAAACAACGTATTCGGATTGTACTTCAGCTTTTTCTATCTTCTCGTGAAGGTATAAAATCATTCATATCATGCATTCACTAGATGAAACTTTCAAGGATGATTTGATAATTTTAGGATACCCTCAAAAGCTTTTCACATGAAAAAATATCAATGTATTCCTATCATACACACACAAATGAATCTCACAACAACACCAGTCCTTCCACATTCCAAAGAGCAATTCCTACATTGCCAGTTGCAACATTTTCGTACAATGCCATGGCTCATATAGAGATCGAGACTATCATCTCTGAGATCGACAGACTACGAAATCATGTTGCCAAGCTACCGCAATTGTAGGGTCTTGTCTCGGAAGAATGTTGAAAAAAACAACAAAACACTAACGCCACTCTTCAAAAGCAAGTTGCTGGATTTCCTCTGATCTGAGCATCGCTCTGGCCCGACACTGGTAAACCAGAAAGACGTTTCAGTCTCATCTGATCATGTCTCCTTCAATTTTTGCGAAGAAGAGTTACATTTCCACAATATCAAAAAACACTATCACATTGATACTCGACATGAATTGGAAATCATGAAACAGGAATGATGAATTAGTATGTTGATATTTTCAACAATTTGTTAAACAGCAAAATATCGCCAATAGAAAAATATATTTCAATCTAATCGAAGAAGTCCTTGGAAGTTCCATCTACTCATGTAGTAATCTTTCCATTCGTTCCATCAGATGTAATCAAACTTTATCGACGGCCGAGAAAGCTTCTCTTTCCGACCCACTACAATGATTATGTTAATACAGATGTAATTCATCGACTAAAACATAGCAGATCTCCAAATTACCAACACTTACCATAAATTTCTCGAAATGATATGAAACCCACCACTGTTCAACCATTAGATGGTTTCCGTTGTATGTAAGGTTTTCACATTTAACTTATAACAGAACATAATGTGTTAATATTTAGATCTGAATATTTCGATAACGAAATCAGCTGGTTGGACATATGTCCCCAACCATCTATTCGTATTTATTCACTCTCTCTAACAATAAAATGAATCTATAGTGTCTTATATCGATATATATAAGAAATCTTCAATTTCGGAAAATTGGTTGTCATTTGATTCCAAAAGGGTTGATATGTTTCCGATTATGAAGATATTTAGATGAAATCTACAATATTATCAATTCGATTCCATTCTCTGTAAATGATGTTTATCGTAACCGTAAACTCGATGTGTCAGTGTTTGAATGCCATAGAAATGAATAAAAAAAATCATATGGTTGAGGGTATGTCCTCAACCATCCCTCGTGTCTATTTACTCCCCCTAACGAAATCATTCGAAGATAGCATATATATATTATTTGTATCAAGATGAATCAATATTAGAATCTCATTCTTTGAATAAAATAATCACATGGTTGGGGGTTTGTCCCCAACCACCTCCTCGTGTCCATTCATTTCCTCTAGTATTAAGAAATTAATAGCATAAAACGAACCATGATAGATTTTTTCAACTATCTTCATTTTCGAAAGGTTTCTTCGAGTTCAATTTCAGACGGATGAAAAATTGAATAGATAATTTTTCCATCAATTTCTCTATCACTCGAGAAAGAAGTCGTATTTCCCATATTCAAATGATAATATTTCCATATTTATCTTTATTCACATGATTCAATTTAGAAGTCATTCCATGATAAGATCAATTCATCCCCTTTATACATACTCGTAAAACTCCTCAAAATCACACCACTCCATCCACATTCCGAAGAGCGATTCCTACATTGCCAGTTGCAACATTTTTGTACAATGCCATGGCTCATATAGAGATCGAGACTTTCATCTCTGAGATCGACAGACTACGAAATCATGTTGCCAAGCTACCGCAATTGTAAGGTCTTGTCTCGAAAGAATGTTGGAAAAAACAACAAAACACTAACGCCGCTCTTCAAAAGCAAGTTGCTGGATTTCCTCTGATCTGAGCATCGCTCTGGCCCGACACTGGTAAACCAGAAAGACGTTTCAGTCTCATCTGATCATGTCTCCTTCAATTTTTGTGGAGGAGAGCTACAATTTCACTCAAAACAGAATACACTATCCACTTTTCACTCCAGTTTCTATTCAACGTCAGTTCAAAAACACATAATGGGGATGATAGATCAATATCTATAATCGCCTTTATAACTATTCAAATAATCTTCTACAAACAACAATCGTATCAAAGTAGCTTCATTGAGTCAAATACTTTACATAGATACAATTTTTCGACGACCTATATCATAGTCCGAAAGCAGAAACAACTTTTGTTGTGGATAAAACTCAATAAATGTTCTGAATATTCACGAATAATTAAGTGTCACAGAACATCATTCAAGCTCTTCCGGAACGACTTCATGTATCAAGTTATAGAGAATTCATTCACAAGAATCATTATAACAATCTCAAACTTATTGAAAGCCAATTTCAATTAACGTCGAAAATTTAAAGAACATCAGCGATGAGATAAAATTATGTTTCCATTAGCAAAATTCACCAACCCATCGCCCCTCGTAAATTCACTTCACTGATTGAGTAATGTATATTCGAGAGGGCATGACATTCGATTTCTGACGATTTTCAAACTCCAAATACACATTCAATTCAAATTGAATAAAAATCTAGGCTGATACACTCAACATTGAGAGGAAATTTACAATCTTTAAACAATGAAAGATGGAATGATTTATTTCAGTAAATTATTTAACAATTAGTTTTCAAAATCAAATTCCTATCCCTCGAAGTCATTCCACGCAATTCCATGAATTAAAATGATCCATCATCTACATCGATCATTCTATACAGAAATTCAACACATCACACTAACGCCACTCTTCAGAAGTGAGTTGCTGGATTTCCTCTGATCTGAGCATCGCTCTGGCCCGACACTGGTAAACCAGAAAGACGTTTCAGTCTCATCTGATCATGTCTCCTTCAACTTATGAGATGAAGAGTTACATATCCACTTGAACACTGTCCAAACCACACTAAACATTCACAGATGATGGATCAACATTCCTCCAATCGCAATGATTTTGAAAATTTAGTACAATTATTTGACACAAAATCTTTCTTCGGAGACCAGTTGAATTTGGAACAATTGTTCGATATCACTAAATCTTCCTTCGAAAACCACAGATATCAATTTTTTGAAAGAATGTCTGTCCCATCTCGAATAATACAAAACAATAATAAATATGAATGATAATAATAATCGAATAAACTCGAATACAAAACAATAATAAATATGAATGATAATAATAATCGAATAAACTCGAACATCCGAATTATGTCACATCTGAAAGTAAGGCGGCCGCGTTAACCTTGAAAAGTTACCCAGCTACCTTCGATGCTGACAATGACGATGTCTCGAACTCTTAAAAAAAAACATTAAAAAATGCCTTAAAATCGCTCCCTGCATGTCATAATATACGAAAATTAAACAGAATTTTTAAAATCGATTGCTCCCGACCTTCGCTAACGGATACGGAAGCTTGGGCTGTGTTCGAAAGGGCTCTGTGAGACCGATCAGCGACCATATTCACGGCAAGTGTAAGGAGCAAATCGAATATGTAATACCAACGTTTTAATACATGCGATAAAATATTCTATAGATCGCGAAAATCTAGGGACATTTGAGCCGAGCTAGGGACTTTTCGTACACTCAAGTTGGCAACACTGATTTTGATTTTATGTTGGCAAGCCTGATATAGGGATTCCGTGGGGGAAAATGAACCGACTTGTCTCTTAATATTATAATTGGAGATAGCAACATATCTCGAACACGTTTGAGTCTCTAATGATTCCGAGTTCCATCAGCAAATTCATTTAATTGTCTTTTTCTTGGAATCAATCACAATCTCCATGAGAAAGCTTCGGATAATCCGATACCCGAAGCAAGAATCACAACCGATGATCATTTGTCGTGACATTATTTGGAAAAATTTCTGTTGTCTCTGAAATCGAAGAAATTCCGTCAAAGAATCACCGTTGAGAATCGTTTGAATTTCTGAAGAAAAAAAAAATCAGTTCACTTCAGTATACCCGGAAGATCTTGTGATGCCCGGGATACGCCGAAAAATCCGTTCAGTTTGGTATACCCGCAAGCTCTTGTGATGCCCGGGATACGCCGAAAAATCCGTTCAGTTAGGTATACCCGCAAGCTCTTGTGATGCCTGGGATACGCCGAAAAATCCGTTCAGTTAGGTATACCCGCAAGCTCTTGTGATGCCTGGGATACGCCGAAAAATCCGTTCAGTTTAGTATACCCGGAAGATCTTGTGATGCCCGGGATACGCCGAAAAATTCATTCAGTTTGGTATACCCGCAGGCTCTTGTGATGCCCGGGATACGCCGAAAAATTCATTCAGTTTGGTATACCCGCAAGCTCTTGTGATGCCCGGGATACGCCGAAAAATCCGTCCAGTTTGGTATACCCGCAAGCTCTTGTAATGCCCGGGATACGCCGAAGAATCCGTTCAATTAGTATACCCGCAAGCTCTTGTGATGCCCGGGGTACGCCAAAAGAATCCGAACAATTTAGTATACCCGCAAGCTCTTGTGACGCCCGGGATACGTTAAGAAATCCGCCAATTTCAGTATAACCGCAAGCTTCTGCATCCGCCGGAATACGTGGAAAAATCCGTTTAGTATCGTGAAACCGCAAGCTCTCGTGGGGCTATAGAAATCCGTCCAGTCCAGTACACCCGCATGGAATTTCATGGATGCCGTTTGTTTGTACGCTAGGGATTTGCCCCATTCTACCCAAGATCTGCTAATAATCAATCAGAGCTCGAATTCTTAACTTCGTGAGAAAATTCGCAGAGTTTCGTATAAATATCTGTGGATTTCGAGATCCACTCCGACGCCCAAGATTTAGCAATTGTTCCGAAGAAAAATATTTCGCAATCTGTTGCGAAGACCAAAATTTGGAGAATCATGGTTAAAACTAAGCCCGAAGTAATTCTTTTTTTTTTTTTTTTTTCGCCGTTGAAATCTGCCAGAAGTCTGCTTGAATTCTGTTCACATCCTCGACGTCCGTTCCAAAAAGGTTTCGATAGGATCTGTACATGATCTGGTTTGATGCATGAAATCTCCTTGAAAAATTTGTATTTTTTATTATTTTAGTTGAATGATTGTTTCTGTGCTAGAATCCACATGGCAAAAAAATTAAAAAATCTGGTAGGCATTCCTTACCCCGCTTGAGCTCTCTGTATCATCTCAATTCGACTTGACTTCGAGTTTTCAGGGCATCAATTTACGGACTATATCATGGTGTCCGAACGATCCGACAGTTATTTAGGAATGCGTGCATCACGCTGATAAACTTTTTTCTTGAGACTCAAAATTTACATGAAACTTACTGAGAGGGATAGAGATATTTGTTCAGATAAGGTGAACTCGCTTCAATTCATGCCTTATCTTGGCTACTCGAGGGTCATGGTCATAGATAAGTTAGAACTAGGCGTGTGAGATATGTTATACCTTAGTTCATCAACGGACAATTTAAACGACTCCCACAATTTGCCTCCATAGCGTATCAAGCTCCGATAATTTATTGAAGTCTAAATTCTCATCTCCGATCTATGCATGTACTACCAGTAACCCCGCCACGCTGTTCGCGGTACCTTTCCAATCAGCAGAATTCCAAATAAGTTCAGTATCATATTTCTTTATTTTCCTCACGAGACACTTAGATATTATTCAGTAGAAAATATTTCACCGGGCTTAGCCGATTTCCTACTCATCCCTGTGATCAATTTACGTCGATATCCAGAATTCTCCTAACGAACGTGTTATGGCCTTGCATTTCGGCGAGCGGGCTTTGAATCACTCCATCACGAGTCCTCCTAAATATATCAGATCCGTGTACTGCTATACGAGAAAATCTACCGAACCTTTAACTTTTGAACTATCCGAGAGAAAAAAAAAGTTCCCTCCTTGTCGCTTTTGAAACCAACTCCATAACGTTTTGGCACCTCTAAGATAAAAAAAAGGGTTGTGCCCAACATTTTTGAAAGACCTTAATCGCCTGAGAAAAATGAGGTGGAATTGGTCAATCACGTTCCCGTCACAATTAAAGGCTCTCCGAGTAGATGAATTGGAGATAGTGCAGTATGATGGTTGATAAAGATGTCAAATTTCATTCCCAGAATTGAGCCTCTTTCCGTTATACTCATCAAGTTTCACTTTTCCCGCGATCAGAGTAGTCGGAGGTATATGCAATTTTTGTTTTTCCAAAGCTTTCTCAACTGAATTATGATAAACCTGCAATGTGGAAATGATGCGAGAACCTCATACTAAGTCGACAGGTAATTTAGACCTGTTACGTGCTTTTTTTTTCGACCAGAAAAACCAGCTTTCAGAGGCTGAACAAGTTACCGGAGCTCCTCCCTCAAATGACAATCGCTATAGCCACCTCATTGAAGCGCATAGTAGCTCATCATACGTCAACGTAGAATGGGCAATAGGATTTGGGAGCGTCATCTGCCCATTACTCGAGGAACAAAGATTTATTTTCTTTTTTTTTCTTTCTTGTTCTTTTTTTTGAAGCGGTGGGCGCGACAAATTTTCAAAGTCCAACGTCGCAGATCTTTGGCCAGGATACTGTATCGCTGCCAAACAAAGAGGCATTTTGATCGTCCATTCTTACTCTTCAATTTCCCACGACCCGATTAATCCTAGCTCGAATGTTATTTTTTCTTTCACGTACGGCAAGGTTCGTCGTCGGTCTTCTATTCACCTTATTCACCCCTATTCTGGACAATCCCCTATTATTCCTCTTGACTCGACCAAAAGTATCGATTTTTCCCCTTTAGTACCTTATAATGCGGTACCACCCGATAATTTCTGTTACGAGAACTCCGATGAAAGCTAAACGACGAACAAGTACCGCAGTTGTATGAGAGTCAGAATTATTTTTGCTATTTGATCCCTTGAATGCGCGTATTATGTGCGAGGTCGTTGTTTTCTCTCTCGAATTTTTCAGCG
This sequence comes from Eretmocerus hayati, assembly GCA_029851415.1. Taxonomy (NCBI): domain Eukaryota; kingdom Metazoa; phylum Arthropoda; class Insecta; order Hymenoptera; family Aphelinidae; genus Eretmocerus; species Eretmocerus hayati. The sequence continues at coordinate 133,853,483 of CM056742.1, read as the reverse complement.
TGTGAATAACACGGTTGGACTCGGAAGGCAGAGCCTTTCTCGACCAAACGAGGTTAATTTGAACACTTTTTGAAAATTTTGCACGTAATTTCCCTGTAACTTGTCGTCCTACATTGTAAGAGCATTGTATCTAGGTTCAATGGAAAGCTTATTGTCTTTCAATTGCGACAGAATTAATCAGCATTTAAGAGGTGTTCAAAGTAAGAGACTCTGGTTGGGGTAACTCCGAACACTAGATTAATCAAACGTAAGACCCTCGATAACGAAAATGGCAATGCTCTCTGTCTGTCTCTATGAAACACTTTTGCATTCAAGGAAGTATCACAAACTCATTTTGAGTTTTCTGAAATCGTAACGAAGGCTCAAACAATGAATGAGTAGTAAAAAAAAAAAAAAAAAAAAAAAAAAAAAAAAAAAAAAAAAAAAAAAAGCGTCATCTGAATTGCGATTATGATCTGTATTTGAATTGAAAATTCGCGTAGACAAAATTCTGATCTAATGAAAAAATATTCGGTTCTTCATGCATAATAATATAGATAGTCAATTAAAGTATGATAAAAATAAAAAAAAAATCTCAACCACAAATTTCAAAATCGAGAATCATCGGAGCACAAGAATTCATTCGGATAATTTAGAGTTAGCCCGGTTTTCGAGCGAGTGGGTTTCTTTTGGAAGTATTCAAAGTTACCTCATTCATCGGAAGAGCATGTATTTTCCCATTGAAGTATTCGAAATCACCCCGTTCTGGAGAAAAATCACGCGCTTTTCAGTTTTTTTTTTTCTGAATTAACCCGAAGTGGACATACATCATTGTAGCGATGGATTCTCCAAGATATCGGTAATTGTCAATGTAGCGCCGGGGAATGGGATTCGCCCTAGAAGTGCTTAGACGAGACAAATTGTTCGGAGCAATTTTTTTTTGTTCCAAAATCATGCCATTCAAAAATATGGTTGTAACCTCAGTTACAGCTGATAAGGTCTCCTACTCCAATACAAAATATTGTACTCGTATGCAACTACCAAACAAGTTACCATTAGAATACTTGCGCATCCCTGCTTTGCTGATTTCGAGATTAAAAACTTGTACCTCGAGTGTTCAAACTTACCCCGTCTCTTCAAAGTAACCCCGGTTGACGGTATTCAATTTCCATCTAATATCACAGCTCCATAAATCTCCGCCTACAATTTCGTTCTTTCTTATATACTGCAAATTATATATTGATATATTCATGAGTATTGAGCATGAGCTCTGACCGTGGCGCCATACAAACCCTCATGTGTCACACCTAAACCGAAGTCGTGATGACCGTTCACAAAGTGATCTGATTTTGTCATTAAGAATGTTGTCGAGGAACTTCGACTCTGCATTGCACGGTGATTCTCCCTAGTTTACAAATCCGAAGTTTTCGAAAGTGCCCTATTTGGTCCCCCCTTTTTCGACATTCATTTTCCCACATTTCCTTATTATTGGAAAGGAGACTGGCGACAAACCCTACATACGAAAGAGTGAGTATATTCCAAGAAGTGCCAGGTATCTGAGTCGCTATCAGAACGAATGTTTTATGATTGAATGACGTTGAAGAGTCATATAAGATTTTCTCAGATTTTTTTTTGGAACAATGTTATTTCCTCCACAGGCTAAGGAGTATCGGAAGGTTGAGTCAGTAACAATGAAAAAGTGCGAAATCAGACGATATTCCAACTCTTATCAAGAGCACTACCTACGTGTCATAAAAAAAATCGATAGAGTACCATCCTGGAAGCTATAGAAACTATCTGAAAACATTTTTTCAGAGTGTACAAATCCCAATCTCATTGAAATACTGTATGGTACACTGAAGGTTAAGGGTTCTGTGAATTCCCTCATATCCGCAGTCACACGTTTATTATTATCTGGCAGGAATGTCTGTAACCCGGTTTCCGTGGGTCGAAATGAAGAGTTCCTTGGCTCATTTTGAAGTTTTTATCAATGGCCACTCGAAAAAAATAGAACTCAATGATGGTATGGATGTTGGAAAATAATTGAGAGACACGTGTTACATATTCCTCAAGAGGTCTGTTATGAACGAACACACAGCTGATGGAGACATCCTTGTCGGCAAGAATTGATCATACATGTTTAAAGTAGGGAGAACAGGTATTAAAGCATTAGGTTCATCTGACTTGCCGATCGCGGGAGATCACCAATCTATCACTAGTTATTCCATAGTTACACCAGTTTACGGCTCCTGCAGAAGGTTTCTACATAGATAAAGAAGTTACTTGTGTGACTAGTTTTTCTAACAAACACGATATTCCTAATAATTCGATGAGAGGGGAATCACCAACGACTTTTAAATGTTACGTCCCCTTCTCCATTCAAGTAAACATTCTCCAGTCTGAGTTCTCTCACTCTTAGAATCGTTTTTCCCCTTCCCTATTACTTATCGCAACGTTCTCTGACTAATCCGAATGAAAGAAGAGTAAATACCAATTGAAGACTCATTCTTCTCTAATTTTGTCGATCAAACTCCTAGTTCTGAAGGATACCAGACTGTTCTTCTTCAACTATGTCGAATTGTTGAAGACGTATCGCTATTTGTCAATGTCAATACCTCAGCCAAGTCCCATCAAACCAATACGACATTTCTGAGAAAAGAATCAACCATTACTGAGAAGAGAGATCAAGCAGTGGTCTGTTTCCTAATCAAATCTCAACAAGTCGGTCACTGATAAATTCAGCAATAGTCGAACGCAAATCTCCACTCCACCCGAGTAGTGCCCGCCATATTAAATGAGCAATCAACTGGAGTTCATGTCCCAAAGCATTCGATTCCCGGCAATGTTATCATGAGTTTGAGTTGACCAAATCGAACCAAAACCCTAAGAACGAACAATTCCAAATTGTTTGGTTATTCCCGCTATCCACCTTCCAATATTGGTTCAATTGGTATCGAGCTTATTCCGCTCTTTTACTCGAAATAATACCCCTAGACATAATTTCTGTATCTCGTGTGGGCTACTGTGAGCTTTTTCGATGTTCGATTCTCAAACGAAATTTAAGCGATACTGACTCGTATATTCCATAACGACGGAGGAAATGCGAGGTTCCTAGCCTTTCTATTCAGTTTTGCCGATCTGAATCTCATATGATTAGCAAACTTTCCAACCTTGCCGAATTTTCATGACATATCAAACGAATCTACGTCAGACCCCATACTATTTACTTTCTGCAATCGGTTGACAGAACTACTTGCACTCATACTTGAATTGTCTGATACCCATCGCCATCAACTTTCTTTTTCAGGTACCCCGTCGATATTGGGAGATTTCATGTTTGAAACTAGCCATGATTTTCGTTTGGGTTCTATTTCGTGGAATATCTAAGATTATTGTGTTTACTGTCGAGTTGGTTAACGTTGGTACACATCTTGGCTCAGTCTAGTAACATCAAAATGGATTTTGCACCCAATCCAAGCTGGGACTTTGAGCTTTCGATTCACCACTGATTGGGGTGCAGTTCGCCAATCGTACCAAAACTACTCAATTGGACTGATACTGCTCGTAATAATTCCATTTGACGTTCGGAGAGGTTACAAAACACAGTATTCCTCGAACTCCTATTTTTTTTTTTTTTTTTTGATTCCAAAGTCATGGCTAGTTCTCCAAAGCGCACCTCCCCTCAACCTGAATTTGCTGTTGTTTGCTTTAATTACAAAATTCTTTCAGATTCCGTGTTAAATCTCAACTTCATACTTCTAGTGGAATTAGTTGGTGATGTTCATTATATTTTTGCTTTACAATAGTAGAGATGTAGATTCACTTGAAGCTATCGATCGCGGAGTAATCACGTTTTATAATTTCTAGTTGAGACTCTCAATTATACCCTGGAAACTTTTCAAATATATTTTTAGAGTGATATTGACCCAACCCAACTCATGAATGAAAGGTAGAGCGGTTAAGAGACCATCCTTTCATAAACTCGCCAACTTAGAATCCGTAATCTCGAGAGAAGAAGAAAAACCCCTTTCATAATCACTGACAAACCTAGGATTTGAATTTCCTTCTAGTTTTAATTCATGGATTCGAATAAGTTTCGACTTCGATCCCAGTTCCATAGAACAAAAATTTCACGATATTCGAGAACTTTCTTTAAAACAGAGCCCGAAAATTTGTAAGGATCGTCAATTGATTATGATTTATTCAGTCTACTGGTCCAACTTTGTGAAGAAAGCCAAATATTCTGGCGCATGATTGCGAAAAGATAATTTATATCCTCATTTCATGACCTGAGTTTCAAACATTAGTTAAGTGTCCTCCTTTGTTTCGTGCAACAATTCCCTCATCATAGAAGCATTATACAATGCAAGAACATTTTGAGACCCGGTACGGCGAGGTCCATTCAATGATGCGTAGAAATCATAAGTAATGAAAATTGCTGTCTGCTCCGCTACGAGATAGAATATATCGGATAGATCTTACAGGTTATATTATTAATTAGTATTATCTACTATTTTGAGCTAGAATGCCCAACCTTATGATCATAAAGGTTATTCTTGGATTGAGTCCTACAGTAAGAGCGATTTGCATGTAATTTGGAATTCAACCACAACTTTTAAATCATGTATCATAGAGTAAAAGAGTAGTATTAAGAACCAATATTTATGTAAAAAGCAATAAGGGCTTCTGAACCAAGCATTCTCCATTTCCATTGATGCGCAACCTGATTTCGGATTCGCCTTGAGCAGTAATGGATCCCTGTAATCTCAGGGGAATAGAGTGTGGTTTCGGGACTTTTGAAGCTCGTCTTCGCCTAAGGGGAAGCTCGGAATTTTCCATCATCCCGACGCCAACTTTTACCCAATCCCTTACTCCTCCTACAATTTGGCCATTAAATAATGACGTGCATGAGTTGTTTTATTGGATTGAGAAACCAAAGCAATTCAAAGTAAATTGAGTTTATAAGAAGAGTTGATGATATTGTCCTGCAGCCTTGACTCGTTTCGAACTTCGCTTAGACTGTCAATGACAGTCCAGAAGTGTCGATTGAGAGACTCAATGGCTGTCATAGAACTGTTACAGGACCGCTGTATGGCACTATGGATCAAAATCCTAAAACACCACGGCGGGGATCGGGATCCTTTAGTAGCTCTTAGTTGGCTATCCAGAGAACCCCCCTGGACGTTCACCTTTGCCTGATCAAAAAGGTTGGGAAAACAATACACGTTGGGCATGAAACAAAATATGAGATCATGTACTCCTCTCGAAACTGTAAATTTCCTTATTGGAACGAGCCTCAGTTTCCTACCATTCATTTTCCGATTCTGAGTCCTCACCAGCGGTGAAGAGGGGCCTTGGAGTTCTTTCCACGAAAATCGTTTCATTCAATGATGCTATATACGCTATGCATACAATCTCGTAGTTATGCAGGTATGATCTATAAGGAGTTGCGATCAATGGAAGGAGCATCGAATTACGTTTTCTTCTAGTCGACTTTGTCAACTAGACGAAAGCGTTTAAGTGGTGGGGTGTGATGTCCGCGGGAATACCGCGAACATCCGCGAAAGTGTCTTTGATTGGCTAGAAATGAGATGTATGAAAGATAGTAGATCGCTCAGTTTTTCAAACCAGTCCGTGAACTATTTTATGAGCGTGAGGCAATATCATCGTTGAAGGACAAAATATGATACGGAAGAATATTGAAAATGTGAAATAGTGCGCATGTAAGGTTGAATCGGGGCCCCGAATGAACGTGTGGATGGGTAATGAAACGGTTCTTGCGTAAGAATAGTATTGTTACTAATCCAAATATGTAATGTGTGAGTCGCTCATAGTATAGACGACGCAAGAATGCTTGAATGTCTCAAAATATCAAGGCACTATTAGATTACGAAATTAACCATGTTCTTCACCGATAATGAATAGGCAAATAGATGTGCGTTTGTGATCTCAGATGTTGTACCAAATAGCTCAATGTCAAATTTCCCCTCAAAAGTATGGAAGAAAAATCCTCCAATCGACGAATGCCACACCTCAATGGAGTACCCCTAAACATATGGATGTCTGCCTTCGTAACAAAAATAACAAGGTGTCAGTCCATGATTCGTCGATTAAATCCCCACAAATTTGACGATCCAGCTTGAGGACCTTCAAACAAAACATATTTAAGAAAGGAAGTGAGCTATACTCGCTCTCTTGTTTCCTGACCACCAGTCGCATCGCAATGTCTCATAGTATTTCTTAGCAGATAATTTGTGCAGCAACCCTGTATACGATCTCTGATAAGAGGGAAATAAAAGTGAGTTTCAAATGTTCCCAATATTTCTCAAATTCTTTGAATGCTTTTTGAAAACTATATTCGAAAATTTAGTAGGATGAACTCAAGAATTAGTATTTTTGAATATGCGCCATTATGTTAATGAATCGATGGTCAACTATGAATCCTGGGTTATTGGAGGAAACTCTAGGCCCAAAAACCAATTTTTAAATTGAACGGCTAAAGTTTGGGAAGTGAATACCATCTTTTTGTCAAGACTGTCTTCACCCCCAAAACCCCGTTCTTCACACCTGTTAAATTCTTCAAGTCCTCCTAAAGGTATCCCCCCACTTTCACAAATCTACTTTCACGACAGCCCTTTTCACGACATGCATATTTCACGTCAGGAAAATTTCACGACACCCATTTTCACGAATAATTACTTTGCTCGATTCCACGATTCATGCTTTTCCCGACAGTCAAAACTCACGAGTGTTTTTCACGACACGCCTAATTCACGACACGTGTTTCTCACGACAGATGTAACTTAAGCGTTGCAGAACAAACAAACTTGAAATTTTATAATAGTATTGTAATATATTGACTTGTGAACATGAGGTTCAAGTGATCAAAGGTCTTGTAAATAGATGTGTACAGTCAATTCGATGTAAATAACTTGTATATCTTCGTCGAAATGAGTTTAAAAATGTTGTTAATTATTTAAAATCTCAAAGATTGATGTAGTTAGATACATGGGAGAGGTGCGTTTCAATTGCGTTGCGGAGAAATGTGTCATAAAAGCTGACGACGGACTTGATATATTCTTGTAGCCGGAAACATTTCTTGATTGGAGGTGCTCTAACATTTCTACCCAAGCCGAGCTCCGTGACCATGATATCAACATCTCCTTGCTCTTTCTGAAACTCTCCAAGAGGGATCCTGAAAACTCCTCCTCGGAGGAACTTTTTGAAAATCTCTACCAATATGGTCAACATTAGTTGTTAAAATTCTACACTCATTGACAAAAATTTCTAGATGTGATGAGGTATACGCGCGTATTTGTAATGATGACATCTATTTCTTGCTCCTAAATTCCAAGTTAGTGAGGACCGAGGCATGCAAATAAGGATTTTCTGAGGACATAAAGACCTCTCAAACCGAATATGGACATCCTAAGGACTAGAGGGACTGGAAAAATCAGTAGAAACCCTGTAATCATGTTGCCTAGTTAAAGTGGACATATTCCTGGGTTCTTTGGGCATTCTTGTTGATTGAACATTAGATTCAAAAGGTGAAAGGGTCTGTAGAAGAGAATAAGTCACATAGGTATCTTTTACACGATGGCTGTTTGTCGGATGGGCGATTTATCCAACTTTTTTGGATGAATTTTCCTGTAACACGGAGTCCCAATTTTTCGAATGAGATAGAGCCGCTCGTTGCTAATGGAGTCCAGGAATTTGTCATCCGATGAGAATGAGATGAATCATCGATTTGATATGCATAATTCCCAGAAAAGGCAATTCAATCAAATAAATCCTATGAGTTTGTTGAAGCGATTGTTTACTTACGAAAGATGGTATCTATGGTATCATGCACTGTACAGCTGAGTGCATATCCATGCTGGATTAAAGATCCATTATCTTGATTTTCAATTCGATCGAAATAGGCTCACGGTTTCCATGTGCTTACGGTTCTTTCTATCAACTCAGATTGAAAGATAGATGATTGTGATGGATTTGTCATTAATCCAATATCTGCTTTTAAAATTTCATCTCAAATTGATTCATTTCTTGCCCTGATTCCGAACAAATTGCAATATTTTCATCCTATTTTGATTGAGTGCACTGAAGTTTTTCTTGATAATTCCCAGAGATTTAGCCAAATTTAGCACTCGAAGCCCATGAACTCCCATTGTTAGTTGTATGATGGCAAAATTTACAACATTGCCCTGGAGGAATAAGGATTCGCAATTCTGAAGACTACTATTTCTGAATAGTTCTGAAGAACTATTTTTCATCACTGCCGATATAATGATGAAATCTAATCATGCATTCGATGTTGAGTAGAGTACCTAAAAAATATTTGAAGCTCAAAATGCAAATTTTCTCATCCAATCTTCAGCATCAACGATCAAAATGCATTGAGAGATCGTGAATGAATAATGAGCAATACGTCGAATTAAAATCAAGTGTCCGGCGGGCAATTTGAGATAATTTGCGGCGAAATGGATCCAACTAACTTCCCTCTCGCATTCAGCATCACGAATTCATTCGGCAATCAATTGACGAGCGTCACTGATCAGAGCAATACAGTTTCCGTATATCGGGGTCGCGATTAACGATCGCTCGCTCTTAATGCCTCGTCAAAGCAAATCAGGCACAAAATAAGCGTTAATCAATTCGCTCAAACGAACCGAGCGACAATTGTCATACTTGAAACACACACACACTACTACTATACAACCCACATACATCACTTCACTATACACTAAATTTTCTGAATCTCACAACCGCATAAGACTACAAAACTACCACACTGTCAAAATACGAAAGTACAAACAAGAAAAAGCATTAAAATCATCGCGGTCACACTCTTCCGTCTATAACGTACAAAAAAACCTCCTGTGAATATTTTCGGTCTTATACCAAGCAATATAAACTGAAAATTCGCACACTTTCACAGATATATACACAGTTTCTGGTATCCCGATAACGAGGTGGCGATTCGAAAGCTTGAAAATCACACGCAGCAAAGCACATCAGTACAGAGACATAGAGACACAGAGAGAAATCCAGAGAAACACGAGTGTCAAGCGCGTCACCGATGCGGTATCCCACGTATCCGAAGCATACATACATGGGTATGTACATACACAAACATATAAACATATACTCATCCAATCCCTCGGGTCTAACGCGGCTTTGCGGTTTGCGTTGCAGCATGATGTCGGTCGGTCAGCGCAGAGAGCGCGAGAGTCCTTTGAGAGCAAGAGAACAGATCGGGGATTTTTGGCCCGTGCATGGGGTGTAATTAACCCCCGAGTGCACAAATGCGTTAATTCAATTGGCTCGGCTGGAATGCACAATGTCACTGTACAGGGAAGGGACTCTCGGTGTGTCGCGGTGTTGGTTGAAATTTGAAATGCGCGAATATGTAGAAATTAAGTGTGGGTCTATGTGTGATATTGTAGAAGGCAGTCCTGGATGTATATGAAGCGACCTAGAATTTTGTTCGTTATTCCATTTTGAGCTAGGTAGAGAAATACCGAAACGCCAGGGTCGGTATAACGAGAGATGAATTTGATCAGATTGTGTAGCTTTTGAGATAGGGATTCTAGGGATTGCAGCTCTTTACTTCTCGCAATGCTTCTAGAGCTTTAAATTCTTTCACCAAATGCTTAAGATTATTATTTCACTGCTACAAGTCGTTGATTGTTTCATTTCCAATGGTATTGCTTGCTGTTTATGAACCATCGTATATTTTTTTGCATGTCTGATCATATTCGTCTGTTACTACTTGCCTCATTCCGTGCTTTGGGGCCCAGTTTCGGTAGAACTTTCATCTCTCGGACTGTTTCGAGAGCTTCTACTTTTTTTACCAGATGCGTGAAAAATTGATTTTTCCACTACATGCCGTTGATTATTCTATTGTGAATGCTATTGTGAGCTAATTGTACAGCATTTTGTTATTTTGTTGTTGTCTGAACATAGTCGTCTGTTACTACTTGACGTTTGCTGCATTGAAGCGCCATTCTGATTAACCCCGGCCGTTATGTAAACTTTACCCACCGCGCAACGTATGTATTTCACCAACTGTCGAGACTGGCAGAGATACTTAATATTAAGTACCGATGAATGAGAGTGATTTCTTGTCAGAATAGATGGCTATTAATATTGTTAGTGGGAAAATAAAGTTTAGCACAAACCAGTGACTTGAAGAGAAATATGCCGATTTTTGTTTCCACATTGAAATTTTTCAAGTTGATACCTTGATAGCTATTTTCTAGAAGACAGGCGAGAATAGCTCAGGCATAAGGTAAGTTACTACTTTTGTTTTGCTCATAGTTTTGGCTCATCTCAATATTATTAAACGTATTTCAGCTCATTTTCAAGATAATTTTCAGATCTTGAATATAAGCTGAAGTACGTTAGATTTTAAGGGAATGAAGCCGAGCTATCTTGATTTTCGCAGAAAAAGATTTTTTGCGAGTTCTTGCCAATGTGTTCCTAATATGCCCCCATAGACATTTCGCGATTCTGAAGCTCTGTAAAAGCGATATCGGTTCCGGAGCATGACGGTAATGTATTAAATGGACAAAATGTCATGATTTGAGGTATTCTCGGTGATTTAGAGTGCACATAACCTCAAAATTAACATAAAAATCGATTTTGGCATATTTTGCGAGATCTAGTCAGCGTTGGGCAAAACCTGGTGGAAAGCAACACGACAGCTACATTCAGACCGGATTTTTACATGCAACTGTTGTGTTCCTTTCCACCAGGTTTTGCCCGACGCTGGATCTGGGTGATTTGAAGGCTCTGTGCTCAAGGATCCGCTAAATACACCTAAAACAAATGTTATCTTGACAAAAAAGTGCTAAAAGTACTTGCAGCATGGCGCGAAGCCTTTTATGTGCGGAAAGAGGGCAGGGAGCATATTAGGGACACTGCACTTCTTTGAGTAATAGGGGCGTAGAATCGGCTAGAAATCGAATTTTGCAAGTTTGTAAAGAGGATTTCAAAGTTAAAACAAAAACAAAGAAAATGAGCCAAGGTACATTGAGATTGATTGCACCAATTTATTTTGGCATAGCTTTTTGTAACGAACAAAAGAGAAGTCGAAAGTACCAAAAACCAATTCTTTTGTTCTAAGAAATGCGCATGTCATTTAGGATTGGTCCAAAACTTTGATTTTCTCATATTTCAACGTAACAAACATGAAAAAAATGCGCGGTAAGATCTACGGGTTCGTACATTCAAGAACTTGAGTGGAGGCATATTAGGGAACGGGAGCATATTAGGCACACTTACCTCAATTGGATTAGATTATTTTATGCAAATGTAAAATATACAACAAAATATTAGATTATGAAAAAGTAAGTACATATGTGAGCGAACAACGGCTCACAAAATTTCTCTTTCTTTGCCCTGTGTAAAAGTAAGTTCAACTCTGTCCAAACTGTTGGGCTCGTTTTGTATTGTATGATGAGCTCGAGGGAGAGATGTTTTATATGTTACGTGATTGTCTTGCGAATGGACCACGTTTGCAGTTTTATTTTTTATAGCCAGTTCAGTACAATAATTCTCATTTCTTCGAGTTACACTTGCGCTTCATGACGGTGGCAATTTGTGACTGGGCGATAAATTCGTGTAATACGCAGCTCACATAAAGTACTTCATGTTGTGTAAAGAGGATTTAGTGTTTTTCTGTTGTGTTGTGGGACTTTGTCAGTTTGAATGTTTAGCGAGTTTAGAATCAAGATTCAAGTTCTTATGAATACATTCTTGCGAAATAGTCATCTCCCAATCCTTATTCATCATCAAAATGATGAATTTCAACGAGTTATTTGTAATTTTATGAATAGAAAGGAAGCGAACTAATGCGGACAACAAGACCAAAAATCGTTAACTTAAGGTTAGACTATTTGCTCGATGGCATATGAATCATTCGTCCCGTCCAGACTCAACAAAAGCCAAATATCTGTGAAATTATTGGATGTATCGACTTGGGGAGCATTAACCCTGCGGAACCTGAATTCGTCCCACACTCTGAAAATCATCTTGTTTTGTTATGGAATGAAAGTATCTCCGAGGATTTAATTCCATGAACTTCCATCCTGAGATACAGGTAGGCGCCTGCAGGACCCATTGACAATATGTTGAATTTCATACATCAATGTATTGACATTGTATTCATACATCAATGTATTGATGTTAATGTATTGAAATATTGAATTCATGCCTCTCGAGGTTCCATCATCTTATTTTAGGCCATGCCTAACTATTTGGTGTGATTATTGGGGTCTATCAACAGTCTCCGACATTCCCGACCACTTACAAAACATCATGCAACCAAATTCTCGAATTTTCAAAAATGACTCGTCACTCTACAAGCGCTGTGCCACATTTTCTGAGTTTTTTATCGGGTTTGAGTCTATGGGGTTTTTCAGTAATGTTAATACTACCCTTTTGTCTAAAAATGCAGCCCTAGAATATTCATAAATAACCAAAATTGAGAGAAATTTCATTATTCCGCTCTACATAACAGGACTAATAAGTGACATTCTAGAATTTTTTATGAGACTTTGCAAGCATTGCGCCTAATCAGATGAATCCCAAAAGAAGTGAATCAAGTCAAAAAACAAAATATTTACCCGTTTTTAGATGGTCTCGGTTTCTATGGGTTGAATAGTCTTTCATTGGGACAGGAGGCCCATTGGATTGAACCTCTAGAAGTACTTTTATTTTTCACCGAAACAATCGGATAGTTTCGGATCTATTTTTCGTAAGGTCGGACCTCTCTCCTTGTCAGATTGTCATCTACTACTGATCGTGAACTCAATGAAGAACTCACATGAATCTGGAAATAATCATATTTTGCAAATTCGTGACAAAATAAAAATAGAAAGGAAGTTTGGAATTCACTGACGGTCCCATGATTTTCGAGCTATCATTGAAAATTTGACAATTTGAATTGTGGTGCCAAGCAATATAGCAGTCGCTGTGCATGAACCACAAGACTTGCCAATTGTGTGGTAATAATTTTTGATCAGAAATATTCTCACTAATAACACTCTGTGAGCTACCGTAATTTGCAACGGGTTGATCGTCCATGTGCGGCAAGTACATCAAAGCTCGACCAATCCTCAATGGAAGATTTTGATTCCATATAAATTTAAACTTCTCGAGCAATATAATATCACATATTCTTCCAAACACATGTGAGCTAATTTCATCAATATCATTGAAAAAGAGCAAGTCTTTTTGAGGTATCTGCCTCAAGATGGTCGTAAAAAAAGTCTCAAGTCACGCGACTCATGTACAGTTTCTGCCATAATTGATGGCGCCAATACAAACCCACCGGGAATCTCATAAATAAGTATATAGATTTGAGTCATTTTTGTCGTGGAAAGGTTCCAGAATTAATCCCTAGCGCATCCCTTCGATCGTACATTTTCATGATACAACTATATAATAACAGAATTTTCTCATTTTATCATATCAGTTCCCCATTTACAAGAAAATAGTACGAGATTTGGTCAAAATATATTCAATCCCAGCCCGTCACGTCAGTTGTTTTCCCTGATAAAGATACTGCACTGAATCGTTACACGTTTGTAAAACCTCGAAGGGAAACTCACCTTGACACCCACTCAGTTTCAACTCACCGCACGCACGTGCATCACTAGCCTTTTATTGCTGCATCGCCAAACCCGAGACACTACGTTTCCAAACCCAAAGCACAGGTGTCACGCAAGGAAACCGAGCAGGAGTTCTGTGGTTTGCCCGTCGTTAATTAACAAGGTGGTTCAGTCAACTTGTAACTACATAATGCACAAACACACACACGCAATAGATTTACACAAACTGTAAGTATAACCCTATATGTATCGTTACAAACAAAATCTATATAGAGCTCACTGCACGAACGTCTCTTACATATTATACCACTTGAATAAATTAACGAGCGACGTCGTTGGTGCAGACTTGTACATACTTACAATGTTAGTGTTTAGAACGAGACCTTCCCACCTATTCCATCGTGGCCACGTCGTCGTCGTCGTCTCTGGCGCTCGTTAATCTTGGACTTGTGCAGAACCGATCTTTGCTAAGAGCACGATTTTACGCTTCTACTACTACTTAAACCTTTGACTCTTTGTAATAGAGCTAAGTTTGCGCCTCGTTCAAACCTCTGTACATATTCATGTAAGTATATATCTATATACAAAAAGTGATTCCAACTATGGAAAAGGTGTGAGAGGAGAGCGCGTTGATTAAATTTCTAGCTGGCCCCGACTGGCTTTTCAATTTCCGCTTGACAGCTCAGGCGTTTTTCGATCGCTCTCGTATATTACCTTCATATATATAACCCTTACCAGTTAATGAGCTCCGTGAATTTATCACCGACACTACCTGCTCTGCTCGCTTTGACGGCTGATACCTGCTATTTGCAGTTTCTATTACAGACACTCATTAGGAGCTTGTAAACTTCTACCGAGTATCGACAGCGAAGATATGATCGACGAAGATGCGCAAATATGGCTTCTTACATCGGAGTAACTTTTCAACTCATTTCGTAAATGACTTGGCGATAATTGGAGCTGATCTCATGATCGATAGATTGATTGCGCTCGGACCTGAGAGTGACGGGGAAAAATTTTCAAACTGCTGAGCCCTTTTTACGAATTTTTTTTATCCCTTGTTCGTTCCTCGAGGCTTAGAGATCGTCAAAAGCTACTTTTGAACTTCAAACTTCCCACTTTCAATCTTTGGTGGTTCACAGAATCAGCTATACATTTTTACAAACAGTTAGGGGGAGGGTGGTATTACACTATAGGGTAAAAGGTCGGTGAACTTTGTGAGGTAGTTCAACATTTTTTTCAAGATACTAGCGGACATGCCCATGACCTCTTTCCATCGTTATTATATTTCCTTTGATGCGAGTCTAGCTTCACTGCCGATCTTCATGTTCATTGGGCGGATGGAAAACAAGATGATGTACACTCTCATAGGATCTTTCCATATAAGATCAGACAGCGAAAGAAGTTGAAATCACGGATCTTTCTGCCGATGCAAGATATCATATTTGAGACAAAACTAGGGGACATGTATTCTTTTGTTTGGCCTTATAATCGGCTTCCTGTCTGAGCTACGCGGATTTGTGGGTTGGCTGCTGAAAATCGAGTTTTCGATTTTAAATCAGTAAAAGTGCAATAATTTCAATGCAACTCTGGATGTTCACTTGAATCTTGTTGGACATACTTGATACGTCGATGATGCATGCCCATTAACACGGATTAGGCGGGAACTGTGATTGGACTCCGAAGAATGTCGTCTTTTTTCACTCAGAATGGAAAAAAATTAATCAATTAAAAATACCCTCGCAAATTTCACTCGCGAATTTTTGGTGGGACGTACATGATTACGTTTCGGAAAGTATCATTAGAATAGGCGCTAGAAGCTTGGGATGCGAGAAAAATTTTTCTAGAAAAAAATTGTTCACCACCTGAAATCGATTCCAGCATCTTTCAAAGGACGAATCTGAGCTCAAAGACCATACAGCCTTTGAGCTAGTAGCAAATATCGACAACGGCTCATTCTCATCAATTGATCTTGGATAGAAAACAAGCACGGCGCCAAAAATTGTTGAAAATGCTATGACCAAAAGTTTACTTATCCTCATTCCTGCCAGTAGTAGATCACTCATACCGAAGGAACGTACAACCGGCGTGGAAAGTTGCTACATCTTGAATAATGCGCGAAGATATACTTCTCGTATATGTGCAGACCTCTAAAAACCTCCCTGAATGTTCTAATAATCATCATTGTATCCCCCCCCCCGCATACTCTGATACAATTGTTATCTCGATCGCAACTCTTTTTTTGTTTGAAAATACTTACTTGAATTACATACATATTTTTCCTAAACCATTATGTGAATAATGTTAGTTTCTTACTGGCGCGAATGGAGATGAGTACATTTTTGCTCATTACATTTTCAAAAAATTTTGGCACTGCCGTTATTTTCTGTGCAAGATGAATTGAAGAGATTTTCGATATTCACTACTGATCGTGTGGTGGTCTTTGAGCTTAGATTCATCCTTTGAAAGACGCTGGAATCGATTTCAGACATTTAAAAATTTTTAGTTCACAAAATATTTTTTTCTGGCATCCCGAGCTTGCGCCTATTCTGATGATAATACTTTTCGAAACATTATGGTGATCAAGTAACATCAACATTTCGCCAGTGAAATCCTCGAAAGTATATTTGAGTCATTCTTTTTTTCAATTTTCCGTGGAAAGCGAGATTTTTTGGAGTCCAATCATAAATCCCGCCTAATCTGTGTTAATTTGCATGCATCATCGACCTTTTGATTTAGGTGAGTATTCGAAGTTGCATTGAATTTATTGCATTTGTACTGAATTTAACACAATTGCTGCGGCGACGAGAATCGCAGTCGCTCCTCTGAGTGCGGCGGGACCCACCCGTAAGAAAATATAATACACAGAGAAGGATAAGCGGGACCTACCGGTGCACTCTCCCATCAAGTTTTATTCACATTTGACGTAAAATTTTTCATGGTTTGTTGCAGATGAGCAGGTCGTCGAGTTATGGTTATTGTTCAACTTGTACTCAATGATCTGCTTTTCAGCCCAAATCGCTAGAATTTCGAAGTGAAATATGAACATGATCATACCGTTGGTACTTCTTGGGTACTTACTAACCTATAGATTTTCCATTACTATTCCAGCTTACTCGAATGCTGTTTGAATTTGGGCTGAAAGGCGAGCTGTCGCATAAAAGTTATACAATACCGAGAGTCTGACAGCTCGTTGGTTATTCTAAATCCAAAGAGTAAAATGGGGACAAAATTCAGCTTGCCCGGCAACCGGATGCTTACCCTAAAAGTTATTTGCACTTTTGTCCGATACACTTGCAATTTGGGTGAAACGACGATAAGGCGAGTGTTTATCATCATCTAACTTGAATTCGTTTTCTCTTATTTTAGCCCAAATCGTAAGAGAATCGAAGGAAAATGGGAATGGAAATATGCCCATTTTATACCCGCGCCAAGTTACTCGCACTTCCATCCAACTCTATTGCGATTTGGGCTTAACGATGTGAAGGCGAATTCAAGTTATGTATTCGTCTTTTCGTCGTTTAGTCCAAATCGCCAGAGTATCTGAGAACAAAGCGAATGACTTTCATCGAGCACGGTGCACGGTGACCGCACCGCCTCAAGGAATTTTCAACAGGTTTCGCTAGATTTGCACCCTTGGCATTTTACACTTGACTATTGGAAGATGGTGCTTTAGTTATGCCTCATATATTTGCATCCACAGGATCGGGATGGAAAAGTGGAGGTCAACTGGTCTTGTGAATCGAGTTCTAGATCTTCTTATGGCATTTATGTCAAAAGATAAACTTGAAACTGCGCACTGATGCTTCGTGTAAACTATTAAGCATTGAGTAGAGCTCTGCGCTGAACATTCATTGAACAAGTTGAATCTAAGTAGAATCCATTAACACAATATCAAATTCCATTCAATGCAGAACCAAAACATTCAATTTTGTATGAAAATCCATCAGAGTTAGAATGAACCTTGGCAAGGTTTGTCAAAACGGTTCTTGTACTTCACTACAAAAAGGATTTCTCAAAGTGACTTCACTTCTCAAAACTGATTTTCTCGCAATAAGAAAGAAATTCTCGGCAAAATTCTTGGATCAAGAGCTAATTCCTCCAAACGAGAAATTTCCCTCCTAGTATGAGAAGCATGTGTACTTGGAAGGACGATTTAAGAAAAAAACAAACACCTAAAGAAAACTTTTCTCAAATTGAAGAAATCAATGTCTCATGCGCAGAGAAAAAATTGCTCAAACCTCCAAACTATTTTTCGTGTTTACGATATTCCGTGGCATCCGCTGATGGGGTTATGATTAACCAAAAGCATATTTGTTGACGTTGCTTCAATATGGGTTACTTGGTGGTTGCATTGCAAGTCGTGGATGGATGTCAGTCAATATTATTAAGAGTATGTATTGATAAGAGTGAAAAATGCGAAAATTTCTCTACTCAGCTGATAAGCGAATTTGTGTTGAGGTATGTACCTATGATCATTGTCGCGTGTCGCTGAAAAATTATACTTTATTATGATCCCTTTTCCATAATACAAGATTTTCTGAAGTCACAACCCATCTCATTCGTGTTTAGTTTGAGATTTTGAGAATAATATCAACGTCAATTTCGAATAACCTGAGGCAAATTCACGTGAGTCGGGCTCGTCAACCTTTGAGTATTTCCGAAATCGAAAACGAATGCAAGAATCATATTTTTGATAGGTTAGTTACTGCTCGCGTGCGAGTAATATTATTCTTTCCAGCAAAATATGCGATTTCTCAGAAGAAGAGACTATATTTTTCAGTTTGAGAAAAGTTTCAAATGAGAGATTTGGGATTTCTCAAATTTGCACACACTCATCTGTAGAAATTTCGTTTCTCATTCCAAGAAATCCTTTTTGCAGTGTTCCCTTTGCTCTTTTGCGTTGCATAATTTTTTGACTCTCGTGGAAGCAAACAGGGTTAAAACTGAATTGGAAGGATGGAAAATGTGATGCGATAGAGAACCATGTTAGGAAAGTTGGAGAAAATATGCGTCGCTTTGAGCAAACAAGCTGCTCGAAAGTAAAGGAAACCCCACAATAGTCCAAAAAAGGAATAACTATTTTCCACTCTCTCAAAGATGTTATAGTGCGGAAATCCTACCATGTAACAATTGTATCAATAAGACAACGGTATGTGTCGACAAGAATCTGCAGCATTTACCTGTCATTCGACGACGCTCGGGCTGGGTCAATTTTTTGGAACCAGTTACTTCTGCTTGACACATCTTGACCTACAAAAATAGATTACAAACAACTATGAGGCATGTGAAGTCGCCTCCCGCGGGCGTAAAACATAGTTCACGCATGTCTCTATTGAAGTAAGTTATTAGTAGAGCGATAAGATCCCTTACTTCACTTACAGCGGTCTCTGAATTCATTTCTGGGGGTGTGGCAAAGTTACTCTGTTCGATGGTAAGTAATATTTGATGCAAAGAAGAAAAGAAAAGTAGAAAAGTTTTAAAGATTATTGCTTAATAATTTTTTCTCAGAGAGCCAAATTGGTTTTCCACTAAAAAAACCCAGGGACTGCCATAAAAATGAAGTTGACCTGGTGATTAAAATAGATAATGACTGATCAAAACAGAGAATCCAAGACATAGATCACTAAATACTTAAGATGAAGTACTCATTGAGCTTTGAACTATTACAGAAAAATTTTCCGTAAGTACACACCAATGAGTTGAAGACTGACATTCAGATTGAGTCTCGAGTCACTACCTTGATACTCAAATATTTCACCGTTCAGTGATCCGAGCTAAGATAAAGGACGTCATTTGCCCTGATGACATGAAACCCCTCATACTCCAGCTGAATTCTCTTAGGCTTGCAATTAACCAAGTCCTCAAAGCTTACAAGTCTGAAAAGCTTACGCGCAAGCTCTAATTGCAATTGGATGAGCAATTGTAGAATAGCCAAATGACGCCGTTGTCTCACACCAAGTGATAATAGAATATTTGCCGAGCAGTTTTAGTCTACGAGACTTTCATCAGTCTGAAAGCCTTCTTCACATTCTTGGATACGAAATGGGAAGGCTAATGCCTATAAGGCCAGGTCTCTTTACAGATACACCTTGCGTTTGTTTTCCTACCTTTATAATTTCCTTCCTGCAAATGAACGAGTGAACAACGCTCGGGTTATATGTATGGGCTACGGATTAAAATCGAAGCTCAGCATCACTACGCGGTAAAGCTCGTTCTAATGAAATAATATAGCCACGCTCTCTCGGAGCTTTAATTTCCGATAGTGCAAGCTCAGCTGTTCCTTTAACTCTCTTTCTACTCTGGCTTTTTGCACGAGTAGATGCACTGATCGACTCGCGCTCTCAACGAAGCTCTGAACTTGTCCTCGCCACCACAGAAAAAGCTCGCTCACCGTATTCTACTTTCCTTGGGCCGCGATCTATCCCTTTGATCTCGACGTGGCCACTCGTTTCCTCTCTCGTTACGACAAAGGAAAATCCTATTCCTTGTGGGTACAACTTCTTCTCGATTTACTGCAATGGAAAATCTGCGAACGATTTTTGCATCGGATGCTCTCTTATACGACCTACATAAAAAATCAAGGGGGTCATGCCATCTGGTTAATCTGAAACTTGGATCAGGGGGCATAAAAGTTCATCGCAAAGCGAGGTAGATAATAAAATCGTATGGAAAATGGTGGCATGAAAATTTAGTGGATGTTACATGGGTCAACGGACACTATTTTGATCGCTATTTTGTCGTCCATGTAGATTTAGTGACCTATATCATCAAATTTCTAGTCTCGATTGGGGTGTGAAAATATTCGGATGCACGGCAAAAACATTCATTAGTCGAACTTGTTTATCAAAGCCTCTGGACGTAAACAGCCCAAATAATGAGAATGAGTACGATGAGCCGGCATTGAGTTTTTTTGGTGCCATGCCGTAGAATTTGAATGATATATTGCCAATCGTGTATGTAGATCAGAGGACTTTTTCTTTTGATTGTAGATCAGAAAAGAGAGCGTTATTGTGATCCATTATCTGAAAAACAAAGAAGGCAACATACGGACATCGAGTGATGAAAATCTTCTAATAGTTGATGGAATAAGTATGACGATGTGAAGATTATTTGAGAACGTGCTTAACGATTAATAAATTTTCACACTCATCTACTTGAAACGTTCTGCAAAAGTTTACCCACAAAAATACTCAATTATTCTTTTGGTGTGATCGTTAGGTTGTTTCAGTGATATTTTTGAAATGAGTTATTAAAAAAAAAAAAAAAAAAGAATTAAAAAATGTAGAGAATTATTGCTCTTCGTCATCAGAAAACAGAATCAATTCCAATACATAGACACGGCCTCGTAAGGAATGATTTTTCTCATTTTTGAATTAGTCACTCAGTTTTGTTGAGGTAGAACTTATAATCCAAAAATCTGACAACAAAAACCAGCACGATTCTGGTTCTGCTATACAGAGTGAATTTCAAAAATCCAAACATATTGTTCAGCTCTGAAATAATTCTAACTCTTTAGCATAAATCACTTACTCCAATAACAATTTTAAGATCGATCCAAGACAAAGTCACAGAAGTTTCGGTAAGACCGTATATACATATTCGTCTTGGGACTATTTGAAATTCAGAGTGACTATCGCTATTTTTGTCGACTCACATACGGAAACCGTATTTTCCCGTGTGCCAATTGAGAAATTATTATGTACCGAGTTGCGGAAAATACGTTTTCCGCACAAGGTATGTACATGAGATATTTTATCGACGGAAATAGAGTTTATGCGCCTCCGTAGACCGACGAAAACACGATATTCTCGTGTAGAAGGCAATGAAAACCCTTTTGTACATACGTCGTGCGAAAAACCAACTTGGTACAAATATTATGAACCAAGTTGGTTTTCCGTACGAATATATATTATATTACTTGCAGTTCAAGAAGATGGGTCTTACGTCTTGAAGTTCCATCATATTTTATTGAATTAGTAACGTAATATAATTGCAAATCAACTCTTTTACAATAGTCTATAGTGACATTCGAATTCGGTCCAAAAACATTTCAATCCTAAATGTTAAGGAAGTAATTGATATATTATCTACCTTTTAAGATCACAACTCATCCAGTTACCTTGTAGAGTGGTATTTTTATCCAAATAAGAAAGTATTTCTTCCCGTGATCAGAAAGTATGTAAATGAGAGTACGACTGTCAAAAGCTTTTAGCCTCATTACATATCCGAAAAGTAAGAATTTGTATGACAGGTACATTCAAATTCCGAAACAACTTCAAGTATGACGAGAAGACTCGAGGCAGTTCTCGATCAATCCCAAAATAAGAGTCGACTTTTAAAAATAATGTCAAACGAGATTTTTTTCATTTTTCGTCTCGGAAAATTACCATTCTCGTGGAGTCCTTCTAAGAAATTGGAATTACGCACTAAGCGTAATTATATAGAAGCTAATTCAAGAGCGATTCAAGAGGCGTCTCTCAAATTACGAAAGACGTTAACTTGGCCAGATGAGTGGGATAATTTGTATGAATGTTGTACGCCATTCTAACTGATGCAATGGTCATTTTTATCTAATGCCCTGAAGTGCAGATTGACATCGTTCAAAATTTAGTGCAAATAGTGGATATTTCACCAATCACCTAACTGGCGGCAGGCCTGACTGGCGGTACCTTGATCAAACGAATTGTATACTTGTTTCTCTATTGTATCGATGGCAAACAATAACAATGACCATCTAAGTATAGAACGCTTTGCCACTGGGTTTTCCATTCAAAAGGTCGGATGTACTAAACCCGACAATAAGACCCTTGGACTCGTCACGGTGAATACGAATTTCACTTCGTACAACTTCAAGCACCTCTTCTCTTTACTTCTTAAATAAATTCAGCTAGAAAAGATCACTTAGAACAAAATGACGAAAACTGAAAGAAACTGACTATTCTGGTAATGACGAGAAAACTCCGTCAGAATTTTGATTTTTCAATGAAAAGTTCGGTAGAGGGCTTATACACATACTTGAATTGTGTTGAGAGGAATTTAAACATAACTACGATGAAAAGAGGAACAATTTTGAGAATCTTCTCAAGGATTACTGTGTAAATGAACTTATACAATGAAAATATCTCGACCACGATTCAAACTTTGAAATTTTCTGCTTCAGACGGTTCTCCGAAAAATGTTATCTACGTATTTCCGGAACGCTGAAGGATCATTGATTACTCGACGAATCATTGATGAAGTATTTAAGTGGAATATTTCCGTTTTCGGCCTTGGCGTAAGGTTATCGTAAAATTGCTGGAAATTTTTTGACTTGAAGAATGGATTTCATGTAAATTGATTAAATCTTCGTTGCTCAACTGTTCACAAATCATGGTTAATATTTCAACTGGAATTTCTGAAGACACAGCAGTAATAAAGAATAATGTACCTTTGTTAAGCAGATTCAATCTCTCATGTCCTTGTGCAACTCGATACCGTAACATCCTTGAATATCCAGGATAAGATGAAGATACTTTTTCAGATTTTATGAAGTTCACTAATGATTCATTTTGCACACACTTCACTAATTCATTGCCTTTTTTCAAAAGAACATTGTACAGAGAATAGTTGGTATGGGGAACATGATTTTTAATGCACTGCATTGAAAACAGCTCCTTAACACAGTTGAAATAATACTGTTTGAATTGAGTATTTAGTGCAAACTGTTGGAGATTCTCTACTCCTATATCTCGATTTTGGACAGTCATAAGAGCAAGGTGGCTGATCAAGCAGAAACCGTTACGCAACCTACTGTACCTCCGCGCACTATCTAGAGGTTTGGTTTTAATAACATCAGCTCCATGATCAATAAGGAGTTGTATCATACTTTCTGACGTGAATTTTCTGTACTGAAGCGCAATTCCTAGACAACTTTCGCCATGAATTCGAAAGTTCACATCAGCTCCCTTACTCAGAAAAAATTTTGCCAAAGGAATATTGTTATCTCTAGCTGATTGCCACAGGTAGTCACTAATTTCTCTCCTGGGACTCATTTTGACACCAAATTCCCAGAGAAGCTTGACGATTGACAGATCTACACGAGTGCGAATGGCGTCAGTCATCATCGTGTCAGTAAGTGTCAGATTCATATCCTCGAAAACTATTTCTCGGCAGTCATTGGGATTTGCTCCTTTTCGTAACAAGAGTTCCACGGAACATCTGAGGTGGCTGCAAATTGCATGTCTTAGAGGTGTGTAATTCCACTTGTCCTTACAATTAAGTGAGCAGCCATAATCAATAAGAAGTTTTGCACAATCTTCATCTTTATCTTCGAGTACTAAATGTAATGGAGTGGATAATGAAGAGTCTTGATCATTCAAATCAGATCCACCGTCTAACAGAATTTTTACAAGATCTCTTCGCAATTTTCCTGTAAAAATAGTGAAGATTCAGCTGGAGATAGATTGAAATTATGGATTGCAGAGTAGGTATGAATCACAGCTTAAGTATTTTCAGTCATGGCAGATGAACCCCATACATTAGTTGTGAAAATTGCAACACTTGTAACTTGGACCAGGACAAGTGATGATGTTTCAAAAGTAAGCGCATAAAAGAAGACAATTGCAAATACCTGGTTTTGTCGTCTTGATGGCAGTAAGAAGCAAACTATTCTGGCCATTTGTGGTACTACAACTGGCTTTGTTCTTGATAAGTAGTTCGGTTATTCGAAGATTACTATTTTCAACACTGATGTGCAGGGCTGATTTGAATTGCTTTGTTTTAATATCAACATCAGCACCAACTGAGATTAAGTATTCACTGAGGGCAGAATTATCAAAATCTACTGCTACATGAAGGGCTGTTTCTCCTAGTTTGTTGCATGTATTAACTTTAGCACCAGACATCACAAGTAGTTCAGCGAGTGCGATACTGTGATTAGTGTTTTTGCAGTTTCTAACCAGGTAGTGCAATGCACTGTCACCGGCATTATCACTGGCATTGATGTCAACTTTCTCACTTACGAAATACTGGATCAATTTCTTGATAGCCGATGGATTATTCTTTTTGATGTTCTTCATGGCTATCAGAATAACATTCTCTCCAAGTTCTGTGGTACCATGCACGTTGGAGCCCCTTCTTAGAAGATATTTAATAACATCTACTTCACAATAACGTCTGATAGATTGATGTAAAATACTTTCACCATTACTGATGAACGAATTGATATCTTCTAGCTTCTTCAACTGCAGTTTGATTTCCTTGATGGATTTTGAGTTCTTCATAGTGGATGTGAAAACTTATGGAAATAACCGTTGAAATAACTAGGCGAATTTTTCCAAATCAATGCACATCCAACTTTTTGAGGTTATGCGATATCGAGTGCATTTTCTTTGCAACTGTAATACTGTCAATAACGGAAAAACTGAGAGGTTATCACGTTGACGTCGGTAAAATAAACACTAAATGGAAATGCGTCGATTTTCTATAAGTGTTAGGCTGCTTTTTCACGACTGCAATCCGTTTAGACTAAGAGCTAGCTCGGAAATTAGGGATTGATCAGAGGCACGAGCTGCCTCAACGTAAAATGACGCCAATTGTCCATGGAAACATGAATCCGTTGGAATTAGCACGCTAACCTGGTACAGGGAAAAGGTGGCGTCCGGGAAAGCCCCCAAGTTTTCCGGGTTGATGGAATTGATGGGAGGCAAGGATGAAACTTTTTTCTGATGATAGTATTAGCAATGACAAACCCAAGAATCTTAGAGGCAGAAAGCCACCCCCGTGCCTAGGGGTTGGCAGCCTCCCCTTAAGTCCCCTAAAAAATTGGAAAAAGTTTTGATAAGGGGCAAGGCTGCCTCCTGAAAATATCGATTCTTTGAGTGATTTCAAGACCCTATGCACGGAGGCAGAGCCCTAGCCTGGTACAATGGCCCGGGAAATGCGTTTTCGTTATAGCAGCCGGGCGCCAGATTTATGACTGCGAAAAAAGTTTTGATAAGAGGCAAGGCTGCCTCCTGAAAATATCGATTCTTTGAGTGATTCTAAGACCCTATGCACGGAGGCAGAGCCCTAGCCTGGTACAAAGTCCCGGGAAATGCGTTTTCGTGATAGCAGCCGGGTGCCAGATTTATGACTGCGAAAAAAGTTTTGATAAGAGGCAAGGCTGCCTCCTAAAAATATCGATTCTTTGAGTGATTTTAAGACCCTATGCACGGAGGCAGAGCCCTAGCCTGGTACAAAGTCCCGGAAAATGCGTTTCCGTGATAGCAGCCGGGCGCCAGATTTATGACTGCGGAAAGAGTTTCGATAAGAGGCAAGGCTGCCTCCTGAAAATATCGATTCTTTGAGTGATTTCAAGACCCTATGCACAAAGGCAGAGCCCTAGCCTGGTACGAAGTCCCGGAAAATGCGTTTTCGTGATAGCAGCCGGGCGCCAGATTCCCTGCTGCAAAAGATCGATTGGGATGGATTGAAAACCAATCGAATCCTATCGGGATGAATACATTTCAATCGGTTCTATCATTCAACCGGCGAGAGCAGTATTGGAATTCAATGCAGATCAATCGAACAAAGACCCAATCAAACTGAATCCTGAATTGTAGAATTGGGATCACAACTGCCAATCGAATTCTATACTGTTGATGAGGATTGATGTAAGCGAATATAATCCAATACTAGTATTCAGCATAGGATCGGATCCGGAAGGATGGATGGAACATCTTTGCTGGTTCAATATGTTTTAATGAACCAATTCAGTATTGGAATCAATCTAATTGAATAATGGATCTCGTCTCCCACTGCTCTATCGAGATCAATGCTTCAGAAAGTGATTCGATTCGCGAAACGATACTAATTGTCTATCCTAACCAATCCCAAATGACAGGATTGGATTTCACCTTTTGAACACTATTATTTCAACATTTCTCAATCGAACTGAATGATTCTCTGCAGTACTGGTGTATAATAAGCTTGCTCTTTCCTATACGTTTCAATCATGAATGGACAGATTCGAGTCAAATTATGCCTGGATCGATTCCAATCATCCCCCTATCACCTATTGCGTGATTGACAAATCGAGCTGAGCACTAAAAAATCGGATTGAAATCGTGGATGCATGGTTATTCTATCCTTCCCAATACTCATAATCAGTATTGAACTCCGCTGGATTTCATATATTTCAATCGAATCTAATACTGCTCAGCAAGATTGATACGGCCTGCGGATGAGTCTCGCTATCGGTCTGAATCCTGCCGGGCATCATTGAGTCGACTTTGTCAATCGATTTCGATGATGACTCAATCACTCACTGCGTGATTGACCAATCGAGCTGAATACTACAAAATCGGATTGAAATCGTGGATGCATGGTTATTCTATCCTTCCCAATACTCACAATCAGTATTGAAATCCGCTGGATTTCATATATTTCAATCGAATTCAATACTGCTCAGCAGAATTGGAACGATCTCGAGATGAGTTTTGCTATCGGTCTGAATCCTGCCAAGCAGCATTGGATTGACTCAGTCAATCGATTCCAATGATAACCCAATTACTCACTGCGTGATTGACCAATCGAGCTGAATACTACAAAATCGGATTGAAATCGTGGATGCATGGTTATTCTATCCTTCCCAATACTCACAATCAGTATTGAACTCCGCTGGATTTCATATATTTCAATCGAATTCAATACTGCTCAGCAGGATTGGAACGGTCTCGAGATGAGTTTTGCTATCGGTCTGAATCCTGCCAAGCAGCATTGGATTGACTCAGCCAATCGATTCCAATGATAACCCAATTACTCAGTGCGTGATTGACCAATCGAGCTGAATACTACAAAATCGGATTGAAATCGTGGTCGCATGGTTATTCTATCCTCCTCAATACTCACAATCAGTATTGAACTCCGCTGGATTTCATATATTTCAATCGAATTCAATACTGCTCAGCAGGATTGGAACGGTCTCGAGATGAGTTTTGCTATCGGTCTGAATCCTGCCAAGCAGCATTGAATCGACCGAGTCAATCGATTCCAATGATAACCCAATTACTCACTGCGTGATTGACCAATCGAGCTGAATACTACAAAATCGGATTGAAATCGTGGTCGCATGGTTATTCTATCCTTCTCAATACTCACAATCAGTATTGAACTCCGCTGGATTTCATATATTTCAATCGAATTCAATACTGCTCAGCAGGATTGGAATGGCCTGAAGATGAGTTTTGCTATCGGTCTGAATCCGGCGAAGCAGCATTGAATTGACTGAGTCAATCGATTCCAATGATAACTCAATTACTCACTGCGTGATTGACCAATCGAGCTGAATACTACAAAATCGGATTGGAATCGTGGATGCATGGTTATTCTATCCTTCCCAATACTCACAATCAGTATTGAACTCCGCTAGATTTCATATATTTCAATCGAATTCAATACTGCTCAGCAGAATTGGAACGATCTCGAGATGATTTTTGCTATCGGTCTGAATCCTGCCAAGCAGCATTGAATTGACTGAGTCAATCGATTCCAATGATATCCCAATTACTCACTGCGTGATTGACCAATCGAGCTGAATACTACAAAATCGGATTGAAATCGTGGATGCATGGTTATTCTATCCTTCCCAATACTCACAATCAGAATTGAACTCCGCTGGATTCCATATATTTCAATCGAATTCAATACTGCTCAGCAGGATTGGAACGGTCTCGAGATGAGTTTTGCTATCGGTCTGAATCCTGCCAAGCAGCATTGAATCGATCGAGTCAATCGATTCCAATGATAACCCAATTACTCACTGCGTGATTGACCAATCGAGCTGAATACTACAAAATCGGATTGAAATCGTGGTCGCATGGTTATTCTATCCTTCTCAATACTCACAATCAGTATTGAACTCCGCTGGATTTCATATATTTCAATCGAATTCAATACTGCTCAGCAGGATTGGAATGGCCTGAAGATGAGTTTTGCTATCGGTCTGAATCCGGCGAAGCAGCATTGAATTGACTGAGTCAATCGATTCCAATGATAACTCAATTACTCACTGCGTGATTGACCAATCGAGCTGAATACTACAAAATCGGATTGGAATCGTGGATGCATGGTTATTCTATCCTTCCCAATACTCACAATCAGTATTGAACTCCGCTAGATTTCATATATTTCAATCGAATTCAATACTGCTCAGCAGAATTGGAACGATCTCCAGATGATTTTTGCTATCGGTCTTAATCCTGCCAGGCAGCATTGAGTGGACTGCGTTAATCGATTTCAATGATGACCCAATTACTCACTGCGTGATTGACCAATCGAGCTGAATACTACAAAATCGGATTGGAATCGTGGTCGCATGGTTATTCTATCCTCCTCAATACTCACAATCAGTATTGAACTCCGCTGGATTTCATATATTTCAATCGAATTCAATACTGCTCAGCAGGATTGGAACGGTCTCGAGATGAGTTTTGCTATCGGTCTGAATCCTGCCAAGCAGCATTGAATTGACCGAGTCAATCGATTCCAATGATAACCCAATTACTCACTGCGTGATTGACCAATCGAGCTGAATACTACAAAATCGGATTGAAATCGTGGATGCATGGTTATTCTATCCTTCCCAATACTCACAATCAGTATTGAACTCCGCTGGATTTCATATATTTCAATCGAATTCAATACTGCTCAGCAGGATTGGAACGGTCTCGAGATGAGTTTTGCTATCGGTCTGAATCCTGCCAAGCAGCATTGAATTGACCGAGTCAATCGATTCCAATGATAACCCAATTACTCACTGCGTGATTGACCAATCGAGCTGAATACTACAAAATCGGATTGAAATCGTGGATGCATGGTTATTCTATCCTTCCCAATACTCACAATCAGTATTGAACTCCGCTGGATTTCATATATTTCAATCGAATTCAATACTGCTCAGCAGGATTGGAACGGTCTCGAGATGAGTTTTGCTATCGGTCTGAATCCTGCCAAGCAGCATTGAATGGACCGAGTCAATCGATTCCAATGATAACCCAATTACTCACTGCGTGATTGACCAATCGAGCTGAATACTACAAAATCGGATTGAAATCGTGGTCGCATGGTTATTCTATCCTTCTCAATACTCACAATCAGTATTGAACTCCGCTGGATTTCATATATTTCAATCGAATTCAATACTGCTCAGCAGGATTGGAACGGCCTGAAGATGAGTTTTGCTATCGGTCTTAATCCTGCCAGGCAGCATTGAGTGGACTGCGTTAATCGATTTCAATGATGACCCAATTACTCACTGCGTGATTGACCAATCGAGCTGAATACTACAAAATCGGATTGGAATCGTGGTCGCATGGTTATTCTATCCTCCTCAATACTCACAATCAGTATTGAACTCCGCTGGATTTCATATATTTCAATCGAATTCAATACTGCTCAGCAGGATTGGAACGGTCTCGAGATGAGTTTTGCTATCGGTCTGAATCCTGCCAAGCAGCATTGGATTGACCCAGTCAATCGATTCCAATGATAACCCAATTACTCACTGCGTGATTGATCAATCGAGCTGAATACTACAAAATCGGATTGGAATCGTGGATGCATGGTTATTCTATCCTTCCCAATACTCACAATCATTGGAATCGATTAACTCAGTCAATCCAATGCTGCCTGGCAGGATTCAGACCGATAGCAAAACTCATCTCGAGATCGTTCCAATCCTGCTGAGCAGTATTGGATTCGATTGGAATATACGAAATTCAGCGAAGTTCAATACTGATTGTGAGTATTGGAGAGGATAGAATAACCATGCATCCACGATTTCAATCCGATTTTGTAGTATTCAGCTCGATTGGTCAATCACGCAGTGAGTGATTGGGTCATCATTGAAATCGATTGACGCAGTCCACTCAATGCTGCCTGGCATGATTCAGACTGATAGCAGAACTCATCTCGAGATCGTTCCAATCCTGCTGAGCAGTATTGGATTCGATTGGAATATACGAAATTCAGCGGAGTTCAATACTGATTGTGAGTATTGGGGAGGATAGAATAACCATGCATACACGATTTCAATACGATTTTGTAGTATTCAGCTCGATTGGTCAATCACGCAGTGAGTAATTGGGTCATCATTGAAATCGATTGACGCAGTCCACTCAATGCTGCCTGGCATGATTCAGACCGATAGCAGAACTCATCTCGAGATCGTTCCAATCCTGCTGAGCAGTATTGAATTCGATTGAAATATATGAAATCTAGCGGAGTTCAATAATGATTCTGAGTATTGGGAAGGATAGAATAACCATGCATCCACGATTCCAATCCGATTTTGTAGTATTCAGCTCGATTGGTCAATCACGCAGTGAGTAATTGGGTTATCATTGGAATCGATTGACTCAGTCAATTCAATGGTGCTTGGCAGGATTCAGACCGATAGCAAAACTCATCTTCAGGCCATTCCGATCCTGCTGAGCAGTATTGGATTCGATTGAAATATATGAAATCCAGCGAAGTTCAATACTGATTGTGAGTATTGGGAAGGATAGAATAACCATGCATCCACGATTTCAATCCGATTTTGTAGTATTCAGCTCGATTGGTCAATCACGCAGTGAGTAATTGGGTTATCATTGGAATCGATTGACTCAGTCAATTCAATGCTGCTTGGCAGGATTCAGACCGATAGCGAAACTCATCTTCAGGCCATTTCAATCCTGCTGAGCAGTATTGGATTCGATTGAAATATATGAAATCCAGCGAAGTTCAATACTGATTGTGAGTATTGGGAAGGATAGAATAACCATGCATCCACGATTTCAATCCGATTTTGTAGTATTCAGCTCGATTGGTCAATCACGCAGTGAGTAATTGGGTTATCATTGGAATCGATTGACTCAGTCAATTCAATGCTGCTTGGCAGGATTCAGACCGATAGCAAAACTCATCTTCAGGCCGTCTGATGTGATGCACAGTTTCAGTTTCAAATCGACTCATGCGCAGTCCGCACTTTTCGTTCCTCGAGAAGGAACGCGGAATCACTTCGTTGGTTCGTCGTTCGCAGTCGTTGACGGCTTCCAAAATGGCTGATGCACGTTTTCATTGTTAGTCCGACATTTACTCCTTTCGCAATAAATACCTGATTATTTTGATTGACTGCTGATGTCCTGCAGATCGAGCTAGATTTAGCAAATAGTCAGAAAGATGAATATGTACGCGAGTATCGGATATTTAGAGGGACCTCGGTTAGACGAAAAAGATATTGTACCTCTGAGCCAGTTTCCTCACAATTTCAAGGATAACAGTTTTAATCCAAAGAAAAAGTATCCCTTGACCTATGGTAGTGACGATAAGGGTGATCCTATTGTTTTCAAAGTCAGGATATACGCCATATCAGGTATCTATATATTCACGCTTTACAATATTAGTTAGTTGTCATGCAGTGTTGTCATCCATGCGAACATTTTTCATCAACTTATAATCTTGATGGAGCAGATAGATTATATGCACATCTTCAAAGTTACCGTGCTTACTTTGATGTATTTTTTGTGACTTCTTTCAATCTGTAGATTCAAAAGCTGATTTGGAAAAAGAATCCACAAGTAGAAAAAGAGGCTTGCCCAGTAAATTTTTGGAAACAGATATTGACACTGCAGAAGATGAGTTGAGCGGCAGTGAGAGTCAAACAAAGAGTAATGAGCAGAATTATCTTCTATCAAAGAGGGTCAAAAGTTGTTCCGTTGCACTTGGGACTAGCGATAAGGTATGACTTATAGAATTCCAACAAATTGACGTTGTGACGTCCATCCTTCTTGATTGATGATTACAGTCCCTGAAGCTTTCATTGAATTACTCTTTCAATTCTTCATATTCTGTAAATGTTAGATTTTGATGTGTGGCATGTATGAGGAATAAGCCATCATCTTCATAATTTTGCGGTTAGTGAGTTATCCTGGGTTATTAAGAAATTTTGACTCAATCACTGAAGCTCATCACTGCTGTATAAGTCATTGTGTATCAAAGGTCTTGTACTTGTTTGTCAACCTGCTTTTTTACCCTTTCCAGAACAAATGTATGTTTGCACAATAACTTTCAAAGCAACTGTACCTTCTATACCGATAACTCAATTCAACTTGGTTGTTGATGAAGTGCATCCATTTTTTTCGATTGAAGAGTAATGCAGTATAGTATATACCATCAAATTCTCTGACCCTTTACAACTATACATTGAACATTTGCATGACCAAGAGTTTGAATTCTTATTGCACGCACTTCATACACAGGATCCTGCTTTCCCTTCTAACTATGGGTCAATTATCTCACATCTTATTGATCGATCATCATACCACATTTCCTTGATGAATTAGGATTATCTTTGATGGACTCAGCAACTTGTAACATTGATAATCAAGATAGCAATTGAAGAGTGCAATTCTACATTAACTTGAATCTTAAGAATGAATTGAGTGATTTTTCCTAATAATGAATTGAGCAATTTGATAGATTGATTCAGAAGAATCCTGCGACCAACCGAGAACTAATCAGTCAATGTTTATCTTGAAAACACAATTGTGGTTCAGAAAACTGTTTTCCTCTTCCATGTTGACCAAGAATACTACCTCGAATCCATTCAAAGTAGTTTGCATTAGATCATCCAATCGTTGACAAGTATTTTCTCATCCAAACATTAATTATTCCAGTCTCTACATTTCTATTGATATACAAGTTCTAGGAAGTGAAAGTAAACTGTAATCCAAAGTATTTTTTAGTATCTTCATCTTCTCCATAGTATTGAAAAATTAATTGGAAAGATTATGCAGTTGTTTGATCTGGATTCGATTGATGAAGAAAAGCAAAAGTGTACCCTTACATCCTTAAATATGCAATAAGCAATGTCAAAAACCCGAGATTTCTGTGTATCGTGAGAATGATTAGTTGTACATTCTTTAAAGCTACTTCTCTTGGTTGTGCTTTTCAGCAAAATTTGAAAAAGAAGTCGAGTAAATGCAAGAGCAACTATAATTCTCAACCACTTTCCAATAATGCTGCACGCGCAATAGTGCGAGTAGTCTTTGCGTTTTATTTCAAGTGTACATCACAATTACTTCAAATTCTTATTACTGAACGTGAGGAATGTTGAGACAGTTTACCTATATTCCTCTTGTGTACAGAATGATTGGCACAAAAACAAAGAACTGGGAGAAATTGTTTTACAGACCGGCGCCAATGTGTCATCGATTCGTAATAAGTGAATGCAACTCATCTGCTAGCTCTATAATTTAATGAGAAGCAGTAGTAAGCACCATAATATGCTATTTTCGTTGTTGTGAGATTCCTGAACAAACGAGATCACCTTATTCCAGTTGTCAAGTTTGATACCGAATTGGTGCGATTTCCCGGTGATTAATGAATAATTTTGAGCTCCCTTCGAATTGCATAACTATATCATGCTCTTAAAAGAGTCTTAAAAAATATAGGAAATTTGAGAATGACCAATTGTTGAATGATTAGGTTTTATCGATTGGGTTACACAAAGCCCAAAGTTTCTTGGCTGGGGGGATGAATAAAGATGCCGAGTTGAACGATAAGGATTCCTTGCCGTTGACATATGATGAGCAGGTGAGTGCTAAGATGTTTTGGATAATAATCAGTGTAACATTCATATTGTTCAAAAGTTCTACGTGAAGTGCACAGTGGTCCATAAAATGAGATGTTCCGGATCGTCTGCGCATGATATTTTACCAATTCTATACATAAAAAGATATAAACACCAGTCGCTAGGACCACAAAAGATTTTCCACGCAGCTGGTAAGTGAATCGGTTAACCTCCTGTTCTCATTGCGATAAAAAAACGGCAACTTTTTTACTGAAATAGCTGTGGCTTGTAACCGACAGAAAGACATCATAACACGCGGTTCAGCGCACAAAATCCTATCAAAGTATGCCTTGGAATATGTTTTGGTGGTTATTTGGCCTGTAATTGGGGGGTTCTATGAAAATCACAAATCAATTTATTTCTCAAAACCCCAATCTTGAAAAATTGTGAAAACACACATTTTGATGTAAAATTTGATGCTCTGTTTCAAAAAAAATGATCCATGGAGTGTTTTGCACTCCCTAATGAGTTTTAAGCGATATTTTGCGATGAGATTTCTCAACCAATCGAAACCTCGGAGTTGAAACCAACGGAATTGAAACCTCGCGCATTCGATAGCCCGTATAATTTCCTCCAAAATGACCACTACTGAAGTTAATTTTGGTGCTGTAAGACCGAAGTTCTGAGCTCAGAAAGACATTCACTCCACCGAATCCCAGTTACCTTGAGACCGATTGTTTGGATCCACGATTCTAGAATCTTCAGGTAAAATGCCGATGCGATTTCCGCAAACTTCTCCACTCTTCATGTTTGCTCAAAAACGGCATACATTGGGTCTAGGTGCACCAAAATAAATTTTACCAGTGGTCATTTTGAAGAAAATTTCACGGGCTATCGATTGCATAAGGCTCCAATTCCGTAAAATCACGTGCATGAGTAGAAAATCGTCGCGTTCTCATGGTCGAGAAATCCCATCGTAAAAAGTCGCTTCAAATATATTTTGGAATGCAGAACACTGTTTGAAATATTTTTTTTCGGAAAAGGCATCGAATTCAACATCAAACTATGTGTTTTCAAAATTTTTATAAGAGTGGGTTTTCGAGAAAAAAATTCGATAGTGATTTTCACGGAACCCCTTATACTTCCCCTAGCGATCGAAAGTTTAAGCTCACCCAAAATTTTTTTTTTAATTTTGTGAGTTGAAGTACTCGGCTCTATTTGACCGTAGAGGACTCTTCTGGAGTTCATTTAAAAGATTTTCTTGCGTGCTTTGAGATGGCTTTATTCATTTTTATCCGCACGGATCAGAATCTCTCCAATTTGAGCTTGGAAAAGTGTCAATCTTGATGATTCTTGAGAGAACCTTTTAGCTCATGCCAATTCGAGCCACATGAATGTTTCAATATGGGAGTTGTGAGACCCAAAAGTACGAGTCAAGAGCTTCAAAATCCGTTTTCAAACGTCCTTCTACGCCACTGCTAATCTGAGCTATGACATCGTCTGAGGGGAGATTCCTCCCGAAAAATAGTATTCCAATTCGAAAGAAATACAGAGGTGCATTTTTATGAAGTATAATCATCATCTGCGTCATCTATCACCTATATCTTGATCAAGAAAACGAGAAACCTTCGAAATATGCGCCTAAAAGTGAATTTTCTCGTCATTTTTAAATACAGGTGCTAGTTTTTGCGGAAAACCTCCCCTCAGAGAAAATGTCATAGCTCGGACTGAAGGTGGCGTAGAGTGCCGTCCAAGAACGGAAATTGAAGCTCTAGACTTGTACTTTTGGGTCTCACAACTCCCATATTGGA
The DNA here is from genome assembly GCA_029851415.1 of Eretmocerus hayati. Lineage (NCBI taxonomy): Eukaryota > Metazoa > Arthropoda > Insecta > Hymenoptera > Aphelinidae > Eretmocerus > Eretmocerus hayati. Next base: position 133,817,502 of record CM056742.1, on the reverse strand, counting down.
TGATTTATGTGGCTCAAATTGGCACGAGCCAAAAAATTCTCTCAAAAATCGTCGAAATCGACACACTTCCAAGCTCAAATTGGGAAGATCCGGGTTCGGGCAGATAAAAATGAGTAATGCCATCTTGAAGTACGTGAAGGAACCTTGAAAATGAGCTTTGGAGGAGTCCTCTCTACGGTCAAATAGAGCCGAAGAGTTCAACTCGCAAAACTGGCAAAACGTTTGTGGGTAAGCTTAAACTTTTGACCGATACAGTAAACCACGAGTCATTTATCATATTTGGATGTATATAATCGGCGAGAAATCATGCGCAGACGATCCGGAACATCATGTTCCATCGACCATTTATCCAACGTGTAACTGCTCAAATGGTATGCGAGAATTTCCCTGGACTAAGCGCAGAAACATTTTTAAAATAGCGTGGAAGTCTTCTCATTCTACTTCTCGATTCGAAACGTCTTGTATATACCAAAGCTGCCACCGTGATGGAACCCAAAGCATCTATCTGCTTTTTCACCCCTCAAAATGTTGCGATAAGATTAAGCAATTTTTTTTATTTTAGGTCGGAGAAAGTAGGTCTCATAACAACGGTACATCTCATCTCTCTGTAGAGGAGACTCGAGAGTTCAATGATGATAACTCATCACAGACTCAGACGCAGGTACGGAAAATAACATTTTTCAACAGTATTTTTCTTCTTCCATCCGTTAGTAATATAATGACGAATTTGGGTCCCCTCATCATTACATCCCTATGACCAATTAATTGTTTTTTTACCATTTGAGACTAATGCGAAGGAAAGTGAAGACAGTCTCGAAAACAATTTTGATGCAGGAAATCAAATGAAAAGCAGTTCTACTCCGTCGACTTCGATTACAAATGTAGGAATTGAGGTGTGTATATTAGACCGGGCCGAAGAATGGAAGTTTTTGAAAGTCGTTACGCCTGGGGTCCTAATTTTTGCTATTTTGCATGTAGATGGTGAAAAACATTTTTGGGGATACTTGAAAAGAGTTTCCGGGTTCGGTCAAAAGCCTCGAAGATTTTCAAGAAATAGAGTAAAATGTCAAATTGCTGAGTCTGTACAAAGTCCAATCCAATCGACCAAAAATCATCACACACTTTGTCATCTCACGTATTCTCAGCTGGTGAAAACGATCCCGGTGATTCTAGGAGGCTAGACTGCTCCAAAATTTGGCCACAAGCAAATGATGATATCGATCCCCGTGCTATGTAATGTATGTGCTGTCCACTCTTATACGCGGGTTTTGATACATCCATCATATGTGCTCATAGCTGAACTTTGACGCATCTTAGCTTCCTTGAACCACCGGGATAGTTTCCAGAAGCTCGCAATGTGTAGAAAAACATAATGTGTAACGATTTTTGGTCGATCGAAGCAGAGTTCACACAAAATCAGCAATTTGAGAAGAATTTAAGAAATCGCCAAAACTCGGCCTCCTTCACCCCTCATCGGTATCTCGCAATTTGCGAAGACCCATAAATTCTGAGGCTTGAGCGGATTCGGCTTTCAGTTTCTACGGTCAAAAATACGTAAACATTGTAAACATGGTAAACATTGTTTGATAAGCGTATTGCACCGCCAAGTAGGGTGTGCATGCTGCAACTTTGCTTTTAGGAATAATGTAAAAATGACATTTTACTGTATTTCTTGAAAATATGTAATATTTCTGACCGGACCTGGAAGCTCTTTTTAAATATTCCCAAAAAATGTTGTCTTCATCTACATACAAAATGGCAAAAATTAGGACCCCAGGCGTAACAAATTCCAAAAATTTATATTTTTCGGCTCGGCCTAGTGTATATTTTCTTGCATGTTTACATTGAGTCTGGAATATTCTATTCTATTGCGATCATTGATTATAGCTGAAGATTCAAGTGAGTGTCAATTAAGCAATTTCATATCGTTTCGTTTTCAAATCTAGACACCCACTCATAATTGCCAGTCCACCCCTAACAATGACAAAAGTCATCAGAGGAAAAAAAGTGGAGATAAGGATTCTCGTTCATCACTTCCTAGGAAAACTCCCATAACGAAGGTGGGTATATTTGATCCAACTATTCCAAACCTTCCGTGCTCACGAACCTTCCGCATGATTCAAATGCTGATCCACCATTGCTGCAATAGTAGAGCAAATAATGGAATTTCTTGAAATATGGTCATGAATAAGTTTGCAACCACGTGATCATTCTAATGCTCGTCACTCTCTTTGGCTGAGCTATACTTTTTCGGTATGCAAATTCCCTCAAGTCTTCGTTCAGTGATGTTGGCTAGGATATCGGAATGGCTTTGAGGCACGCTGATTTCATCCCAATGAGCACGAGATTGAAAAACTGTCCCGTGCTTGTTATAGTTTTGGACAAAAATTTTGCATGCTGCATTTTGGTATCAGAGCATATAGTTATACGCAACTTCTCTATCTCGAAACGAAAAGAAAATTGGTCCTCTAGTCGCTTTATCCAAGGAATAATTCCTTCACCTCATCGCATCAAAACTTGAATTTTACCTCGGAAAACATACTTCAATTGGAGTTTGGAAGTTATATTTGATATTGACGCAATAGGTAACATCGAAACCTGAGGACAATACACAAGTTGCGAACAATGAAAAGATGAAGAAACTCGTTAATGAACAGAGAGCCAATAAGGAGAAAATGAAAGAGCTACAGGCTGAAAATGAAAAACTACGCAAAGACTTGGGAAGAGAAAAGCAGAATAAAAGAGAATTGAAAGACAAGTATATCAAAATCAAACAGGAATTTCAAACTGTGACTGACCTAAATCGAAATCTGCAACAGCAAATACTCGACCGTTTCAGCGAACAAGACAGTAAGCAATTCATTTCTGATACAATTTTCGAGTTTGAATCACTTCTTATCGAGTCTCTCGTCGTTTTTTGTATCCGAAACTAGAATTCTTGGAACAGTACTGTAAGTACTTGGATACCTTTGCTGATTGAACCCACAGAATTTGATTCACGACAGTGCTCCATAAAAACAATCAGTCGTTTTGTAATCCATACAAACACTCTCATATACATTTCCGAAACACTGGGAGTGAAAGCTAGTTTGTGCACAGTTTGACGACTTTTACTCATAATTCATTGAAAAGTATCGATCGATACACGGGGCTTTAACCTGTTTCCCACATCCTCGTGCTGGTTCTAACCTTTGCCTGCGGCAACTCGGACCGAAAACCCATCACTCGGACGCGAAAAAAATATTTTACACCCTTTTATCGAGATTTACCATTCCGTGGTCTTTTTCGGTTCAGTTTCTTTTGAGATCTACAGAAACACTTTGAGGTAGCTGGTACCTTAATCGCATGTATTTATGATACTGCAGAAGTCTTGAAGTATTTGGCTGGTTTTCCCTCTAATTCTTGTACATTCAATCATTTACCTTTCGACTTTAATGCCATTTTATTCCTTTATAGCGATCGCTGAGCAGATGAAAAACACGAAAGAGGTCACAGTGCAAGACAATTATCCTCCTATCGGATATATCAGGCCCCAAACCAAAATGGTATGATTTGATATATGACTACTCATCGTAGAACTCGTGTATCCCACGGTCGAATGAACACAACCATGAACATCTGTGGATGTACAAACTCCATTGAATAGGATCGAACTCCTCATAATTTCCTGACCAATTTTCAGCTTCATTTGGGCGATAGCCTATTCATCCACAGTGATACATACCACGATGTGGCAAGTACTTCAAAGCCTTTTGTATTCGTCGGCAACATATTGGTGAAGTTGTTCAGTATTGCAGAACTTAAAGCGGGAACAATAACGGGGAAGCCGAGCAATAAAACAATAGCACGTTTAGCCAAGTTGCAGAAAGAGAACAAGAAGAAGGAGGCAGAAAAGTTGCAGAGGCGGATAGACAGTATTGTCCAACTGGACAAACAAAAATTGCTGACTTGTAGAAGTAAGCTACAGCTCCTTGAATTTGCTCTACATATCCTGCGTTCTAATGCTACAATTAATCACATGCTTCAATCGAATTCGGGAGAATACACAATGCAGCTCCTCCTTGTCGATAGATTTAAATCGCAACGTTGATGGAAAATTTCACTTACCTTTATATTTCAGAGGCATATGAACTGTGGCTCAGGAATAAGTGTGCACAAGAAAACACAGAATCTTCGCAAGGAGATACCGGCTCTACACAATTAAACTTCCCTGTAGAACTAAATAATTTTGATGCTTACGTTACCAGAAAAGTATCAAATTTGAAATCGCCGCCGAGACGACAAAAAGGATGTAAGTAACCAAGATATTTATAAACTTGTAGACAACAGAACTTCGGATTTGTATCTCATTCTAGTCTGAAGCCTTCAGATTTTCGGCAATAAATCGTTCTAATGGAACTTGACTCGCGGACAAGAGTACACAAATACAAACGGGATAAACTCAGGAATAACTGAGCTATTAGTGATCGATTCATGCGTTATCAAACGCCATCGTTGACTTGGCAAAATCGATTATGAGAGTAGAATCCAAAATGGTTTTTCCTGCATTGATTTTCACTGTTATGGAAAAGTTTGACGTTTTGTTTCAGCGTCACAAGCACCTAACTCGCGACAGAGTTCGGAAGATCGAGACATTGTAGACGGCCAACAACAGGAAGATCAGTTGACTTTACCATTAAATCCAAACGGTGAACCCCCTCACGATCCGTTAGCTATACCGTCAGTCTCAAACGAACGATTGACAGATGATTCGTTGACTCCACCACCAGGCTCAAACGGCTCTAACCAAAGCTTAGTTCATGTTGGAATTGTATGTGACCTACCAAGTGAACAAGAAATGCAGGTTCGTTGATGTTTATATATCTTTCAACATCTTGAAATCCCAGAATGAGATCCTTCTATGAAATCTGTCGGACTTGTCGTGACGTATTTAAAAACACTCGAAATTCTGTGTACTTCTTAGTACCTTTCCTGTACGATCAGCTAACAAATACTCTTTGGCTGCTGCAATGAATCATAACTGTTTAATACTGATTGAACTTTGACAGTTCAATCAGAGAAACTCTGCTAGTGACTTTACTGGGGAAGTGTGAAATATTTCATTGCTTCTGTAGACTGAGCGAAATTCCAATTTTTTCGAACGATGGTTTATTGCTTCTCAAAACCCATTACATGAGTCACTTATCACTATCACGATCATGATTGGAGTATTTTTTTGTATGCAGAATGAAAGTGAACCTCGGAATCTAATTTTCAGGAAACAGACCCAGGGGATGTATCAGGAAGTGACGAAATGATAGAAGATGAAAAATTATCTGATATTGATACAGATAGTGATCTGTAATTATTGCTCCAGAATTTCGAATAAATGTACTTAGCTCAAATTCAGTTCAAGTATGTATTGCTAATACCTTGTAGACTCGCAGGCGAATTGAATACTGATACTCGGCATTAGAATCAATAGAGGTATAGAACGAATACTCCTAATCTGACAGTATGTATTGCAAACGATCAGAGACATAGCATATCAGAACTTCAGCTTGGAGTAAGTATGGGGGTTTATTGGGACTTGGGAGAGTTGGACCTTCAATGACGATGGTGAGTACGGAACTTGATTGAGCTATTGAGGATGTAGCATTGAGATTGATTGGAGTGAATAAGTTGTCGACTTTTTTCAAATTTTGAGAGAAAGAAGTGGACTCGATTGAAGCCCATAGGATGTCAGATCCTCAATAACGATATTCGGTATTCCTTTAATTCGGGGTAAATTGGATGAGAGCTTTCCAATGCTTATATTCTAGTAAAATTTGGGATCGATTGGAGTAGAATAAGATATCGATGTTACCGATCCTGGAAATTTGGATTAGGATCGTTGGAGGCGAAGATAGCATGTCAAATGTTCGGAACTGATCTCCGGAATTGAAATCGATTGAAGGAGATAGATTGTACTGTCTCTAATGCTACCAGTGAATGTGGGGGTTGATTGGAGCAGCAACAGATAATTGCTTCAATCGACCCGATAGATATCTGTGTCCCAATTGGAATATATATTGGAACTCCTATATTGGGGGTTGACATTGGAATCGATTGAGGCATACAGAATCCCAAATCTTCTGAATGCTGAGAATCTTCAGTACCGATTTTCAGCATTCGAATCGATTCAGATGAATAGGATATGAGGTCTCCAATGATTCTAATCAGTATTGAGGTCGATTGAGGCGGATTGAGATCTCGATGTTTCCAATACTGAATAACAGTACTGAAATTGATTGAGGCGGATAGGACTTTCGATCTCCAATACTGATTCCCAGCATCCGAATCGATTCAGATGAATAGGATATGAGGTGTCGAATGATTCTAGTCAGTATTGAGGTCGATTGGGGCCGATTCAGATCTCGATGTTCCCAATACTGAATAACAGTATTGGGATCGATTGGGGTGGATAGGATTCCAGATCTCCAATACTGATTTTCAGCATTCAAATCGATTCAGATGAATAGGATTCGAAGTCTCTGATGATTTTAGTGAGTATTGAGGTCGATTGAGGCGGATAGGATTTCGGATTTCCAATACTGATCTCCAGCATTCGAATCGATTCAGATGGATAGGATTTACGGTTCCCAATGATTCTAGTCCGCATTGAGGTCGATAGAATCGGATAGGATTTCGGATTTCCTATACTGATTTCCAGCATCCAACCCGATTCAGATCTCGATGTTCCCAATACTGAATAACAGTATTGGGATCGATTGGGGTGGATAGGATTCCAGATCTCCAATACTGATTTTCAGCATTCAAATCGATTCAGATGAATAGGATTCGAAGTCTCTGATGATTTTAGTGAGTATTGAGGTCGATTGAGGCGGATAGGATTTCGGATTCCCAATACTGATCTCCAGCATTCGAATCGATTCAGATGGATAGGATTTACGGTTCCCAATGATTCTAGTCCGCATTGAGGTCGATTGAATCGGATAGGATTTCGGATTTCCTATACTGATTTCCAGCATCCAACCCGATTCAGATGGATAGGATATAAGGTCTTCAATGATTCGAGTCAGTATTGAGGTCGATTGGGGCGGATTCAGATCTCGATGGTTCCAATACTGAATGACAGTATTGGAATCGATTGATGCGGATAGGATTTCTGATATCCAATACTGATTCCCAGCATTCAAATCGATTCAGATGAATAGGATATGAGGTGTCCAATGATTCTAGTCAGTATTGAGGTCGATTGAGGTTTCAATACAGAATAACAGTATTGGAATCGATTGAGGCTGATAGGATTTGGGATATGCAATACTGATTTCCAGCATTCAAATCGATTCAGATGAATAGGATTCAAAGACTCTAATGATTTTAGTCAGTATTGAGGTCGATTGAATCGGATAGGATTTCGGATTTCCTATACTGATTTCCAGCATCCAACCCGATTCAGATGAATAGGATATAAGGTCTTCAATGATTCAAGTCAGTATTGAGGTCGATTGGGGCGGACTCAGATCTCGATGGTTCCAATACTGAATGACAGTATTGGAATCGATTGATGCGGGTAGAATTTCTGATATTCAATACTGATTCCCAGCATTCAAATCGATTCAGATGAATAGGATATGAGGTGTCCAATGATTCTAATCAGTATTGAGTTCGATTGAGGTTCCAATGCAGAATAACAGTATTGGAATCGATTGAGGCGGATAGGATTTCGGATATCCAATACTGATTTCCAGCATTCAAATCGATTCAGATGAATAGGATATAAGGTGTCCAATGATTCTAGTCAGTATTGAGTTCGATTGAGGTTCCAATGCAGAATAACAGTATTGGAATCGATTGAGGCGGATAGGATTTCGGATATCCAATACTGATTTCCAGCATTCAAATCGATTCAGATGAATAGGATATGAGGTGTCCAATGATTCTATTCAGTATTGAGTTCGATTGAGGTTCCAATACAGAATAACAGTATTGAAATCGATTGAGGCGGATTGGATTTCGGATATCCAATACTGATTTCCAGCATTCAAATCGATTCAGATGAATAGGATATGAGGTGTCCAATGATTCTAGTCAGTATTGAGTTCGATTGAGGTTCCAATGCAGAATAACAGTATTGGAATCGATTGAGGCGGATAGGATTTCGGATATCCAATACTGATTTCCAGCATTCAAATCGATTCAGATGAATAGGATATAAGGTCTCCAATGATTCTAGTCAGTATTGAGGTCGATTGGCAATCTCTCTCTCAATGCGTATAGTCGGCATTGGTAAAGATTGGTCAACACTGTTTGAATCCCGATCAACATCATTGATCGCGATTGAACTCCAATCTTCTCCAATCCTGAAAATCATGTTTCAAATTCATCATAAGTCTCTAGATTCAGATCGATTGAGTGTTTTTCTATCGAATCCAATCGAACTTTTGCAGCAGGGTTTATGACTGCGAAAAAAGTTTTGATAAGAGGCAAGGCTGCCTCCTGAAAATATCGATTCTTTGAGTGATTCTAAGACCCTATGCACGGAGGCAGAGCCCTAGCCTGGTACAAAGTCCCGGGAAATGCGTTTTCGTGATAGCAGCCGGGTGCCAGATTTATGACTGCGAAAAAAGTTTTGATAAGAGGCAAGGCTGCCTCCTAAAAATATCGATTCTTTGAGTGATTCTAAGACCCTATGCACGGAGGCAGAGCCCTAGCCTGGTACAAAGTCCCGGAAAATGCGTTTCCGTGATAGCAGCCGGGCGCCAGATTTATGACTGCGGAAAGAGTTTCGATAAGAGGCAAGGCTGCCTCCTGAAAATATCGAATCTTTGAGTGATTTTGAGACCCTATGCACAAAGGCAGAGCCCTAGCCTGGTACAAAGTCCCGGAAAATGCGTTTTCGTTATAGCAGCCGGGCGCCAGATTTATGACTGCGAAAAAAGTTTTGATGAGAGGCAAGGCTGCCTCCGGAAAATATCGATTCTTTGAGTAATTTTAAGACCCTATGCACAGAGGCAGAGCCCTAGCCTGGTACAAAGTCCCGGAAAATGCGTTTCCGTGATAGCAGCCGGGCGCCAGATTTATGACTGCGGAAAAAGTTTCGATAAGAGGCAAGGCTGCCTCCGGAAAATATCGATTCTTTGAGTGATTTTAAGACCCTATGCACAAATTGAAAATTTTTTTAAAGCATGTGCTATGATGTATTTGCAGTTTCTTATACAGGACCTTCGTCTAGACAGTGAAATCGTCTACGACAGCGATGAAGAATGAATGAATATATGTCATGCACCTTTGTTCAAATATGCTCTCATAAGTTACATAAGATGACATTTACTACTCCTTCTTCGTAATAAAGGTTTCAAAAATCACTTGCTTTATTTTCTCTGTGAACAATTAAGTATATTTGCAGGAGGTACCCTCATGAAGATCAAAATCTTGTCGTTATTCGCTATTGTGGAAGTTGTGCTGCCACCATAAAAACGCAATTTCCGAGACTTTGTACCAAGCTAGGGCTCTGCCTTTGTGCATAGGGTCTCAAAATCACTCAAAGAATCGATATTTTCCGGAGGCAGCCTTGCCTCTCATCAAAACTTTTTCCGCAGTCATAAATCTGGCGCCCGGCTGCTATAATGAAAACGCATTTTCCGGGACTTTGTACCAGGCTAGGGCTCTGCCTTCGTGCATAGGGTCTTAGAATCACTCAAAGAATCGATATTTTCCGGAGGCAGCCTTGCCTCTCATCAAAACTTTTTTGGCAGTCATAAATCTGGCGCCCGGCTGCTATAACGGAAACGCATTTTCCGGGACTTTGTACCAGGCTAGGGCTCTGCCTCCGTGCATAGGGTCTTAAAATCACTCAAAGAATCGATATTTTCAGGAGGCAGCCTTGCCTCTTATCAAAACTTTTTCCGCAGTCATAAATCTGGCGCCCGGCTGCTATCACGGAAACGCATTTCCCGGGACTTTGTACCACGCCAGGGCTCTGCCTTTGTGCATAGGGTCTCAAAATCACTCAAAGAATCGATATTCTCCGGAGGCAGCCTTGCCTCTCATCAAAACTTTTTTGGCAGTCATAAATCTGGCGCCCGGCTGCTATAACGAAAACGCATTTTCCGGGTCTTTGTACCAGGCTAGGGCTCTGCCTTTCTGCATAGGGTCTTAAAATCACTCAAAGAATCGATATTTTCAGGAGGCAGCCCTGCCTCTTATCAAAACTTTTACCGCAGTCATAAATCTGGCGCCCGGCTGCCATCATGAAAACGCATTTTCCGGGCCATTGTACCAGGCTAGGGCTCTGCCCCCAAGCATGGGGTCTTAAAATCACTCAAAGAATCGATATTTTTAGGAGGCAGCCTTGCCCCTTATCAAAACTTTTTCCAATTTTTTAGGGGACTTAAGGGGAGGCTGCCAACCCCTAGGCACGGGGGTGGCTTTCTGCCTCCAAGATTTTCGGGTTTGTCATTGCTAATACTATCATCAGAAAAAAGTTTCATCCTTGCCTCTTATCAATTCCATCAACCCGGAAAACTCGGGGGCTTTCCCGGCCGCCATCTTTTTCCTGTACCAGGTTAGCGTGCTAATTCCAACGGATTCATGTTTCCATGGAGAATTGGCGTCATTTTACGTTGAGGCAGCTCGTGCCTCTGATCAATCCCTAATTTCCGAGCTAGCTCTTAGTCTAGTTGCTGCAACCCCGCGAGATTGCTGCAATTTTCATGCGCGCGAAATTCAAAATATAACTTACCGAGGTAATCTAAGATGGAAATGGAGTGACTCCGAAAAAGACACTGGTTGAAAATTGTTCTTGCCTATCTTCTTGAGTGTGCTGAATACGAATACGAACTCTGTTCCCATCAATTATGAAGAAAACTTCTAAAAATCACATTAGAATCCGAAAATGAGACGTTCTGGCTTCAAAGTCGATTTTCACGCATTTTCTCCGCCGTTGGAAGGTAAAGAAGTTCGTATTCGTGTTCAGCATCTTCAAAAACATTGGACAAAACAATTTTCGACCAGTGGGTTTTTCGGAGTCACTCCATTTCCATCTTAGGTTACCTCGGTAAGCTATATTTTGAATTTCGCGCGCATGAAAATTCAAAATATAACTTACCGAGGTAATCTAAGAATCTTAGGCTAAGATGGAAATGGAGTGACTCCGAAAAACCCACTGGTTGAAAATTGTTCTTGCCTATCTTCTTGAGTGTGCTGAATACGAATACGAACTCTGTTCCCATCAATTATGAAGAAAACTTCTAAAAATCACATTAGAATCCGAAAATGAGACGTTCTGTCTTCAAAGTCGATTTTCACGCATTTTCTCCGCCGTTGGAAGGTAATGAAGTTCGTATTCGTGTTCAGCATCTTCAAAAACATTGGACAAAACAATTTTCGACCAGTGGGTTTTTCGGAGTCACTCCATTTCCATCTTAGGTTACCTCGGTAAGCTATATTTTGAATTTCGCGCGCATGAAAATTGCAGCAATCTCGCGAGGTTGCAGCAACGGATTGCAGTCGTGAGCAGCCTTAGGTTTCACAAACCCCTGTGAACCTGGACCGCGGGATTGAACCAAAACGCCAATAAGTATTGATGCTTGTGGTAGGCTTGAAAATGCTCAAAATGCTCGCGGTCCAAGTCCCGAATTTTGGTCCGGCTGCGTTTTTGAGTTGAGCCCTCGAGTAGGCCCTAGCCCGATTTCACCTCCCACTCCTCCCACCGGGACATCACAAAAATGCTCAGATCGCCAATTCGCCACGAAGGACGTATCCGGGCTCAAATTGAAGCTCTAATTTTGGACAACAACGAACAATTGTCAAAACTTCGAAATTATTGTGTTAAACCGTCAAAAAACTAAAAACGCCTCACGAGAGTCGAGGGAGAATCTCCCCTCTCCGCCAATCGCTTATACACGGGGACTCGGTGCGGCGTTTTTTGACGGTTAAGGTAGTTGTACACCAAAATTATTCATCAACAGAATTTTTCGAGGTTCTGCTGAGAGATAGTTCTAATATCGAAGAGTACGTATGCAAAATTCCAGAACGGCTGACCATCCCGTTTTAGAGTATTGATCGTCACAATTTGACCAGTTTTGCACATTTTTAACATTGCGCTTGTGGAAGCGGGCCCCAAAAAAGGCACAAAAATGGGTCCAGCGCAAAACCTGATCAACAGAAAATGGTGGGACTGCGAGAGATCCGAGTTTATGTATCAATTAATCATATGGCCAAGCCTGAAAATGATGGACCACGTCGTTTTTTAACAATTGTTCATACAAAGCGTAGAATGCAAAAAATGCGACACGTGATTTCGATTTTAGGGTAGATAACTTTGGAAACCATGCCTGATTCTGTTCAGGAAGGCTTAGATGACCGTTTTTGTTTGTTGTTTGATGGAAAAAGTGCAGTTATTAACAATAATAATAATTTCGAATATTTTGATGTGGGCAAAAAAGTGAGGTTAAGTCTCTTTGACTCACGTAGTTGGTGTACAACTACCTTAAACACAGTTATTTCGAAGTTTTGATGAATGCTCGTTGTTGCCCAAAATTAGAACTCTAGTTTGAGCTCGGATACGTCTCTCTAGCAGTCGAATTCGAGGCGATCTGGGAATTTTTGTGATGTGCAGGTGGGAGGAGGGGGGGGGGAGATAAATTCGGTCTACTTCGAGGGCTCATAACTCAAAAACGCAGCCGGACCAAAATTTGGGACTTGGACGAGCATTTTGAGCATTTTCGGGTATATATACCACAAGCATATTTTGGTCCAATTCCGCGGGCCAGGTTTACAAGGGTGTTTCTCACAGGGCCCTAGCAGGGGATGCTGTCGGTCCGGCGCGGGCAGTAGTGCCATACATGAGTAGTTCCGTCGAAACGTTGATATTGAAGGTTGGGAATGTGACAATCCCAAATCTCACTTCCGAGGGATTTCCCGACTTTTCGAAAAATAAAAGTATAAAGTACTAATTAACTCGCTCACAATCATAAATTTTTCAACTCATCAGTGCCATGAGAATAACACAGATAATATGGTAGCAGGGCACGGAACCTGACATTTTGAAGTGAGGCAAGGATATGACATTTAGCACTAAAAGTAATCTCACGGCCGAACGATTTGAGGTTCTGGGGGTTCCATCGGGCCATCAGACGCTTTTGAAAAAATGAATAAGACCTCCATAATCTTGCGTTGAGGGTCGCTCTAGTGGGACCATGCATAGTGGGACGCGGAACTGACCAAAAAATAGAGCAAAACTAGATTTTCGTAAAAAGCACTCCGCGAAGTGGAACTTTCTATTTTTTTCTCTACTTTAGGGCATGCCGGCAAAATTGCGCCTGACGATTCACTTTGAGAAAAAATTGGCACGGCTTTCCAGGCCTTTGCCTGGAATAAGGCAAAATAACTTTTATCGAGGAAACCTGAGTGAGTAAAATTTCATGCACACAAGAAGTGGTCTTTGGACCTTTATAGCAGTCGGATTTTGTGTTCAGTACCATTATATTTTATGTATTACGCGCTCCAATCCCAAACGAGCCCCATCGCGGCGCTTCACACTCAAAAATGCAGAAGAAGAGAAAACCGACATGACACGGAAAGGACATTTTGACACCTTTTTCGATGATAATATTTTTGAGCGAACCTGATTGATCGCAAAGCTAATGATTGCGCCCAAAAAAGCACCAAAAATACTCCGAAGATGACCTGTACGATTTTTCCCCAAGCGTTTGAAGGATTCGCACGAGCAGGCATACATTATTTCAAAGTTTCCACGGAACTACTCACATAGATTGTAGACGTTGATCCACACATAAAGATTTCATACATCACTTTTGGTCCCGTGCGTGAATATAGGTGCATGTATATTTATATATTTATAAAACTTTCAATTTCATTGCGAACCGAGAATAAAATCGACTCCAAGTTTTACGAAGATTTCATAATTTCTCATAGGACATGAAAAGGCAAACAAAAAATTGGCGAGTAAAATGTTTTTGATGACATTTGAATAGTTTCCAGAAAATACGTATATTAGTATTATCTTATCACTTATCTAGATAGATTATGCACAGTATTGGTCCAGCGGGCCAAAGGTAGAAGGTCGCAAGAATCGAGTCGACACATTGAATTGCATATGGGCAAATCCACAAAAACAGGGACATGAGAGAGAAAGACAAAAATAATTGTTTGATGCTTTTATGACGCTTCAAAAGTTCTGAAAAAAATCTTACTAATAGCAAAAGTAGTGAATTACATGATACCATTGAAACACTCGATAAAAAATTATTTATGATGATTGAGTCATGATTGAAAATCGCGAAATTTGTATCCGTGCGACAAGCGACTTTCTTTGATTTTTCACGTCGAAGCAATCATCGTGAAAATTCTGAAAAAATTCCTCAGAGTGTTAAAAGTATCTTGGAATAGTATTCTTGGACCATGTCTCTTGAAATTTAGTTAGAACATACTTACAGTTTGTTTTCTCGTCAAAAACATACGTCCGTGCGACTGTCGTGGAAATGCCTACATCTCGGGCATGGCGTGCCACTCCATTGCGTTTATTATTCGAACACATACGTTCGAAAGAGAGGAGACGGAGAGGTCTGCAGAATCCGGAACAGCATCGTATATAAAACGGAATATGCGTCACGTATTCAAAGTACTTATTGCACGATCGTCGAGAGCGTAGTGCAGCTTCGATTAATATGAATCATGTCCATCGATTTTCTTGTTGCTTGTATGCATAGAATATGATACCTGATTTCCCACTCTGCTTTGCTTTGCATTTATTTCGAAATGTCAAGTGACTCAGACAGTTGCATTTTGCGTACTGCCATGTTTCTTTGCACCAGTTATTTCCAAAGTTTGTTTTAAATTGAGCGCAGAGCAGATCGAACAAAGCGCAGATGGTTCTTTCACGCGATGAGAAATCAAAACGATTAATTTCTAGCGTTTTGCTCTCGACTTTGTTCTGGGTTGTGCTCCATTCTTCAAAACTGGATGAGTTCCTCTAGAGGCCCTCAATTGTGGACAAGGAGTGTATGGTTATTCGGATACATCTAACACAAATTGAAAGAACTCATTGATCGCAGAATTTTCATATGTTGAGAGGAGTGTTTTAAAATTTTCGATATCTCTAAAAACTGTGTCATGGAACATATGTGGTACGTGCAATATTTTTTCATCGATACTCCTCAATCTCATTAATAAATAATCCTTTACAAATTTCTAACCTAAACACAATATCGCCAGGAGCTTTTTATTCTTATTTTATACAAGAAAGAGTGCGAGTTCGTTTGCATGAGTTGAATCGTTGTCTTAAAAATTTTTCCTGTAGTGAAGACGTTCCAGAAGATTTGTTTGATGGCGAAACGTCGAAGAGTACATTTGTTAAACTTGTTTCTGAAAAAATCTCCCAATAAATGATGATCAACGACAAAAAAAATTCTTAGAATACCATTTCAATATTTTGAGAATCCAAAATGAATCCAGCACTATCTGCCATCCTGATCCAAAATAGCCCACACGACCCACACTTCAATCTCGTCGCCGGATAATTCCACATTCATCCCCGGGACGATTGCACTGATTGCAGAGCGCGTCTCGAAGACACATTTGAAATAGACACTCTGATGAATAGTGTATCACCTGGAGCAATTTTGTCTCTCCGTTGTCAAAGCGAACATATTGCATTTCTAGGGATGCTTGATCTCCTGTTGTACGTCTCGCAGTGATTCGCGCTTAGAATACACTGCAGACAATGGAAGATACCACTTTGAGGGTAAGTGCGTATACCTCCTCCTCATCCTTTTACCCTTTCTAGGTATAAATGTACAACTATGTGTGTATCTCTAGAAACGCGTCGTCAAAGCGCGACAAGGAGAGAGAGTCAAACGGGGCTGAAAGCTAGCTGTTGCCGAGGTAGAATGTGCCGCAAGGCTTAGGCTCAAGGATAAACGTAGCTCCATTTCCGTTTGTCTCCGAGGCCTTATGTCTCGAGTGTATGTGTACCTGTACAATTCGTTGTTATATGTATGTATGTGTATAGAGTCATACTCAAGAGCAGCAGGAGAGCTTGCACGGAGCTTGCAACGAGTGGGACGTTTCGCTATATTCAGCCATTGTTACGAGTCGAGCTTCTGGCGATGGAAATTATCCCCTGATCTATATATAGCCACCAAGCCCGTCAAATAGAAGCTGAATACCTAGTTGGATCATTGTCTGCCAGTTGGTGGGATACATTTGCGAAATCGTTTGCTTTAGGTATATCTTTACGATCACTGCGTTTTATTCTGTAAAGGGAAGAGCGGCTATCATGTCCATGTCGTCGGTTTTGACATTAGGTACCTATTGAATACTTTTTCTGTACAATATTGCCGATAGAATACTCATTTTAGAGCTTAAAGCGAAGTTAGTAATTAGTAGATCTTAAGGCGATGCGGTCACCGTGCACCACGACCATGGACCTTGGAAATGCAGTTTACATAAAAAGTTTGACGATTCGAAGTGTGAGACGTGTTTTCGAATACTTGTTATTGTCCAGCTTGTATTCCTTAATCCGTCGCTTAGCCCAAATCATGAGAGAATCGGAGAAAAGTGGGAATAACTCGGTGGCGGGAACCTCCCAACCTATAATTTACGCACATTTTCATTCCCAACTTTCTCCGATTCTATTGCGATTTGGGCTTAACGAAGAGCGAACAAATCTAAGTTAGATGATAACAAATATTTGTGCGCTCGTCGTTTAGCCCAAATCGCAACAGAATCAGAGACAGTTGGGAATGATTTTCAGCTTGCATGGTGACCGCATCGCCTTAAGAACTTCTGATTTCGATGACTTGTTTGAAAAAGAACTTCATTCCTAATTTTTTTTCAAAATTGTATTGTTTAGATAGGTACCCTACAGGTCAAAAGTATCTGGAAGCCCAAATTCTTTTTTCCGCGATTTTGCCAATTGCACTTACGAGAAACTGATTGACGAATGATGACTTTATCAGGGCTCATATTAGAGGTTTTTTTACGCAATTTAAGATGACATACTTCATCTTTATATGCACGAATCGGGATATTTCCGATCTTAGTTTGAGGAAGTGTGAATTTCGATGATTTTTGGCAGAGTCTCTGTGGTGCTTGGGCACCTTTGAGACACAGAAATGTATTGAACTGGAACTTGTGAGAATTGAAAATACAAGTCCAGAAATTCACAATTCGTTTTCGAACGTCTACGTTGCGTCATCTCCAGTCCGAACCGTGACACTTTCTGCAAAGGGAAATTTTTCACAAAAAGTTGCACCCAACTTCAAAAAAGACGGGAAAATGGATTCTAAGGTAACTGTGCCTAATTTGCCCCCATTCCCTAATTTGCCCCCATTCAAGTTCTCAAATGTATGCACCCGCAGACCCTGCCACGCATTTTTTTCACGTTTGTTACGTTAAAATATGAGAAAATAAACGTTCTGGACCTATCGTCTATGACCCGCGCATTTCTTACAACAAAAAAGTGGTTTTCGGTACTTTCGACTTCTTTTTTGTTAGTCACTAAAAGCTATGCCAAACAAAATTGATGTGATCAATTCCAACGTACTTTAATTCATTTTCTTTGTCTTTGTCCCAACTTTAGAATGCTTTTTGTAGAATTGCAAAATTCAATTTTTAGCCGATTCTACGCCCATATCACTAGAAAAAGTGCAGTGTTCCTAATTTGCCCCTATAGTTTTTTTCCAAACTCATTCCTCGGTCCATTAAGATGCATCAATTTACCTCAAAAAGTTTTAAAGGCGGTAAAAAAAGCTACAAAATGAGCTAAAGTACATCTCATTTGGAGGTCTGGGAGCCGAGATATCCCGATTATACGAAAAACCCGTATATATAATCTCATGAAAATAGGCCTCTTTTCCCTGTAGGGGCAAATTAGGAACACACTGACAAAAATTCGCAAAAAATCTTCTTTCGCAAAAATCAAGATATTTCAGCTCCAATTCGTTCAAATTGAACGTACCTTAGCTCATTTTGAAGGTCATGAAACAAGCTTCAAAATGAGCTAAGGTATGTTGGAAAATATAGAGATGAGTTGAAATGGCGAGCAAAACAAAAGTAGTGGGGGCAAATTAGGCACACTTACCTTATAAGGAGTTATGTGGGGGACGTAATCTTCGTTTCTGATGTCTGTCTTCTTTATCTTGATCAAGCAAACGAAAAACCTTTAGAATATGCACCAGGCGGTAAGTATCTTTGTAATTTTTGAATGATCGGGCTGCTATTTTTTGTGAAAAATCTTACATCCCAGACAATGTCACAGTTTGGACTGGAAGTGGCGTAGAGAGATGTTCAGGAATAGATTTGGAAACTCGAGACTTGAGCTTTTAGGTCTTTCAAATTCCACTTCAGAACATTCCTGTGCCTCGGGAGTGCACAAGACAAAAGATTATCTCAAAATTCATCAAAATTTGATTCTTTCTCGAGTTACGATTGGAAAGATCCGGATTCGCGCAGGTATCAATATAGATTGCCATTTTTAAGTACGCACAAAGTCCTTCAAAATGAGCTCCGATGAAGTCCTCGTCGAATGAAACTCAGCATTCCAATTTTCAAAATTGGGAAAAAATTGTAGGTGTCCTGAAACTTTTGACCGGTAGTGCATGTACGTGTGCCTTACCTTGATGAATTTGAGCTAACCAAACTAATGTTGACAATTGTAGCAATTTCAAAGTTGAATAGTTCTTTCCTAGTGAAATGTCACCCTAATTTCATTAAAATCAGACAAAAAATGGTCAATTTTCAGATCGTGTCGATTAAAAAGTTGAACATAATAACGATTTTCCAGCAAATTCATGACTGCAAGCCAATGAATATCCATTTGATGTTTGAAACCGTGTAGCATTAAAAAAAAATGTTCACTGGAGGGACTTTGCTGAGACGATTTTGATTTCAACACGCTTGTCGCTTGAGGGATCGGAGAGGTGTCAGAATTACAAATAAATCATGAACAATTATTGAATACTAATGGATTCTCTTGTTACACTCGTGAGAAAATTTCCAAAATTAATGAGCGAAGTCAACATTTTAATTGCACAAATTGCTCTCATCAGAATCAAAACGGTTCAAAAACTTTCCATCAAGAAACGTTTATAATTTCACAGCGACGAGTCAAATGAAATCAACGTCACACGAGTGACTTGACCTCGAATCAAAACCCGTGCAAGCTCATAATTAATCGCAATGCACAACATATTTCCACATCATCATTAGCAGTCTACTTTCTCCACGATACATTTTTATTTCTATACACCTAAAAAGCTGCAAATGATTCTTGCTCGTTCTCACCCAACCACGGAAAAATTTAAACCTACCCCAACACGGCGTTAGTTGAGTGCAAAGAAATTGAATCGTTTCGCAAAAACTGAGAGAAAACGAAGCAAGCGTGCAGCCGCCCAGACGACCATTATAAAGATGATAACGCAAACGAGGTCGAATAGTAAAACAAGAGTCTTACTCGCGGTCTCCATACCTGGCTAAGTCCAAGTTCATGAATAGGTTGTGCTTGCATAGATACTTATATAGCTATACTATACCATTTTAGAGTTAGCCAAGGTACGTGGACGCTTTTCTATATAATACTATATATACCCATTTCGCTTGCTTTGAGCTTCCGTCTAGGAGTCGGTATAAAAGTTTGATATTGCAAAACTTCTTCGATGTTTCTTCGGTCGGAAAGTATAGAGGGGGCCCGCGAGGGTGCCTCCTCTATCTTTAAACCAAGTTCCCATTATACTTTTGCTCACGGTATACACAGAAATGCCTTCGTTCCTTCCCAAGAGAAAGACAGAGAGAAAAAAAAGTAAACGTCTTTGTTCCCTCTCGCGGGATCGCGCATTTCTGAAATCCGTTTTATTGCGAGCGTTATCGTTATTCTTAACCCGAGCCTAAATACTTATCGCTGATATGTACACGAGTTTAACCCTCTGCTGCTTCTTTGAGAGTGTTGCCGTATTACCTTTTTGTAGTTTTCAAGCCGTAAGCAACAGTGTGGGCGGGTGAACAATTGAATATTATCTCTGATGGTCTTTGCTATAAAGCTAAAATTTCTCTTTTTTTCGTTCGTTTAACTCCTTCGTATCTGCTGTATACGTCCTCAGAACAGATTCGAAGAAACGATGCAATTGATTTGAATAGGCACTCGCTTGTGTGCTTTTGTGCAGCTTCCATCGTGAGATTTTTCACTCTTCAGAGTTAATTTTGAGTTTAAATAATAAAGTCCTCCGTGTAAATTTTTGAAACGATGCGGAAACATTCATCGCTTGCTGTTTCTCCGCAACTCTTGATATACTATAGAAATGACATCATGATCTAAATTTACATCAACTCCCCGTCCCCTCCCCCAAAAAAATCTTTCGCGAGCCCGTGAGAGTATGTGTCTGATTTACCTGCACGCGCTCGTGCAGGAAGCCGAATCTCCATGAGATAAATTATTTTTCTTGTAGAATTTCAATTTTAGTTTGAGATTAATCTGAATATCTCGGCTAATTTCGCAGTTTTTTCCACATACTTGTGACTATTATGAACCTAACGGTTGCACAGCTTACATAGTAGTGTAAATGTAGGGAAGAGGCCTGCGGGGGGGGGGGGGGAAGGATAATTAGGCACACTCCCCTCATGAGAATTTCTCGTTAAGAATCGACTTGGAATCGGGAAACCTTAAAGACGAAAAATTTTCGATGTTTTGTTCAAATAATATTATGATATTTGAAAAGGCCTCATATCATTCACGCCTCCAAGAAATTGCTCGAATACACCGTACCCCTGGGGGACCGTTTTCTTGGTAAACTCGATCTATTAGCATATATAATTTTGCTCCAATTTCATTTGTAGATGAACTTTCTTTGCAGACTTCTTGAATCAAATAGCAATATGGCTTTTTTGGTTTTTCCTGTCACTGCTCATTTTAGCAGAAAATACCAATAAAGCTATATTACTACTCCAATTTTATTCACAAAAATTAGAATTAGAGTGCATGGAAGAATGAAAAGAGCGAATTATGTTTTACAGAGATTGCTTGTATAGTCGTCCATCCGAACCTGATGCATCTTAACTCCAAAGCAGGTTATTCGTGCAAGCAGTGGCTGCATGGAGGCGAATTCAGCATGAATTATTCATGTGGCCCGAGAGTTTGAAAACGATCTCGGTATTCGGTCGCTTATTTACTAAATTTGCTCCGCTCGTATACAAGGGTACAATAAATTTTGTTGCTCCCGATACAGCTTCAACTCATTATGTGGTATAAATTCATTGATGGTCAATCTAATTTTAGCGCTCATTCCTTCCACCGTAAAATTGATATTCGGGTTGATGTTATCAAAACGTCAATAATTTCACTACTTTCAAGTGATTCGGATAGATTATTCAATCCACCGAATATACGAGTAGGAAAATCGAATTCAATTGACGGAATCTCAGAGTCCTTACTTTTTGTTAACGATCCAGTTCAATAAAGGCGTAAAGATTCAGCACTGGATCGTTGATGCCTGCGGGACTTATTCAATTGCATGAATTTCCAGTTGATATAATTTCAATCATATCAACTGGAAAATAAAAATATCTATTCCCAGTCACATCATATCAGTACCAAGCCACTTTGCGAATTACTCAAAATGTTCCACGACCGTAGCCGTTCAAAATTTAATTCATTATTCATTAATCGGTCGAAGTGCTTGAATCCATCATGCATACGGGGCTCTTTTAGAGTGACAACTTTTTTCCTAGAATTTATATTAGCTGATACCATTAATGGCTCAATATACGTTTATTTACTGTAGACTTTAGTTCCTCTATTTTATTACAAAAAGTTTTTACATTCGAAACAGTTACATCTAATAATTTTAAAATTCTCCCTTCCTGGTGTTTTCTTTTCAAGCAAAAATCCCATCAAAGATGTCAGAATTCATTTTTGCTGTAGTGCCATGACGGTATGGGGCAACTAAAGAAAAAAAAATTCTGTGGAAACGAATATGAATGTCTTGCGCTCGAATATTTTCACTCCTCAATGGGTTGGCTCTCAAACCCGCTTGAGACATGTCATTCGCGTGTATGATGCTGATGTAAGAAAGAAGCCCGGGAAAATTCCGCGTTCAAAATGTACCACAGAGCACGTAGTCCCGCCAAGGAGAACTATTAATCTCGTCAGAAAGTGCGCGAGCGAAATCCGCATTCGGTGTGGGGTAGAAACAAACGAGCGCGTAAAACGATGTAGTATTTTTCCGGATACGACATTGGAGATGCTGCACTTCTCTTTTACCTCGGCGCGAAACTTCCCTTAGCTATACTATAACCGGTGGGTATTGCGGTTGAGGGTGAGATCAAGTCGAATAAAGATTTTTTCTCACGTTTCGTTTAGACTCCGTGCACCACCGCATCTCGAATGAATCAGCAGAGTGGCTTGTTCCGAGACAATCAAGAATGGATCTATAACATCTTGTATCTATAATGACATCGATCAGGGTTTGAGCTGAAGGGAAACTCTTTGCAGTGGTCGATTTTTAGAATAAAATTCTGATGGGGCTGGAATAGTATTTTTCGATACGAGGGTCGGAAGTTTGGTTTTGCTTTCCGAGTGATTGTTTCAGCCCTGGCGAGGATCGAAATTATCACGAGTAAAGCAAAAAACTTCACGCTCGAGTTTTGGAAAATGAGACCTGACGTGCGTCAAGCATGTGCTTTACGCACGTCACTGTAAGAGTGCGTAAAGTTGTCACTCGAGTGTGTTAAGTTTCCGACAGTACGTAAAGTATCGAAGTCGTTTTGTACGGTATTTATCAATTCGATGTGCGTAAAGTTTTTCCTTACGCACCGAAAAAATAGTCTTTACGTACTAACCTTACGCACATGATTGCAAAATAGTATATTTCGCACCGAGTTCATGAGGTTGTAGCTCGCTTTTGAGCGATCGGTTTTCGACCCGAGCCGGAGGCGAGGGTTGAAATGATCGCTCGGAAGCGGGGAACCTCGTGTGCGAGGCGCGAAAGTTATTTTTCGCAATTTTGTAGGCACTCAAACATCGGAAAATTGCGAAAAAAACTATTTCAATCCCATCGTTTTTGATTTGATTTTTGAGCTTTTTATCCAAAAATTCAGATGAGTGAACGAAAGGCCTGTTCAGATTTTTTCAAAGTTTTTTGTATTGAAAAGTGTTGTTATGTCTTTTCAGCTTCCAAGACTTCATTCATCTCGATAACGTATTCTGGCTCTTTAGTGCACCAAGAAACGGTAGATGAGTGAAGCTCCAGAAATTAAATGAAGTTCTTCATACTGAAAAAAACGATCTCCAAACTTTTAGCAGGTACGATTTCTGTGAGTACTCGAATATTTCCTGTGTCGAGTGCGAGTCAAGTATCAGTTATACTCCTTGCAATATATGCACATCAAAATATAGCATCGCCAATCAGTTGAGTATTTTAATAAGTAGTGTTTTGTATTTGCCGGGAGGAATGCACAATATTTTTTGAGTCGGGTTGTCGGATATGATACTGAACACTTTCATAATAGCTTCGATAAATGCGAGTAAACTATTAGCAAATCAGTTCTATCAGATCGAAAGAAAATTTCTCTTGCGTTTTCTGTGAACCATTTGATCCAAAATACATCTGTTACAAACCACGCGAAATCAAAATACAATCAATACTTTCAAAATTTTCTAGGTTAGACAAGAAACAAACGCGAACAAAAAAAGCTTAAACATGAGTAGTCTACAGAGGGTAAACCAGGTGGCGCAGTCATTGGGTTGCTATTCGCGCAAGAGAGTTACGGGCCAGGAAAGGATAAAAAGTTCAGAGATAACAACTGTCGTTACTTACCTGACGTCGAGGTCACCGTGATCAATCAGGCGGTTCCTCCAGGGTGAGGCCTCAGCCATAGCACCAGGGTTGGGCTGACTCCTGCGAATATTCCTAAAGTGAATATCTCGGGCGTACAATTTTTGATAGCCGGGATCAGCGTTCGCGCGGTCCTGATCTGACTAAATCAAACATAATTACATAATTATGGTTTTGCGAAGCAGTTCAATTTGGAAAGATCACAACTTGAGCACTTTTTTAGTTTAGTTACTCGCATTTAGGTCTAAACTGAACCAGCAACTAAGCGGCCTTGACCGAGGCCATGACACGCGCCAGACTTTTACAAATATCCATAAAAAACATTTTTAGGAAATGTTGAAGTCCTATCAACACTGAACACTTACTGGTATTGCTGAGTTTTTTAAATCTTCATTGAATTTTGGAAATATCGTGAATCTGGATAAAATCGCCAATTTTTTTTTAATCGTTCACAAAATTAATCGGTTTCACTTTCAACTGCCAGGATATCTCGGAAATTCATGGAGATATTTGAGAAAATGTCTCCGAGATCCTCATAGGAACGCTTTATTGATAGCGTTTGGGGATTGTCAACCGTTTATGGTCGCGTTTTCCTCGAAATATAGTTGAACGGAAGCTGCTGGGTCAGGTAAAGATCTAAGCCTCTAGATCAGTATGCCCCAGGGACATTAATAGGAATTGTTCATTTATCGAACTGAACTCGAAGGAATGGGCTATCAACTCAAATTGAGAAAAAACTTCGAGCTACCAATTTAGACAATAATGAAGAATCTAAAATTCTTTTTGTACATGATTAAGAAAATAGTAAAAAATTAGATGTACCGAGAAGGTGTACAACGGATTTCCTCATAAATGGTACGCTATACATCCCCCGGAAGCTTTGCACAACGCTCATATGAAGACATTAGGTAGCAGTCACAGATGTAAAGCTTTCGAATTCTAAGATGATGCCTTTCAGGTAAATTGAAAGTTAAATGAATTTTCTGGTAATATTGATTGACAGAGACAAATTAGAATAAAGTTAACGATGACATGTCCGGGAAAACACCAATCCATGTTCATAAATATCAGATTAGCGTAATTACCTATTCGACTGATATAGTCTCTGTTGCATATGCACCCACTAGATAATAATATGTCATGAAGATTATAAGAGATATAGATTTTTTATATGCACAATTAAGCAATTATTCTCGAACGGAATGTTGACAGCTAATGTTTTTCAATAAAATGACTCCTGGGATCGACAATATATAATTGAGATTAAAAAGTATTTGATTGATCACGAATAATAATGCTGTAGATTTTGGCAGATTGATCAAAATTCAATCTCCTAATCACGACTTTGAAAGTAAATTTTAGTGTTTGCAATCAACCTTCAATTACGAGGTCAATTATGATCTAAAATGGCTAGACGATATCTTATATAGATTTTTGAGTAAATTTGAAAATTCTCTTCTTGCTCGGAGTACAGTTTAAAAAATCCAAAACGTCATCTGGAATTCTCGAGTTATCGCTGAAGATTTTGCAGATGTTGATGTAAGATTGTGAATGAAGAAATGTTGAGTTTCCAGTGAGTTGTAATCATACAAATTTGATACAAAAATATCTCGTATCATTTGAATGACAGCATCAATTGTGATCTCCCTATTGATATAGAGTTTTAATTCAAATCATCATTGATCTGGGGGTGCTGAACAGAATCCAGCAAAGTCATTCGAGTTAAATTCTTTTTTTCACGGTATAATTGAATAGTACGTCAATTTCAAAAACAGTATAACAATGACTATTAAGGTAAACAAAGCGAACATTGAATATTGGTTGTGCAGATGATGGTAGTCCAGATTCGCATGTAAGAATAGTATAGATAACTTGAGACTGTCTCCGCAGTATATAAACACTCACTTACACAAGCTTTTTAGAGAGTGTTTGATGCAAGGATGCAACCTTTAGTGTTTAGGTTGACTCATGTTTCATTAGTCAATATTTGGAAGATACTAAAACCTCATTTTACTTATACAAATTGCCAGAGGAATTATCGAACTTCTACCAATAAAAGTTCATTTTATTTTATTGAAAAAATGACATGCAATACAAAAATGACGGCCCTGCCAGAATTATAAAGTTGTTTTGACATTCATTAGAATATGATCATAATTCAACAGATGGCAAATGAATTGTCTCATAGTCTTATGATGGAATACCTCTTGAACGCGATATCACATCCACTGCATTGCCTGACAGATCACCTCTTCTGGCAATACCCTCTTGAAATAGCTCCTTGATCTCATGAACTGTCATGATGATGGTGCAACAAATAGTGTTGACGAAAACAGTGGGTGACACTTGAGGCAATTGCATTGAGTTTGACTAATAGAGGAACATGGGTTATCATACAGTTACAGATTAGTTTTATAACTGAATAAATTTTCTGTATTCAAGTGCACTACTTACCAGCCCTTGAACAATCCATTTGTCGGCGTTTTCAAGACTAAAAAATGTTTAAATCATCCTCCCTGAGATACTGGTATCTACTCTAGTATGGATCTTGAGTGTTGTAAGCAGTTCTTGTATGGAAAGAATCAATTGAGTTTGCTGGTTCTGGTTTTCGTGGTAGATGTTTCTACATTCGACCAACTTTTGCTCTCTTTGAGTGAGTGACACGATGAAGGACAAGATCTTTTCCCTTGCTTCCGATAGCATTAACGAATTATCTTCATCGACTCCTTCCCTGCTCTGCATTTCTTGTTGCAAATTGGATTCCTGCGTTAATTTGTCAAGCTCAGACAAGGCTCTTATTCTGCTTTCATGCAACAGTCCGAACATTTCAGTAAGTAATGTTTTGTACGAGTCTGCAAGTACGATTTTTTCTTCCATATTTAACAGTGCAGGCCTGATCACCGATATAAGTTGTTCTTTGAGATCAAAGCACTTATTCATTTTCAGCAAAACTTGTAAAATCTCAGAGAGTATCTCACTCGTCCTTACATCTACATCTTTGATGCTGTCGAAAATAGCCTCATTCTCTTGCAGCAAAATACGCAAAGAATCGTTGTCTCCCGTCATTTTCTTGGGGATGTATGCCTTTGAACAGAGACCATGACAGACGTACTTATAAATTCACTCGTGTTCGCGAAAATGAATAATGAAGTAATGCGATTGAATATTGAGTTGAGAGTGAGTTTTATGATGTAAATACTTACGTCGGCATGCAGGTATGGTATGGTATGTACTGTGTACCTACTGTGTACAAACACGGATGACGGATGTAAGAGATATATCGTTTGGAATTTGGATTGACGCCCCGGGCTCTGAGTACTAAGCGTCTATATTCGTTGGTACTATTCGTGCTCTGGGGCTGGTGATCAATCGACACCAGAATTTTTTCAGTGTAGTTACATAAGCGCGTTGGAAGAACACTCTGATCTGATATCAGATGATCCCAGATGATCCTGTAGATTTTCAGTTTTGCACGGGCAATATTTTGGTGTGATTAGTTTTGCAGTACGGTTTTGACCCTGGGCGCCAACTTCCTGGAGGTCTGTTAGCACCTGTTGGCTATGCGTTGGTCGACTTCGATTGGTCGACAAGTTAGTCCGGCGGCTGCGTAGGTTTCCGTAAGCTTTTGGGTGTCGCCGAATAAACGAAGGTTTCTCCACCGTATTTTGACCCGCTGAATCCGAATTTCGATGGTGCGAAGTCGAAAAGTCATGCAAAAATTTGTTATTAACAGGTTATTATAAACAACCAAGAAGTTGCATAAATCGGTCCGGAAAAAATTCTTTTCGTATTTTTTGGGCTATTCTGAGTCGAAAGGGTCTCTTGACATTTTTCATGAAAACCCTTAGTTTTCCCGCAAAAAATTCATAAAGTTTTCAAAAAGTCGAATTTCACGATTTTTGAGAGCTTGTAGCGTTGAGCCAAAAGAATTTTTTGGCCTTAACCTTGGCTTAAATTGCTCCTCTAAGTGTCAACTTTACTTGGAAAAAGCTCAGAAGCCGGAAAAATGCAACTGGTCTTTTCAGCATCGAAAACAAGTTGACCTGTTTTTCGCGGTCTCGGTGGCTATCTTCAACCATCAATACACTGAGCTATGTAGGCGGTCGTGCTCTTCCGGGTGTCCCCAGATGAACGAAAGCTTCCCCGAAGTATTTTCACCCGCTGAGTCCGAATTTTGATGTTGCAAAGTCGAAAAGCCATGCAATAATTTGTCATTTTTTATCAAAAAATTTTGTTATTAAAAATTATGTTATTAAAATTGTCATGTTATTTGTTATTTGTTATCAAAAATCGTGAAATTCGACTTTTTAAAACTTTATGAATTTTTTGCGGGAAAACTAAGGGTTTTCGTGAAAAATGTCAGGAGACCTTTTCGACTCAGAATAGCCCAAAAAATACGAAAAAAATCTTTCCGAACCGATTATTGCAACTTTTTGATTGTTTATAATAATTTGTTGTTAATAACAAATTATTGCATGACTTTTCGACTTCGCACCATCGAAATTCGGATTCAGCGGGTCAAAATACGGTGGAGAAACCTTCGTTTATTCGGGGACACCCAAAAGCCTACGGAAACCTATGCAGCCGCCGGACAAAGTGTTCCATATAGACTGTTCCGCTTGTACTCTTCTACCGCCCTCCCACTTCTTCAGCAAGAAAGGACCGCGAACCACACAACACCGCGATGATTGATAAATCTGGATAAACCATTCATACCAAACCAACTTCGGTCTTCGGTCTTTGGCTATACAGCACAGCACAGCTCGTTTGATCATCTGCTCCGCGCGGATGCACATTCATATAGGATGAATTCCACGCCAAAGCGACCTACGGAAAGGGGTCATCTTTCAGATTCTTTTTTAACCTTTTTCATTCGATTCTATGGCCCAAAATAGGAACTTCGGACCACCTATGGGGCCCAAAAAAAATTTCTCCTCTCCGTTGCACGCACATCCGTCAACAGACCGAAAATTTATCGTGTAAAAATCGATGCTCTTTTATTCACGAAAATGGGAATATTTCGAGTTTTCGAATAGCTATCGATTTGCGGGTTGCGGCATCTGGAAGGGCATTAAAAAACCTATCGAAAACGTTGTCGGAAATTCCTTCTCTGTGGTTTGGGGGCCTGCTGGAGGCAAAAGAGTGTTTTTCACTAAAATGTTGATTTCTCTAAAAGCCATTTTTTTTATTTTCTCAAAATCATTTATTTGACGTAAAATTTTGCGTTCTTTCGAAAAAAATGGGTTTCAGAAAAGTTTGGGGCGATCCAAGTGACTTATGAGCCATTTTTTGAAAATTCGATTTTTTCGGTTTCAGAAAAAGGCGATTTTCTGCGCATGCGCACAAACGTAGACTTTCGGCGCTACTTTCAATGGAAAGCTGACAAAATTTCCTATAAAATGACTACCCGCAGAGTTGAAATTCATGCACTGAAACGCGATCTGTAGGGATTAATTATGTCGAATCAAAATCACATGAAAATTCAGCCCATTAACGCCTTTGTGGCGCCTGCTGAGATGACACATTCACGAGATCTTCTCGGGGCTCAATTTTGAGTACGAAATTGACCTGAAAAAAATTCGGACCACATGGTTTCAGCGTAAAATTGTATGAACTTTCAAAATATGCGATGAAAAACCCCATTTGAGGCGAACCCGAGGTGCTACATCCAATTTTTTGCCAGAAAATACGATATTTCACATTCAAAATTGCGAAAAATTGAATGTAGCACCTCGGGTTCGCCTCAAACGGGGTTTTTTATCGCATATTCTGAAAGTTCATACAACTTTACGTTGAAACCATGTGGTCCGAATTTTTTTCAGGTCAATTTCGTACTCAAAATTGACTCCCGAAAAGATCTCGTGAATGTGTCATCTCAGCTGGCGCCACGAAGGCGTTAATGGGCTGAGTTTTCATGTGATTTTGATTCGACATAATTAATCCTTCTAGATCGCGTTTCAGTGCATGAATTCCAACTTTGCGGGTAGTCATTTTATAGGAAATTTTGTCAGCTTTCCATTGAAAGTGGCGCCGAAAGTCTACGTTTGTGCGCATGCGCAGAAAATCGCCTTTTTCTGAAACCGAAAAAATCGAATTTTCAAAAAATGGCTCATAAGTCACTTGGATCGCCCCAAACTTCTCTGAAACCCATTTTTTTCGAAAGAACGCAAAATTTTACGTCAAATAAATGATTTTGAGAAAATAAAAAAAATGGCTTTTAGAGAAATCAACATTTGAGTGAAAAACACTCTTTTGCCTCCAGCAGGCCCCCAAATCACAGAGAAGGAATTTCCGACAACGTTTTCGATAGGTTTTTTAATGCCCTTCCAGATGCCGCAACCCGCAAATCGATAGCTATTCAAAAACTCGAAATATTCCCATTTTCGTGAATAAAAGAGCATCGATTTTTACACGATAAATTTTCGGTCTGTTGACGGATGTGCGTGCAACGGAGAGGAGAAATTTTTTTTGGGCCCCATAGGTGGTCCGAAGTTCCTATTTTGGGCCATAGAATCGAATGAAAAAGGTTAAAAAAGAATCTGAGAGATGACCCCTTTCCGTAGGTTGCTTTGGCGTGGAATTCATCATAGTTGAATCCACTTCATTGTGTTCTTTGGTTGATAGATAAAATAGCATCCAAAAAATCGAGTGAATGATGTACAGAGTATATGGGTAGTTTTGTAAAAACTTTGGAATAATATGTGCCTGCTTATACGAACCTTTAAAACGCTTAAGGAAAAACTCTCAAACGTCATTTCAATGTATTTGTTGTGCTTTTTCTGGTGCGATCATCAGTTTTTCCATCCGGGGCTACCCAAAAATATTATCATCGAAAAACGGGTCAAAATGTCAGGTCCAAGTGTTGTGGTTTTTCCATTTTTAGGCTTTTGTGAGTGTGTAGCACCAGCGAAAAGCTCGTTAGGGATTCGGGCAGGCAAAAAGACCACTTTTCAACGTGCGCGCTGAGTACATACATTTTGTGGCACAGTTTTGCCTAAAATTTTACTTCGTAGCAGTTTTCCTCGATGAAAGTGAATTTGCCTCATCCTAGTCTTTTCCGCGCCAACTTATTCTTAAAGTAAATTGTCAGGCGCAACTTTTCTATGCCCCAGAGTCTCGAAAGAAATTGATTTTCATACTTTGCGGAGCTCTTTCCCGTGAAAATCTAGTTTTGCTAACTTTTTTGGCCAGTTCCATGTGGCACTAGTGTGACCCTTAAACGCGAGATTACAGAGGTCCTAGTCAGTTTTTTTTTTCAAAGTATTTGATGGTCAAATCGAAATTCCAAAACCTCAAAGCTGTACCTTGAACCGTTTGGCCGTGAGATCAATTTTAGTGGCGAAATTTCAGGTCCGTGTGTTGCTTAAAATGTCAGGTCCGTGCATGACGCTACCGCGTCTCTTCATGTTATCATGGTACCGATGAGTGGGACAATTTACATTCGTGCGCGAGTTTATTCATAATACTTTATATGTTTCAAAAAGTCGAAAAATTCATCTTAGAATCTTCGGAAGTGAGATTTAGCGCTGGCACATTATCGACCCCTAAATATCGAAGTTTCCGCAGAACTACTCACATGTGCTCTATAACGAATATTTGAGAGAAATTTTGCAAGAAATTTTCACGTTCGTATGAGATAGTACTCGTGATTTCAGTCCTCTCAAAACAGTGTTTTAGGCGAGGTTTCAGATGCTCGTCATGATAGCGAAAGTTGTTATTGCGAATTTTGTAGACGATGATGAGTAGGCTCGTAATCTGTGAGTGAAATTGACGAAGGTTTTCGTCAAAAATACAGATAAAGTGCGAATCAATGTTACTGTGGGTGATAACCAACGACAAAACGCTCATAAAATTAGTCCAGTCTCAATTTGCAACTTTGACGAATGCATTGTAAATATCTTGGACAAACAATCCTGTGCCATTCCAAAAAAGCAGAATCCCTAATTTCGGACCAGTGATGCGTCGTAATCACTATTTTCGTCTAATTCTCAAAATAAGGCACTACAGAAGAAAAAAATACGTGGTCGAGGTCCGTCGTTGCTCATTTTTGAGGTCAGCTAGGAGCAATCAGCATATTTTCATACTGAATTTTTTGAGCACGTCAGATAGAAGAAAATTCGTGCGTTTCGATTAGGTAACATCAGTGTAATGGCGAGTCGTGGACACTATACTATTTTGTATTCAAGTTGAAAAGTTCACATCTCATGTATACGTAATGAGAATTAAACGATATGGAAATGTTAGCCAGGTAAAATGAGAGAGGGAGAGAGATTACCTGTATACGCCTCGAGCTTATAAACAAAGCGTTTCGGTTGGAGAGTCACTGCACGCGAGCCAAGCTCGTCGTCGTTGTTGCGCGACGGAATATTAGCCGCATAATTCAAGGATACCGGGAGTACCACAACTACAGGATACACGAGCAGTTAGTCTCTGAGCTTGCAAGCTTTATTTTGTTATATACAGTAAAATTCTGTTACGAAGCAAACTCAGCGGCCACTGATTATAGCACAAGGGATGAACACATACACACACACACACAGATTCCGAATTGAACGGAATTTCATCCGCAGCACTTTCCCAGCTGCCGATATGTGTATACTTATATTTTGGTCCAGAACGAACAGCAAGAGGCGAAGACCAACCAAACTCAGCCTTGTGGTTTGATTAATATCTATGCCTCGGTCTGTGCAGCAAGAGAGAAATAGACATCAGAATGAGTAGAGGGAAGGTATGGGAGTCGAGGGTGAAGCATGAGCTATTGCCTAAACGCGAAGGCTAGGCTTACCTTGCTCTCTCTTGACGTACCGTTTGTTATCAATACTTTCTGTCGGCAGCCTGGACTTTTTCCTGTCCTTTCATCCATTATCTGAATCGAAGCTCAATTCATATTACTCGCGATTGACTCGACATATGACGCGATAAACAAAAAAAGATAATGAATTAAAGAGGGAGGGGAGCACTCTATATAATATAAAAGTAGCAATATGCGACTCGTCCTGGCCACCGCGAAATCGCCGCGAAAATACGCATTCAACGCATAATATATAATACTACGTATTGTATACACTTCCAGCAATGCATTTTTCACCAATTCATGGCACATGATGTAATTGAGTCAATTCATCGAGATTGAAAGAAAAGGGTTTACGCGTATTGTTTTTCTATTGAAAATAAAAATTAGATTCCTCAGAATTGATATCTGTGACGTGCCCAGACTCTTTTGGATCTCAAAATATTTCAGAAGTGCCATCTGCCTGAGTTGTGAGTATCGATTATCATTGTACATTAGAATAATTCTCAAATCGGAATGGGAAAATTGGAGTTTCGATTTTCGTCTGATTTGACTATTTGGGAAGTTCTTTCAGATCCGGGTCACATAAACTGAAACTTTGTGAATATTCTCCATTCAGCATCAAAAAATATTATCCAGAATTATAAAGTTTTCGAACTGCGAACTACGAAATTACCATTGCCCATATGGGCCCATGCCAAAAAGTGATCTAAATACAGTACCGTACAAAAATTTGTGAACACCGGGATGAACATTTTTTCTAGTCAGTAAGTCGTACCCAGATGAACATAGGCAAATGTAAAGTTAATCATCTCAAAGTGAAGCAAAAACGCTAACTTTCAGTGCTTTTCGGTTCTTTTCTAGACCATTCCTAATGATTAAAATAACTGATGAAATTGCAAGAATTTGTAAATATAATTTCCCCCATTCTACCGATGTGTCATTCAGGCGCAATTAGAGATGAAGCAATTTTGCAAAAATCATCTCCAAGAGCAAAAATAATTCCATTCGCGATGATTCTGTGATTATTTTTTAGGTCATGCGAGCAAAAAAGTGAGATTTTTCAAGGTAGCCAAAACTATAGTTTTTCACTGTTTCTCAGCGTTCTTCATTGAAAATCTGAGAATCCGGCTATTTTGAGAGATCTTACGCTTATGCTCGCACGACGTGAAAAATAATCAAGGAATCATTGCGAATGGGAGTTTTTGCGTCCTTTCAGATGGTTTTTGCAAAATTGCTTCATGTCCAATCGCGTCTGAATGATACGTTAGTAGAGTGGAAAGAATCATTTTCATATAAAATCTTGCGATTTCATCAATCCTTGCACTTGATCAGTTGGGTCCATCAGTAGGGGAGAGTGGGGCGAATTAGGACAGGTTTTGCAGTGGGGCTATCTGACGATACTTGGGACTAGGCGCGCTATGGGACCTGACGTTCAACTATTGAATAGATTGTAAAAAAATATTTCAGACCCCTAAGTCACTGCTTTCATACTTTTTCTTGAAGTTGAAAAAAAAAATCTGTCCAAATTCGCCCCGCGTTTGAGGGCGCTTTAGGACAGTTTTGGGGGCAAATTAGGACAGCCTTTGAAAATCGAGGTATACTGCAATATCCTTCGCCTACTCGGGTCACATTTGCTCACCAAAACATGTGGTGATAACCCAAAATCAATAGGGAAACCCGTCCGCAACTTCTACATCCTCCCAGAGCCTCAACAAGTGGGTCATTTTTACATCATTTCTTAACATTATTGGAATAGGCACTCTATTTGTGCGCTGTCGTCTTCAGCAATCAGCAATCGACTCGCAGCTTCTAAGAGACGACTTTCATTCGTTTTTCTTCATATTGGAGGTACCCTTACTCACCTTAAGTCAACGATCCAAATAATAGGGGGCGACATTCAATCCAATATCAGCGAATGCGAGAGTATAAATGCGTAAAACGAGCACTCGCTTCGTAAACGTTGAAAGCGACTTCTGACTTCTAATCCGACTCTTAAGACGGCCATTGGACATCGTGAGTCGTAACTTCATTTTCTCACCCATTTTCAATCACCTAACTAATCCTCAACCTCCCGCGCTTCGAAAAACTGCCCATGTTTTTCGAGTCACGCATGCGCGACTCGAAAAACATGGGCACGCGATCGGTCCACCGATTTTAGATGGGATTTAGCATTGTCCTAATTCGTCCGGTCCACTTTGTCCTAATTTGCCCCCAAGCGTTTTTTCGCAATATTGCGATAACTTGGGTTCAACTGGCAAGGGGAGCCCAAGGGGTTCGGGAGCTGGATCTGGCTGAAACTCTGGGAATCATCTCCTCCTGGCCCCAAAAGATGATACCCAAAGCCGAAAATTCTAACGCTCAAGCGTTTCCGAGCTACAGGCCCCAACCCATGCATTACAGTATATCTATATATACCATTTCCCCACATGTATAGATGTACTGTAATGCATATAGGTTCTAGTCGGTAGCTCGGAAACGCTTGAGCGTTAGACTCTGCGGTTTTGGGTATCATTTTTTGGTACCAAAAGGAGATGATTCCCAGAGTTTCGGCCAGATCCAGCTCGCGAACCCCTTGGACTCTCCTTGTGGGTCGATTTCGACCCACGGCGGCTCAAAATCTTTGTTTTGTGACGTAGTTTTTGACCACCAAATGGCGATTAAGCCGACCCACTTTTGCAGAAGCAGCGTGTAATCTTGCATTTGCGAAATAAACCGCGTAAGGCCCTCAAAAAGCATCCCAACGTCAGCGAGGACTCCCGGTATCGTTTCGGGAGGTCTAACCGCAATAAAAACTATTGTCTGTGATAGTATTGAAAACGTTTTCACGCGGCCGAAGCCTAGACTCACCCACAACCGAGCTATCTAGCTTGTCCTAATTCGCCTCTGTCCTAATTCGCCCCACTCTCCCCTATTGTTTGTGTCATCAGGAATTGTCCGGAGAAAAATCGAGAAGCACTGAGAGTTAGCATTTTTTTTCTTCTCCGAAATGTTTTTTCTCTCCATTAATTCTATCAAGTCCATCTGGGTCCGACTTATTGACTCTCGGAGGAAGAAGGAATTTTATCTTAGCATTCATGATTTTTGTACGGTAATTTAGGTATACATTAATGCATAGATCATAGACTGTAGCTCGGAAACGCTTGAGCGACTAGGTCTATAATTTTGGGCTCAATTTCTTTCTATTATTGGGAAGACACTATTTCCAAAGTCTCAGACAAATGCGTGACCCAAATCTGAAACGATTTCCTCGTAAGAATTCTAGAATCAAGATAATTGTTGATATATTTTCCGAATCTGAGAAGAGATAATCTGCTTCGTTTGAACAATAGGGATATACATACAACCAGAATCTAAATAAAAAAAGCAACTTATTTGAAGAACGATCGTCAAAAATTGCAACGAAAAAAATTTTGATATCACGACATGCACCATACTTCCAAACCAAAATTTTTGACTCCATCTATCAAAACTGATTAACACGCCTTCCATAATCTTCTCGCCATTCCTCGCAAAACTCATCAAATCCAAACTAATCACTACCTACACTCGAAGCGAAATTGAAAGATTTCGCAAAATTTCCAGCACTTGCGACCTGTAAGCTCGGCCACATCGTAAAATTCTCCCCGCGATGTAAAGCTTTTACCTTCTGTTTGCATTCAAGGCTTAGTTCACCAGCTACAGAACACAGTACCGTCATCGTCGTTGCTTTCCATGCGGCTTAGAGGTATTTCATCGGTGGCTTATACGGTCCAGTTTTATCGGCGTGACAGGGCGCTCGTTAAATTTGCAAGTGTGAGTCGCAAGAGGGAGAGAGAAAAGCCGTCCACCTTACCCGCATCCATGTGACTATTAATTATCCTCGCACCATGCGACAGTGTTTTACTGTATCAAATCTAATATATAGAGCTACAAATAAAGCTCGAGGCATAATACGTAAGTATAGGTTAGCTGCAGCCCTTGCGGCTTATATCTGACGGCGATGATGCTGGAGTAGAAGGTATAATGTGCTTGGACATTCAATGGGTGAAGCTCTATCTGTATGAGCAATACC
Source organism: Eretmocerus hayati (assembly GCA_029851415.1). Classification (NCBI taxonomy): domain Eukaryota; kingdom Metazoa; phylum Arthropoda; class Insecta; order Hymenoptera; family Aphelinidae; genus Eretmocerus; species Eretmocerus hayati. The sequence goes on along the minus strand of CM056742.1, from coordinate 133,780,823 downwards.
TTGGCTCTTCGGCAAATTTCATTATGGAGAATTGTTGTTGATGAATTTCTCTAGATTTATGCTCATGTGTGTGTATATGTATCTGTGTTCAGCGCGAAGAATCTTACTAGAATGAAAGGACGAGGTTGGAGCTGATTTTTTGCAGGCGTATTATTGCAATATATTATGTCAGTGAAGTTTTGATCGATCATGGATCGAATTTTTTTTTTTGCTCTATTTGTTCGGAAATTTCCTCAGGAACACGATGGAATGTTCAGAATTCCAGTCCGAGGTTTAAATCATGCCTAAAAAAAGGTTTTTGTATCAAATAATTTTTTTTCTCGGTAACTACTAGCCGGAGACCGGTGGAAAGTCACCAGTTTTGTCGAAGGAGTCGAAAGATACACCACCGAATTTTTTCCGACCAGATCGGTTGCTGGGAAGACCTGGAAATGGGGCTCAGAATTCGAGCGATTTTCACATCTATGTCGATTTTTTGGAGGTTATGGGTCGGAGACCGATAAATACTGTCGGAAAATATTTTCCGATTGGGAATATACACCCATATAATTTTTCGACCGGATCGATCGCTGGGAACACCCAAAATCGATACAATAGAGGGTCCGGAATGGGGTTTTTGTACGTTTTTTTGGAGGTTATGGGTCGGAAACCGATGAATGCTATCGGAAAATATTTTCCGATTGGGAATATACACCCGTATAATTTTTCGACCCGATCGATCGCTGGGAACACCCAAAATGGATACAATAGAGAGTCCGAAATGGGGTTTTTGTACGTATTTTTGGAGGTTATGGGTCGAAACCGATGAATACTATCGGAAAATATTTTCCGATTGGAAATATACACCCATATGATTTTTCGACCCGATCGATCGCTGGGAACACCCAAAATGGATACAATAGAGAGTCCGAAATGGGGTTTTTGTACGTTCTTTTGGAGTATATGGGTCGGAGACCGATTAATACTGTCGGAAAATATTTTCCGATTGGAAATATACACCCATATAATTTTTCGACCGGATCGATCGCTGGGAACACCCAGAATCGATACAATAGAGAGTCCGAAATGGGGTTTTTGTACGTTTTTCTGGAGGTTATGGCCAGGAGACCGGTGAATTCATCAGCATTATACTGTTACGTTGGAAATATATGCATATATTTTTTTTCAACCCGATCGATTGCTGGGAACACCGAAAATCGATACAATAGGAGGTCCGGAATGGGGTGTTTGTCCGTTTTTTCGGAGGTTATGGCCAAGAGACCGGTGTATACTTTCGGAATTAGTGGCTTAATGAAGGATCGTACCACAGATTTTTTTTCGAACAGATCGGTTGCTGGGAATACCTCGAAATGGGTCTCGGACTTCAAGCGATTATCACTTCTATGTCGATGTTCTGGAGGTTATGGGTCGGAGTCCGATGAAGACTGTCGGAAAATATTTCCCGAATGGGAATATACACCCATATAATTTTTCGACCCGATCGATCGCTGGGAACACCCAAAATCGATACAATAGAAGGTCCGAAATGGGGTTTTTGTACGTTTTTTTGGAGGTTATGGCCAGGAGACCGGTGAATTCATCAGCATTATATTGTTACGTTGGAAATATATGCATATATTTTTTTGCAACCCGATCGATTGCTGGGAACACCCAAAATCGATACAATAGGAGGTCCGAAATGGGGTTTTTGTCCGTTTTTGGAGGTTATGGCCAAGAGACCGGTGTATACTTTTGGAATAAGTTGCTCGATGAAGGATCGTACCACAGATTTTTTTTCGACCAGATCGGTTGCTGGGAAAACCTCGAAAAGGGTCGGACTTCAAGCGGTTATCACTTCTATGTCGATTTTCTGGAGGTTATGGGTCGGAGACCGATAAATACTGTCGGAAAATATTTTCCGATTGGAAATATATACCCATATGACTTTTCGACCCGATCGATTGCTGGGAACACCCAAAATCGATACAATAGAAGGTCCGAAATGGGGTTTTTGTACGTTTTTTTGGAGGTAATGGCCAGGAGACCGTTGAATTCATCAGCATTATATTGTTACGTTGGAAATATATGCATATAATTTTTTTCAACCAGATCGATTGCTGGGAACACCGAAAATCGATACAATAGGAGGTCCGAAATGGGGTTTTTGTCCGTTTTTGGAGGTTATGGCCAAGAGACCGGTGTATACTTTTGGAATTAGTTGCTCGATGAAGGATCGTACCACAGATTTTTTTTCGACCAGATCGGTTGCTGGGAAAACCTCGAAATGGGTCGGACTTCAAGCGGTTATCACTTCTATGTCGATTTTCTGGAGGTTATGGGTCGGAGACCGATAAATACTGTCGGAAAATATTTTCCGATTGGAAATATACACCCATATGACTTTTCGACCCGATCGATTGCTGGGAACACCCAAAATCGATACAATAAAAGGTTCGAAATGGGGTTTTTGTACGTTCTTTTGGAGGTAATGGCCAGGAGACCGGTGAATTCATCAGCATTATATTGTTACGTTGGAAATCTATGCATATATTTTCTTTCAACCCGATCGATTGCTGGGAACACCGAGAATCGATACAATAGGAGGTCCGAAATGGGGTTTTTGTCCGTTTTTGGAGGTTATGGCCAAGAGACCGGTGTATACTTTTGGAATTAGTTGCTCGATGAAGGATCGTACCACAGATTTTTTTTCGACCAGATCGGTTGCTGGGAAAACCTCGAAATGGGTCTCGGACTTCAAGCGATTATCACTTCTCTGTCGATTTTCTGGAGGTTATGGGTCGGAGACCGATAAATACTGTCGGAAAATATTTTCCGATTGAAAATATACACCCATATGACTTTTCGACCCGATTGATTGCTGGGAACACCCAAAATCGATACAATAGAAGGTCCGAAATGGGGTTTTTGTACGTTTTTTTGGAGGTAATGGCCAGGAGACCGTTGAATTCATCAGCATTATATTGTTACGTTGGAAATATATGCATATAATTTTCTTCAACCAGATCGATTGCTGGGAACACCGAAAATCGATACAATAGGAGGTCCGAAATGGGGTTTTTGTCCGTTTTTTGGAGGTTATGGACAAGAGACTGGTGTATACTCTTGGAATTAGTTGCTTGATGAAGGATCGTACCACAGATTTTTTTTCGACCAGATCGGTTGCTGGGAAAACCTCGAAATGGGTCTCGGACTTCAAGCGCTTATCACTTCTCTGTCGCATTTCTGGAGGTTATGGGTCGGAGACCGATAAATACTGTCGGAAAATATTTTCCGATTGAAAATATACACCCATATGACTTTTCGACCCGATCGATTGCTAGGAACACCCAAAATCGATACAATAGAAGGTCCGAAATGGGGTTTTTGTACGTTTTTTTGGAGGTAATGGCCAGGAGACCGTTGAATTCATTAGCATTATATTGTTACGTTGGTAATATATGCATATAATTTTTTCCAACCAGATCGATTGCTGGGAACACCGAAAATCGATATAATAGGAGGTCCGAAATGGGGTTTTTGTCCGTTTTTTGGAGGTTATGGCCAAGAGACCGGTGTTTACTTTTGGAATTAGTTGCTCGATGAAGGATCGTACCACAGATTTTTTTTCGACCAGATCGGTTGCTGGGTAAAACCTCGAAATGGGTCTCGGACTTCAAGCGATTATCACTTCTCTGTCGATTTTCTGGAGGTTATGGGTCGGAGACCGATAAATACTGTCGGAAAATATTTTCCGATTGGAAATATCCACCCATATAATTTTTCGACCCGATCGATCGCTGGGAACACCCTAAATCGATACAATAGAAGGTCCGAAATGGGGTTTTTGTACGTTTTTTTTGGAGGTTATGGCCAAGAGACCGGTGAATTCATCAGCATTATATTGTTACATTGGAAATATATGCATATATTTTTTTTCAACCAGATCGATTGCTGGGAACACCCAAAATCGATATAATAGGAGGTCCGAAATGGGGTTATATACCCAAAAAATGAATAAAGAATAAATAAATAAATAAATAATAAATTATATGGGTGTATATACCCAATCGGAAAACATTGTCCGAGAGTATTCATCGGTATCCGACCCATAACCTCCAAAAAATCGACATAGAAGTGATAATCGCTTGGGGTCCGAGCCCCATTTCGAGGTTTTCCCAGCAACTGATCTGGTCGAAAAAAAATCTGTGAAGATCCTTCATCAAGTTTTTGATTCCGGAAGTATCCACCGGTGTCTTGGCCATAACCTCCAAAAAAACGGACAAAAACCCCATTTCGGACCTCCTATTGTATCGATTTTGGGTGTTCCCAGCAATCGATCGGATTGAAAAAAATTATATGCATATATTTCCAATGTAACAATATAATGCTGATGAATTCACCGGTCTCCTGGCCATAACCTCCAGAAAAACGTACAAAAACCCCATTTCGGACGTTTATTGTATCGATTTTCGGTGTTCCCAGCGATCGATCGGGTCGAAAAACTATATGGGTGTATATTCCCAATCGGAAAATATTTTCCGACAGTATTTATCGGTCTCCGACCCATAACCTCCAAAAAATCGACAGAGAAGTGATAATAGCTTGAAGTCCGAGCCCCATTCCGAGGTTTTCCCAGCAACCGATCTGGTCGGAAAAAAATCTGTGGGACGATCATTCATCAAGCAACTGATTCCGAAAGTATACACCGGTCTCTTGGCCATAACCTCCAAAAAAACGGACAAAAACGCTAGTTCGGACCTCCTATTGTATTGATTTTGGGTGTTCCCAGGAATCGATCGGGTTGAAGAGAATAATATGCATATATTTCCAACGTAACAATATATTGCTGATGAATTCACAGGTCTCCTGGCCATTACCTCTAAAAAAACGTACAAAAACCCCATTTCGGACCTTCTATTGTATCGATTTTGGGTGTTCCCAGCGATCGATCGGGTCGAAGAATTATATGGGTGTATATTTCCAATGGGAAAATATTTTCCGACAGTATTTATCGGTCTCCGACCCATAACCTCCAGAGTGTCGACATAGAAGTGATAATCGCTTGAAGTCCAACACCCATTTCGAGGTTTTCCCAGCAACCGATCTGGTCGAAAAAAAATCTGTGGTACGATCCTTTAACGAGCAACTAATTCCAAAAGTATACACCGGTCTCTTGGCCATAACCTCCATAAAAACGGACAAAAACCCCATTTCGGACCTCCTATTGTATTGATTTTCGGTGTTCCCAGCAATCGATCGGGTTGAAATAAAATATATGCATATATTCCCAACGTAACAATATAATGCTGATGAATCCACCGGTCTCCTGGCCATAATCTCCGAAAAAACGTACGAAAACCCCATTTCGGACCTTCTATTGTATCCATTTTGGGTATTCCCAGCGATCGATCGGATCGAAAAATTATATGGGTGTATATTCCCAATCGGGAAATATTTCCCGACAGTATTTATCGGTCTCCGACCCATAACCTCCAGAAAATCGACATAGAAGTGATAATCGCTTGAAGTCCGAGACCCATTTCGAGGTTTTCCCAGCAACCGATCTGGTCGAAAAAAAATCTGTGGTACGATCCTCCATAGAGCAACTAATTCCAAAAGTATATACCGGTCTCTTGGCCATAACCTCCAAAAAAACGGACAAAAACCCCATTTCGGACCTCCTATTGTATCGATCTTCGGTGTTCCCAGCAATCGATCGGGTTGAAATAAAATATATGCATATATTTCCAACGTAACAATATAATGCTGATCAATTCACCGGTCTCCTGGCCATAACCTCCAAAAAAACGTACAAAAACCCCATTTCGGACCTTTTATTGTATCGATTTTGGGTGTTCCCAGCGATTGATCGGGTCGAAAAATTATATGGGTGGATATTTCCAATCGGAAAATATTTTCCGACAGTATTTATCGGTCTCCGACCCATAACCTCCAGAAAATCGACAGAGAAGTGATAATCGCTTGAAGTCCGAGACCCATTTCGAGGTTTTCCCAGCAACCGATCTGGTCGAAAAAAAATCTGTGGTACGATCCTTCATCAAGCAACTAATTCCGAAAGTATACACCGGTCTCTTGGCCATAACCTCCAAAAAAACGGACAAACACCCCATTTCGGACCTCCTATTGTATCGATTTTCGGTGTTCCCAGCAATCGATCGGGTTGAAAAAATATATATGCATATATTTCCAACGTAACAATATAATGCTGATGAATTCACCGGTCTCCTGGCCATAACCTCCAAAAAAACGTACAAAAACCCCATTTCGGATATTGTATCCATTTTGGGTGTTCCCAGCGATCGATCGGGTCGAAAAATTATATGGGTGTATATTTCCATTCGGAAAATATTTTCCGACAGTATTTATCGGTTTCCGACCCATAACCTCCAAACAACGTACAAAAACCCCATTCCGGACCTTCTAATGTATCGATTTTGGGTGTTCCCAGCGATCGATCCGGTCGAAAAATCATATGGGTGTATATTTCCAATCGGTAAATATCTTCCGACAGTATTTATCGGTCTCCGACCCATAACCTCCAAAAAAACGTACAAAAACCCCATTCCGGACCTCGTATTGTATCGATTTTGGGTGTTCCCAGCGATCGATCGGGTCGAAGAATTATATGGGTGTATATTTCCAATGGGAAAATATTTTCCGACAGTATTTATCGGTCTCCGACCCATAACCTCCAGAGTGTCGACATAGAAGTGATAATCGCTTGAAGTCCAACACCCATTTCGAGGTTTTCCCAGCAACCGATCTGGTCGAAAAAAAATCTGTGGTACGATCCTTTAACGAGCAACTAATTCCAAAAGTATACACCGGTCTCTTGGCCATAACCTCCATAAAAACGGACAAAAACCCCATTTCGGACCTCCTATTGTATTGATTTTCGGTGTTCCCAGCAATCGATCGGGTTGAAATAAAATATATGCATATATTCCCAACGTAACAATATAATGCTGATGAATCCACCGGTCTCCTGGCCATAATCTCCGAAAAAACGTACGAAAACCCCATTTCGGACCTTCTATTGTATCCATTTTGGGTATTCCCAGCGATCGATCGGATCGAAAAATTATATGGGTGTATATTCCCAATCGGGAAATATTTCCCGACAGTATTTATCGGTCTCCGACCCATAACCTCCAGAAAATCGACATAGAAGTGATAATCGCTTGAAGTCCGAGACCCATTTCGAGGTTTTCCCAGCAACCGATCTGGTCGAAAAAAAATCTGTGGTACGATCCTCCATAGAGCAACTAATTCCAAAAGTATATACCGGTCTCTTGGCCATAACCTCCAAAAAAACGGACAAAAACCCCATTTCGGACCTCCTATTGTATCGATCTTCGGTGTTCCCAGCAATCGATCGGGTTGAAATAAAATATATGCATATATTTCCAACGTAACAATATAATGCTGATCAATTCACCGGTCTCCTGGCCATAACCTCCAAAAAAACGTACAAAAACCCCATTTCGGACCTTTTATTGTATCGATTTTGGGTGTTCCCAGCGATTGATCGGGTCGAAAAATTATATGGGTGGATATTTCCAATCGGAAAATATTTTCCGACAGTATTTATCGGTCTCCGACCCATAACCTCCAGAAAATCGACAGAGAAGTGATAATCGCTTGAAGTCCGAGACCCATTTCGAGGTTTTCCCAGCAACCGATCTGGTCGAAAAAAAATCTGTGGTACGATCCTTCATCAAGCAACTAATTCCGAAAGTATACACCGGTCTCTTGGCCATAACCTCCAAAAAAACGGACAAACACCCCATTTCGGACCTCCTATTGTATCGATTTTCGGTGTTCCCAGCAATCGATCGGGTTGAAAAAATATATATGCATATATTTCCAACGTAACAATATAATGCTGATGAATTCACCGGTCTCCTGGCCATAACCTCCAAAAAAACGTACAAAAACCCCATTTCGGATATTGTATCCATTTTGGGTGTTCCCAGCGATCGATCGGGTCGAAAAATTATATGGGTGTATATTTCCATTCGGAAAATATTTTCCGACAGTATTTATCGGTTTCCGACCCATAACCTCCAAACAACGTACAAAAACCCCATTCCGGACCTTCTAATGTATCGATTTTGGGTGTTCCCAGCGATCGATCCGGTCGAAAAATCATATGGGTGTATATTTCCAATCGGTAAATATCTTCCGACAGTATTTATCGGTCTCCGACCCATAACCTCCAAAAAAACGTACAAAAACCCCATTCCGGACCTCGTATTGTATCGATTTTGGGTGTTCCCAGCGATCGATCGGATCGAAAAATTATATGGGCGTATATTCCCAATCGGAAAATATTTTCCGACAGTATTTATTGGTCTCCGACCCATAACCTCCAAAAAATCGCCATAGATGTGAAAATCTCTCGAATTCTGAGCCCCATTTCCAGGTCTTCCCAGCAATCGATCTCGTCGGAAAAAATTCTGTGGTGTTTCTTTCGACTCCTTCGACAAAACTGGTGACTCTCCACCGGTCTTCGGCTAGTAGTTACCGAGAAAAAAAATTATTTGATACAAAAACCTTTTTTTAGGCATGATTTAAACCTCGGACTGGAATTCTGAACATTCCATCGTGTTCCTGAGGAAATTTCCGAACAAATAGAGCAAAAAAAAAAATTCGATCCATGATCGATCAAAACTTCACTGACATAATATATTCGACATGAATTGATAAACAGCATCCGTCGGTTGATGTGACGCATGCATTTTTGAATTTGAATGAATTTTCATCACAAATGGCGAGTGATCTCGCTTAGTAGGCGACGATTAATCATGAATGAGATTACCTTATCGTGGTTAATCCACCTAATTCATTAATTATGCTAATGGACCCATACTTCGAGCCGCTAATGCTTCCGAGGCTCACGGTGCAGGTGTACGAAAACTGGTGGCATATTGTATCGACGCCATTTTCGAGCTAATCATACATGAGATATTCACCTCGATCTTTTTTCAATTGAAAAGTCGGGCTCAATCCGACTTTGTACATGTGAGATACAATCCGATCAAATTAAGAAGTTCCGGGTTGCGAATCGCACTTTTTTATATGAAATTGATCTGATGAAGAAATGATTACGTATTTGTACGCACACTGAGGATGAAATGACGAGTCAATCTTTGAGCTCAAAAGATTTCATATGTATATCACTAGAAATATCTTATTTACTGCATAAATCCATCAAGTTCATCAATTAAAAGTGATAATTTGCTGCAAAAAATTCAGTAGCTATGTATCTTTCTTGACGTCAGAGAATAACTGAACATTTTCATTCACCAGTACTCATCAGTTCGAAAATGAGAGACACGCAGTATTATTGTGATAATAAATTATTATCTGATGATTTGATTATTCGCTGGGTTATGCAGTATGCTCAAATAACAGCTTGTGTTGAAACTAATCTTTTTGGATCTGATGGTAAATCATTGTACTCGAGAGATTATCTAAGAATTCAATACAGAGTTGGTAGATTCTTGACTATGTGGTTCAAATGAAACTCTAACTTTATTTTATTCTCCCAGCTTAGATACTTGCTGACAGAAAATTGATTGGTAGACGTGATTCCCTGGTGCCTTTCCGAAACGTTTTTGCTGATATATATTCATATGTGGAACATGTTAGATTGTTTCAAACAGGGTTTTTGACAAATTCCATGGGATTCGAAGGAAAATGATTTCCATGCATTTTCAATTTCGTTGAATTCCTCGAATTCGTGATTCCATACGAATCTACTCAGGAAATTCATCAAAGCCGCTACCTTGTTAATTATCACAACGATTATGATTCACGGAGCTGGGATTTCGGTATGAAATCGGTTAATAAGTAGAAGTCAATGACACGAAATGAAATAGATAACTTCTTTGAAATAGATATTTGCCATTGAGGACGAAAAAACTACCAATTTTCTCATGAAATTCGAGACAAGTTTCGTTAGAAATACTACTTCAGAAATATCTTAGGCATTTTCTTATCGGAGTGGGCATTGAAAATTGAATCATGATACGAAAAACATTGAGAATAAGCGAATCCGATTCGATCTTCTCACGTAGCAAGAGTGAGCTGAAGAGTATGGATGATCACTGGTTGACTTGCTCTACTGATTTCTGACCACAAGCCGTGGTCCCACACATCACTCGTAATTAGGACGTCGATTTTGACCGGTCGGTCTGATTGGACTTATGAGTGATTTTCAGATTAGCCATGGAATATCAACTCGTTCACCGATCGAATTGAATAATCTTGTCTGAAAACATGAGTCAGTTCATTCTTTCACAATTTGATAAGCTTGGTAAGCAAGAAACTTAGTTTGGATCTTTCGATTTTAGGTATGTGTGCCCGAACTGCCCTCCTCTCATATGCCGATTTCAGAATGGGAAACTCGTTGACCCTCGCGCAAATTTTTCCACGTTTGTTGTATTGAAATATGAGGAAATGAGTGATTTGGACCAAGCTACAGATCGATAGTGAGTTCTTCATTCTTTTCTTTTGCAAAGCTAAAAAAGTGACGAGAAAAGTGCGTTTAGTAAAACCGGCACCAACAATTTCTGGTTCCATCAATCTATACGTTACCGAGAGCATTCGGTTGCTTTTGTCAAGAACTTCAGTTCATTTTCTCAGAATTACAGAACTCGAATATGGAGCTGTTATATGTGCAAAATTCGGAAATCAGCTGTGAGACATGGAAGCCAACATCGGAGTTTACCCAGCATGCTCCCATACTGTTATCTCGGAACGGTGCGCAGTAGAGACCTCTTTTACCTCTCAGTATGTATTTATAACGTCAAAATGAGCCGGGAACAGTGATTTCGATCCATTGAAAAGTTTTGAAAGTGGTTGCAACAATTTTATGCACTTCATCGCCGACTCATGAACGTATTTGTCCCAAACTAAACATAGTGAGACCGAACTAGACCGAATTGAATCGAATTAAATCGAAACATATCTAATTACACCTAACTAGATCGAATGAGACCGAACTAGACCAAGCTACACCAAACTAGGCCATATTAGATCGAAATAAATCGATTCGGACCGAACTAGACCGAACTAGATCAATTATAGCCTAACCAAAGCTAATTACGCCGAACTAAACCGAGCTGGACCAAATTAGCCCAAATTAGACCGAGCTAGACCAAACTAGACTTATTTAGACCAAAAACTCTACCGAACTAGATTGAATTGGGCCAAGCTAAACCTAACTCCTCAGGTCTAGACCGAATTAGACCAAACTAGACCTAGTTAGGTCGGGTGAGACCAAATAAATCCAAAACTCAATTGAACTAGAGCGCACCACGCTGGATGAGACCGAGCTCCACTGATCTCGATGAGCTAATTTGAACTAATTTCAGCATTCCTAATCCCTCATTTTTCATCCCCCATAACTCATTCCTCATTTCGCATAACTCACTCTTTGTAACCGATTCCTCATAACTCGTGCCTCAAAACACTCGTTATAACTCATCCCCCATATATCATTTCTCTTAATTCACTGCTGATAACTCATTCCTCATTCCCATCGATTCATTCACCCGACAACGTCCCCACCTACACCGCAACCTATTAGACTTTCACGTAGGCAACCCGATACGTGAAATCCGAGTAGAAGAATGTTGACTGGACATTCAATTATCATCATTTTAGTACTCTCATTGTGAATCCTATCACCCGGACTTGATTGAGTCAAGAGATGAATAGATAGTATCTAAGTAGACGTTCTCCATTCAAGGAATTCAGGCAGAAAAATAACCTTGGAAATCTGAGAACTACATTAAACTATTCACGAAAACACTCCAGCTTCCAAGCATCTTCAACTTTTTGACTCAATGGTGGGATGGCTTCAAGATATAATACAGTGCATACCAAGTGACACGACGCACGATCAATTAGTCTATTTGGTTAATTATTGAATTGTCCCAAAATATCAGCCGGAACGAATCACGTATCATGAATTACTGATCACAGATCACTCTCCACCAATAAGTATCAACACCACCAGCACCATCAGCAGTACCAGCATTACCAGCCCCACCAGCAACACCAGCAACACCGTCCCCACTGGCAACACTGTCAACACAAGCGACACCAGCGTCACCATCAACTCCGGCACCACCAGCAACACTAGCAACACCAGCACCACTAGCACCACCATCAACATCGGCCGCACCAGTAACACTGGCAACACAAGCAACACCAGCAACACGGGCAACACCGACAACACCAGCAACACCAGTGTCACCACCAACACCGGCACCACCAGCAATACTGGCATTACCGGCAACACCAGCAACACCGGCCCCACTAACAAGACTGACAATACCGGCAACACCGGCAACACCGGCCCCACTAACAAGACTGGCAATACCGGCAACACTAGCAACACCAGCAACACCGACACCACCAGTAACACTGGCAATACCGGCAACACAAGCAACACCAGTGTCACCACCAACACCGGCACCACCAGCAATACTGGCAATATCGGCAACACCAGCAATACCAGCAACACCGGCCCCACTAACAAGACTGGCAATACCAGCAACACCAGTGTCACCACCAACACCGGCACCACCAGCAATACTGGCAATACCGGCAACACCAGCAACACCGGCCCCACTAACAAGACTGGCAATACCGGCAACACCAGCAACACCGGCACCACCAGCAATACTGGCAACACTGGCAACACTAGCAACACCAGCAACACCGACACCACCAGTAACACTGGCAATACCGGCAACACGAGCAACACCGGCACCACCAGTAACACTGGCAACACTGGCACAAACAACACCAGCGTCACCAGCAACTCCGGCACCACCGGTAACACTAGCAACACCAGCACCACTAGCACCACCATCAATATCGGCCGCACTAGCAACACTGGCAACACTAGCAAACCTGCAACACCATGAACACTGGCAACACCGACAACACTAACAACACCTGAAACATTAGCAACACCAGCTACATGGTGTGCGGGATCTGGACAGACACATTTCGGACTGGTGCTTAATTATTTTGAAAAAAAAGTGAAAAAATTAAAATTCAATAATTCGTTACGATCAAGATAAAATCGCAGGACAAAAAAAATACATACGCCAAACTCACATTATATATCGCATAATGCATGCACCCAATTGAAAGCTTAGAATGTATAGCAATTCATACCGATATCTTTGAAATGAATCACAGTGTCAAGTTATTACAATAATGAAAGCAAGCACACTCACTCCCATAGGTATCATACCTATTTGACTCACGCATCGCTCCGCAAGCTCACGCGATTGCGCGGTAGTAGTTAAACTGGTGGCGGCGCGGCGTGGGCGGCTCTCTTTTAGAATATACATCCAGAGCATGCGTCGTTGCGGGGAGTATACGACAGGTGCTCTAACGGTAATATTGCCGGATGCGGCTCTGCAAGCTTTCAGTCGCTCCGCGCTCGCGATCCTTGAAGCGCGCAAGCTCTCAGGATCAGGACTCGCTCGCTCGATCACTTGTGCAGCTGTATATTATGGTTTTGACGCGTTTACTACGTGTGGCGTGCTTGAATAGAGAGTTTGGGATAGATTGTATAGGGCTGACGAGTGACACAGTGTCTATTCAGCGGATTTGGATGCTGATGTTTGTCTATTTCACGTTATATTGTTCAGATAGAGTGTAGTATATGGGTTACAGCTTGCGAAGCAAAGTGGAGAAGATGTGACAAAAGCGTAGGTGTAGCAGTATAGTGGCTAGGCGTGATTTAGCTGCGACGTGTATGCGATTTGAGAGGTGATTATCTTTTGGCGGAATAAAACGTTGACGTTTCGTTCGTGATGTTGATGCTTTGGATGAGAATTTGATAATTTCGTTTGATAATTTTATGTGAGAAGTGAGTTGTTCCAACCCAAAGTTGAGTAGAGCTTATTTTTGAAGAATTTCACTGCGATTAGAAATGTCCTATGTGGAATTTCAAATCCATTCCTGATTTTAGGATTCAACCCCTTGATCGAGTTCTTATATATCGGAGAACCTTTTCAACGGTACACGAAACTTTTTTCAAGAGTGCGCGGGTGCCTGAAACAATTTCAAACGCATGCGATCGGATACAATACGTCTCTACTTTAATTTAACGCTTCTTTCTTATCGAGCGCACCACAAATAACTCATGCAGCAAATCCGTGAATAGCAGTATATCTATTCAATGGAGTTTGATATTTTTTATTCACACCTATCCCGCAGAATATCATGGTTAATACATGAATTCCATGACTTTTATTTTTCCGATGAATGTTTTGTTGCTATGATCGATCGTGATGTATACTAAAAATCATGCCACAAATGCCCACCCCATAGAATATTGTTTCTTTGAATTCATTGTTTTTGGTCGAGCTGAGTGTACCCAACTTGCCCCCAATGAGCCATTCTTTTCAACAACTCTGGCTTACCTGAAAGTATTCCGACGTATCTTAGCTCATTCTAAAACTTGCTTCAAGACCTTCAAAATGAGCTTAAGTACGTCTGATTTTGAGTACCCAAAGCTAAGCTATCACGATTGTCCCAAGAAGTGATTTTCTAGAGTTTACAAAAGGGTGTATCCAACTTGCTCCCGAAGTTCAAAACCATGTGAATCGGCGAGAAAGTGAATTAAATCGTTTTTATCCGTTTGCAACCACATTTGGAGCTTTTCTCCGGTCCAAAACACTATTTCCAACCAATTTTAGCCCCATTTTTGCGAACGATCTCCGTATTTTGCTGATTAGATCGCTTCAAATCCAAGTTAATTTTGCAATTCCAAATAACGAATTTTGAAGGTCTAAGACAAGGAATCAAATGCCTTCAAGTACGTTGAGATTGGTTTGAATCAGAAAATTTGGCACCGGTTTTACTGAACGCAAATGTCCTCGGTGCATTATTTGCTAAGCAAATACGAAAAATGGAAAAATCACTTTGAATTCTCCGGGGAACGCAGAAATGATTCGGGTTGGATCTGAATAATTTATTATCTCATATTTATTTCAACACAACAAACGTGGAAAAAATTGAGGGCAAATCAACGAGTGCCCACTCCTGAGATCGGCATTTGGGGGCAAGAGTTGGGTACACTTAGCTTGATATTTTTCAATAAAATTTCAAAGTTAAGTGTGGTTTTTTGACATTTAATGTCGAAAGGATGACAAAGTAGAGAGAACCAATTCTCTAAATCATCATTCTAGCGTCAAAAATACAAAAAAATTCATCGCTCGCAAAATTGTGTAAAGCAATGATCAATCATCCGTTATTATCAAGGACCCTCGAAAACTAACCACCTTACATTTCGAAATTTTTTTTTCATCCCCTGAAACGATGACTCGAGTCAAGTGATAATCTCGCGGACCACCAAGTACGTACGTTATATATTATACTCTCGTGGCATCGCTCATCGACGTTATAAGCCTTTCGCACTCGACGGCTTTTGTTTCCGAAGTGTCATCGTATTATATATAGCCTGCATGACCCCTTCATATACACATCGTAAATGCAAAATGTGCTTAGTGCACGCGTCGTGTATACATATTACCTACATTATAGGTCTGCATAATAATGTACGATATACGAGACTGCAACACAATCGCATCGAAATTTCTGCAGCGCCCGGCAATTGAGCTCTCACTCAACTCGAGTATGTGATGATTAGGTCTGCGGGACCGAGTTTCACGTACAAGGGTATAGCCCTCCACGTGACTATCTCTTTATCCCTTCATATAGATATATACATATGATACCTATATGTTCTATCCGTAGATGTATATAGATAGAAGTCAGTCGGTGACCTCTGCTCTTGGCGTCATAGAGATATATAATAGATATATAGATCAGAGTAGGTGCGACGCTCGATTGGCCATAGCCACTGACCCTTACATTTTCCGATCCTTTGGTATATAACCACGATATTCAACTTGCGCATCCGCCTGTGGCAGTTTTTAATTATCCGTCAGCCACTCTTTCTTTCTTTCTTTCTATCTGTCCTTTATACCCAGAGACTATAAACCTCTTCTTTTGGCTCTTTTTTCATGTTTCATCGTTCGATCGGCGAGTTTTATTAAATTTCCACGAGTTAGAAGCGCGATTTTTTACCTCTCTCAAGCTTCCACGACATACCGAGATTTTTCTCACTTTTTCATACACCTCTATATCTTGATATTGTCAAGCTTTATATTCTGTGAATTGAATTTTGCGATCAGTTTTTCGTTTAAATTTGAAATTCTTGAGAAATTTGAATTTGAAATTTGATCATCTGTGTGCGAATTGGATGAGCAAGAGGAGTTGGGTATATAGCGGGAGTATAGTATATGAGATTTAATTGGAAATCTAATACAGACCTGGAGAGAGCTTGCAAACCGATGGAAATCAGACCGGCCATAACCCATCTGATGCACTAATGAATTTCATCATTGACGATGTGCCGAATATATTCATAGACAACGACGACGGGATGCTACTCCTACCAAGAGGATACGATGAGATAGGGAGATCGACTATAGCAGCAATTTCAAGATCTGAGAGCGGAGTAATTTGGAGCTATTAGCATTGAACAGATTGCAATAAAACAGGTCAGTGAATATAAATATCAGTACTTTGAAGCGCTTGGAACAACTATTTATTCTTTAACTTCAAATTATCAGTAATTGTTTATGGGAATTGAATTGAAAGAATTGCGGTGACTTGCAAAATCACATGAAAAATTATTCCGGTGTCTTAATTATGCTGAGCCTTTTATTATAAACGATTGCACAAAATCGAGATCGATATACGATGATTCTTTACGTGATAATCGTTGATCAAAAGTTTGATTAATGATCATTTGAAAACTACGCTGGAAAAAGAATTTTCGGGGAATCTGAATCAGATGGTTGAATCGTTATAAATACGGGATCCATGAGATTGATAGGTGGTGGGCCGTGGAGGACATAATGAAATGAAAACAACAAATAAAAACGAACACAGGTGGCGTCGCTGAAAACCTAAAGAAAGTCAAAAATCGAGGTTAAGTAACGATTCGGCGGGGTCGTATCCGGATGGATGACCACCAGTCTCAGGTCTCAGCTTGCGAAGCCTTACTTGTTTGGGAACAGGAACTAAGCAAACGCAAGATGAGCGGTCACCCATCCGGATGTGACCACCGCTGAAACGTTGCTAAACCTCGATTTTTTGCCGAAAAGACTATCAGCTGTCCCACAGACCCCTAATTTCATTTGTTCACGAAAAACTGTAATAAAACTTGTTTTTTGGCCTAATAGTGTTACCCGGGAATCACAACCCATTGATTCCATGGGTGCCGTATTACATCCATGATAAAAAGTAAATGGATGAATTTTGCACGCAATTTAGGCTTTGCAGACCCAGACAGATGCGGGTACGATCCGGTACTAATAACCACTTGGTGTGCAGTTTGGACGTTGGGGAGTGGATCAAACGCAAACTTTTGAGGGTAGTACTCATTTAGTATCTCCGTTACATATCAGGGTCTCATACTATGTGAGCGTGAATTTCAAGCAATACATACTTATTTGAAAAGTTCAAGATAAATTTTCGACTACTCCCATATCACACTGAATGATAGCGACTTGTGATGAGTCAAGCAAGTGAAAACCAATAATAGCAATACACCCAAAAATCCATTTTCGCGTTCCTGACTGCTTTGATTTCTATTTGTAAATTCAAAATATGAATTTAAACGAGGTCAGAAATCATTTTTACAATGATAGGATCTGAGAAATCATGAATTATGATTTTTGGTGCATAGCTTGACTACCGTAACCTCGCCGCAACGAGCACAGGAATGACACGTGTAACCTTCGCGCTACCAGTTTGTATTCAAAAGTTCTCTTTAAAATGTCCGCCAATCCCTTATTTTTATTGATTTATCAGGAAGTATGGAATCACAGCTCCTTACATTCAGTTTCTCATTATTGTGGTCGATAAATACAAAAGTATGTACATCCCGTCATTCTTTGCTAGAAACTTACATATACCCGTAAGACGTTGGCCAAACATCCAATTTTCGAATGAGTCAATCTCGAAAATTTCATCGACAACCCATATTTTTCTCAACGGCAATCGATTTGAAGGCTCTCAATCTATAAATTCTATCAGTCCCAGCTTCCTGGCCGGAAAGGTATCGAAAAAGTATCAAACCCCCTCAAAATTCAACCAGCTGGAGGAAATTTTGATCGAAATGTCAACCAATTTTTTACAGTGCACCTGCGCGTGTAATTGAATAAGATCAGGTATTCATTCAACACAGATCTGATTCAACATATCCATCATTTCAAAAATTTTAAAATACAGCAGATACGTAGATTCTGCCCAAATATAAAAAATCGGAAACCGAATCAATCCCCAGAAACAATCATCAACAAACATGTACAAATAACCGGAGCTCGTTTAATTCGAATTACCATTTGATACACACATCTCTCAACTTTGACGCGAATTTCAAACATGAAACATTCGACCGCAACGTCAGAGTTGGGTTCGCTAATTATCCCCATCAAACTTCACGCAGCTTTGTTGAGTAATTTTCATCAATTCTACGATTCATATATCGCATCGCAAGCGCTCAACAATTTTCATCCAAGCGATAACCGATACCTACATATATGTACAGTGAGCTTGCAAACTTCATATCATTTGGAATTCACGCAAACTCAACGAAAACGCGCTAATAAACTAATCCGGATGACTTCTGAGAATAGCCCGCATCACATCCGAGTTTGCATCTTTGAGTTCAGTCGCTTAGGGAATAAATGCTCAACTGATGCAAGTTATATACACATAACTTTTACTCTCTCAATTCCTACCACCTCGCGAGAAGCCTTTTCTGCACCTGGGATACCTATAGCTTTACGAGTTTGCGCCAATTAGGGCGCGCTTTCCAAGAAAATATCGGTGCAAGCTCTCACGTCGACACTCTCGCTCATTCGTCTGTATGTGAGAAGAAGAACATCTATCCATGCGTCTCGTTCGCTTCGATGGTTCATAGCGTGTATATAGGGTAAAGTAAAAGTACGCGCCGAGAAAAGCTCGCAAAATTCGAGCGGCAGTTGAGTGTTCGGCAGTTTTGTTAACGGTTGTTATAGTTTTGCTCGGTGCAAGTTTCGAAATGGAGATTCGATTGTGGCTAAAAAAATTGGGTCGAGATTTTTTTTGTGCTTTACTTTTTTGAATCGATTGAAATGGAATTTACACACAATTCTACGCATGAACATCGAAATATGTGGTGACAAATTGAGAAATGGAATAGAAAATCATTTTCTAAGCGATTTCGATGAATTTGAATAGTCTCGCTGGTGCGTCCGGGAACGGGTTAAATTGTTCGATCAAACTTTTTCGATTATTCGGTACTCTCAATAGAATGGAATTTGAGAAAGTATGTTCAGAAATATTTCCATTCATTGGTAATGTTCTCAATTTCAATAAAATCGATAATCTAAGGGAACGGGCTGACGAATAAAGGTTTAATGGTACCGTCCTCGATGGCTGATTTTAGTGAAACCACGTGGGTACGAGCTGCGTTGCCTTCGAACTTTGAGATGAAAAGCAATATTCTAACTTGGTTCCCTGCGTGCTTTTGTTCATCACGTGAACTTGATTGCAACATTATTGATGCTTCGGTATCGGGTAACGTGGCAGAATGTGCTGTATACGTAATAAGAGTTGGTGGAATTTTGTTCTTGGCCCAGAATAGCACTCAAAAATATGAGTTCAGTCTCGAGGATTAATATTCTGATCTGGGAAGCGAGAAATGAGGCGATGTATCGCGTTCGCCGAATATTTCTTCGATCGATGATCTATTCATTACTGAACGTATTGTAAACTTAATCATTGCTTGACATTCCTATAAAAGTAAAAGTTCCTCAAAATCTATATACCATTAATAAACCCCTTCCGAAGAATACGTCTATGCTCAGCTGGAGAACTTCTCCTTCGTCAATGAAAGGTCTTGCCAAGAAATTTCCGTATTTCT
This sequence comes from Eretmocerus hayati, assembly GCA_029851415.1. NCBI lineage: Eukaryota > Metazoa > Arthropoda > Insecta > Hymenoptera > Aphelinidae > Eretmocerus > Eretmocerus hayati. The sequence continues at coordinate 133,760,803 of CM056742.1, read as the reverse complement.
CCATGAAAGTTTGTTTCTGTAGAACTTTAAAGTCGAATTCCAAATTCTTATTGACGAATACTTTTGATCACCTTGATCACTCGATTTTTTGTGAAATATGAACGAAATATTTTGACGAAAATTCCATTCATGAGAGAATCCCGCCGAGCCAATCATGGAACGAGTAATTTTTCAATGTAAACACGATCGACATCATCATGAAGAACGGCGGAAACATTCGCATCTTGCTAGATTTCGTTCAGTTACAATATTCCACCAGAATAGTTGAAATATTAGATACAGAATATTCCGGGTGTATGACGTCTCACTCGAGCCATCATTTTTCCCACAAATTCACAACTTGTACTGGTAGTAGTAATCTGCTACATTTCCATAGGTACTCACCTGTGCCTCGATCTGTGCAACTGATTCTATACGTATTTGATATTGAATTGACCATATCGTTGAATTCATACTCACTGGACAATGAGTAGTTCCGCGCGAAATAAACCTACGAAAGAGGGTCATGTTTCAGATTTTGTTCTTGGCATTCTCATTCGATTCTGTGGCACGGAATATGAACTTTTCACCACCTATGGGGCCCCGGAAAAGTTGTTCGGTCCCTTGGAAAGAATTTTGGAAAATGAAGTAAAATATCTTTTTTCAAATTCGAGCAACTTTTTTCACTAAAATACGCGCGGTTTACAGCATTCGAAGGGTCTTGATTAAACCTATCAGAATCGTTAAGAAAAGTTGATTTTGAGTTCATCACGGCCTGTTCGAGCATAAATGCAAAAATCACAAGAATGAGCATTCCTTGAAAACTCCTTATTTTTTTGAAAATCACGAATCTGATGGGAAATCTTGTGTCCGTCCAGAAAGAAATGGTCTCGATCCCCTTTTTACATTCTAAAGCCTGTTTTTGTTGCGTTAAATCCGGGAACGTGATGTCGTTCGTCTTTTGACGCACTCGAGCCGAAGCTTCATGTTCCGCACGCAGTAGCTCCGGGCCAAATTGATGGAATTGATTTTGTCGAGTGATCAGTGAAACCCCTGTTATGATCACTTGAGGTGTGAGATACCCCAAGCCAACTTTAATGTCCCCAAGTCATATTTAATGTAGCAGTTCGGTCACCTTGGATCCTCGGCGTCATCAGTCGGTTCACGAGATGTATCCAAAACAGATCTGCAGCATTTTTCTAGCCTGGCAGTGCTTTAGTTGGTCGATACACATGAATCATTGTGAGCCAAAATTTGGCTGGGATGTGATATACACCATGTGACCGTAACATAGCAAAATTGTGTATGTTCAGAGTCATGAAATTTCGATTATTTTCGGCTGAATAAGCCTTTGAAAGTGTATACTTCCTATCTCAGGCTAAATAATTTTCCCTCGAGATCATTTTTGTATCCTAAAGAGAATGAATTTCATTCATGAAAATATCCACCAACGCATTTCATAGTAATTCAATGTACAGAAGAAGCCATGACCTTTGGACTTTACAATAAATAAGGTAAGTGTACCCAACTTGCCTCTGTACCCAATTTGCCCCCATATGCCGATCTCAGGAATGGGCACTCCTTGGCCTCCCGGCAATTTTTTTTTCACGTTTGTTATATTGAAATATGAGGAAGTAAGTAGTTTGCGTTGACCCCGAATCGTTCCTGTGTTGTCCAGAAAATTTGAAGTGATTTTTCTATTTTTCGTGATTGCTTAGCTAAGAAATCACCGAGGGAATCGCATTCAGTAAAATTAGTGGCAAATTTTTTGAGTTCAACCAATTTCAACGTAGCTCAGCGCATTCGATTCTTTGTTTTGAAACCTTTAAAATACGTTCTTCAAAGTTGCAAAATTTGGATCTGAAGATAATTTATATGCAAAACACGGAGATGATTTGTAAACAAGCAGGATGCCAACATCAGAGTGTACTTGACATATTCATCTCGAAAGGGCGTGCAGTACTACTCTTTTTACCACTCAGAACATCTTTATCGTATCAATATAGGTCGAAAAGAGTGTTTTGGACCGGTGAAAAGCTCCAAATATGCGTGCACGGCGATAAAAATACTCTGTCGCCGATTTCCATCATGTATTTTGGAAGAATTGAGACAGTTCGGCTTCAATTCATGAAAACTAGACGTCGCTTAGTGCATTTTCAAGGTCCTAAAACAAGCTTCAAGATGAGCTTGAATACGTTGGAAAATATTGAGGTAGACCAGAGTTGTTGGGGAAATGGCTCAATGGGGGCAAGTTGGGTGCACCATTTTGTAAACTCTAAAAAACCACTTTTTGGGAAAATTAAGACAGCTCGACTCCAGTTGATTGAATTTGAACGTAATTTAATACCTCTTAAAGGTCTTAAAACAAGCTTTGAAATGAGCTAAAGCACGTTGAAAATTGTTGAGGTAGACCAAAGTTATTGAGAAAATGGCTTAATGGGGGCAAGTTGATTACACTTACCTTATGTATTCTACTGATGGTCGAAATATGAAATTTTTCTTTCTTGAAAGAGGACTATCTCACAAGTACAAGCGCGTAGTAGTTGTTGAAAATAATTAAAACTTGACAATTTGACACATTTTTTTTAATTTCTGCGCACATTCGCACTTTTTTTGCAAATTTGTTATAAACAATAATAAATCTTTCGGACAAGTATGAGGAATGTATGAAACCTATGAGGTTTTCTTAGGACAACGATAACATGGAAACCCTATCAAGATATGAGTCAATATCTTCATTAGTGTCCAAAAAATTGATCATTTTCTGCGTGGGGTGTAAGATACCCCGTGTGACCACAACTGGTTGAAGAAAATTTTCTTGGCTTCCCTCTGGAGTTGGTTTCACAAGTCCAAATCCTGCCCATACGCAGTAAACAGACGATATTAAATTGCCTAAAAACCAGATTCACAAAAGATAGAAAAAACAGGCCTTAGGATGCGAAAGAAGGAACCAAGGTCTCTTTATTCTGGAAGAATACAAAACTTTACATCAGATATATGAATTCCAAGGACTGAAAAAAGGCTTCAGGGGGATTCACTTTTTAGTCATTTCCACATTTTCACTCGTACAAGCCGATTCAATCTTTGGATTAAAATATCGATAGGTTCTTCTATGACCTTTAGATTGCCGTAAACTGCATGTCTCCATGTACTAGCAAACTCGAGTTATTCGGATTATAGTAAAAAGAAGTTGCTTCAATTTGAAAAAGATATATATTTTACTTCATTTTCGAAAATTCTTGCTATGAGACCGAACAATTTTTCCAAGGCCCCACAGGTGGTGGAGAGTTCATATTCTGTACCATAAAATCAAATAGAAATGCCAAGGAAAAGACCTGAGACATTACCCTTCGGACCAACTCGAATATGAGTTCTGCACAGATCTTGAGAACTTGCTTGCCGATCGAGATTTTAGTTCCAGAACTTTCAACAGCAGCTCAAGGACAAATTTCTTTCCAAATTTATTGTCCAGATTATATCCAGCGAGTGTGCGTCAGCCTGTCCTTACAATCAAACATGACATAACTCTGGAAATATCAGCACCCGTCAATCAGAAGTAGTTCTCAATAATAAACTCAATCCCAAATTCGACGGCTGCGACACACGCGAAGAAGTTTACCAGCCCGGTACATACTATATGGAACTAACTAAAAATGATTTAGTAAAAATATGGTACTAGAACTTTACGCTATAAGCAAATTCATGTTTCAGGTGGAATCGTCACCTCATAAAATGATGCGAGGATCGTACGGAGCGGGCACAATGCTTGCAGCGGCAATCCTGGCAGCAATAATGGGTTCAACGCCAAGCTGGGCCGGAAGCTGTCGAGCTGCTCGAATGTGCTGCCAAGGCCGAGATTCAGGCTGCGTGATCCAGAAACCATCACCTAACGCTATAATCGAAAGCCCCAGAGACAAACCATGCTATTGCGACCACGCGTGCCTCAAGCTTGCCGACTGCTGCGACGATTTCAACGAGACTTGTGCAGGTATACGTCCTTTCATCTCATCTGTGTCTCAGTCTCTCTCAGCCAGCGCTGCAAGCTCATACCGTCGCTCGAGAATCTCGTCGACGAGCTTCGCGATCGTTTGACGATGATGAGCTTCGCTCTCGTGGTGTATAGAATGCGACTCGTTAACGAGACGAGCAACGCTAACTGATGATGGAATAGTTCGACCAAAAGTTGATGTGACTCGAACGAATGAGTGTGAGCCGTTTATTTGAGAGCTTTGAGAGTGAGTGTGAAGAGACGCGGCGGAAGCGGTATATGTTCGTTTTGCAAACGCGATGTTTCCGCATCTGCGAGCTCATTCAAATTTTCCGCAAAATTCGGAATGCTCTGTGCCCATGATGAATCCCGTTCAGGTTGTCTGGTGAGGCGCGTATACACATGTGCTCGGGGCGGAGATTTGAGCTCGTTCGCAATTCATTAATTGATGTTATGGAGATCTGTTGGTAAAAAGTAGTTCCAAGAGGAATCAAGATAATAAAAAGTAGGCGAGTTTCAGATTTTTTTCGAACCATCTTTTTCTATTCTGTAGGTCAGATTCTGAAACTTCAAACTCATAAATAATCAGAAAAATTTGACCGACCCCGGCAAGCTGATGAGAATTTTATTATGAACTTTTCTTGCAAAATTTTCGTGATTTTTCTCCACTTGAATCGGTTAGTATCCAAAAGTGGTCTTAGATAGCGAGATGCTGAGTGTATTCGGGAGGTGGGTAAAAAACACGTTTTGACTCTCCGCTACCATCTCAATAAGCTCGTACATGGGTAATTCCATGCAAAAATATTTATGAGATGACGATACAAGGGCGTGGCGTGAAAGCTGAACTTTTCAGATCAATTTACTGATATTTTTGGCCCTGGATAAAGACGGTTAATGGTGTGCTATTTTCTGACTTGTGAGTCAGAGTCACAAATCCGTGTGAAAAATGTCACTTTTCGATACATTGTGCGTAAAAGTGCACTTTGCGCACAGTTTGTCGAATTTTACTCACAGTTTATCGAAAAGTATAGTTAGATACACGGGCGTAAAACCTATCATTCGTTTTACGCCCTTGTATCGAAATGTACTATTTCGATATACTGTGCGTAAAAGTATGCTTTGCGCACAGTTTGTAGACTCTGACTTACACTTCACCGAAAATTACAGTTCAATACTTACACGGGAGTAAAACCTATTTTTCGCATCCTCGTGATGATTCCGGTAACCCATCAGTCGGAGGCGAGAAAAAGTTTTCACACCCTTGTATTCACATGTACTATTCACGAATGGAGTGCGAACTACCAAATAAAACTCGAATTGATGTCTGATAACAGAATCGTCAGGGGAACAACCGGGCTGCTGTGGACAGCCGTGTTATGTTTCAAATTCCCAACCAAACTTGACTTGTCTTACATATATTTTGAGGTCATGAAATGACCACTCTATGAATCTGTTGATAAAACATCATAAGTATCAGTCAAATTGATGACCGATTGAAAATTTTACTCAGCAATCCTAGCAATCTCACGTAAATTGGAAATATACCTGTCGCAATAAAATGTTGGCAAACGCTGGCAACCCCACTCAAATTGAACATCCATTCGTCCTGAAAAAGAAGCACGTGACATATGTAGTCAACAAAGGACAATGCGTATACACTGCTTGACAAAGTGGAATACAGCTTCCAACCGTAAACCATCCGTCCTCTGTACACATGCCGCAAACAATGCAAGAAAAAATCTACGTATACAGCTTTCTGCGCAAGGCAGATTGAACAGGCTTTGTCCTCTTGAAACGGCAATCAGAGTGTTCTCGTAACATTGTAATTCCTCTGAGAGAAAATTTCACAAGCGTGCAAGCTCAGAGGCTCGAAAGAGCCATCAAAAACGCGAGCCCATTGTTTTCCACTGTGCCCCGGAGACTTTCAGCCTGCAGCAAGGGGTGTCGAGAAAAAGCACGTGCATTTGTTGCCACGACGAATCATGGCAGTTTATCCAGATCCTCTTTTAACCCCCTCGTCTGCTGGTCGCTTGAGCTTTTTTCTGTATTTCTTTTCCCCTGTCTCATCCGCTCTATATGTCTGGTCCTTTTCTGGTCTGGATGAAAAATATCCGAACGACGAGACGCTATTATAATAGTTCAAATAAGTATAGTCTACGTCGGCGCTGGCAATGCTTGAGATTTATCCACCTAAACGTACCATAACAGCATTTGGTCCAAGGGGAAAAATTTTTCCACTCAAGCCTCTTCTCATTCTATACAGGCTGGACACTCAGTCTGCGCACTCGTATGCCGGAAAATAGCTAGGGCTTATTTATGGGGGTCATCTCGGTCCTCGGTCAGCCGACGAGTGGCTGACCATTATGAAAGTCACCGTAGGGGAATTCGGTGTCTCGTACCGAGTTGGACGCGGTTGCGCGTTTTGTGCCCCTGAAACAACGTCTTGCTTTTAGATGTAATTCGCCCAGAGTATATACCCTCACTGGGGAGTTATTGTGTGTTAAGCCACTTTAAGGCTGGAGAATTTGAGCATTTCGGGCAAACTTTGCTCTCTGGCTTTCAAAAGGAAGGGAAAAGAATCATTTTGATGAAATATTCTTAATCTAGTTTTTACTTTCAAAGTCACGAGAGAAGGGATAAGAATAAAAGAATTTCGAGAAGAATGAGTTGAATTTCGCACCAAAGTTCATTTTTTGTCGTGGAATTCATGAAATTGGTTGAATTCCGACATTTATGAATATTTTCATGACCAATGTTACATTAAAAAATTCCTAGACGGACCTCCAGAATTTCAGGTTTCGACTTTCATCCTTGCTCTGAAACTAGAATATACTCATGATGGCAATTGTCCTATATTATTCTACTTTCATTCTTTTGTAAAAACTTAAATATTGTAGGAATACTATGAAATTAAATTCATTCATGTGAAAAAAATTCTTCACTATACAAAATAAAAAAGACCCATCGGAAGATTGACATCGATTTGAAAAAATTCTATTTTACTCGTTCGAGTGTGGTATCACTATACCAAAGATTACTTGGAGTCAATTTTTTGAGCTTGACAAAGTTTCACGCATCGATGAGCACGACAAAAAAACTCGAATCAATCGCTCGATTACAATGTTAAACCTCGAGAACTCACCAACGTAATGGACATTCTAGAACGCTGAATCTTCCTCATAGTGACTCGCGGTTTGGATGTAAATTCGTATATTAATCTCCTCTCGCAGATGGGCCCCTCCTTGAATTTTCTAACTCATCATTTTTCAAACAATAAATAGATTGAATGCTCAAAAGCCACCATCGAGATCGGTGAGGTTTTTCATTTTCTGAAATATCTACCCAACTTGAGCTCCGATAGGTCTTCCAAGGTCTCTTTATTATAACGAATTCATTGTGAAATTAAACTTTGCAATTTTGAACATAATTTTTCCAAAAGTAATCATCAGCCTGACCTCAAAAATTGAGTGTATTGAGGACTTTTCCCGGAAAATTATATACTGATCCTTCGATACTTGAGCTCTGAGGGAACAATTTTTCTGTCACTCACTGCACTCATTTTTGAAAATTGGATGGAGCCAAAAGTCTACCACGTTATTTGCAGTGTGATTTCATCGCACGTTGGTGAACATGCTTAAAAAGATGTAATGAGTGAGACACTAAATGTTTCGCAAGGTGTTCCTTTGGCCAACAAGCCGCTCAATTCACCCTCGCGCAACTTCCACTTGAAAAGTGTCGAGCTTTTGAAGAGCTAAGCCATCAGCCACGTGATTTTTTCACTTTTGTTCTCCAAGCTCAATTTCTCCGCATCAATTCTTTGTGCGCTCTCGTCGCTTATACGTGAGCTGAATTGAGCGGATAGAGACTAACATCCGGATAAAAAGCCATCTAGATTGTCAACAGGTCAAAAGCCTCGATTGTGATACGAAACTTTCGCGGCTTTTTCAATGCCGATAAGGAATGACGCGAAACTAAGACAAAAATAGCCCATCGGAACTTGTATTGAATTTCATACTTATTTTGAATTAATGATGTGGAAAAAATGAGGTCAATGACTACTTAACCGCATCGAGTGAATCGAACAGGATAGGAGATTTTTTTGCAAGGAAGTCGCTCTTTATTCTGGGACTGTCATAATTTTCCCTTGCAATTGTATGACATTATTTATCTTTTTCATCCACATAACGGGATGCATAGCCACGATTCAACTACATATTAGAGAAATGAAGAAATAATTGTCAACTTTCACGAATCGAGATCACTGATGAATTTTAACGGGTATCCGCTTGTGAGTTCTCCACTTTACAGCAATGATGATGGCACGATCATCATTCAATATGAATTGCCATATTTATGATTTAGCTGCATCAACAAATGGAATCTCTATGAGAGGATATTTCTTTGAGTAACGAAGCACTCAACGATGCACCGAGCTTTTATCAATTAAACTACTTTTAACTTTTACCGAGTAAGTGATTACCCGAGATTTCATTACGCCGGAATGCCGGAAGTAATGAGAATATCGAACCATCAAAGCATCGAGAAGATCTTATCTTTAAATTAATGGAATTTTTCCTCTCCTTAATTGGTATGCCCCCAGAATTGCAAAACAATATTTGTTGTATATAAAATGGATAAAATTTTCAAGCTTCTTGGATGCAATAATTTTCTATTCCGTTAACAACACGAAAATAGGGCACTAATTTAATCGATTGTGTAAACTGTTATATCGAAACATGAAATGGGAATGAGATTCAGTAAACTTTATATTTAGGTATGTATGTGAGGAGGTATGTGAGATTCCGATGTGGTTTTTCATGCAATTGTTTCAGGAAAATCTGACAAGTTTATTCGGAAAAATTGAGATAGCTCTTGACTCTCAATTTTCTAACAGTCTGTTCCTCCGAATATTGACAGTCAAGATTTTAGCATTTGATCATCGTTTCGGAGCTCATGAGAGCGGTTAAATTTACTGTAAATAGCAAGCATGGAAGAAAATAGATTCTCGCACTGTAAATAAAAATTCGCGGTAGATTAGATGGTTTAGATAAGATTGTGAAGTGTCATAAGACCCTTACAAGTTTATCAGTATTTTGATACTGCAACGAACTTTTGCAAGCTCCTCGGATCTATCGAAGTCTCGCGGCAAAAGCGAGGTTACATATTACGCGATGGTTTTTACAGCAATTGAGCTGAGATGGGTGTGGTCACGAATGATTTAGAATTCCTTCAGGAATGTGCCTCTCGTACGATCTTTGAGGATGAAAATCTCTCACTCTAAAGGAGGCATCGAAGAACCGCGAGATATTTCGATTTTAATTCGCAAAGAGCGTGACCTTGCACCTTACATCGAGTTTTGAGGGAGATAGAAACGCATGTCCTCGCTGATCATGCCAGAGGCAAATTCCTGAAACAATTCCAAGTCATTCGTAACCCACCTCGTCTCAATTTATGAAGAAACCATTGCAAAAGGTGTAACCCCGTTTTGCGCGAGACTCCGACACGACCTTAAAGAAACATCTCCTCTGGCACATAATCAGACCATCGAGTAATGATAAGAATAGCGAACCCGCGATGTACTGGAATATCTGACCGAGAGCGAGTAAGAAGAAAATGCAGCGAGAGTCTAGCGGTTCAATCGATAAGCCACGATTAATGTCAATACTTGTTGTGTTTGGAAACGTCTCATAAAGACTCATTGGCTGGTAAAATACACTAATCAGAGTACTAAATGAATGATAAACAATTTTTATTTTTATTTTTTTTATTTCCAGTAATGGACTGCAAGCTAAGCGAATGGAGCGAATGGTCTGAATGCGACAATGGCTGCGGTACTGGTCAACAAATCAGAAGCAGACAGGTGTTGAGGCCCGAACAAAATGGGGGAAAACCATGTGATAGCGATACTCACCAGACCGCACCGTGCCAGAATTTTGATTCTTGCCGAAGACGAGCGCGACACTTCCAGATCGAAGGTGAGCATCGAACCAGTTATCACTTGAAGTTGGGGTTCAATCGATCGGAACACTCGATAACAGATTCTAAGATTCTGAACAGAATCATCTGGAAAGTTATAGTTGGTAACCTTACATTCGAATTTTTCCATTATTAAACTCCTTCCCTTGAAGCAAGAATTTAACAATGTATTATTCAATAACAATGATCTACTTGCGGTGCTCAACTATTGTGAAAATCAACTCACTTCAATTGAGAAAAAACAATTGCCACGCTGACAAGTTGAAAAAAGTTCGGATGGTAGTAATTCAAGAATCGAAGTGGAATGGAAAATAGGATGGAAATGAATTCAGATGAAATGATGTCACCCTCGCAGCGAGGTGAAAAGCTTCGGGTGGGCCGCGAGCGCTTCAGACTTATGTCATTCAATCAATTACGCAAACCTTGTAATGCAAGACTGAAAATATTCCAGAGGCAAGCTTTTCTCGAGACAGAAGCAGCGTTGGAACAAGTTCGGACTCGAACTTCGTTTCACAAGTTACCAGAGGGTGAGTTTGCTGTCTCTTCATCTTTTGCTTGAGCTTCTCACGCTCTCACCCTACTCTACCTCCATCTTTGGTTTTCCTTTGAATCTTTCTCTTTCCTGTTGCCTGTCTCGCTCGACTTTTCACAGCCTCGCTCGAATTATATGATTCATTGGATGCGAATGGTGCTTCTCTTTTTGCCCAACTCGACATTCATCCGATTTTATCGAATAAACTTTGCTATCGAAGTAGAATATAAAGTTTATTCGGGAATTATTGCATCTTGTTCAGATTCACATATCGGTAGTTCCGCGGAAACTTCGATATTTGGGGGGCCAAAAATGTGCCAACCCCAATTCGCATTTCCGAGGGTTCTAAGGAGTATTTTTCGAATTTTTGAAACATAAAGTATGAATAAACTCGTAATATGTAAATGTAAATTCTCCCACTCATCAGTACCATAAGGATAACATGGAGAGACGCAGTAGCATCACGCACGGACCTGACATTTTAAGCAACACACGGGCCTGTCATTTCACCTTTAAAATTGATCTTACGGTCAATCGGTTCAAGGTACAGTCTTGAGCTTTTGGAATTTGGATTTGACCATCAAATACTTTGAAAAAAATTGACTAGGACCTTTGTAGTCTCGCGATTGAGGGTCGCACTAGTACCACACGGACCTGACATAAAAATTTAGCAAAACTAGATTTTCGCGGGAAAGAGCTCCGCAAAGTGTGACAATCTATTCTTCTCGATACTTGAGAGCATGGAAAAGTTGCGCCCGACAATTTACTTTAAGAATAAGTTGCCGCGGAAAAGTGTGGACTGAGGCAAATTCACTTTTATCGAGGAAAACTGCGAGGGAGTAAAATTTTAAGTAAAATTGCGCCACAAAATGTACGTGCTCGTCATGCACACAAAAAGTGGTCTTTGGGCTCTTATAGCAATGGGATTTGGTACTTGATACCAATATATTCGATAAATTCACTCGCCCGGAATCCGAGCGAGCCTCTCAGTGGTGCTATACACTCAGAAAGGCCTAAAAGAGGAAGAACCACCACGCACGGAATTGAGCGGAATTGACATTTTGAACCCTTTTTGATGATAATTTTATTTGGCAACCCTGGATCTCTAAACTAATGATTGCGCCAAAAAGAGCACAAAAAGTACATCGAAAATGACGTTTGAGATTTTTTCCTCAAGCGTTTTAAGGGTTCGTATAAGCAGGCACACATTATTCCAAAGTTTCTACGAAACTACCGATATCTGTTCAGAGAATTTGTTCTGCTACTGTAGAGTGGACTTTCAAGGGAATATGATTATAATATTTGCAGTTCAGTGGCGCAAATATTTAGGGTACCATTTGCGATTTTTTAAAAAAGTTTTGCCAAATTGCAATAAATCTCGAATAAATCTCTCGAGCCGAGCAAACAAACTGGTGTTGCGATATTCTGTTTGGAGTCCTGAGCTACATATCAGATGTACGACGGAATCGATTCAATAATGTTTCGTAACAATGCGTGCAGGGAATTATGACTTGCTCCCTGAATACCACCAGCAAAACATTGATTCCTAAGTGGATTAGTCATTCACTCAACATACATATTTGCCGACTATCAACTAATCATACTCAGGACTGATTACAACGAAGCAAAGTTACAGCGAAACAGAGTTAAAACTAAAAATGAGTTATCAGACTGACTTTTGAGACAACTTGGAGAACACTATTTAATTATAGGTGCATTATTCTACATGCCATCGGGAAATTATTGAGTATTGCCGGATACCTGGCTTAAAATTTTTGATAAGCCACGAATAAGATAATTATAACAAAATAAATCCAAATAATATGAAGTATTTCAAAACATGGATGATTGAGGAGGTAAGTCCCGGAAAAACCCTCATCTAGATGTTATTAGATTTTTGGGTAAAGTAAAAATTTCAAAATCAAGTCATCAGGACTCTCCACTTTCAGATAAACAATTAAAAAAGAAATTTCTTCGTGACCAAGATTGTAGTGCGTATGTCCTTTTGTGAAAAGGTTATTCGTAATCTCGCTATTTCATTGCAATGGGCTGAATTTTACGAATGCAATCCCGCTCAATGTTTGCCATTATTTCAACTTTTGAATACAAAATATGACGTGGGTGTTGTATAATATCTCAAAGCTATGTCAATGTTTCAATGGAAAAATTCTCTTTCCCTGCATAAAGCATACATACAAAAAAGCTGCGAGATGTCGAACACATAGTAGGTATCTGATCAAAAATGCATATTTGACAAAATACACTCTTTTCATTTCTTCTCTTTCTTTCACGTGCACGTGACACTTCGTGAATAGACTTTCTGATGAATCTAGGTCGAAACAACGTGAACGAAAATGTTGTTGGTTGTTCGCTGCGAAAGCTTTCATATAAAACCGTAAACGTGAAAGCCGATGATATTTTTGAGACCCAAAGCTTTTGCATGTGAGATAAAATCCTCATTCGCGCCTTCGTAGGCCCACGTGCATAGAAAATGTGGAGGGGTCAAGCCACCTCATTTTCTTGTTTGCCATCACTCTCATTCTTTGGCCTCAAACGCATGGTCAACTGCCCTAAAAAAACTTATTTCTAGCTTCTACGAAATTAATCTTAACAAATCGTGAGTGATTTGTATAATTCCACATAAGAAACTTTCAGATAAGAATCCAAGAACTTGCTTTCATTTCACAAGCCTCATTTTGATGAAAATAAGTGAGAAATTCCTGGAACTGTTATTCGCAAGGAATATTCTGGACATTCGCATACATGTAGTCAGTGGAAAGTTTACTTGGACAGGCCCCACCAGTAGAATCCGCCTTTTCTCATTTCCCTAATCCTTACCGACTCATACTTGCTATAAAACTATTCACATGCAGTGGCAACCTATCGTAGTGACTTATTTTGCTAGGAACACGAACGATGAGCCAGAAGAAACTTCATATTAGACTTTAACTTTACAGACATGTTTGCCGAAATAGAAAATTTAATTCATGGCCAAAATGAAATTACGAAAAATCAATCTCGCAGAAAACGTCGTGATCATATCTGAAAATTCCAATCACGCAGAAAATCATTTTAACTCCAACTCCATGTGTTAGAAAGGAGTGATTCGATGATACTTCTCTAACAAATAATCCTTGGCCAACTTTTTCCAAAAATAATTAACTCCTACCAGCAGAGATTGAATAGAAAATCTTTGAAGATATTGAATAACTTACATCTTAATTTCTACGTTTGATAGTGACACGTGAGAAATCAGTTATATAAGTTTGTGACAACCGAACTGTGAATCTTTGATTCATACAATCCACTCTCTAGAACTTGAGTCCAAATAAATCTATCCAAAAGAATGAATCAGTCAATGGCCAGATTTTCTACGTACACTTGACCCAATTTTGAATTACACATGATTCGCAAATGAGTTACATGAAACTCTGACAACATTTTCTGGAATTTCAGTAAAGTTGACAGATAATGTTATGTGAAGTCACTGTGAGAGGCAAAATGAAAATTAGATGTGTGAGTAGTTTGGGGAGTGGAAATGCTTTCACGGTATATACAAAGCTGTACTCCACTATCTGGCAGTATATTCATGTTACGAGTTAACTCAGGTACAATTTTGACCTCGAGCTTGCTAAAACTTGCTCAATGAATTTACAGGTTTACATGCGCTGTCTGCTATTACTGCAGATAGGGAATCAGATGGCATGCTTCTGGGAGTACAGGCTTCCTTTGTTTGAAATCCATTCAAGCTTAATAGAATAGATTGAATTGAATAGCCAAGTTCAGACTAATGAGGAGAAAACTTTGACTATGCGATCTGTATATTTCATTATGCTTCGTGCATTATTGTCGCAGACAATGACAAAATTTTCTTCCCTCGTGTATGTTTAAAATGTACATGGACTTTTTATGAATTTTTTGGTGCAAAGTTTAGTCGAAAATTTAATGGACTATTTTTAATACTGGGTATGGATGAATATGAATGATTTCTAGAATAATTGAATCAGTTATCTGCATTCGCCTCATTCCCAAATTCGTTATGCAAGGGATGTACAATGAATAATTCATGGGTCGTCATCAATATTTCTGACTGGTGTATGATTGATTTCGGTAGAACATTTATTTCCACTGGTTTACTTTTCAATTGATTAAAATATTTGAATTTTGTCAGCACGAGATATGAGGACAAACATCTTCACCCGTTTCAGTACTCTTTTATGTGTTTCGAGATTCTGATCTCGAATTCTATGGACCTTACATTCTGATATTTTGAAAAAATTTCATGATATTTGACGGATTTTGAGTGAGAAATTGTTGGTTCCAGGTACTGCATTGCCTTCACTATCTTGAAAATGTCAAGAGGATGTCGAAAGAGGATAGAATCTCTTCACGAAGGTGAGTTCATGATATTCTATGGATAAACTTTTTGACTCGAGATGTCTATCGCGCTCTTGATTGTGTCGTAAATGAGTATCATTTTCGAGATCATTGTCAAATATTTTTTATAGTTCCGGAATTCAAATGGACGTTCCTTGGTTTTCACTGTCGCGGGTGCCATCTTTAGTTCTATGAGAACTCTGTTACCTAATGCGACAACAAGAAAATATCGAGATATTGATCAATCGCACTTCGGAAACATTTTCTGATTAATGATAATATACTTTGAAGGAAAACAATTCAACACTGAGAGCTTTTCAACATTTCGAAATTTCAGTTTCTTTACTATCTGACAAGAGTGTTTGGCGTTTTTGATTTTAAGAAGAATGTCGGAAATTGGTCAGTAGAGACCAGATATTGATCAGCGTTGGCGTTTTACAATAGAAATCCCTGCTAATTCACCACGATGTTCAGATTAACTTCCTCGTGCTAAATGCGCTCTGAACATATTAATTATGCTCTTGAGATCACGAGCTTTGCGCAGGGAGATCAATGAGTCATAGCAAAAGTATAGAAATTGATTAGATCTATTTGAAACTCGAAGAAAAAAGAAGAAACGGCTGAACAAGCTTACACGCTTGCACACGTTTACTCGCTTCAAATCCTGACCGAAATCTGCTTTCTTTTGCTTTCTCAAGAGAGAAAGCTTTCATTTGATCTCTAGTCTTCAATACTAGGTTAGTAAGGACCCTAAAAAGTAGTTGAATATCATTACTCTCCTCGGGCTCAAACACTCTCTGCAACGAGGATTGCTCAAACACGAGAGACGAATGTTGCACCGGATCGAAATCCGTGCTACGGCCGGCGGACACCTAGACCCACGTTCCTCGCGTTTTGAGGCAAGTAATCTCAACAATACATGCTCAGATGAACTTTTAAAGTATCAATATCTGGAGCGAGTTACCATTAAGATCCAATTAGGGTAACTATGCCTAATTTGCCCCCAGTCAAGTTCTCAAATGTACGCACCCGCAGACCTTGCCGCGCATTTTTTTCACGTTTGTTACGTTAAAATATGAGAAAATCAACGTTTTGGACCAATCCTCAATGACCTGCGCATTCCTTAGAACAAAAAAGTGGTTTTCGGTAACTTCGACTTCTTTTTTGTTTGTCACTAAAAGCTATATATGCCAAACAAAATTGATGTGATCAATTCCAACGTAGTTTAATTCATTTTCTTCGTCTTCATCCCAACTTTGTAATGCTTTTTGCAGAATTGCAAAATTCGATTTTTTGATATTGTGTGCGTAAAGTTGTGCCGAAAAAGTACTTGGCGGGTGAGTGTGCGGTGCGCAAAGTTGAGCGAATTCTTTTTTACGCAAGATTTTCAGTGCGCAAAGTTTGAAATCGTGCGCAAAGTTGTCGCGATCGTGCGCAAAGTTGCCATAATCGTGCGCAAAGTTCGCTTATTAGTGTGCAAAGTTGATTTCTAGTAACGCTAGCCCTTGTACTGACTCATGATCATTCTGAGTGCTATGTGACTCATAAAATATATATTTTTTTGTTTGAGATGAAAAATGAGCTTATGTTTGTGGTACCACAATGTTGAGAAATTTTTTTGTATTCAACAAATCTCAAACATTCAAACATGCTACCTCATTAGTTGAAAGTATATGTTCAATACCATTAAATCTATTATTTGTGTTTAATAATTGATTGAGATAACTGAGCGTTAACTCAAATGTAAATGTGAGCTTTTCTAGGGTAATTGACAAATTATGGTTGATGCCAACCATTCCCTGGAGGATAATTTTTATTTTTATATCCAAAACTTTCTAATTACTCGAAAATTCCACCTATTCATTAATAAAATGTTGAAAGTTTCTTGTGTATTTCACTCCTAAATTTCATCCTAATCATAGCCTACTCATGTAATGTTTCAACTTTAATTGTTAATACCTGTCCAGTAGTTTTGAATATTTCTTTCCTAATATATATCCGTTTTCTTCAGTCGAAATTTTCCATATTTGCAAGAACTCAAAAAATTTTACAAACATTCAGATGACTCGGAGATCAAATTTTTTGCCATGAAATTTAATGGTGTAGCTTTCTATAAAGATGAGAACTTCTTATTTGATATGGATGATAATACTTTTTCAGTGCGAGTACTTGCATATCTTACATTTGTCTTCTATTAGTACTTCTGAAAGTTGAAATCAAAATTTTTTGGTGATGCGGTAAAATATGATATATCATGAAGATTTTTTCATAATACATTTTCAGAACTT
Organism: Eretmocerus hayati; assembly: GCA_029851415.1. NCBI lineage: Eukaryota > Metazoa > Arthropoda > Insecta > Hymenoptera > Aphelinidae > Eretmocerus > Eretmocerus hayati. The sequence goes on along the minus strand of CM056742.1, from coordinate 133,743,663 downwards.
TTTTCTCAGTCGGGGGGCTCCGCCCCCCGAACGCCCCGGCGGGGGCTTCGCCCCCTGCACCCCCACCAGGGGCTCCGCCCCTGGACCCCGTCCTTGGACCCCGTCCTCGCCCTCCCTTTCCCCCGCCTTCCAAGGGATAGACCGCGGAGAACAACTTTCCGCACCAATATCAAAAAGTATAGTAAGCAACACGGGCGCAACTTTTCCGCCCTCGTTCCCGAAATTCTCGTGCGTAAAAGTGAAACTTTGCGCACAGTTGTAACTTTGCGCACGCTTCGCGGTGCGCAAATTCTTCTGCACTGTGCGCAAAGTTATTTTGCGCACAGCGCAAAACACTTTGCTCACGTTGCAGAAGTTACAACTGTGCGCAAAGTTCACTTTTACGCACTCATTTCGGGAACTCGTGCGTAAAAGTACTTTGCGCACTTGTTACTTAATGTACTATTAAGCCAATTCTACGCCCATATCACTAGAAAAAATGCAGTGTTCCTAATTTGCCTCCATAGTCTTTTTCCAAACTCGTTCCTCGCTTCATTGATGCATCAATTTACCTCATAAATTTTGAAAGAGGTTTAAAGAAGCTACAAAATGAGCTAAAGTACGTCTTATTTGGAGATCTGGGAGCCGAAATATCCCGATTATACGAAAAACTCGTATAATCTCATGGAAATAGGCGTCTTTTCCACGTGAGGGAAAATTAGGAACACACTTTTGAAAACTTGCAAAAAATCTTCTTCTGCTAAAATTAAGATAACTTCGCTCCAATTTGTTGAAATTGAACGTACCTTAGTTCATTTTGAAGGTTTTGGAACAAGTTTTAAAATGATCTGAAGTACGTTGGGAAATATAGAGATGAATTAGAATGGCGAGCCAAACAAAAGTAGTGGGGGAAAATTAGGAACGCACTTACCTTAGATCTTTTGCACATTAGGATTCGGATTTCATCTTTCGGAATTCATCTTCATTACTTTTCTAGATTCAAAAAAAATGTGCGGGTACGGTAATCATGTATAGCCGTTCTCACTCTCAAATGTCAAATCTGATTCTCCAATCAGTTTGTTACCCGTGTGGCCAGTCCAAATATCATACTCTCCAAAAAGTTTCTAGAAAGTAAATAAATTGTTCCAAAAAAAGTATTCATGCGCAAAGTTGTGCCGAAATGGCCGTTGAAACTTGTGTGCCGTGTGCAAATGTCGAGTAGCGTACGCAAATGCGAAAACTGTGCGCAAATTTTTTTCTGCCAACACAGAAAATCTTTCAACTGTATGCAAATTGGTCATTTGCGCACGGTGCAAAAAAAAGTCTGTGCGCAAATTTTTTTTGCGCACTGGAAATAAGATTTCTTCGGATTAAAGATCAAACTCGCAGAATCGTGCACCTCAGGATGTGGAACATGAGCACAGAATCGATGGCATTTCTCAGAAATTACGATGATCCAATCCTCTCATCTTATTTTGTCCACTGCTGTAGACATGGCCAGAATCCAATGTTCATTATAACTCTAGATTGAGTCATGGTAAAAGTCTAAAACTCCTATTCTACCGCCCAAACAGGAGTCGGTAAACTTTCACCTGTCTCATACTCCGACCTCATTTGTACATGTCCATCGTTATGAGGGTATAATTCACGGTAAATGGGCGAATGCAGAATGAGCCCGTCATTGCCCTTCACAAGTACCGTACGCCAGCAACCAAGAATCATCCTCGTTTTTCATTTCACATCGCCTCATCGAATATACTTACTCATAATATATGCCTCCAAGCTTCTGCGTCACAAATTCATATAGGCCCGGTGGCTTACTGCATAGAAACACCCTATATACATTTGCAGCATCGTCGTCGTCGTCGTCGTCGTCGTTGCGGGCAATTCCTCATCGAGATGGTTACAAACGATCTAACCTTACGTATTCTGCTTACGCTAAATGTCAAGGTGTCTCGTGCTCAATAAGAGCCACCACTTCGTCTTCCAAGGCGTTAATTGTACAGGCTGCACATTTACATAAGGGCACGTGGCGGATACGTGGGTGGTGCTTGCAAGCTCTAAAATTTCAACAAACTGGCAACATCTTTACGAGCTGCCACCCGAGCCCATATTCAACATCGACTCGCTCGAGACTCACGATTTGCATATATGTAGGTAAACGAGAGTAGAGAGAACACGTGGTATACGGGCTGCTTCCTCGTCTCGGAACATTAATGCTCATCATCCCCCGGGAAGCGGGGAATTGCTATTCGAGAAGGCCTGAAAGTTTGTGAGTTTGCTCTAGGTATATAGTACACGCTTTAGTTGTATAATATGGTTGTGAGAGGAATTTTGGATCGCAGATAAATGGGGTTAGCTCATGATTGGGATGGTAGAAGCTCCATTGAAAGGTTGCAAGTGAATTGATTGTGATATGGATTGTACTGGAGTTATTTGAGAGACGAAGTGCAGGGTCGTTTGCGAGGTCGTTTGTTATGAGAAATTGAAAATTCGAGGAAGAGCATTGTTCTAAAGGGACTAATCGCTTGGTGATTGTTTGCGTTTTCTGAATTTCCACGCTGATTTTGAGAAATTTCTTGTGGTTGGACATCGAGTAGTGTGGCTGAGAGTGTGGCTTTCATCAGTTGGAATGTGATTCGCAATTGTTGATTAAATAGCGTCGACAGACTAGTTACAAAGAGAGCTCGAATCTGGTGTTACAAGAGCCGTTCATTCAATCAGCTTCGCAAAATTGCGTTTTTGAGCTTTCTGCGTAATGAATAGTATCGGACTATCGATCTGCTCATGGTCAGCCTTCTAACAAGTCTTTGGTACCTACATCTAATTTTTTAAGACCTTGTTGACTCATAACAAGGAGATACTTTTCGTGGTGCCGTAAATCGATACTAATTAATTATAGCTCGTTATAAAATGTAGAAGAGAGACATATTTCGTACTCGTGAAACTTGCCTGAATTGCGATTACAAGACCGGCCATCAAAATTATTAAAAATGTGTAATTCTCAAAATCAAAGGTTGAAAAGTAACAGTTCAGAGGTCGATGAAAGAAATCACTTTTCCGAGAAATTTTATGAAATTAAAATTCTTCGGTAGAACAATATCGTCAGCCTCTACGATTCCACGAATTGCTCAAAATTCAAAGAAAACATCAAATCAACATCAAATGAGATCTTTTGACATATTTCGGCTCAACCCGAATATGTATGTACAACCTTTACTTGAAAATATCTCCGGTCGTTAGCTAGATTCAATGCCAGAATATATTCGTAGGTATGCATATCTCATTTCATTCGCCAGAGGATTCCAAAATTCAAGGAGATAAAGCCTCAGTTTGTCCCATTTGAATAACAAGCTATTGAGTTGTTGTAACTTTTTGGTAGAATCAAGGTTTCAATTCATACAATGACGACAGACGAAATTTATTTCTGATTTCTCATTTTTAAAATACGTGTATTTATGCAGAAAATGATTTTACGTACTGCCGATCGACTGAATTTTGGGAAAAAAGTATGGACCGTGAATTATAACAAAGCAGATTTTCAACGTAAAAAGAGTTAGGAAAAATCAGGGTTCCAAAACTACTTGCAGCCTCGGCAGGAGTGAATCAAACCCTCGCTGTTCAATTACCAGAAATACAACAATAATAACCACCTATTTCCGTCTATTCTGTCCACAGGTTCTCAGGTATGCGTATGGTGTCGCGAGGGAACCGCTTCGTGTCGTCTGGACAACTGGTCGAGCATGTCTGGATTTGGCCACTGGGAACTACTGAACTCGTTATCTCAAAAACACTGCCATGGCAAGTGGATGTCCGAACCCAGTATAACAGGACCATTCAGTTGTAGTGATACGCAGAAATGCAGATCTGGACCACTTCTTGCCTTCCTGTAAGGGATTGGTAACAGGATTTATAAAAAAAAAAAAGAAAAAAACAGCCAATTTGGTGTGCACATATGGACATTTGTGTTATTCGAGGTGGGCACTCTACTGATAGCGCCAATAATCCATGGAGAAAAGCATAAGGTGGCCAAAAATTGAACTGCCACAAGGCCGTTTCCCATCTCAAATACATTGTCTGCTATACGGGACAGTTGCCATCTCGAATTTGAATGGTGCCGGAAATCGAGAGGAACACTAAATGTGACGAATCTTTCCTTCGTTGAAGCTTGTGTATAATGTTGTGAGAGCGTAAAAGTGTAGTTTGGAGCAAAGAGTTGATATATATTTCAAAAGCTCCGGCTGATCGTGAAATTTTACTTATGCAATTGTACGGATTAATATTTGTCAATAAATGGAACATGAAGAAATCACTCAACCTTTTCTTTTTTGTGAAACTTTTACCCATTCCAGCTTTCGAGTATTCGTTTGTGATTTATGTTAAGATAAGTTTTATTATCAAATATCAAACTAATATGATAAATGTAATCCAATGAACTTCATTGTACGAATAACCAATTGAATATTATCAACCTTGTAACTCTGTTGACTTCCACAAAAAGATATTCCCGTATCACAGTTATACAAGATACGCTGCTAAAAGAGATTAGCAGAATGCTTTCTCATGGCGATGTAAGAACTCAACCATCCACCTTCCAATTTTTGAAACAGTAAATCATTTCAATTTTGCATTGTGGTGAAAATATGTCTATATGCTTATTCAAATTTCATTAGAAGATGATGCCGATGCAAGCATTCAACTGATATCTTTGGAGAAATTTCCCAGACATCTCATATTCTTCCTTGTGAGTGAATATGAAGAAAAGAGGTACGCAAAAGCATTGCTCTCTATGGAACGCGGAACATTTGGGCCGGGTCAATTAATTTCTCTGAAAATTCAACAGAGTCTGCTAAACGAGTGTAATGATTATGCCAATAAGTTTTGGGGATTCCATAGCAAGTATTTTTTGGGCTGGGACTCTGATTTACAAATTTCTAAGAAAAAAAAATGTCTCATAGATGGTTCATACTTCTTTTGGTTCGGTTTGAAAATATAAGAGACTCTGCCAAGAGTGCTCTTGAAAATTCTGAATCGATTGGTTGATACGCAATTTTTGCTAGAACATTATTTGGATGGGGGGAGGAGGTATGAAATGAGACACACGAAGAAACAACCATAACATTGTCTCGTATGGGTCACGAAATATCTCGGGCACCTGCACCGATTTGTCTGAAACTTTGAGGATATATTAAGAACAATCTAACGATGGTGCCGGTGAATTTTGAACTTCCTCCGATGAGTATTTTTTGAAATTTCGAATCTTCTCGAAACAAAGTATATCTTACAAACAATGTGTACTTCCTCCTTCTGACTAAAATGAGTGGAGGACGTGATCTGGGATGTATCTCGACGTGCTGAATCGATTGGTTGATACGGAATTTTCATATAAAGTCAATTACATGGGAAAAGAAGGTAATGACTTGTCGGAGACGAAGAAACTGGAATAACATAACACGAAAACTCTGGAACGCGATGCGGGTGGATTCTAAAAACTCCCACGATGATGCCAGTGAATTTTGAGCATCCTCTCATCAGTATTTTATTTTGACATTTGATTTTTTTAACGACAAATTTCCAATTTTCATGAAATAAACATATCTTACAAATGATTCGTACTCGCTCCCTCTCACTCAAAAAAATACCAAGAATCGGAATTGAGATGTTTCTTGACATGCTGAACTGATCGGCTAACACGGAATTTTGTTAAAATGCCATTATCATGGTCTTCGAGACCAACGTAAAGAGGAGTACAGAGAAGCTAGAATGAAATGGGACGAGATCGGAATTCTGTACTAACCAATCAATTTAGCTCCTTGGAAAAGTTTTAACTCCAACTCTTCATATTTTCTGAGGAAGATAGAAAATGTACGATTAGTTTTGAAGTTATGGAAAAAAGACAGATTCTCAGGAAAAAATTCACAAGGCCGAAAATACTAATCGGGAAATGCTCATAATGTAGCATTCTCATCTGAAGATGCCAGGATTACCTCCGCAAAATTTTAGAAGGACCGATGGAAACAATGAGGAGTTTTGCTGAGGTATAGGAAAACACACACACACACACCCACCAATACCCACACACACACACACACACACACACACACACACACACACACACACACACACACACACTTATACACCTACATGGTAAAAGGCTCGAAAGATGGGGTGATAGTAATTTTCCAAGGCGTTATCAAGGAACACTGTTACCTACAGTCGATAGATCTTGCGAAAACGAAAAGGATGGTACAATTTTTATGTATCCCATTGCTTTATTGGAGGAGGAAAAATTTTTTCGGAAAAACATTCGGGGAAGAATCTACCACCATCAAATGGAAGCTTTCTCTTTTGAGAAAGCATTTGGAAGAGCTACCTCAAAAACATATCTGAATTATCAACCTAAGGATTGGGCTTGTGCCATTACTCAACCCCTTTAGATTCTACGACTCTTAAAATTACAGATGCAAAACAAAGTTTCTCACAAAGGCAGCAGAAGAGTACCTCCAAACTAGTGACCCCCTTCAAACAATGATTCCCTTCCGAGACCCTTTCATTCCTCAAAATGTCTACTTCGGATGCATTGAAGCAAGATTAATTAGCGAGATTTATGCAGAATCCGTACGGTGAAATCTCTGCCACAAAAAATTTTCCTGAGCCATAAAGAGAAAAAGACCTTATCAATAATACGATTTCTACGGATGTAATCTTTGGGTTGCATCAATCATAAGTATCATCAGAAAAGAATCGAATCTTTTTCGTGAGATTGACAACGTAGAATTCAAATTTGAAAAAGGAAGAATTCTGGATAACTGATCAATGAGCTCGAATGAGTTCATTATTACAATGCATACGTTTCAAAGTTGGGACAACTGGAGATAACAACTTTTTGTAGACATAATGCAGCTCGTGAGCTACGAAAAGAAGAAAAAATACAAACGCATCATCATTCAAAACTATATTTGTAAACAACAATAATTATATTCTATTGTCTATTGATATCGAAATTCTAGTTCCAATTATATGGCTAGATATGTATCGTATATGACCGTAGAAGTTCTCGACTGTTGTGTTATGATTTTAAATCGAATTTTTGTTCTTTGAAGTATGGCTATGACATCATCATAAATCAGTAGAATCATTCACGTAACACGTGCAGGGTAGAATCGATTCTTCACGTTGGATGTATTGTAATAAAATTTCATGAGTTCATGGACGACAAACTCGTGGTTATGAGACTAGGTGTACAGATACGTGTGGAGAAATAATAATGATAACAATAATGATGAAGGTGAATGAAAAAAATATGGGTGAGTAGAGAGTAATGCTCAAAGTATAGAATTTACAAAATTAATTATCCGAAGCACTAATTAAGTCATCTAACAAATTGAGGTCATAGAAAATTGGTGACAATGTTTTCTGATGCAAAGGTGACAAAAATCATGCCAGATTTCTGTATCTCATTAACACGCTCATTTATTCAACAAACATCTATCCCTAGGGTCTCGAATAATTCGCAACCGTTAGTATGAAAATAGAACGGAGCCCTCGAATATCTATCTCTCAGCACTTTTTACGTTGTCTTTTTTTCTGTGCGGGTAAAGGTACGTCTGATCGATAACCGGAGTGGGAAATCCTATCCTTAATTCACAATGCGCTAAATCCTTACGTAAATTCGATTCGCTGACCGTGAAGTGGAATCCAACAAGAGATTTATCGCTCTGATTGCTTATCCCTCTTTCAATTCTTTGCGGACAGAAGTCTGTGGAGAATTCTAGAATTTAAGAGCAATGCTCGAAGGTAGGTTTGTAATAAGAAGTTGGGATAATCGTGATGTACTATTTTCTCCGCCGATCACAATTGTTTCTCCTTCTGCTCAGTTGACCAAAATATTATTTCTCCATTCGGGAGTGTGGGAACTTCGCTGTTCGATTTTCAAGTGATCTTTTTCGGCCCGAGCAATGGCAAGGGTCAAAATTATCATGAGAGAGGCAAATAACTTCCCGATCATGTGTCGAAGTACGTCTTTTTTATCATCATTGTAACGTTATACCGAATTAGTGTTTGATATCAAAAGGGCAGACAATTAAATCCAACTAGGTATGAAAAAATCACTACAACCGATGTGGAGTCGTCCTGTCGGTCTCGTGAATGAGTAATTGCAATTTTTGAAATTTTCCAAGATATATTTTTTCCAAAAAAATTCAGAGATATGTCAATTGAAGCTTTTGAGTAAAAAGTCGTACAAATCTTCCAGCTCAAGTTGTACAAGTTCATCGACACCAATACTGTCAATGACCTCATAAGAATTAAAAATCTCACACACACACACACACACACACACACACACACACACACATTAGTTTATCGGCCAGAAAAAGTGCATCCGACGAAAACAGGAAGGTCGACAAAGATTACATATGCAGTGCATTTTTCACGCATTGTGTCATCGGGATGGTTAAAAGAACATTTTCAAGTCTCTTGGGGCGAGGCTGGAAAGCTTTTATCTGCGAGAAAACCACCAAGATCCTGTGGGATCCCAATATAAATTCAGTCTAAGTCGAGAACAAGCTCTCTTTCTCGTTCAAACGGTGCACCAGCCCATCTCGTTCAAAACGATCGACGTTCAAGCGGCTCAAAACTCCTGCATCGGAGCTGCTTTTGAATATCAAGTTTTATCAAGTTGTTTCTTTAACTCTAGCACTAGATACGTCGAAATGGAGAAAAACCTATTGCTGTTATTTGACCGCCCCAATGAGCCGATCTATGTCCCGAAAGGAGAGCGGAAGATCAACTTTGACATCCCTCCCAACTATGTGGTAAGAATTTCTGTTGGATATTTGCTAACACCCTTCCAGGTATAATAATTTCAACTTCAAACTTGTTCACGCCTTACTTCTTCTGTCACGGTCTTATGATGAAAGTTGATACAAATGAAATTTTCAGATGATCTTGAATTGACCAAATACTTCTAATAACCATTGCTCAACGTCAAATCATTTATTCAGGAAATACTCGATTGTGGGTTTAAAGTACAGCTCAGTTGCATGGGCCCTTATCTTGATGGATAATTTTCATTGAATCTGGACTCTCAGTTTCATTCGCTCCTTTCAAAAATTTTAGAAGTTTTGAGTTCAATCAATGCACTACCACCGTAATATGATCTCAATCGTCTTTATTTTGGTATACTACTGTGATGATTTCAAAATGATCCAGAAATAGATCAAATACATATTTCGAAATGTAATATAGTATACCAATTTCAACCCATGATCAGCTATGTGTATTGATGCAAAAATTATTTCCAGCCCGAAAAATATCAAGCAGTGGCTGAGAGGATCCTCAACCGTTTTGGCAATGAAGCTCAAACATCAATTCGCATAAATCCTATCGCGATTCCAGACCTGAGTGTACCGCTCGCGTTGAGCCGTCAACAATCCTTCTCATTGTTCATACCGTCTCATCGGAAAATGGCTAATCATCTGATCAACATATTTATGGGTATGCTGACTCACAATCAAAAAATACGAAATCATGTTCATGTAATGCGTGTACGCATATCGGTTGAATACGAAGTTCACTGTCTCTACTATTCATTGGAGATCTACGATCGAGGGAGATCAAAGAAAAATTTGTTCATTACTTGGATAACCTTATCGGGTAAAATAATGACAAAAATTGTTAAACGGGGGGTATTCAGTGATCTCATCGAGTGCTCTTTTTTATGTCCGTTATTATTTCAGTCTGACCCTGGTGAGAACAAGTTTTGACCATACTGAGATGTTTCTTGATTATGGTCGATTTTTGGTCTGTAAGCATAAATTGATTGAAAACTGATACTTGTTGGACCTCTTCATGTCCACCAGACAGAAGTTGACAAATCCATGGCTCACTATTGGACTTGAGTGGCATTGTATCCAGGGTATCAGCATCTAAAAAGATTATAATCAAGTTGACAGATTGGTGGATGCAGAAATATTAGAAATTGCCCGTTAGAGAAATCAAGAAATTCTAGTTTCGATATTCAAATACGTGTCTGACGCGAGCCTGACTATTACTACTGACCTCTACTCATCTCATCACATCGAAGTTTAGTTTAGACTCTGAAAAAATATTCCAAGTTTCCGAGTATCTGGAGCAATCAGAAGTACTTAATACATGAAGGTTTCCTAGAAGACACGCTGAGTATTACAATAAAAATAATGAGAAATTTGCACATAATCACACTGTATGGGGATTTACTCAAAAACGTGTCTCTCCGTTATTAGTCCTATTATTCATTGAAGCTAGGTCAATTGAAAAACAATCAAAACTTTCCACTACGATGACTTTTGAGTACATGATAATCAATTTTAGGAGCGATCCACGACATGTCGAATATTGATAAAGCGTGAAATTTATTCCAAGGTTTGCGAACAGTGGAAGACCTCATGTCTATAGCAACCTACTGCCGCGATCGTATCAATGCAGAAATGTTCATCTATGCCCTGTCGATTGCTATACTTCATCGCCCAGACACAAAGAGTGTCCCGATTCCACAACTGAGTGAGGTATTCCCAGACAAATATATAGAAAGCTCTATTTTTCATCGAGCCAGAGAAGAGGCTAATGTTGTTCCAGCTGGTTCACGAGTGAGTACTGCTATTTTCACAGTTCTTCACATTTTTATTTTTTCGATCCACTGCCAGCTAAACTTTTTCCTTGAGATTCTCCGAGAGAGTAGATCCATAACTATAAGTAACGCAGAGTACTGTTTACTTATTACCTTCATGAATATTATTCCGAAATATGAATCTCATCTATTTTGGCATTTGAGCCGCTTTGTTGAAATTTTTTTGCTTTGTACCTTAACTAAACCCATTTCGGTATAGATTCAGCTCAATGACACGTAATGTTACCATTTTCTTAAATCTGTAATTCCAATGTGTTGGAAAATGTTCAATCATTCCATGGTTCACTTTGAAATATAAGCCAAAATTCACGTCGAAATTCTTCTCTAGACGTAAGGCATACATAGCTCTCAGAATTTACTCATGCTTATTAGTCGAAACAACCCAGCAGACAGGAATGGGATAATTAGCCATTTGAGGCTTTACAAAGCTCTCTAAACAGATATTGAAATCAGAGTCAGCCATCGAACTGTATCAATTCCCCGGAAATCGCATTAACGAGATTAATCATTCAAACAATACCCTTTCCTATATACGTGCATAGAATCCCATTGAGATTCCATTGAACTATACGGCAACAGACGCCGATCCAGAGCACAAAGTTGCTTATTGGCGAGAGGATCTTGGAGTAAACCTTCATCATTGGCATTGGCATCTTGTGTATCCATTTGATGGGCCGATGGTAACTGTGAAAAAAGATAGGCGGGGTGAACTTTTCTACTACATGCACCATCAAATGATGTCAAGGTAATATTGTCTGGATGTTTAGAATAAGATACTATATTTGCATAATAATTCGAATTTTTCGTGAAAAATTCTTAGAAGTTTTGAGCACGAGCCAAATTTTTTTCGAGAGTTCGCTGTCACGAAAATTTTTTGTATAGTTGTTTCAAACTGAGTAAAGGCTTCTAAAGACGTTCACTGCAATGGACACCATCGATGGGGCACACAATTTTTCAATTTTCAATTTTCATCAACTCATTTTTGCTCAAAAGATATTTTCCCTACCCTTTTTCCTGGAGTTTTAGTTTGTCATGGGTGTAAATAATGAGTCAGAACAGAGTTTTTCCCTATACACTTACACTCGCACTTGCATCAGTTAGAGAACGAGGGCCTAGATGATGACCAACTGAGAATCACGAAAAACTGCCTTCGCAGTGAATGTGTTAAGGAGAATCAATATTGATTTGATTTTAACACGTTTGCTGTAACAAATGCCACCGTCGGGACCCGCGATTTTTCATCTTCCAATCTTTGCCGACTCTGACTTGCTCGGAAAATTCATCCCAAAAAGATCTATCGTGATGGTTCACTTCACCAAGGACGTAAACAACTAACCAAGAAAGAGTTCAGCGCTATATGGACATTTCTATCGAGTTGCGATAGTCCAATTCAGGGCCGGAATAAAATTACAAAAAAAACAGCGTCGATTGCAAACTACTCATCCCACTATTGTAAAATTTGATTTAATTTAGGTACAACATTGAGCGTCTGTGCAACAATCTACCACGCGTAAGAGCACTATCGAATCTACGAGAGCCTCTGCCTGAGGCCTATTTTCCAAAACTGGACCAGATGGTAGCGGGACGAGCTTGGCCAGCTAGGCCATCGGGGTTCCTTTTGTCTGACTTAAATCGCTCGGTCGACAATGTCAAATTCGATCTGACGGATCTCGAGAGATACAGAGACCGTATACTTGAGACTATTCGAACGCGTCGAGCGAGGAATACGCAAGGACAGACTGTAATACTGGACGACTTTAATGGCATCGATATCCTTGGGAATATCTTGGAGGCTAGCATACTCAGTCCTGATTTGAATTATTACGGTGATTTGCACAATATGGTACACATGGCCATTGCCTACTGCCACGATCCTGATAATCGATACTTGGTAAGTTTTGTGATCGAATAATAACTGAAAATAGTTGATCCAACTGTCGACATATGAATTTGAATGAAAATAAAAATAGGCTCATTATCGGTATTGAATTTTGGTATGTTCATTGTGTTGGCTTCCACAATGTGGGTTGGAAGGATCGATTTTTACCGATGATTAACTAGTTGCATAAAAATTTCACTTCTACATCTTGCAGCGAGATGAAGTAAAGTATTTAACGTGTGTATTAATGCAAGACAATCATTCCTGAGAGGACTGGGCCATTTGAGAAAAAGAAGTTCCTCAATTTCACAAAACGCAGCGAATGTGTGGAAGAACCAACCATTAATATGACTTTAATACTATTAACACGTTCGCTGTGACGGCGAAAATCGCAGTTCTTTTTCTGTGTGCGGCATAACCCACCCGTGCGTCCATCTGAAAAAGTTATTCTACTCGACAGGAATCTTTTGGTATCATGGGCGATCCAACTACTGCAATGAGAGATCCCATATTCTACCGTTGGCATGAATTCGTTGACTTGATATTCACTGAATTCAAGGATAGCTTACCCGCGTACAGTGTCCAGCAGGTAAACTTCTTTGTCCATTATATCAGATATAACTGAAATCCATCTGCCCAATGGAATTGCATCTTAATTTTGACACTATAACGATAGCCTACTCATTCGCTCGCTCATTCGTATTATTTGCAGTTAAATTTCCCGGGAGTCTCAGTCTCAGAGGTCCGCATCACTACTCCAGGAGCTAATCCGAATACCTTGAACACTCATTGGACCAAAAGTGATGTCGATCTTTCACGAGGTTTGGACTTTACACCCCGAGGAAGTGTTATGGCACGTATCCAACATCTTAACAACGAGGACTTCTTTTACACGATCAACGTGAATAATTCTAATAACCGAGAAGTCATGGGCACTGTGCGGATTTTCATTGCACCCAAATTTGATGAGACTGGTCGTCATTTTACGTTCAACGATCAAAGACTACTCATGATTGAAATGGACAGATTTGTTACTAAGTGTAAGTATTGTTAAATGAAAATTTTTATTCAGCACAAAGGTGAATTCATCGGTGTCCAATTGAGTTGATGTAGGAAAACATGCTTTTCCATTGTTAAGGAGCTGGGTAAAATTGGATGAAAGACGTGATTTGGGAAAAACTTGGAATGAATCTCCATTTGTGATTAAGAGTACATTTTTTCGATCCGACGAACTACTTTGATTTTTGGCTTTGTGGGGCACGACTTTTCAATGATAGAAAAATATGGAGTTGTTTTTAAAATTTCGTCCCCACAGTGATCCTTAGTCTTATATAGAGTAACTTCAATAGTCCATTTTGAAATACTCACAACACTGATACTGAAGCTATTGAATTAGAAAAAATGATGGTCCCAAGCCAGCCTGAGCAGGTGATCCAAGAAAATCTTTGCATCTTCAGCAAATGGAGTTCAAGCCGAATTTTTAGTGAGAGAGAAATTTCGTCAGCTCTGCCAAAGAATTGTCTTTGTTCGAGTTCTACATTTTTGAGACCATTATCTACTATATACTCTTGCTACTTGAGAAAGGAAAATGGAGAATTCCAATCACATGAGCAAAATCTCATCGATTCAAATGCTCTGTTTGAATTCAGCCTTACTTGGATAGGAATTAACGAAAAATTCCTACATTGACTATTTGAATATGTTCCTATCATTAGTTTTATCTTAACTTCATTTGATCGACTGATGAAGCCTTGAGTTATGTCGTGGAATAATATTCGTTATTTTCAGTGAAAAGAGGACAGAACATCATAAGCAGGAGTTCCAATGAATCATCATTGACCATACCATTTGAAGCAACTTTCCGTAATGTGGACCAAGGCAGGCCATCAGCTGAAAATTTATTCGATTTTGATCAGTTCAATTTCTGTGGCTGTGGATGGCCCCAACACATGCTTGTACCAAAAGGAACTAAACTTGGATTCCCCATGGATTTATTTGTCATGGTTTCGAATTACGAATTGGATAAGGTAATATATACTCTTATGCTTTCGATATGCTCAAGATAGACGCATGAATCATTTTTGATGAACTATTTGTAGGTGGATCAACAAGATTCAACTGGATGTCGGGTGGGAGTTAGTTTCTGCGGACTTCGAGATCGCAAGTATCCTGATGCCCGTTCAATGGGATTCCCATTTGATCGCATAGCTCGAGCTGGTGTAGGATCAATGAATGAATTTTTGACACAAAATATGAAGATACAAAACTTCACCGTTAGGTTTAATGATGAAATCAGACCTCAGCGCCGGAATACAACTCAAAGAATCTCTCGGCAATAGGTTATGATGAGCATGAAGAAACTCAGAAAGTGTTGAAAATTCTACGACCTGAGCTCAAATCATCATGATCGTCGATTTTCGGTATTGTAATATCTTGATGTACTCCTTGATCGATGAAAACATGTACTCAAAACACCTTACATCAGAGCAAAATTGGGCTAATTTTTAAACTGTTGGAGAACAATACTATAATCAGACAATAAAGTTATCGAATTCTCAAATAAGAGCTTTATCGCAGGATATCTGTTGAATTGAAGAATAATAAATTAATTTTGCAGGAAAAACCGATAGTATCAGTTCTTCAATAAAATTATCGAAATACCAAAAACGAACCGCTTGAAGAATTTTGGATAAAATTAAATCTGAAAAGCTCTTGAGGTCAGCCAAAAATGGTGCAAGTCATACTTGCTAAAAAGGAATTCTGGCCTGTTAGAGAAAAATTGAATAAAACTCAAATTGTGAATTTGTATTGCCTGATGAAGGATCTTGCTTGTATAATGGATTTTGAATAATTACAATGGAGTATTTTCTATATCAAATGAATTGACAAAAAAGAAGTGATGCGATTGAACTATCATGACGCCGCTTGAGCTTTTATTCCTGTGTGAGACTAACCGTAAAATCCTTGGGGTATTTGAGCATATTGAAATTCGTATACATTTGGCAAGAAATTGACAATAAAATTTCGAAGATAAGAAGCGCAAGTGAAGAGGCAACTTTGTTTGTGGCCATGCGAGTACGATAATTTCGGCAAAATACATTATCTCGAGTCACACGCGAGAAACAGTTTAGTTTTGTCCGTACAAAATATCTCCGGCAAGACAATATAAATGTGATAAAAATGATGTCCTCGCTGTAAGTTCTAGTTCTCACTGAATAGACGCACCTTATCGCCAACTATCGAATGGGAATAGAAACCACGAAATCCTGTCCGACTAAGTATAAATTTCGGATTGAATCAACATTCGTCCTCTTTTGCCAAGTGTTACTGGCTAAGAATACTGATCGCAAGAGCAGTGCAAAATTCAACAATTTATTAGATTTTCATACTTTCTTCGATCGAATTGAAATTTTTAATACAACAATATGTCTGAAGATAATGGTAAAAATCTTTTGCTCCTTATGGAAAGGCCACTTGAACCTGTCTTCACCCCTAAAGGAGACGAAAAAGTCAATTTCGACGTGCCATTAAATTATGTGGTAAGTATATTGCCCAAGCTTCAAACTGATGGAACTATTAACTTGTTCAATGAACCAACAATCGAACATCAATTCAAAATATCAATTCACCTATTCTTAAGTTGCTGTATAGAATTTAGTGTGCCGAGTAGCAGAGCTAAAAAAAATTTTTTTCCCAATTATTTCATCGTCTTTTTCCCTATCTCAGAATTTCTTCAAAAAATGTGTGTTACTAATCTACAAGTATTTTTCCCTTATTCATTCGACTGAAAGACACGTTTTTGAGCACTCAGGATTCTAATTCACTTTTCAAATTATAAACATTACACTTGTAAGAGTGGGCTCACGTGACTTATTACAAATCTGTGAGTGTCTTACTACTCGCTATCACTTTTTGAAATGAATTGTATTCAAAATCACTCTGAATACAGTACAAAAATACAATAATCTCAATCGGTAACATAGGTAGGTAATATAATATGTCATTTCTTGTGGATTCCAGGTGGACGAACTGCAGCCTCAGGCCCAAGGACTATTGAATCGTTTTGGTGGTGAATCAAGTAGCACTGTTCCCGTGAAAAAGATTGCGATTCCTGACCTGAGTATACCTTTGCGCCTAGGTCGCAATGAAAATTTCTCGGTTTTTCTCCCCGCTCATCAAGAAATGGCTGGTAAACTGATCGAGATTTTCATGAGTACGTATGATGATTCTCTTCTTTCACCTCAAAAGTCTGAGCATCATAAGACAATCGAAAAAAAACATGGTAAAGCGTTCTGATGAATTATTTATAGCATCGTTGGAAGTACTAATACATATCGTTCACGATTGACTCATATTTTCCGCATTGACTCTGTAGTAAATCAAAAAATCTGCAATAGTTTCGGTACATGATTTTTAGAATGGCATTTTAATTTTTAGATGCGCGATCTGTCGACGATCTCACGTCTCTGGCAGCATATTGTCGCGATCGTATCAATCCAGAGATGTTTTTTTATGCAATGTCGGTTGCCATTGCTCATCGTCCAGATACTGGAAATGTGCCACTACCCTCAATGAATGAAATATTTCCCGACCGATTTGTGGCCAGCTCTGTTGTCAGCCGAGCGAGAGGAGAAGCAAATATTGAAACAGCGGGTTCAAGAGTGAGTACGAGATGACAAAATATTACATGAATAGAATCATTTTCTTACTTGAATTAAAAGCCCTAAAAATATCATCTTTATTACTTTTTTCAGAAACCTATCGACATCCCGTTAGACTTTACAGCAGCCAGTGAGAGAGAAGTTGAACAGCGGGTAGCATATTTCCGAGAGGATATCGGTATCAACCTCCATCATTGGCATTGGCATCTTGTTTACCCATTTAATGGACCGGACGTAATAGTTCGCAAAGATAGACGGGGTGAACTTTTTTATTACATGCACCATCAAATAATGGCCAGGTATAGTAATTCAACATCTTATTTAGCTCAAAATCAATCGATAATCCAATGCCGTCTTAGCTCATATAATTATAGAAAAAATTTTGTTGGGTATATGCACTTGACTCACAACTCGGTCACATGAGTATGCAATATAGCTTGGGTTCAGAACAACAAAACGGCTCTCCTGTAGCTGATTGTAATTCCAATTTTTAGACTAACAAAAGGGCCTTTAAGGCGCTTGATTTTGATTCCCTTACCTTTTGCAATTGCAAATTTACATATCAGTGATTTTCCAGTCAGTAACTGCAAATAGGGCACAACCAGCTCTTGAAAACATTCATTTGTCGTACATATTCTGAGCTAGAATTCACAAAGTAGTTGTACTGTGAGCCTTAGCTCTCAAAATGTTTTGAATTCTTTTCCAAAATTATGATGTACAGGACAATCTCGATAACAATGCGTGGAAATGTAACGAATGAATGCAGCAAATGATGTATATTCAAGACATTGTATGCTCATTTCAAGCGGGTTCAAAATATGGTGAAGAATCTCATTGGAAAGAAGTATTGAGAATGAAATACTGAATCTTGTTAGAGTAATAAATTTCATTGAATTCATTCGAAAGAAGACTCAATCGCAATTCCATAACATCGTCGCCATACGAAACTTCTCATGCAAATACCAAATGTATTTCAGATACAACACGGAGCGTCTCTGCAATGGATTGGCACGCGCGCGCCCGTTGACAAATTTACGGGAACCCATTCAAGAGGGCTATTTTCCTAAACTCGATACAGCCGTAGCTGCACGTTCTTGGCCAGGCAGGCCACGAAATTTCAGTTTGTTCGATTTGAATCGTGTGGCTGACGGACTAGTTGTAAGTTTGGACGACATGGAACGTTTGAGAGACCGAGTCATTGAAGCCATTCGCACGCGACGAGTTCGTAACTCTCAAGGCGTAACGATAACTCTCACCGATGAAACTGGAATTGATGTTCTTGGTAACATGATAGAAGCCAGTTCACTTAGTCCGAATCAAGATTTTTATGGAAGCTTACACAATAGAGGACACGTAATAATTGGATATTGTCACGATCCTGATCACCGATACTTGGTACGAATTTTCAATCGAAGTACAACCGGCTAAATTTTATTTTCGACAATTTGAACTGTATTTTCTTGATTCTTCCTTCTTTTGTATATTATAGGAGCCGTTTGGAGTTATGGGCGATTCGACCACCGCAATGAGAGATCCTGTGTTCTACAGATGGCACTCGTTTATCGACAATATATTTACCCTATACAAGGATAGCCTTCAACCGTACACTGAGCAGCAGGTAAACATTTTTACATGATTAACGAGTTGCTGGTAAGACAATGAATGCATGGCAATACGGCTGATATTGTAATTCAAATTTCGATTCCGTGTAAGTGGTTTGTGCCGACTTCGTTGAAAAATTTCGTCTCCGTGGAGATTTTTGTGAATCTGCACTGACGTTTTTTCTGTAATAGAGTACCAAAATCATGACTCCTTATGTTTGTTACCTACCCCCTGAAAAGCCTCATTGTTTGTGTACTTAAAATTGGCTATGAACTATCAAAAATAGACTGTACACGTGTTATTTGTGATTCCAACACTTGGCTTGTTTGAGATGAATCTTCAAGATTGATATTTTGGTGCAGTTAAACTTCCCCGGAGTTTCCTTGGCTGAAATTCGAGTAACCACTAATGGAGGCAATCCCAATACTCTAAGCTGTCATTGGAATAAGAGTGACATTGATATGAGCCGTGGATTGGACTTTGCACCCCGAGGAGCAATTCTTGCTCGAATTCAACATCTCAATCACGACGAGTTCACCTATCAATTTGTTGCAACAAACAAGAACAATAAAGACGTAGTTGGAACCGTCCGCATTTTTATGGCACCCAAACAGGATGAAAATGGCAGACTTCTAGACGTCAACGAGCAAAGAATGCTCATGATCGAGATGGACAAATTTTTGACTACCTGTAAGAAAAAATGAGAAATTTTTAAACCAATTCATACAGATAGCAACGGCCTCAAAATACCTCTGTTCATTTTTTCACAGTACCTGCATTAAAAACCACAACGATAATTAGAGGCTCGAAAAATTCTGCAGTCACCATTCCATTTGAATCTACCTTCCGCAACTTAGAAAGAAGCAAACCACAAGATCAAGGAGGGTCTGACAGATTCAATCTTTGCGGGTGTGGATGGCCTCAACACATGTTGATCCCAAAAGGCAATGCTCAAGGATTCCCTATGGACATGTTTGTGATGATTAGCAATTATCAACAAGACAGGGTAAGCTTCAACGTACATAGAGAAATTTTGTCAATAAGAAGATCTGAAAATATCCTTAATGCATTTTTGGTTCACAGATCAATCAACCTAATGCGAGTGGCTGTGCCGCTGGAGTCAGCTATTGTGGCTTGAGGGACCGCAAGTATCCGGATGCTCGTCCAATGGGCTATCCGTTCGATCGTAAGGTACGACAAGGTGCAAGGACAATGAACGAGTTTCTCACGCCTAATATGAAATTGCAACCGATAACTATTAGATTCTCAAACATCGTTAAGGCACGCCCTACTCGCAAGCGTCAGTAATAGACGAGAGACGGTTCAGGGAATAGCAAATAATTGTGAAATTATTGCATTGATCTGCTCTTGCCATGTACGAGAAGCTACGATAAGAATCCCTAATAAATTCATTATTGCATCTATGTTGATGTTGGTATTAGCACTTGCCTCTATCAAACCCATCCAGTACCCAATTCCTTATTAACGAGTCCCCCATAAAGTGTTATTGATTCTTTCTGAATATTTGACATACATACTTCGGATTTGAAATCAACGATACAAGTTATCGATATCGATAAAAATTAGCACAAAAGTGCTGGACGAGTTGAATATGGCCGAAAACCGCGTTTTGCTAGATTGCTGATCGTACGAACCAGAATTTCTCACAGATTTTCCAAAGATATCAATCGCTTGAACGGGTTTTTTAAAACGATAAAAAATGAATTTAGTGAAATTCCATTCATCCAGAAGATAACGCGGGCTCGAGCGCGGGCTTCCCATAAAAAGATAAGAGTTTTGAATCTTCTTAGTGGTTCCGAGTAATTGTCCTTTTCTGAAGATGCCTGAATCCGCAAGGCCATTTTTAATTTCAGATCCTGTACATGATCGTGCCAGGGAAAAGTTGAGAGCCAAAAGAATTTTTACACCATGCGTGTTAATTTGCGAAAATACTACCTATCGACTAATCGTACCTACTGCCACGTACAGCCGATACATGGATTCGATCAATGCAATTCCGCGTGAAAGTGGACAACACGAATCGGATGAATCTTTAAGCATATTCGGTTGATTCTGGGGTCCAAAAGAAGAAGGTTTCAATACCTGCAGCGTCCAAAAAAGTTTTGGTACCCTTATTAAGAAATAATTTCTTGGTATTTTTTTGGGAGAAAATATCAATCTCTTCTCAGTGAAATGCATGTAACTCCGATGTGACGTGAAATACGAATAAGTGGTTCACAGCATAAGAGATCTCTTCGAAAAAATTCTATCGGAATATCATATCAAAATGTTTTTGAGGTTATGGACGCTCCCACCAAACAAAAAGGAAAGAATCAGGAAAAAGTTCACTATCCAATTACCTATTTTCGTTCAACCCTCGCATCTAAAACGCTGAAACTTCCTTTACGTGACTCGGGAACTCGTGTTTTAACGTTCTCTTACAGATGTGACCTATTCAAAATTTTTGACTTCATTATTTTTCAAATAAGAAACAAATTAAGCGTTCAAAATCCATCGTCGACATGAGTGGAAATTCTCATTTTTTGCAGTATTTCGAATTTCAGCTCCAATAGGTCATTCAAGGTCTATTTATTATGACAAAATCATTTCGAGTAAATTGAAAAAGTTATCGTCTGCCTGACCTCCATAACTGACTTTATTAAGGAATTTTCCAGGATAATCGAGGAATTCCCCCACGATCGGAAAATATTTTTACTGATCTTCAGACGGTTGAGCTTTCAGAAAATAATTTTTTTATGTCACTTTATACTGCACTCACAAGGGGGGACCACAGGGTCCGGATCGCCAATCATCCCCAAAATTTTTCCACAGTTTGGTACCACCTAGAATATGAAAAATCCAGAGTAACTCCGTCAAATGGGCCTTCTTTTCAGAGCTACAAGCAAGTAGGTATTCTATGAGAGTTCCAGCTCAATTGCACTGGAACTCTCTGTGTGTTCGAGTGCAACTGCACTAGAACTCTCAAATAGTTTCTAGTGCAGTTGCACTAGAATTCTCATATGCACTAGAATTCTCATGATAGTTTCGAGTGCAGTTGAGCTGGAACTCTCATACAGTTCTTGATGTAATGTTTGGGTGGATATTGGGAATCGGACAACTCCTATGCACGATGGGTTTGAACTCGACTCAAGTCGCGCCAGAGCTAGGGCGACGTCACAAGACCGAAAGTTGACGAGCACAAGCTGCGCGCGACTCGCCTCGCGCTCGCCAGTCAGTTGCTGCAACAGCATCGTCGCGGTAATTTCGCACCCTCGATCGCGAGGAACCCTCCTCGAGGACACCGCCAGAGGAGGGCGGGTATATCTTCTCCGACGGTGTACTCGAGGAGGCCCTGTAGGAGTGTTGAAATGTGCGCGAAAACAATCATCCGTTGGCGATAGCAGCAGCTCCGAATTGCGAAAAACGCGGGCTGCTCGTTGGGTGCGCATCACCGTCGGGCTCGCCTCCTGGCAGCTACACGGCGACCTGCACATCACTTTAGTTGGTATGATGTTCTCTGGAGGTGCTTGATGTCACCCTTGTGACCAAACAGCCCCCCAGAGAAAGCCCAACAGCGAGTTTTGAGCTGCCGTCGGACGGAGCAAACAAAAATTCGCCGCGCGGGAAAGTGCGCGAAATGGCGGTCCGCGAACGAGCACGTTGCCGTAATTAGCTGTGCCAGGTTATTGCTAGAGGGTGCAGCCACCATCGCCATCATCGTCGCTGCGGCTGCACCATCACCCGGTCATCACCGGAGTCAACATCATCTGCTGGTTCCTCATCAGATTCTCACCGGCATCTATTGCTGACTGCGGTCATGACTGTCAAGAAATCAGTTGAATCTACAAGTTTTAAAATTGAAATTGTGCAAAAGTGAAGCTATAGTAACTACATCAGTTGAATCTAAAACTTCCAAATTGAAATTGTGCAGAAGTGAAGCTATATAGGAACTACATCAGTTGAATCTAAAACTTTGAAATTGAAATTGGGCAAAAGTGAAGCTATATAGTATCACATCAGTTGAATCTAAAACTTTTAAATTGAAATTGTGCAAAAGTGAGACTATAAGAGTGGACAAAATGCTGATATTCAGTCCATTTGCTGATGAGCTTGCGGTGAAGATAGGTAATTGATTCTTCACTCTCTGCATCTTCTAGATAAAAGCAGGAGTCACATCTTCAATCCGCATTCAAGTGAGTAAAGATGAAACTGTGAATTCTCACAAAATTTTTTCTCTCTATTAATACATGATGCCATCCATAATTTTCAAATTACTGGAAAACTATTTTCATCTCCTCAGACTGAAATCTTTTGAGCATTCCATGAATCATAACTCAAGTCTGTCATAGCTTTATAACTTTTATGGTAGATATGGTACTTGATCAACATTTCAGTTTCTCGCTTTTACTATGAAATGATCATATCTACTTTTGGATGTTTGAATATAACTTGATCATGTTTTAGAAGCGTCATAAGACATTTTTTCATCCTAGATCTGACATCTCCAGACTGTTATAGCACCTATACCTGGGAACGATCCAGGTATATTTAATCCTACCAGCACAACTGATATGATTTTGAGTTTCCAATTGAATGTGTGGGTAGAATACAACATTTCAACTTCTTGTATTTGATGAAATGATAGTATGCTCAATACTTTAGTATTGAACATTACTATTTGAGAACTCACATAGTGTTGCTGAACTATTTTATCATTCTTAGACAACTATTTTTCAGCATTAAGGGTAAATACATATTTGTAGGTTGTCCGTTCCATGAATCTTGAGCCAGAGGTATATCAAAATTGATTCCTTTAGTAACTTTTGATAGATGATACAGATGTAGGTCACTGTTTCAGTTTCTCGCTTATAGTGTTAGGCTGTGAAATTAGGTTACTGTTTCAGTTTCTCGCTTTTAGTGTTAGGATGTGAAATTTGGTCTTGAATACTTGTGTAGGGAACTATAATGATATCAGATTATCAATGGACTCTTTTTATCATTCTGAATTCACTTATTTGACTTGTGGACCTTGAACGATCCATGTGATTTCTATGTGTATCATCAAAATTGACATGATTTTAGTTTCTCATGTGAGTGTGTGGTGTATAATGTAGCTGTTCAATTCCTTTGGGGTCACATGAGAATGATCTTTATTTATTTCACAACTTTGAAGTATGATATGGTTATGGATCACTCTCCCAGTTTCTCGCTTTTAGCACCAATCCATCAAATCTCATTTTGGACACTGTGATAGAAAACTATCATGATTTCTAATCATCATAAGCCTTTTTTATCATTCTGAAATCATTTTATCTGGCTTGTAGAGCAACGAGTCATTGATCGGTCCAAGTAATTTCAATTTCTTCCAACCCAACTGATATGATTTTAGTTTTTTAGCTGAATGTGCGAGGCCAGGTGTAAAATTCAACACCTTTGAAGTAACATGAGGATAATATTTGTTTCTTGTTCAACTTTGAATGAATGATACGGTTATAGATGATTGAGTCCTTTGCTTTTAATATCAATCCATCAAATCTGATTTAAGATGAATGAACTACTATATTATTCTCAGAGTAACTTGAGCCTTTTTTCATCATTATGAACCTATCTTTGTTGACTTTAGAGTACTTGTGTGTTGAGCGGTCCATGTATTTCCAATTTCGACCATCACAACTAATGTTTGAGATGTGTCTTGCAGCTATTTAAATTTTCCTATGAAATGTAAGACTGGTATTAATTTTTCTTCACAACTTTTAATGAATGATGTAGTTATAGATTACTTTTTCAGTCTTTCGCTGTTAGTATCAACCCATCATACTTGATTCTAGATGCTTGAATAGAACTTCATGATGTTTTCAAGTAACTGAAGATATTTTTATCACTTCTTATCATTCTGAACTCATTATTTTTGTCTCTTGGAGTACTTATGGATAGAGCGATCCATGTATTTTTGAAATTTCTTAATCACAACTGATATATCATTTCTCCGGCTTCAAGTGTTTTTCATTGATATTTCATTTGCTAGCAATTTTCTCAATACTTTTGATTTTGACCTGTGTTCTATTTACAAAGTTCTTATTTATTTTAATTTGTTAGGAATGCTGTTGAGGTAGAATTTTTTTTGTAGGTTGATATGAATCGAGAAATTCCCTTGACAATCACTAGATTGACTGAAGAGGAATTAGCAGCAATCGGACGTCCCACACATGTGCAAGGTTATTTTATGGTTTTTACTGAAAGCTACGACCCAAATTGGTTTCTACAATTGATTTCGAGACCTCCAATTCAATCACCTGATCGTGATACTTCGGATTCTGCATCTGTAATTTGTCTTGGTTCTGATCCGGAACCTGCCTCAGATTCGAGCTCCGATTCCGACTCAGATTCAAATTTTCATTCAGAATCGCACCAGAGCCCATCAGAGAATTCTGAAGGAGAAGCCCTGTCATACGCTCCCGAAGCCAGTGAGTCGGATATCTAGACTCAAGTTATGAAAAATTTGAAATGTAACTGATGTACTGTAATTTATTTTCAGGTAACGATATCAGTTATTCTCCATCACCTGCTCCTTCTCTTGACACTGTCCATTGTAACACATGCTGCTCATGTGAATCAAGAGAGCAGTGTCGTATTGAGAAAGATATTGATTTTGAATATTATTAGGTAATTGTTAATGATGATGTACATTTTATCATATTTTCGTTTCAGCTACATTATGATGATGATGCGATTTTATTTCAGATCAAAATGAGTCTGTTTAATGTTGTCACAAATAATGATGTTGATGAGTTCTCCCATGATATTCGGAATCCTCCTATACCAGTGAGTTTCTTACCCGGGAAAAAATGAGGGAAGCATCGTAATGCATGACAATCTATCATAATGTATGAGTTTTATGCGTGATTTTATTCTAAGATGAGCCACTGAGCATCACTATGCACTATGATACATTATCATGCTTTAATTATGATCGTGCATCACGATGCATGATGACACATAGTGATGAGCATTGAAACTTGTCAATACACGGTTATGGATGCCTGTACTTCAGTCAAATTAAAATAAATTCGGAGGTCCTGAACACGGACATATAGACGAGGCATGATGATGCATCAGGATGCATCACAAAGCATTCTGATGTTTTCGATTATATTGCAATGGATACTCATGTATCATGAGACAGTAATGCGATTGACGAGCTATTGAATTAAATAACGCATGATGTTATATCTCAGCGTATACTGATGCCAACAAAAATACTGGGTTCCAGAATTGCATAAGCATTGTTACGGATTTTAAAAATGAGACTTGAACATCTGGCGCACTTCCCGATTACGATGTATTTTTGTGGGTTCCAATGAGGGAATGTAGACTGTGTGCTTCCTGGATATAAAATTTATTCTATAGTTTTAGTTGCCATTCAAAATATCACACGAAGTGTCGTGGGTTTTTTACAAACAAAATTTCTGACTCTTACAAGATGTTCAATGTCTTTTACTTCATTCAATTTTAATATGCGGTGTGAATTGACAAATTTCACGGGCAAGATATGCTCGAGCTCCTCCAAAGTTTTTTTGTGACAGAAAAGTTCATTCCACTGAACTTCTAAAATTTTCAAGAATAAGTATTTGACATCTTGATATGAGAAAAAAAATTTGATCTCTCCATATAACTGCGTCCCATCAGCCAAGTCAACAAAGACGGTGAAGTCATTCGTTTTGACTTCCTTGTATAAGAGAGAAGTGAAATTTTTACCCTTGATACAAGCTCTTTGATGAATTACAATTCTAGAGAAATCTATTTGCTCCGTTGAAAAAACTTGTATCTCTGACAGTTCAAGGCGATATTCATCATCTTTGGCCCCGAGCAAGTATGATTCGGTAGAACGATCACGTTGGACGCCTCGAAGCTTCTCTTTTAACACTTTATAGCCTTCGTAAATTTTCAAATTATTCACTATTTCTTGACCAGTATTCTTCGTTCCATGTAAGAATGATGTGAGTACTCCATTCTGATGTTCAAACTCAAACGCTGAGGAAGCCCATGGAAGTCCCCAACGTCTGGCGTAAAGAACCAAGTGTAATAATTGATGCATGTAGTATGTCATGTGTCTCATTCCATACAGAGACGGTACTTGACTAACAAATAGTCTCAATAGATTTTCAGTTTTGTCCAATTCATTCTCAGTGACACTTTCCTTGAACAAGGTATTGATTGATTTAACAAGCAGAAGCCAGTGTTGAAACAATTTTTCCGGAAGATAGTCTTTGAGAATTGGCACTGAATAGAACAGTAGCCAGTAACAGAGTTCAGATGCTTTGTAGGATGTACAAAGTGTGAGTGACCGAGGTAGCCGGTTGAATGTGCTTGGTGGTCTAATGCTCAAAAGAATTTCGTCGATTTCAACGACAAACTTCGAGATACTTGTTTCTTTCCCTGGTGAAGTCCATATGATCAAGAATCTTTTGGTATCACCTAAAAAAATTGCGTGCATGCATTCAGGGACAACAAATGTATCCAATTTCAAGCCCGGGACGAGAGCCATTACTGGTGGTCCTTTACATCCGAGGACAACTTCCTTGGTTTCATGCGCCTTTTGCGAATTCTTCAAGATACTTTCATGAGTTCTTAGTGGAGCATTTGCATTGATCGGATAAACCCTGATGGATTTTTTCTTGCCAGGGGGTAAAAAATTTACAGTTTCAATCTCACAAAGATTGCACCCATGACATCCTAAGTGATGTTGGATTCTTTGGAGGTCAGCTCTAACAGGTTGGTCCCCAATCCATAAAGGTGCGGTAACTTTCGTCGTATTTATTTCCTGTGAGACAGGATCCTTCCATTTGATACCTTTGTAGCTTTTTCTAAGTTGTTGGACAAAGGGAAACATGAGAATGTTCAACGGGGGCTTTTTTGGAGCTACCCACACTCCACAGACGCCCATAAATGACTCCCGCAAATAATGTGGTAACTCGGCAAAAGTGTACATGACTGGCCATACTGTAATATGACTGCTATTTGAAACGTCTATACCGTCAGTGAAACCAACCATAATCAAATTGTAGATTCCAGGGCCCATTTCTGAAGCAACTCTGTCATATTCAGATCCATATTGAATATCAGAAATCACTTTGGGTGCTGTTGGATCATCACGTGGTCGACGTTTTAGAAATTTTGCCATATTTCTGTGTTCGAAGAAGTTTCTAATCTGTTCCTCTATACTGAATTCGTAGAATACATAATATCCCACTTTTTTGAGACATTTGGGACAAGAACTCGTTATCTCACATTGAGAGCTTCTGCGGAATTTGCAGTTTTTACACACAAAATGCTTTGTGATAGTATACTGAGTTGACAGATTTTCCAAATAATTGAAGATCTTGTATAGTGAGTCAGGCAAACTGTGACCATTTGGCAAGACCCGGCACATGACAGAGAGCCAACCTTGCAGAGCAGACTTGGTTATTTTATGGGTTACAAATACCTCCATTATGGAGAATATCGTTTCTTCGACTGTTTCTTTCGTGTAAGCATGCAAAGACATTTTACTCAATTCCTCGCTGATCTGTTTGAGCGGGACGCAGCCATCAGCTGAATCGGGATCCGAGTGATCATCGCTGCCACGAGACTGATCTCTCCGAATGCTGTCATCTGTATGTGGGTCAGAAATATCATTTTGGAATCGATAGTCTCTCTCATCTTCCGAATCTGAGTCTTCTTCTTCCGACTCGCAATTCTCTTCGATGGCTTCGAGTGTTGTAGCAGATGTATTATATACTGCTGGAATATGAGATGCAGTCATCTCACCGACGAACTCTTCGTGAAATTGCCTTGCACACAGAAGATTTTTTGGGGCATTAGTTGCCACGTTTGTAGAAAGGAGAGGCGTCGTTAGTTGTAGCAACGGGTCCGTACCAGGAATATATCCCTCCCTTTTCCATCTCTGCCGTGTAGCGTAAGGCACCTGGAAAAGAAGAGAGAGAGAGAAAGGAGAATGAGCTTGGGGCAAAATACAAAAGTCGAACATGAGGTAGCTCCGATGCATTGAGGTGCATAAATAGAATACAGTTTTTTTTTGGAATGCCCTGATTTTAGACAGGTCTATTCACAAAACCTACTTTGATAGAAACGGCAGCATATAGTACAAAATTTTGTGCCCTCAGGGCAGACCAGGGCAAAACGGACGATTTAGCTATTTTCCAGAATTACAAATACGTAGGAAAATCAAGACCTTAGGTGCCAAAAATTTTCCTTAAATGATTTGAGGATGGTAGAGACGGAAAAAATTCTCTTGCGAAACATATGACTCGATCTTCAAATTGAATTTTGTGTTAGAAAATTGAGAAAGTTGTCCAATTTCGCCCCGGTCTTTCCTACGCACTTGGTGGCTATCTCACTCGTGATTTTCTATAACTCAGAGTCCTTATTTCATTATTGAATTTTTACACCATTTCTACTCACAAGAATGTCTTTGTTTTCTTTCCATAACTTCCTTTTCTTTGACTCTGAGCAGTCAAACTGAGAGTAATCTCCATCCATTTTCTTTCGCCTATAGATGCCAACGAGACCATACAAATAGAAGTTGGTACAGATACTTCAATGAGAAAGAGAATTGCGTGAGAACCAATGTGTCGTTCTGGGATTTTCAGTTCTAGTCAAACACACTTTTTGCAATGTATCTATACACTGCACTATACGTGTACGAAACACACATTTTCATAGGTTGTGACCTACAGAGGAAAATATCTGAGGTGGTGATGCTATATATAGCGATGTCGAAAACACCTACATTCTCTGCAAAAAGGAGAGTTTACATATTATTGGTTATTATCATCCGCGCGCAGTATTGAATAATATTCGTATCGATAGTGTTGAAAGATTCTTCTCAAAATATTTTTAGGCTCGATTCCTACATAATAAAATCTTGATTGTGTATATATACTCACATCTATACTACTCCGGGTTTTCTTGAATCCAACACTACTTCTTGATTGAAGCTACGACACGTTTCTTCAATTAATTAATCCAATATTAGGAATTGTCAAAACGACAGCAAAATAGTCCAAGTGGATAATTAGAAACTAATAGGCTGTGGGCTCTGTTTGGTTCCGCTATGATACGTTGGTTTCGAATATGACTCGCGTGAGGTAAGGTTAGTGAGCGAGATTCTCTCTCTCACTCTTCCTCGCTGCATGCGGTTCTCGAATGATCTGGTACATTTCGGCGCGGACGCCAGTAGACGCCGTGCCGCATTCCACCGATCCACGTGCATGTGATTTTTTTGTGCGGTTTTCGGGTGCATCATCATAGTTTTTTTATTGGTACTGTACGAAATACTCTATTAGAAAGTACTCCAATCATGCACTTCATCGTCAAAAGTGATGATGATGGTGGAGAGTATCACCGTTTAGAATCGGAATCAGTTGTATGCGACGAAGAGCACGTGCAGATAGGTGATAAGGTTAAGTTTTTCCTCGATGATGAAGAGCAGGACGGAGAAGTTATTCTCTTTTCCAGTAAGTACAAGAACGAAGTGCATAACCTATAATCTCACCAACAGTGATTCGACTTCGTGCTATTTCTCTTAATTTTTCCGAGATTGTCAATCATAACCTAATTCACCTCACTATTTAATATTCGATCAGCGTAGTTTCGGAATTTGACAGTCTTAAATCAGTGTTGTGATTCTTGTTAGAATACGAATTGACAAGGACAGCTTAACTTAGTTATTAATTTTTCACTCACCAGAAAACAAAGGGGTTGTCGACAGGAAAATGACGCAGATAAGGAATTTATTAGTTAAAAAACGCAAGTCAACTAAATCTCAACAAAGTACATCTAAACGAGGCACAAGATCTACTGTTCCACAAGCAAAGAAAGCAAGATCGACTTCTAGAAGTACACAACAGGTTCCTATTTTTGAATAAATTTATACCTCAAATTCTTGCTATACAATGAGAAAGTACACATGTCTATTCATTTCAGAGCAATGAAATAGAGTACTCATTTGACGATGAACTCATGGGCATGATTAATGATGACAAATCATCAGATAATGATGAATCAGAGACTTCTGAAGGCACTCAGAATGCTGAGTCATCCACTACTAATTCAACAGGAGATACGATAGCACCAAATGCCCCAACTGCACAAGATAACTCAGCAAGGAGCCCCCCGATATCGAATGATTCAACTCCACCACAAGTAGAAAATTCTCTGGATGCATCAGGTGGGTACAAAAAATTTCTGATTACCTCATGTTTATGTGAGGTTTCAGTGAGCTTGTCATTGATTTGGTTTAATATGCGCTGTACAAAACTTGTATCTCTGAATTCCAGGGGCTTCATCTGCTCGCAGCCCACTCTTGCCTCTGAATAATAATAATGTTCAACAGAATGAAACATCAAATGATCAAGAAGATGGCGGACCCAATGTGAATGATGTGATAAATATCCTTGAAAATGACACTCAATTGTATGGGAAAGATCATAATGAGGTAAATTGGAAGCTATCGATAAACTCACTTTAATGAGTCACAGAGATTGATTTTTCTTATAATTTACAGGAAATGATTCGATTCTCTGGACCTTATTATTGCAGAAAAACATCATTATCTGAAGCTTTTGGAGGATGCAAAAAATCATCTTCCTTGGCTAGGCGAATGATTCAAGGAGTCTTCAAGAAGGATGCTGTCGCTGCATCTACATTGACTGGTCAAGCTGTTCGCTCTTTGGGTGAACAGAGACGCAGTCAGACTTTCCAAGCTTTGCATTCTGGTGCAGTAGATGCCATCATTGGTGAGTCATTGATTCCAAAATTCTCGATTTCTGAAAAATTTTCTATTGAAATTTGAGAAACTGGAATGAAAAAATCGACTTCTTTCAGATTTTTCTATTGCTGTTGGTGCTCAGAAAAATTGGAAAAAACAAACAAAAGAGGAAATCAAAGCTTCTATGCAACGCAGAATCACTGAGGTCCACAGGGAGATAAAGGATGCAGAGCAGACGGGAAAAGAATTTAAGTGGTAGCGCTCATCGTTGACCGACTCTTCCATTCTAAATCATCTACGACAACATTCTTCCTTTTTTCGTCTATTGGAGAAAATGAATCCATGGAACTCACTTCAACTATGTTCGAAAAATAATATGATTTTGTTCCACAACTACCATTATTTAATTGGTATCCTAAAATCTCATCTCGTTGTCAATTTCTGGAATCTAATCTTGTATTATTGTATCCACTCAATATTCACAGCTCTTCACCGGATCTAATAATGTCGTAATCGTACATAACTTTCATTCTTATCATTTGAACGGGATTCTTGTCAAATGCCATACTATTTCAAGGTAGATTGTAGTCTTTGTTCACCTATCCCAAGGCTGTCGAATGTACTTTTTCTAGTCAAAGACTGACAATTAGTCAAGATGTAACTCTTGACAAAGCTCTTAATGGCACTAAGTGTATCTCGAAAAATAATCTAGTTTAAAACTAGTTTTAACATGAATGTTACTAAGTGTAATTGTGAAAGTGCAGTACACCTATATTGTGAATATACGAATTTGTGAGTTGATGTGAAGCGAAGATCCGAAATGTTGTAACTGTAAACTTGAGAAATCGGAAATAAATTTATATTTTCAGAATTGAAACATAATCTACAAAATCACTCACATCATTTCATAATCGGTTGGAAAAATGAACAATATATAGCGATGAAGCTTTTACGGTCGCATTGAGGAATCATTCTGATGCATTATCGCGCATCATCGAGGTCTGAGAAGCATCATAATCTGTCGTCGTGTACAATCATAATGAATGCATCGTGGTGCATTTTGATGCGTTGGAAGTCATATGCCCTATAATGCATTGTGATGCATCGATTATTTTTACCCGGGTATCTTTCTTTTCTTATCTGAACGATCTTTCCTCTTTCTGAAAACATTAAAAATTCTTTGTCGTTTCAGGATTCACTACAAAATTCTGAAGCCAAGTCTAAGATTATGCATGTAGTTGGAAGTCATACTAATATATCTAATCGTGCCTCTAAATTAAAAATTAAGGATATTAGAAGTATTGAAGGAGATTATCTCAAGAATATACCGAAACCAAAATCTAGGGATGAGGCTAAGATGATTCAAGATAATGTAAAATCTGTTTCTGGTGCTGTTCCTCACCCTGCTGTCTCTCACTCAAGTAAACCAAAACTCGTCGACTATTCTACCAGTGAAGATGGGTCGGATGATGATAAAGTAAGTTCCCATTATACTGCTATCACTCGCGGGCTTACACACACACACACACACACACACACACACACACACAATATTCGCTAATTTCATGAAACTTCTTTCTTTGTTGCAGGAACTAGTTAGTGTGAAACTTCTCCTAGCTGGTGAATTAATGTACGATTTTATGCTTCAACGGGCAACCATACCAACTGTGGGTAAATCTATGGAGAAACTACTAGAAAATAGAATGCTGGAAAAAGATGAAACAGATGAAGAAAAAGAAGGACAACGAGAACAAGGATACGAATTGATGAATGTTGGTATCGGAGAATTGAAAGCAAGTGAAAAAGAGTATGATTGTGAGAAGTCGAACTTTACCTCGGAGAACCAGTCTACAGTGAATTCAAAAGAAGACGGTGGACAGAAAGTGAGAATTTTAGAATTTGACGGAGATTTTGAGGCTACAGGATGTGCCGGAGCAGAAAATGAAAATGAATCTAACAGATCAAATATGAATTTAGATATTCAGCACGAGAAGAAAACTTTGAAGAGAAAACGCAAACCAGAAGAGATACAGATGAAATCGCATGAGATGGAAGCAGATAGAGTTCGGGAGAGTGATGGATGCAAACGAGAGAAGTCGGAGGCTGAAAAGAGGAGCATTTTAAGGTTAAATCGAAAAGAAAGTAGCAGGTCATGCATAAATTTAGATATTGAAAAGAAGCAGGCAACTTTGAAGAGAAAACTTACACCAGAAGAAATACAAATGAGATTACGGAAGATTGAAGCAGAGAGAGTTCGTGATAGTGACAGAGATAGAAAAATGAGGGATGAAGATGCAAGGAGAGTTCCAGAATCTGAAGCGGCTTTCCAGATAGATGAAAAAGCGGGAGAACTTGAAGCAGTTTCTCAGATTGAAGAAGAGAAATTGGAAGACTCGAAGAAGGTCGATGAGAGGCCAGATGTAAGTGAAAAGAATGAATCGACTGTAGATTCGGAGAATGAACCGAAGAAGAAGAAGAAAAGGAGACTCACGCCAGAAGAGAGACTTTTGAAACTGCAACGCGAAGAAGCCGAGAGAGCTCGCAAGCAAGAGGAGAGAGAGAGAAAAAAGATAGAGAAACAGAATAAGCCCAAGAGAAAATATAACAGAAGAAATAACAAAACATGTACTCAAACTACAAATACTCTGGCTCAAGAAAAAGAAGAAACTACTGAAAATTCGACTTGTCAGACCGAATATGTATACGTAATTCCTCCTCCTCCAGCCCCAGTTGCTGTCTCGTGTGATAATGTAACAGTAGATGAGCAATTGAATCTTGCTCTCCAATACATTCAGCCTGAAATGAACTCAATTCAGCCTGCGCTGGTCAACGATGTTTCTTTTTCTGCGGAAGTCATCGCGTCTGGAGATGATTCTGGAAACTATTCTGCTTCCGGTGAGTTTGAAATTAGTCCAGAAGTAGTAGAACTTGTCAATGATTTCGAAAATAGCGCGTTCAATAATTTATCGGATTCTGATTTTGACATGGATGAATTCATAAAGAAGAAAGTTCCTCAGTAGATACATTAAGTACATCGAGTTTCATACTCCTGAAAAATGATAGTTGTGTGCGTGTCTAAATGTTCATGTTAGAATTTTCAGTTTTTGCAAATCTACATGTTATAGATTTTCTCATTCGAATGGGAGGTAAAAAATCTCGTACTCTAGAATTTTTAGTAAACTTCTGAAGCTTTGAGCTTCTTGGTGTTCTGTTTTGATGTGGCTTGAATATGGCCTCGATTCCAGACTATGATTTTTTTATATAAATAATCACGATGAATTCCTCATCATGATTTTCTACCTCCAGTTCTGAGCTGCCTTTGATAATTCCCGTTGTATGTAGTTGTATAGACTTCAGATTCGAAATATTTTTGTACGTAACAGTTTAAGTGACTCGGTCTTCTACCAAATTACATTGATTGTAATTTTTATAGAGCTGAATTTTCAGAATATTTTTGTACGAATTAGTTTAAGCATACCAATCTCTGACCGTTACATTGATTGTAATTCTTGCAAGATTGATAATCCTTTTGCATTCAATAAATTAAGAGTTTCCTTCATAATGAATTCTTGATAACTTTTGTATATGAATCCTCTCCGAAACTTTGAATAAGAAGTAGAATTCTGATTTGATTAAATTTCTAGAATGTCGATTCTGACAAATATCTTTCAGTTGATGCTAAATGAGGTTCCAGTCTTCATAGATAGACTATTTAAAAGTTCAAATGAAAATTATTCAGAGGAGAGAGCAAGGCTCCAGAACCAACGCCCTTGCCAGTGGAGAGCATCCAAAAAAGAATTATTTCTCAAATGTGAGATTTAGAGTAAATGTCTCTTCCCCTTAGTAACTCTCCTCTAAATCATATGTTAACTTTATTGAGTATTCAATTGTACATCGAAAGAATGGCATAATCGAGTTCGACTGATTTTTGAGGTGAGGGTGACAAGATCTTGATTCAATGTATGACCGTAGTCCACTTCATCTTCGCCTGTCATGCTTTGCTCTCTTTGACGTCTACAGAGCCACATTTTGAGACAATGTGCATTTTTCACTGCACAAATGCCGTGTCGTCTGACTGGATGGTTTGGACAGTAAAGTCTCTTGTTTTTATTCATCGATTTCAAAGACGGGCAACGAATTTCATCCAAATCGATGATCAATCTGTAAAATCAAATTGGATTCGAATCTTTCTTCCAATCAATCGCATAAAACAGTTCAATATCTACTCACTTATCAGGCAAAACTTCATCTAGCCACCGCTTCTTTTCGAGACCCTTTACATAAATTCGTGTGGCATTTTTCAAAGAGTCTTGTAATATTCTCACATGTTCATTCAGAGGAATTGTTCCGGAATTCCAGGGAATTCCATGATAATTCTGCTCGAGCCAAAGATTTGTCTTCTGCTCTTCTCGCAGGAGCTTGGACCATTTACATGGAGCTTTGAAGAGGCAAATTGTGGGTAATTTCATATCCTCCAGCGGAATGATTGCCAATTCTTTCAATTGGAACAAATTGCTTGACCTTCGAAAACCTTGTAAGTCTACAATGTACTCCATGGTGCTGATCAAGCTAACTCTTCGAGATCTACTGGAGCTCCGTTCAGTCGAACAGATGAGACTATACTGATAGGAAGGCAGTTCGCGAATCGCTCTTTTATAGATCATAAACTCCTCTCAAATATTTATATTCAAAATTTCTCAAAATTTCAAAGCTCTATGTAGACTTATTAGGTTTCACTCTAGTTCTGAACTATCCAAACTTTTGGGTTATTATTATATGAGTCGTGTTCAGCATATAAAAGAGGACGAGCCAGTAGATAGGTCAGTCAACAGTCAGAAGTTGTTCTCGAAGGATCTCTGAGAAAATTCTCGACCCTCGAGACATGATCTCATAGTCTCAACTTTAGTCTTTTGAAGAGTTGGAGATCTCTCTCCGAGTGAAAGTTTACTCGATGACGCAACACCTCTAAGGAGTGTATCCCAGTCTTCATTCACTCAGTACATCAGTCTCAGGTAAATTTTGATTTTTAGCTTACTTTCACGCGCAAACGATTCGAAATAATTCTTTCTTTCTCTATCGTTATGAAGATGGCTTCTCTTGAGGACGTCGAATCAAATTTCAAGTCGTTGATGCAGTCTTTAGAAGGAGAAATTGAATCGGACATCGATCTTCAGAACTGTTTAGACAAATCTATAGAATTGATCTCGAGTGTTGAGACATTGGTGAACTCATCAGAATTGAATAGATATCAGAAACAAAAATGTCAGACCTTCACATCGAAGCTGTTCAATATTAAAAATCGTCTTGAAAGTCTTTTACGGAGAGTTGGTGGTGATATCGATCCATCATCATCCCGTGACTCTCAAGAATCGGTTCGTTGGGATGATCTACCGTCTATTTTTGAACGTAGAATCAGTTCAGGTCTAATCACTAATCTATCGCACAAAGAAGTCAGCTCATTCCTAGCAGATGCTAGACATTTGTTCGAGATGAAAATTTCTGCCGCTTTAGAAACATTCACTGCTCTCAAAGTCAATGTTGAACTTTCTGCTGAATATGTGGTCTTGAAGAATGATGCTGAGACTGTCGATGTCAAATACTTTAACACTGCAAATCAGCCAATTTTCACCTCTACAAATTTGGAAGAGTGGTATGATGAATATGTCATTGAGAGTGTGCTATACCAAATCGAAGAATTTGAAGGTAAAGGTTCTGGTTTCACGCTAAAGCAGATTCTCAGTATGATTGTCAATATGAACCAATATCAGCCCATGCAAGGAAGTTCGTACATCCCTTTACCAGTTTCAATTCAGAAGAAGGTAGCATGTGTTAACGTGAAAAATCAGGACAATCAATGCTTCAAGTGGGCGATATTGTCTGCATTACACCCGGCACCTAAGAATGCCGAGCGAATTAATTGGTATAGATCTTATGAAAATGAGCTCGATTCCACTGGTATAAGCTTCCCTGTTTCCATGAGACAAGTTAAGAAATTTGAAAAACAAAATGCAGTATCTGTCAATATTTTTTTTGCTCAAGAAGACGGGTAAAACGTATAACGTAAGCACAGCTCATCTAACTGATACGTACAAATCAACACATGTCAATCTACTTCTCATCCAAGACTACTATGTTAACGAGGAAAGCAAAAAAAATCAAGATGATCGGGAGCCATGTCTTTACCCGCCAAAATTCCATTAAGTCTGGATCAAAGACCTCTCTCGACTAGTTAATAGTCAATTGTCTGCTCATAATGGAAAAATTCACATATGTGATCGATGCTTGCACTATTTCGTTACGAATGAGAAACTACAAGACCATCTTGTTGATTGCATTCAGATCAATAAGTGTCGAGTCCAGCTTCCTCCTGAGAATAGTAAGCTTAGTTTCAAGAATTTTAAGAACAAAGAGAAGGTAGCGTACGTTTTGTACGCGGACTTCGAGTGTTTTCTCGAGCCAACTCAGAATCAGCAAGCATTTCAACATCATAGAGCATTCAGTGTCGGTTATTATCTCAAGAATACGTTTGACGAAAGTTAGTCTTATTATAGAAGTTATAGACAAACAACTAGTGAAGCTCAAACTCCTGCAGAATGGTTCATATCAGAGCTCAAGATGATTGCTATAGAATTAGATCACCTGTACAAAAATCCGAAACCAATGGTTTTGACGAACGAAGAAAGGAAAAATTTCGAAGAAGCTCCAAATTGTCATATCTGCGGAAAGGATTTTATAGAAACAGACCAAAGGGTCGCCGATCATTCACATTTGACGGGGGCCTTCAGAGGGGCTGCTCATAATTCTTGCAATCTCAATTATAAGGACTCTAGATTCATCCCAATTTTTTATCATAACCTCTCTGGATATGACGGACATTTTTTGATTAAGGAGCTTGCCTCAGACAAAATCTTGAAGGGTCGGATAGCCGTTTTGGCGGAGAATAAAGATCGATATATCTCTTTCACTAAGTTCATCGATGGTAGCATCATTAACTTCAGATTTCTTGATGCGTTTCGATTCATGCCTGAGTCATTAGATAAGTTGGCAAGTTATCTTCCACAGCATACCATTACATATAGTAATTTCAAAATTGATGGATACAGTGACGATCAGATAAAGTTACTAACAAAAAAAGGAGTCTATCCCTATGATTATACCAGTTCTTTGGCTGTATTAGAAGAGAGAACTCTACCAAAGAAAGAAGATTTCTACAGCAAGTTGCACGAATGTGAAATCAGTGATGAAGATTATGAGCATGCAAATAACGTATGGCAGGAGTTGAAGATTGAATCTCTTGGTCAATACTCTGACGTTTACTTGAAAACTGATGTCTTGCTTTTGTCTGACGTTTTTGAGAATTTTCGATCCGCTTCTCTCGAAGCTTTTGGGTTAGATCCTGCACACTATTACACCACACCTGGCTATACATGGGACTGCATGCTTCTATACACTGGCGTTGAACTGGATCTGATATCAGACATCGATATGTTGTTGTTCATCGAAAAAGGTATAAGAGGTGGTATCAGTCAATGCTCTAATCGTTACGCCAAGGCAAATAATAAATACGTGAATGAAGGCTACGATCCTAATCAAAAGGAGAGCTATCTAATCTACCTGGACGCGAATAACTTATACGGGTTTGCGATGAGCCAGCGCCTCCCGTGTTCTGATTTCAAGTGGGTCGACAATGTGGAAGAAGATCCAAATTTTTACATGGTCTCAGATGATAGCGATGTCGGCTATATTTTGGAACGTGACTTGATTTATCCGGAAGAGCTTCACGTTAAGCATCAAGATTTGCCTTTCTGTCCTGAACATATGGCTCCCCCTGGCTCCAAGTATAAGAAGTTACACACAACTCTCTACAACAAAGAACGCTACGTAATTCATTATAGAGCTCTCAAACAAGCTCGCGAGCACGGACTCATTGTGAAGAAAATTCATCGTGCTCTCAAATTCACTCAGAGCTCATGGTTGGAGCCATACGCAGGGGTGTTAAAGAATCAGACCAAAAGTATTATACCCGTCTAGAAAGGTATTATACCTGTCGACGGTCTGATGGGAATTATACCGGTTTATGGTCTGGTAGGTACTATACCGGTCTGAGAGATACTAGGTATTATACTATACCGCGGTCTGATTGGTTGAATAGTTCGAATAGCAGGTGAGGTAAATTACCTTCCGGCCGAAGCTCTTAGAAGGCAGTTTGAAATTGAAATATAGGTAGCGCAATTCATCAGCAGTAAGTGAGTATTTCTCAAAATTATAAATATTTGTTTATTTATATTGGTACCCTCAGGTGATGTTCATGGATTACTGTAACATAACCTAACTACATCATCGCGATCTCAAACCGCGTTCCTTGTTTTTAATCAATCTCGTTTTTAAAATGTAGTCTTTTCAATATCGCTTATTCAGCGTATTGATCTGAAAATAAACTTTGATTATTTGGAAAGTAGTTCATTAGTTCGTTGATCATCAGACAATGATATGCGATCTAAAGATTATGTTTAGAATCAATCTTGAGATGATTGAATGCATAAATATAAGAGTGCCTATTGTGACAGTACAATCGAAAATTTCAGATAAATCCGTCTTTCTATTCATATTCATTTGAAGATATTTCTTCTATAACATTTATACCGAGTACTCCGTTTGCCTCATCGATTGTTTTTGCTTGCTTCTAAACAAACTCTCTTTGGGCATTTGCATTTTATTCGATCAAATTCGCATAGTGAGCCTTGCAAAGTTTTCCTGCGGGGAAGCACTTTTGGAGAAATCGTCGATTTGTTGAAACCTTCCGTTATTAAGGAATAGCGCAGAATTTTTTAATTGGTTCAAAGTAGAAATTGATTTGGGAATAGTATTCCAAGTCTCGAATGATATTTGAATCATCATATAATTCAGAAACTTACTGATAGAGTATTGATTATTTATGCGTTAGTTGATTTCATTAAGGAAATTTGATAACCCTCAATTATCGAGGAATGTTATTCCACTTTACAGATCCTTTTATAATCCAACCCACTCTCTGCTGATTTTATCCCATTAGAGGACCAACTTTCATTATAAAATGGATGCAAACGATGGAGACCGATTCAGAAGAATTTCAGCAG
Source organism: Eretmocerus hayati (assembly GCA_029851415.1). Taxonomy (NCBI): domain Eukaryota; kingdom Metazoa; phylum Arthropoda; class Insecta; order Hymenoptera; family Aphelinidae; genus Eretmocerus; species Eretmocerus hayati. The sequence continues at coordinate 133,702,988 of CM056742.1, read as the reverse complement.
AGTTGGATAGGAAACTAGCGCTCTTCTCCTTCTCTTGTAGCATAGCTTTCGTCGTTGTCGAGCACCCTCTGTTTATTGAATTCATCAACGCACTTGTCGCAGCGAAAATCAATTATCGTCCGCCATGTAGGCAGACCCTCGCAAATTCCGTCCTAAAAAATATCTGGGCCGAAATCAATGAAAGTAAACGGAAACTATTCGATAACACATTTAGTGTTTTAATCGTCGATGGGTGGACAAATAAGTCTGCCAAACGGAAGTATCTCTCCTTTTCTATTAGAAACTCTCGCTGCGACCACGCTTTCCTGACATGCAGAGATTTTTCGATAGAAAGCGAGGATTCAGAGAATTTGGCAAGCGTTATCGAGGAGGTAATACTTGAAGCGTTTCAACACTTCAACACAAGAATCTATGCAATAGTTACTGATAACGACTCCAAGATAGTCAAGGCTGGTCGAATTGCAAGGATTTTAATTGATCCTGAGAGGCAGAATCAGTATATGTTGCAATCAACTTGCAATAGTCACAGCGCCAACCTATTGATCAAGCATTTCATCGATGAAGATCAGAAGAGGAAACTTTCCATGGTCGTTGTAGAATACAAAAAGCCTGGCCTTGATGCTCGCCTTGTCGCTAGAGGTGGCACTAGGGTACAAAACTGGACAGAAATTAGATTCTGCTATTTCAGAGATTCGTTGCTGACTGTATGGAATAATTATGACCACTTGCGAGCAATATGCCGAGAAGATGATGCACATGTAGATCCCGAAGTCAGAGAGATCCTTTTACATGATGTTGATTTTCGAATGTGGATTGCGTACTCAATCAGACTCCTGAATCCGCTGTGCCGCCTGATAAACCAATGCCAGTCACCAAAATTCAATGTGGGAGAGGCCACTGAGATGTGGTATAGCTTGGATTTGGGAAATCATCCCCATGCTCAACTGATCCAGCAGCGCATGGAGAAAGCAGTATATCCAGTCGGATACCTTGCAAATGTCTTAGATCCTTCTTGCCAGGTTGTCATGCAGGATCCGATACTCCTAGATCGGGCTGAGGACTTCTTGCATCAAAATTTTGATGAGCATGTGATCGAAGAGTACAATCGATACTTTGAGAACATCCATAATTATGAAGAATTAGCCAACGCCTGCGAAACTTCCATCGCTTTCTGGCATTTGATGAAGTGGGAAGGATTCCCAAATTTGAGCGAGGCTGCTGTGAAAATTCTGCTCATACCAGCATCTACAGCAACAATAGAAGGAATGTTCTCTAGCTGGTCTTACGTCCACAATGTATACAGGAACCGCTTAACTCACGAGAGGTCGTGTATGTTGATTGATATTTATTACTCGATCAAACACCACATTTGGATCAGTGACGATAATGATCTAGCTAGAGCGCCAGTGTTACGAGGTTTGTGATGAATTAATTAATATCAATCAATTAATCATGTACATACGTTGTTGAACTTTTTTGATCGGGATAAATGGAAAACTCTGACCAAGTTGCAAAATTTGCTCACTATCCCTTAATTGTACACTCTTTTACATGGGTTATTGTGGAGTAAACATTTTGAGAATCGACGAATTTTCAAAATGCACTTGATAATTTTTCCGGTAAATACTACTGAAATCTAGATGGAAAAAATGTTCCAGATTATTTTGGGACCCTTGGCGGGCCTTATGGATTTCCAAAGGCCCATTGCGCCTATTTTTTGCTATTATGGAAGGGGGCTTGTAGCTCGGACGTAGGAGCATCTTTTTGAACCCACTTGGGCGCATTTCCTTTGTCTTTACGCACACTCAAAAGGAGAAAGGCGGTCCATCAAAAATACTGATACATAAAGCTATATCTAGATATATCTGTTAGGTTCCACCATTCCATCTAAAGACGTGCAAAACTGCGATTTTGCACGATTTTTTGCTCGAAATGGAGGCCTCGTAGCAAAATTTTGCATTCTCGCGAATTGCAAGATCTTGAGAAAACCTTCCATTTGCATTCGCTTGCGTATCAATATCTTAATCTCCGTATGAGCTACAGCCGATTGAAATTGCTCATTGTTGAGAAAACGTGAAAAGTCAAAGCCAATTGGAAATAATTGATTTTTTTTACAACCCGACCCCCCCCCCCCTTGAAGCGAGCCCTTGAAGACAGTCGAATTTCAGCTTTTTCAGGGCTCTTTGCGTGCTGAAATTCGACTGGATTTTCGACTGTTTCCAAGGGCTCGTATAAAATCGAGAACCACAGAGCACAACCATATTATCGTTGGCTCTCCAACTCGATGGAAAAAAAACGATTCTTCTAATTGGCCTTGAAGACTTACGTTTTCGGAAAAACGAACAAGTTTAAACGGCTGTAGCTCGTGAGGAGGACGAGATACTTACACGTTCAACGACGCAAATGGAAGATTATCTCAAGACCTTTCAATTTGCTAGAATGCATAATTTCGCTACATCGCGTCCATTTCGAGCTACACGCTTCCAAAGGTCGTGTAGAAACGCAGTTTTAGGCTTTTTTAGATGAAACCGTGGGAACTACCAGATATCACTTCTTTGGATCGACTACCTTTTTTCCTTGGAAGTGTGCCTTATACCGAAAGAAAAGCGCCCAAATAGGCTCAAAGGTCATCCATAATAGCAAAAAATAGGCAAAAACGGGGCTTTGGAAACTCATAGGGCCTGCCAAGGGCCCCAAAATCATGTGAAAAATTCTTTCCATCTAGATTTCAGTAGTACTACCAAAAAAATGTCTCGGGCATTTCAAAAATTCTCCAATTTTCAAAAGCTTCAACTTGCTCCAGCATGACCCACATATTCCTAGAACAGCGTAATTAGTTTTTCTCATTTCTGCATTTTCGTGATTTTCATCTAAATTCATCGTTCTGATGAGCAGACTTCAAAATCAAACCTAATGAATATCACTCTATACATCTATGAAAAGGGATGCACAAATATCGATTTTATTCGAGTTGGTCATGTAAATCAACTGAGCATATTTGATTGTATCGTCAAAATTCAAAATTGTAAATAAATATATAATATTGATCGACAAATAATGGAATGATGCTGCACATTTTTCATGCCGAACATGGGTCAAGTTACGTAGCTGGGAAGCCTCCCCAGTGGCTAAGTGGTGTACTAGTAAACAGTTGTACTCATGGAAAGCCTGTCACTTGTGATGAAGATCGAGTAAGAAAATTGCCTCGATTAGATACTGATTATTCAAATGGACTTCTTCCCAGACAATCAAAATCTTTCTCAAAATTAGTCAATTGAACAAAAATACGTTTAGCCTCGTTTACTGCAAGAAGAATTAGACAATCAAAATCGTTTTCAAAATTAGTCAATAGAACGAAAATTCATTCATTCTCGATTACTGCAACAAGAGTTCGAGCTTTTCAATACAGATAAAGCTTTCATTAAATAAAGATGAAAGCAGTGCCTTGTTCATTTGAATCATTATTGAAATTTTGCACGAATAATCATATTATATACTCCAGTAGGCGCCAAAATTTTTAGTACTTGGATACGGGGTGACGGAGGCACTTGAATAGATTCAGAGATTCTGGTTGAACCTCGTGAGAAAATGAAATTTTAACGAATTATTGAAGGAGGATACATTTTATTACGAGAAAGTACAAAACGAGTGATCGAAAGATGAAGTGCTCACCAATCTCCGATATAAGTCATATCTCACAAGTGTATTTCCTAAGACAGCATTATCCGAATACTACGTGAACTCTAGTTTTACTAACTCACATGTGAGTAACACACAGTATCACTGTATTCAGGTACATTGTTAAATTGACTCCATCTTAATAATATAATACGTGACTCAGCCTTGTTGAACTAATCTAGGAACATCTTTCAAGGATTCAAGTCATATCCTTTAAGTACTTAGGGATTGATTGAGAATTTTCGTCAATACTAGGTCTAGTGACTTTTTTGTGACAACAAATAGGTGAGTTAAAACAATTTGAGAATTTAGATAGTATGTAGATAAAAATAAAAATGAAAATAAAAGTACGCAGATAAAAATGAAAAGTGGTTGAGACCTTATTCAAAAAATAGTTCTTGGTCTTCGAGGAAAACAATCAGAGCCAAAGTTCTCATCATTTCATCTGTTTCCCACGAAGGATCATACAATGCTGCAAATTCAGATAAATTTATCAATTTTGGAAGAGCAGGAATGCTGTATAAATCCAAAGCGAATTTACTGATTGATTTTTCTTTAGTCATGGCAAACTGCCAAAACTCGAATGTGTCATCTACGCCTGGTGATTTGAAGTATTCAAAGAAATTGCCCATCTCATTCAAGTAATCTGAGACGGATTCCATTGTCTTCAATTTAGCAAGCATGAAGCGATTCACTCCAGTTCTGGTCTCGTCATTTCGAATGTACTTCATTCGGAACTTTGGAATAAGGAACTCACATGCAAAATGAACAGTTTGTAAAGAATTATTGATGAGCTCCTTCGTTGACTCTTTACAATCAAATTCTTCGTCCTCTAGCAGATCCATGATATATTTCGTGGCTAAACCAGCAGCATTTTCTCTAGAGATTTTTTCTCTTAAATTATTCAAAATCGAAATGCGACGTTCATTCTGGACAGCTTCGTCATCGGGGGTACTATCATCAATTTGGTATTCATTTTGCAAATCTCGCATCAAAATAGAAAGACTCTGTATATACTGCACACTGTGAGATTTTGAGTATTCAATATCTGGGCAATCAAAACGCGTATTATGAACTATGAAGGATATAAGAACTTTGTACATTTGTACGCATTCCTCCACCGAATACTGGCAAAAATCGTCGAAACTGTTTGCGTCAAATAGTTCCACTATTTTGCAACCTATGCCAATATAACGGTGTTCGTGGTCGATGAGATAACTAGCTGCAATTGATTTGCCACTCTCGCAGAGAAAACATTGCACAAACATTACATTACTTTTCATAACCTCAGACTTACTTACTACATAATTATCAAGGGCTTGAGGGATGATCACATTCTCCATTTCATCAGATTTGGGAATCTCGTACAGCTCATCGAATACATCTATAAAATGCTTCAAATGGACTGAGTCCAGTGAATCAAAAGAAGCGCCAAGCCTGAGAAACAACTTCATCAGCGCATCATCTCGCTTGGCCTTGTTCATGATCTTCTGCGATTCCAAATTCTCTATACTACGTCGGTTTTTGGCAGGCGAAATAGACTCATTTTGTTGGAACACTGAACTGTCAGCACTCAGTCGTTTCTTAGCAAGTGAATCATTCAGACCTTTTTGAGCTTCTAACATTCCTAGACTGCGTTGCTTATTCACAGATCTATCAATACTTGCACCTCCATTGGGTTTGGACTGATTTTGCTCTGCTTTGACAATTTTGGCATTAGGATTTTTGGAGCACCTCAATCTGGAAAAAAATGGTTCGCCAAGTTACTTAGTATCCTCATCCATTAACAATATACTATACTCGTGTACGATAATAGATTTGCAATACTAACGTGTGATTATTCAGAGTTTTGAAACAGGTTTTCGTGTAAACATAAGAGCAGAATTTACATTCAGCTTTAACTCCCTCCACAACATTGTAGCCAGTCCAAGCAGCATGGCGTGGTTGTCCTCCTCTATTAACTTTCACAGGAGTTATTGTTGAATCCATGAAAGTGGAGCTACAAATTACTACTATGTACAATTCAACCTGCAACATTCAAACAGATACAAGAAAATCACTTCCACATCTATTTACTATTCTCTGATACCACTCGAACAGTCAGTTTCACTCAATCAAACATTTGGTTTTACTCTTTAATGGTTCCGCAAGACTCAAGTTAGATATAATTGTCAATCACTAAACATATTTTTCAATTTTCAATTTGAGGATGGCCTACATGAAGCTGGACTACTATTGGATAAAAATAGTATGAAGCCATCGTTTGTGCTCCACACATGCACTATCAGCGCTGACCATAGATAATGACTTTTCTTACCATTTTTCCAAAACAACAGAAATTGTGCAAGTACTAATCAAAGTAAAGTAGGAAAAGAGAGAGGACAGATCAAAGTCTATATCCCAAATAAGTATGAGTGATGGAAATTCTCTCTCATCTACGGAGAAAATGTATTTGTACCAATTTTGGAGCGGTGCAAGTACAGTCAACTGAGTTTGTGCAGAATCCTGAGATCAGAGGAAAAAGAAAAAAGTCCAGAACAGAAAAATTCAACATAACCTATAGAGGTTATGCTACTCTAATCGGCTTACATCACGACAAATCATCACTCAAATACCCGTTACTGTACAAGATTCGATAGCACCGTACTTACTGAAGATGATTTACCTAATATTTTCACTTAAAATTGCCTCCAACCAATTTGGTTTCCAAGTTTCCACAGCTTTCCAGCACTTCCACCAATCAAACCGCGGTTTAGTCTAGTACTCAGTATCAGACCAGTATAATACCTACCAGACCGCATGATGGTGTAATTCCCATTAGACCGTCGACCGGTATAATACCTTTCTAGACGGGTATAATACTTTTGGTCTGATTCTTTAACACCCCTGGCCATACGTGGCTTACAATACGCAGAAAAGAGCTGCCGCAAGCAATCCATTCCAGAGGGCGCTGTTCAAGTTGATGGTGAATGCCGTGTACGGTAAGACAATGGAGAATGAGCGCAAAAGAGTAACAGTCAAACTTGTGAAAAAATGGTCTGGACGATACGGAGCAGAAGCTCACATAGCTAGCTCAGACTTTCACAGTGTTTCAGTGATCGACGATGACTTAGCAGCCATCCAGAAACTCCGCACGGAGGTTGTGATTAGCAAACCCGTGTACGTCGGATTGTCGGTGCTCGATATATCGAAAGTTCACATGTACGACTTCCACTATTCGAAAATGAGAAAGTGGGCTGGAGCACACTGTAAGCTTCTATATACAGATACTGATAGCCTGATCTATCTCATAGAGGGCGCTAACATCTACGAAATCATGAAAGAACATTCTGATTGGTTCGATACGTCCGACTATGAAGAGTCGAATCCATTTGGATTGGAGCGGAAGAATAAAAAAATCGTCGGTCTGTTCAAAGATGAATGTAATGGCTATATAATGACGGAATTCATCGGACTCCGCAGTAAAATGTACTGTATTCTTATTCAAAATCAACCACCAGTGCTAAAAGCTAAAGGAGTCAAGACGGGAGTCGTCAAGAGGACTCTCACATTCGAAGATTATAGAGACTGTTTGTTCAATGGAAACGTCAAGAAATGCGCTCAAAATACCATTCGTTCTAGACTGCACACTGTTCGAACTGAACGACAGGAGAAAGTCGGCCTGAGTCCGTTTGACAACAAACGATATTTGATTCCTGGGGAAACCGACACTTTGCCTTGGGGTCATAAAAATATCTCAGTCAGAATGGAGACTGATGAAGTGGGAGAACCTCCTCTTATAGAGCCAGTGGCAAAGGTAGAGCTCAGTTCAGCTGCCGACGAGCTCGAGAGAAGACCTCCCGAAGACCCTTTCCAGGTGAATATTGCTCTAGACGAAGACCTCCAGGTTGAATTCCAAGACGATTTTGTAATTGGAGGGGGAGAACCTCTACTTAACCAACCTATTCAGAAGATCGAGATCAGTCACTCAGTGAACGAGCTCGAGACTACACCTTCTATTCAAGATACATCTCTGGATCAAGATATTCTGAGCCTCTTCGACGAAGATATCTTGGATCTCTTCTTGGACGAAAGTCTCTCGAAAGAATTTGCGGAAGAATTTGAATCAGTTGAGACCCATCGTCCGAAGCGCATTCGCCCTTCTGATACCTTTGAGAGTGAAGGTCCTTTGAATAAGAAAACTTGTTCCTGAATCATGTTAGATGTGAGTAAATGCAAGGAACGACGTACACTAATTTTTTAAGAGATGAATTCATTTTTATTTTCCTTGTAGAAAGGGGCTCTCGATAATCTGAACGATATCGCTTCCAAAAATGGAGTTATACTCAAGAAGAAGACATGGAAAGAGTTGGACGAAAATGAGAGCTATTCAATTACCGAAATAAGGAAACTTGATACGAAATATGGTAAACAAATTGTCTTCCACGTCGACGACGTCACGGAGCAATTTCAAATCTTTGCACCTCAGAGAATTTGCAAAGCTCTTTACGATGATGAAGAAATGTTCGACTATCTGGCCGCTAAAGCGAACAAGCTCGAATTATCTTTCCTGAATTTAGGCGATGGTAAATTCAAGTTTCACTAAGTACTTGTATATATGTAAATAAATATATCAATAAATGAGAGAAAGCCTCTGAGAAAGAGAAACCGACCAACTCTCCAGCTTGAATTACGATTCAAGTTTGAGAGTTGCTCTGCTGGTTGTTCTCTACTGGTAGGGGGCGCAGGTGGGGGCCCTCTCCCTTTCTCAATAAAAAAATAATTTATTGTTGATCTTGATTTATCCAACTGTTATGACTGCTATCGAAACCGAGCCATTTAACATACATTTGATTGCCACGTTTTCTTATTACTTTTTCAACCAAATATACATCAGGATACTTGACTTTCGAGAGCTCTTCTTCATAGAAACATCCAGATACAGGCTCATCCTGATAGTCCTTTAAATGATACGTCACTGGTTTGCTTTTACGAATTTTGTCAATTGTGAAGATTTCTGTAGACCAATTCGGCCAGTAGGCTTTGTCAAACACACCTTTGATCCTGCTCACTCTAACCTTCTCGTTTACTTTGAACTTTGGTTTTTTCACGATTCGATTATCTACTGGAAAGCAACGAAGAACTTGAGCCTCATTCTCAGCACTTACATCTTTCGGTTTCATTTTTATCTTACTATGTTTTGTATCATTATATTCTTCAAGCAGATCAGGTAAGAATCCTAACCATTTATGATTGCCTTGTAAACTAAATCGAGTCCACATTTTATTCTTCAAAGTGCGATTGAAACGTTCACAAATAGATGCTTTCATTTCACTGTACGTTGAGTAAAGATTGATATTATACTTTCTCATCAGACTCTGGAAAGTCTTATTATAGAATTCTTTACCTCTATCAGTTTGCAAGTTTTTTGGAACTCTACCTTGCTTCAAAATTGATTCCATTGCAGCTTTGACATCTTTTCCGTCCTTAGATTTTACTGGGACTGCCCAAGCATACTTGGAGAATACATCAATGACAGTCAATAAATATCGAAAACCTTTATTTTCTTTCGAATAAGGTTGCATCTCTACAAGATCAGCTTGCCAGCTTTCATCCAGTCCTCGAATGTCAACTTGCCTCCGCGGATAATTGCGTCGAGCTGGTTTATGCAGCTCCTCAACGACTACGCGTTTCTGATTCATCGTTTTCTTCGTTTATTATTCTTAGCTTCGAATGCGCTCTCCAACTCGTGTAATTTAGCATTCAACGTTAGAATCTGCTGATCAATCTCGTCCCTGTGTGCTTCGACAAGATCTGTCAAGTATTTTGTATCTTTTTTGAACGTATCTTCGTCCGCGGCTAGAATAACGTTCACGTCGTCTATATCACTCCTCAATTTTGACGTTATTTCGCGTATACTCTGAATTTCGGAGTGGAAAAAATCCTTCAGTGTTTGGAAATCTACTGCGTCACTAGGACCCACCGGTGCTGCGAGGTTACAGAGTCGTTTGCCTTCTGCATCAAATTGACCATCGTCCGTGAATTTATACCCAATGCCAGGTGGACCACGGAGTCCCTCCTCAATCCTTTTTCGCTTCAAGGCACGTCCGAACAGATCGACGCTCATTTTGATAGTGATGCAGATGATTGGTATCAGTTCAATATATAGCCAGCTTCTCTCAATTCGTCGATTATTGAGTGAATCTCATTATCATGATTCCGATTGCCCGCGGTCCGTTCCGCTAAGAGCAATCGGAGACGATCAACTAATTCGTTTGGATCATCCCAATATATGTAATCCATTCTTGAGTTAACTCGAGCGACTTTGTACCGTGGTAGTAAACCTGAGCCATAAATTTCAGCAGAACACACATCGTCTTCCACAAACAGAGGTTTTATAATTTCATTAAATTTTTTACTCGTTGCAGACGCTCGGAGAGTCTCCCGGGGGTCGTGTTTCTTTCGATGGGCGCTCGTGGTTTCTAAAATTTGACGATACAGAGATGTATCCTTTTCAGTGACAATTTTCATATTTGGCTGTTTCATTAGTATTAGTTGTAGGAGTCCAGGTGTCGGGGGATAAGAGACTTTATTTACTTCAATGTTATCCCCGAAAAGAATTTCCGAGTTTCCAAGCATCATTTTACCGCCTTTTTGATACACTCCATAGAGTAAATCGTCACCTCTTACATCATGAGAAGGATGTTTGAGTGGACTCTTATAGTCGCTCCCAACCTCTGGCGCGTCAAAGAAAGATGTCTCATGACCCGACTCATCATCAGCTGCTAATGTGCTTTCGGATTCGTCCGAGCTTTTCAATTGGAAACTTTTCAAGAGTTTGGGTCTCTTCTTTGCTTTGAGAGGAATATTTCGCGAGTCAGTTTGAGATGGAAGAGTATTTTTCGTTTGCGAAACAATTTTTTCCAGCGGTTCGATTATTGGTTTGAACGTTTCACCCAAAGCTTTATCCACATTGTCTTTCTCATATTTGAGCAGATCATATTTCCATCTGACAGCATCCCTCGCTTTCACGAGTTGTTGCAATATATTTTTCTCCCTTTCCAATTCAGTCATGTTCACTCAATGATGTCTCATGATAGACTGAATGTGAGCTCCTCTAGTACGATATATTTGTAGCAAAACAATCGAAACCTTTTCTATACCGACCATTATTGATTTCTCTATCTTTATCGATAACGAGGAAGCCGTGAGAATCATTCCAACAAGCTGAGCACAAGTCTCGAAATGCCTGAAATGACATGTCAGTGTTCACGTGGTTGTCATAAACATGTTTCTGATTTTTCTGATCTTGCTTGAATAACACCAATAGATTAACGTTGTCCCTCACAAGAAGCTTAGGCACTTGAGCGTACGATTGGCAGAGATAGAAAGAATCTATCCCTTTGTGTCTCCCCATGCAGAAAAAATTACGTAGATGGTCTTGATTTTTATCACAAGCAACATCATCAAAAATCATGATAGAATTCGATAGAGCCTTGTCTGGTGATATGACCTCTTCATTATCACTGAAAGGGAAATAGTTGAGGCCTTCAATCGGTTCTAAAACGTCCTTCAAGAACTGGTACTTCGGTTGATTGAGTGATTTAGAGTATAAATATACGTTTTCATATCTCAACCCGTTCGGATGTATCAAGAGAGATAATAAGCTATTCGTCTTGCCACAATTAGATGGACCGCAGAAAATTGCTCTGATAGTGTCAGGGAGTAGGTCACCGTGTCGTTTAACCTTCTTCTCATCTTTCACGAGAACGTCAAAGTTCATCACAGCAATTTCTTCGAGGTCTCTGAGAAATCCATTGTGACTGCTCGGATTCGTCGATCAAACTGAGGCTACGGGTATAAATACCAGGCTTATATAGCCTTCTGCTCAGTCACTCACAGACTTTTGGAGAGTGATGATCATTCATAAAAGATCTCGCAAGAGAAAACACGGCCGCGGTCTAGTTAACAACTTTATCAATCGACTCCCCGTGGAGCTCCACTTACCTGGTTATCAATACTGTGGACCAGGGACCAAATTAGAGAAGCGGTTGGCTCGAGGTGATCCTGGGATTGATCCACTCGATTCCGCTTGCAAGGAGCACGATATAGCATATTCTCAAAATCGAGAGAATATTGAAGCGAGACACGCTGCAGACCGAGTTTTAGCTGAAAAAGCTTGGAATCGAGTACGTGCCAAGGACGCAAGTGTCAGGGAAAGAGCAGCAGCTTTGGCTGTCACTACTGCGATGAAATTGAAGACGAAGGCAGGTATGGGTCTCAAGAAGCAGAGGACTCTTAAGAGAAAGAAGACTCGAGTTGTTAAGAGGAAGAAGAAGGTCGCTAGAAAAAGGAAGACTTCGAGGAGGAAAGTGAGTAAGAAAAAAAAACGACTTCTCTGAGCGCAATCATCAAGGCTGCTGCCAAGTCAACGGTTCATAATAAATCAGCAAGAAAAGTGATAAGCTCCGCAATGAAAGGTGCGCGAGCTGCAATTAGAAAGATTGGTGGGAGAATTCGAGTGAAAGTCCCTCGAGTCTTACCAGTCTCTACGAAAATCGGTGGGTTCCTACCATATCTCATTCCTCTCTTTGCTGGACTGAGTGCAACTGGTGCTCTAGCTGGTGGGGCTGCTGGAGTAGCTAAGGCTATAAACCAAGCTAAGGCAGCAAAACGTCAGTTGGAAGAGAGCCAACGACATAATAAGACGATGGAAGCTATCGCTCTTGGAAAAGGTCTCTATTTGAAAACATATAAAAAAGGCTTTGGGCTCTACTTGAGTCCATATATGGGCGATGGTTTAAAAAAAAAAAAAAGATCGAAGTAAGTTTACCTAACAGAGCATTGTCCAATTACGATATACTCGAGTACGCAAAAAAGAGGGGAATTCCCAATTTTCGCGGGGTTTATATGCGAAATGCTTCACCATCTGATGGACCGCGTTATCGAGAATCGGCGGTAGTTAATCTTGATGACGCGAGTGGACCTGGGACGCATTGGGTGGCTTACCGCAAGAGAGGGAATGATGTAGTATATTTTGACAGCTTCGGTGACCTTCAACCACCATTAGATCTCATATTATATCTTGGGGTCGATAGTGTCAAGTACAATCCCAAGAGGTATCAAAAGTTCGGAAGTTTCAATTGCGGTCATCTGTGTCTCAAATTTTTATGCAACGAGCTCGAGGGTATATAAGAGGATGATTCGCTCGACTCTCTCTCATTCTGTTTTGAAGAGTCATGGAATCGAATACTCTGATCCTATCGGGAGCCTCTTCAATTCTCGAAGCCCACTTCAATCCCTCGATCGAATTGCATCCACATAAAAATTACGAGTGCGCTCTGATTGATTTTCTCTCTTATCATTCGTTCCCTAACATTCACGAGGGAAGGAATAATATTATCATTGGAGATCGAAAGATAACAATACCTACAGGTTGTTACGAGATCGATAATATCGAGAAATACATTCAAGGAGAACTATTTGAGACCGGTGTAACTTTCAGTTTAAAACCAAACAATAACACTCTCCGTAGTATAATCAAGTGTAGTAAACCTGTTAATTTCATAGTTGAAGGATCAATTGGACGGTTGCTTGGATTCACACCACGCATTTTAGAGGCTGGTAGGGAGCATATTTCTAATTTACCAATCAGGATTCTTAAAATAAACTCATTGAGAATTGAGTGCAGTATCATCACTGGTAGCTATCTGAACAATCAGAAAGTTCACTCTCTCCACCAGTTTTTCCCCGCAGTGCCTCCAGGCTATAAAATCATCGAAGTCCCGACTCAGAAGATTTACTTACCATTAATTCCGAAAAAGGAGATCACTGATATCCAGGTCGCAATAATTGATCAGGACGGAGAATTGGTCGATTTTCAAGGAGAAGAAATCACAGTTAGACTACACATTAAAGCACTTCAGTGATGGGTATCGCTTATCACGGTCGAGGGTATAAATCCACTACATCATGTCGCCCAATGGTCAGTCGTCGTCGAGCTCTCAAAGCGCTAACACGGCAAAACGTTCAGTTCCTCAAAAGTCACGGTTTCCGCGTAAAAGCTGGTGGAAATTGACTTGCATTTTCATTTGTTGTTTCAAGAAGAATGGAAGATATCCTAGACATTCACTCACCCGTCGTTTTCGACGATGATATTTCTCACTACGAAGTTCATGCCCATCAACCTTACACAGGAGCTAATCATGGTAATAACGATGAAATTCGCATATCGATTCAACATCAAGATCTTTGTCTTTTACCTTCCAAAAGCTCTCTCCATATAGTTGGTCGATTGAATGTAACGTCTGAAACTACAGCATCGCACACCAAGCTCGTGAACAATGCTCCGTGTCATCTATTTTCTAATGTCCGTTATGAAATTAACGCGATAGAGATAGATCGATGTAGAAACGTCGGTATCACGAGTTTGATGAAAGGATGGATATCCCTCAATCCTAGACAAAATATGGAGAATGCTGGATGGTTAGATATTGAAGAAACTAAAAGCATCATCGATGATCAAGGATGTTTTGATGTCAACGTTCCTTTGAATAAGATCCTAGGTTTTGCAGAAGACTATCGAAAAGTAGTCGTCAATGCCAAGCATGAGTTGATCCTGCAAAGATCCAATACTGATATCAATGCGGTGCTATCGAGATCCTATAATACCGGAACACCTCCAGCGGTAACGTGGGATCAATGGCAGATTGAATTGATCAAAATAGAGTGGCTCATGCCATATGTTACACCGTCCAACCAACTGAGAATCAAAATGCTCAACCAACTTCAGAGGAGCAAGCCAATAGCGATGAGTTTTAGATCCTGGGAACTCTTTGAGTATCCTACTCTTCCAACCACATCAAAACACGTGTGGACTGTCAAAACTTCGAATCAATTAGAAAAACCACGTTTCATCGTGCTTGGCTTCCAAACTGCTAGGAAAAATAGGAAAGACAAGAACGCGAGTCTTTTTGATCATTGTAACATCAGCGATGTGAAACTTTTCCTCAATTCTCAATATTATCCTTACGGTAATCTCAATTTGGATATCACGAAAAATCAGTATGCGATACTTTACGATATGTACGTTCACTTTCAAAGTGCGTACTATGGTAGAGATCCAGAACCGATATTGAATAAGAAGCAGATCATTGCAAATGTCCCTCTCGTCGTTCTAGACTGTTCCAAACAGAGCGAGACTCTGAAGAATGCACCAGTCGATGTTCGCTTAGAAATTGAAGCTAGAGAGAATTTCCCAGACAATACATCAGCTTATTGTTTGATCATACATGATCGAATAATTGAGTATAATCCAGTGAGCGGAGATGTGCGCAAAGTGATCTAGAGCCAGTTGCTCTCGAGATGTCGAGCAAGAAAGGTCTCTGCTGTAGGGAAACCAACTGTCAACACCCAGATTGTCATTTTTATCCTGACTTCAAAAAATCACTCGAGGGTCTGGCATGGCAACGAATCATTCAAATGATCATACAGTTCAGAGAACGCGATCATTCTGAATATGAATCGGACTACCTCGAGGAGATGATGCAGGGGATCGATCTTCTGAAAGACACTACGACCCTTAGATTCTACGTTACACTGCTAGGTTATTATAGAAGGAAAATTTGCTTCGAACGGCTGGATTATTCTTGGAGGATCTGCCATGATCCCAAATGTCTCAAATCTCATCGTGAAGCTTATGACTTTTGGGATGAGAAAGTCTATCACGATATTACAGTAGCAGATCTCTTGAAAATCATCCTTGACAATGACATCTGTCATATACGCTTTGGAATATCCAATGAGTGTGACCGAGACAAAAGATGTGAGCCCCACGATACCCGATGTCCAAATCATTACAAAGTTCAACCTTTGAAATATAGAGGGTTTCATAGAGGTTTCGCTATGTTCGAGCATGATTCCGATAGTGAATTAGCTCATCTCAATTATTGAGTGGTTCAGTTTGTCTCAAGATGGCTTACGTCGTAGACATGCAAGGCTTCAAACAGCCTGTCGACGATTTTGTCTTGAAAGAGCTCGCTGTAGCTTCCCTCGATGGAGATTCCGAACCTCTCGTCTTCCTCTTTAAAGAGCCCTTTCCTCTAAAGAGATTGTCTCAGAAATATGTGAGACAAAATTTATGGCTCGAGAGAAACTATCATGGTATTCCTTGGTGTTCTGGGGACGTCCCGTACACTCAAGTTGGTCATCTTCTCAGAGAACTTTTACAAGATGCCGAGTCCATCATTGTTAAAGGTTCAATCAATAAGGACTGGTTGGAGCGATTTGGTTTCAAAGTCCGTGACATCACAGAGTCTGGATATTCATCATTGGATGCTCTGTACAGTCAAAAACATCTCACAGTCTGCACGCATCACCCGAGAGCTCGAAAAGCTGTTTGCGCCGTTCATAACGTCCAACTCATTAAAAAATTCATCAATGATCATTCCGTTGACTGGATGGAGGAGATGGAGTGGGAAACCATAAATAGCGAGTGAGCTAAATATTTTCTTCATTCCATCATGGGGTGTGGCTTGAGTAAGGTCAAGGAGCGTAAGCTCTCAAAAGATGAGTTCAAAAAACGACTTCGAGAGTACACAAACCCTTTCGAAGCACCCGCTATACCCCGACCTAGACACCCTTACTGTCGGCAATATGGAGAGAATGGCGAGGAGTATGACGTTTGTGATTAAAGCTATAAATTGATGAAACATTGCTGTCTTCCTTCATTCCATCATGGGAAACGGAAGCAGCAACAGCTCTCAAGAGAGGAGGCTTCTCCTGGATGAGGAACAGAAGAAAAGAGGACCATCTGCGTGGAAAGAGAAGCCTGAAAAAGCATCTACTCAAAAGTCTACCTCCGATTATAAATATGATAAAATGAAGAATTGCAAAAAATGCGATAAAGGGGGAAGCACGTGGTACACGGACTGACCTCGCAGATTAAATTTTTCAACTCAATGCATGAGTAGGTTTCTGAATTTATGCATCAAAGCCTCAGTACTTTGAATGCACCAAAGCTATGATAACATTACATCAAGAACTGTATGAGAGTTCCAGCTCAACTGCACTCGAAACTAAATGAGAGTTCTGCCAAACATTACATCAAGAACTGTGTGAGAGTTCCAGCTCAACTGCACTCGAAACTATCATGAGAATTCTAGTGCATATGAGAATTCTAGTGCAACTGCACTAGAAACTATTTGAGAGTTCTAGTGCAGTTGCACTCGAACACACAGAGAGTTCCAGTGCAATTGAGCTGGAACTCTCATAGAATACCTACTCAAGCAAGAACGTTAGCATTATCAGTATATCTTTATAGATCACTTTTCAACATGGGCCTATATGAGCAATGTTAATCTCAGTGGCTGTATCTTTGGACAGGGGACCCGTTTGACGGAGCTACTCTGGATTCTCCTTTTTCTTGTTAGTACAAAACTGTAAAAAAAATCTTGGAGGAGATTGGTGACCCGGACCCCATGGTTACCCCTTGTCAGTTTTGAAAATTGGATGAATGTAACGAGATGTGCCAAGAGTCCACCACATTGGTTGAAATCTAACTTTATTTCACGTTAGTAGTTAAGGGTTAAATCTCAATATTTCATCATTTTTAGTGATGTGCTGTGTCAGCTAGAAAGTATTAGTTCCCAACTTTGGTTCGGCGCCGTTTCTTTCATGATTTATTGATAGTTCCACCCTTCTCACTATGGCAAATCAGGATGTTTGCGCATGCGCAAACATCAATTTCAATGATGAGCATGAAAATTTCCACCAAAATGATTACTTAGCCAAATCAATTTCATGCACTGGAACCAGAGTCACAGTGTATCGATGATAAATACACGACTTCAATACCGCCAAATTGCCCCAGTGCCTACTAACTCAAGATCTCGCCGCAGATCTTGCCACGCGTTTTTCTCAGCTGTGTTATGCAAGAATATGGAAAAGTAACAGGTTTGATTCAGATGGAATCATCCAGAATAGTCTCTGCGTCTTTTAGAACGCGAAATTATCGTTCTTGCAACTTTTGATTCTTCTTGGACAGTAAAAATGATGCGAAAAAAGATTGGCTCGAACAATTCCAGTGTACTTAGCTCATTTTTTTTATCTTTGTCTCATATTCGAAATAGGATTATAAAACCAAGTATATTACTCTAAAGGAAGCAGTGTGACTAATTTTCCCCCATAGCGTTATTCTGAATTTGCTCCTCACCCCGTGGAACGTCATCTATGTAACTCAAGAAGTTGAAAAGGGCTTAGAAAAAGCTGCAAAATGAGCTGAGGAATGTCTCATTTGTGCACCAGGAAGCCCAAACACCTCAATTTCTCGGAGAACCAATGCAATCTTGTAGAATTAGGTCTCTAAAGCCCGAATTCATAGTCGTTGGTCTTGGTTATGATTTTGGTCATGACCAAGTCTTTGCAAGTTGCGCGATTCGTGAATGAGGCCCGAGTATGAGTTTTGAGTCAGAATTTTCGGGTTAATGTACGAAATGTAACTATCGCTGCTGATCTGTCGAAATCTACCAATTTTTAAAACTGTCTATTTTGCATAAGATTGCAGTATCGCACGTTTGGTACAACTATGGAAACGTCCATGAATTACACAAGGGAAAATTTCATGATTCCAGACCCCCCCTCCCCCCCTTGTAAGATTTTTCCAATGGAAAATTCCTGACTCAAGTGTAGAATGTAAGAAATTGAAAGACCCCCCTCCCTCCTGAAACCCTTATATAATTTACCGAGGTTCCCTCTGGTCTCGATCCATAGCATTGTCACTCTCGTAAAAGCACGAATCATAAGTTCTGTGCATAATATAGAACAGTTTTGGTCAATGGTATTTCATCAGACGAGCAGTTGTAGTCAGGTTTCGTGCATCAGCCAAAAATTTTAACTCAAAACTTATTTTCGGGTTCAATTTGTGAACTGCGCATCGAGCAAGGTCTTGGTCATGATCAAAACCGCAACCAATACCAACGACTATCAAGTCGGGCATCGTACACGATTGGGGCAAATCGGGCGTACCCTCTTGAAAATTTGGAAAAGATCGTGTTTTGCAGAAACTAAGATAGCTCAGATCCGGTCCGTTGAAATAGAATGTGACTTGGTTTCTGTTGTGAGTCTCGAAACAAGCTTTAAAATGCGTTAAAATGCTTTGAAAAGTTATCGGGATGAACCTAAATGGCGAGCAAAACGAAATCAGTGGAGGCAAATTAGGCATACTTGCCTCTAAGTGATAGACATAACAAAATTCGCAGATTCCATTTAGAATCATTTAAAGTTGAGCGATGTCAGTCGTCAGAATTCATCGCCGTACATAGATGCCAACCCGGAACTGCAACGGAAATGTATCAGCTGTCCCATCAAAGAGGAATAGATAAGTAGACTGATATTTCATTTCACATTCGTATTCCTAACGTATTTTATCATACTTCCAACTAGGAACTACTTGGTACAATTATGACACTCAAATTCGGTCGTAGATAAATTGCGGGTATGCAGTTATGCACCAGCAAGTGAAATTTTTGACCTTGGAAGAACCACAAAGGTTCCCCAAAAAATCTTATAAATTTCCCAGAGAATTAGATAGAAGCCTCATTCGCCAAAAATTATGACCTCGGTATTTGGAGTGGCACAAGAATTAAGTCATAAGTGATTTTGTAACAGTGAATAGATACAAATCTGTCGAACTCTTTGAAAGATGGAGCAATATCTTCTGGTGATGTATATTCGCCCATCCGAGCCACTCTTTATTCCAAAGGGTGAAGAGAAGATAACCTTTGACATTCCTCCAGAGTACATGGTACGAGCAATCATTCTCCGAGAATTCCATCTCAGTTTTCCATCATCACATGAGGGTATCGCAACGATTTCTAATCAGTGTTAAATAAACTCTACTTATTTCTGATTCCTTTCCATGCCTTTTATCGGCACGATCCTTATGTGTTGATGTGAGATAGCGAAGTATTTATTCATTTAAGTATATAAAATGCGAACCCCCTCTTTAATCGTAAAATGAACTTACAGTCTGATAAATACCAGCCTATCGCAAGTAGAATTCTCAATCAATTTGAAAATGAAGCGCAAGTATCTATTCCTGTGAAAAACATAGCATTGCCCGACTTATCGATTCCTCTGGCTCTTGGCCGCCATGACACTTTTTCACCACATATACCAGCTCACAGAAAAATGGCTGAACACTTGATAAATCTGTTTATAGGTGAGTATATGTCCCTATATCTATCCTGCGTTATCATGGTATTAGTTGTGAATATATAATCAGATTCGTCCTCAGGAATAAAACTAGCTAAAGATCTCATTCCAATCAAATAATTCGATGGAATAACGATTATTTAGCAATATCCATAATGTTAAGATCATGGTGTAACTTTTAGGGTGAATGGGCTAGATTTCATGTTCCAATTCAATTCTTCAATCTGTGCTGGAAGTTGAATAGATCAAATTTCAATGTTTTCTCAACCAAGATTTCGGGGATTACATATATTCATATGTGAAAATGGTTCCTAGGCTCTAATGCTCGATTAATCTTTGTCAGGCATGAGAACAGTAGAGGATTTGATATCACTGGCCGCGTACTGCCGAGATCGAGTCAACCCGATGATGTTCATTTATTGTCTCTCTGTTGCTATACTTCATCGACCAGATACAAAACATCTTTCTATCCCAAAACTTACAGAGGTGAGCTCAAAACTCTGTATCTTGATCAGATTTTGTTTCATTGTTATTGTATCATTGAATTTTTGATAAGATTATATTCATTATACATAACCCGCGCCTCACATTATATTCTCGTAGGTTTTTCCAGATAAGTTCATAGACAGCGAAGCTCTTTTGCGAGCCAAAGAGGAAGCTAAGATTGTTCCAGCAGGCTCTAGGGTATGACAACTTTGACATAAAATCATTGTGCCTAGATGATATGGACAAGAAAATTAAAGAGCTTGGTATAACATTGCATGGGCCATAACTCTTTTGATTTCATTATGAGTAACTGGGGTAAAGAGAAAAATTTTCATTAAGAGGAAAATTTCTGGTGGAAATACTATTTGTAATAGCATGCAAATTCAGCTTTTAGTCTGTTATAAAAATTCTCAGAAGTATTTCCTTCTAAATCAAGTAATGATGCGAAAGGTGAAACGTTTTATCAATTCGACAGTTATTCGATGATGTAGAAAAAATGAAAGTTTACCCAGCTCTAGAGACTCCAACGTATAATGTAATAGAAGCTGCATATTACTCAAATTTCATAATTTAGAATATAGAACTAACAAATTATGTCTGAAATCAAAGATTTCTAGCAATTATGTGATGAGCATATCACCAAATATTCGATTCAAGGAATGAAAGAAAGAAGAAGAATTCTAACAATCCATAGGGTCAAAGGGGAGAGGTCGGATTAGAATTCATTTATGGATAATATGAGTGATTCTGCCGAAAGTGGAATTTTCCGTGTCCCAAGCTCCCCCAAGTTCTTATCGCTTAGACAGTGTATTATAGCGATTTTCTGGGGTGTATTCCATTGGCGCGCAACTATGTTAACAGTTTTTGAGTGGATCATAACGTTTCTGTATTCTATAGTGCTTGATGAAGAGTCAAAATACCATTTCCGTCCCCTGTAAGTAACCCAACTTCGAATAACATAATCCACCACTTCGTTAGTCGAAATTAAACCCTCCAGATCGCGCACGGCTATTCGACATTCTGAAGAAGGTTTTGCGCCACAACTGCTTGCACAGCACTTATTAGCGTGGCAAAACTGATGAGGTTGTCATCTCGATACCCGAATACACCTCATGCATGCGCGACAATAGCCAAAAACTCTAACCCGCAACCGAGCGCAACGTGTAAACGTGTTTTCAAAATGGCGTACAAAATTTTTTGTCCTTTCCGTACCTATGTTGATCTCCTCGCTGGTACCTTACATCACTCTGTAAAATGAATTTTCTTGTAGTTCTTGGTTGCATTGGACTAAATCTATGCGAAAAACAGTCTATGATTAGTTGCCGAGCCGCAGGAACTTTTTTTGAAGCAAAATGTCAATTCCATCCCTGTCAGTTCTGTCGCCCTGTATACTTTTGTCTTGCTTTAGTTTTAAAATATGTAGGTCTTAAAATACTTTCTTGTTCTAACCAAACAAGTGAATTTCGAATGCAGTGAGCATCCGAAATTCGGGTAAGGTTAAAATAATTTTCTTCGTCCAAATCACTCCTTGTGACGATTTTGGCCCCAAAAAAGCCCACTCTCGACACAATCACCCATGAATGTATATGAAAACCAAATGATTTATTGATGTTTCGAGTCCTTGGCTTTGCGATTAGAGGATTGTATTAACCGAAACTGTATACAGACTCCTATCGAGATACCTATGGATTGGACAGGAACGAATGCCGATCCCGAGCATAAAGTTGCCTATTGGCGAGAGGACCTTGGAGTCAACCTCCATCATTGGTATTGGCATCTTGTCTATCCTTCTTCTGGACCTCGCAAAATAGTTGCCAAAGACAGAAGAGGCGAATTATTTCTTTATTACCATCATCAAATGATGGCGAGGTAACTATAATCCATTACTAATGTGAAGTACAAAATTCTACTACGAATATGTATATGAGGAAATCCCAGAAACTTTTGACTTTTGCTGTCACTCCACCATTATTTGGGCTGTGCAACGCGTAATGAGGCCTAACCAGTCAAATTTTCTTTGTTTGGATGTCCTGAAAGTGGGTCCAAAATTTGAAGTGGATTGGTGCATATGGATAGATACTAGAGCTACTCAAGTGCGAGAAAATACCTGAACATCGACAAAATGACGTGTCACTCGGCCCAACTGTCAAAATTCGTTAAGCTCTCATGGTTTCAGCGTACCACAGCAGGTTCTGTAACTTTGCAGGCATGTTTCTTATGATCCAAAGTTATGATTTTTTTCTTCCAGGAAGATGTACATCGATGTACTCAGCCGTGACACGCATTGGATGGTCTGTCACTCCCACTAAAGCCGTTTAAGAGCTCGACGTTCGGCCACTTAGGCCAAGTGCGTCGGGGACTAACCTCGGCAGATCGTCTGCCCCCCTGACAAGCCAAATCTGACGAGGAATGGCGAAACGCGCTGTAATCTAGCGTAGAGTCAAAATTTTTTCCATATGTCTCTTCTCACCCTTCTTTCCACCAAAATCCTCCAAGTTAACCTCGCAACCATACGAGGCTTGGAGGGGCATAGTTCGAGTTGAAATAATTGAACTCGATCTATGACATGAGTCAGCAAAATTTGTTGACACAATGCTACAGGCAAAAGCCGATCAATTGAAATTCAATCATTTGGTCTGTCACTCCATTTCGATGAAAAATCATTACTCCTATTCTTGAGCTCATACACTTTTTAGCGCATTCTAGAGGAACTCCGCGATGAACTCATTGTGTTACTCGCGCAAAAACGAAGAATTCAACCTATTGCACATCTATGTAAATCAACGGGGAAATCAAGGAACTGCGTTCAACCGGGATGAAATTAGTGTTATTCATGGTATATTTACGCCGTTCTAGGCGGTGTACAGTTGCTGTAACCAACAGATGCACTCCAAAATACCGGGAAATAGTAGATAATAGTACCAGGAAACCATATCTACTTCACTACCCTCAGACTCTAGTGCGTTTGGGAGTACCATCTGTTTGAATGAGGACAATTGAAAATTTTATATAGACGAAGTCGTAATGAAACGTTCCATAAAATCTTTCAAAAAGTTCAAAGACACTCCGGATTTGTATAAGAATGCGTATTTAATATTCTTATCTTGTATGCCAGTGGATGATGGGATCTGGTAGGATCAAGACTCTTCAATATTTGGTGTTTTTGCCACCTTTCGATAGGTCACAAGCCTCCATCATTACAATTGTGCGATCCAAATCATGAACTCTAAAAGTTGAGAATCTTTGACATCCATTCAAGTATTCTATAAGAAATCCCCGTCCGGCCAACCCCCGACGCTCACCCAATCAATGAAAATTTCGGACCGAATTTTTAAAAAATTCCCAAAATGTGGGACAAGACTTTGTTCTGTAAGTCATTTAGCGAATTTTTCCAGATGATCCACATGAGAGGTTTTGTTTCTGAAGCTCTCAAAGAAACTGTATAAAAAATTTCAGAGATGTACACAGTGTTTTCCAGTATTTTCACTTTTAGGGGCCAAAAGTCAAAAGTTTCTGGGATTTCCTCATATACTACCTGATTGACTTTCCGAACCCATATGCTCATCTTACAGGCTGTGCAACCTAAGAAATTGTTCACTAAGATATTTTTCCTAAGGATTGTGAAAGGATATTTTCAACATTCCCTTACGATCCCATGATTCCTACCTTCTTCCACTGTATTTAAAAACATTTTTTTTTCATCCTTAGTATGGATTAGTCAGCTAATCGTTCAGAATTTTGCAGTTTTTGGAGTCATTAAAAAAACTGAATCTTACGAATATACGTTTTTATCTTCTTACCTAGGTACAATACGGAACGCTTGTGCAACGGTATTGGGAGAACACGCGCATTTACCAATCTACGAGAGCCAATAAAGGAAGGTTACTTTCCAAAATTGGATCAGGCAGTAGGTGGACGTGCTTGGCCATCTAGACCTGCCAACATGAAACTCGCAGATGTGGATCGAAAAATTTTTAATGTACGCGTGAATATATCGGACATGGAGCGTTATCGGGATGCAATTTTTGAGGCTATCAAAACACGTCATGTTCGAGACACGGAGGGTAAAATTATAATTCTTGATGATGTCAATGGGACTGACATACTCGGTAATATCATCGAATCCAGTGATCTCAGTCCCAACCCGTCTCTCTATGGAGATCTCCATAATAACTGCCATACGGCTATTGCAAATGTTCACGACCCCGATCACAGGCACTTGGTAAGCTGTAACATATACGCAAAAAAAGTTCTAAGTGTTACAAAATTTCTGCTCAAATTGATATTCTAACTTTGTTTAGGAACGCACCGGTATCATGGATGAAAATGCTACCGCAATGAGGGATCCAGTTTTTTACGTCTGGCATGCGTTCATAGATGTAATTTATTACCGATATAAAGATACTTTGACTCCATACACAACTCAGCAAGTAGGTGATTTTTATCAACTGAATATGATACTTTCTTCAGGATAAGATAGTTGTTAAAAATCATCGCATTTGTTCGATGGCATGCTATAGGATGACTTACCATTCCTAATTGTTATTTTCAGCTCAATTTCCCTGGTGTGAGTATCAAAGACGTACGTATCAGTACCCCAACATTTAACCCCAACACCTTGGGTACTCACTGGACAAGAAGTGACGTAGAACTGTCTCGCGGACTCGACTTTTTCCCTGGTGGAACGTCAATTTTAGCTCGTCTCCAACATCTTAATTATGATAAATTTTCATACACTTTTACAATCCAGAATAGCAATGATCGTGAATTGATAGGCACACTGCGTGTTTTCATAGCACCTAGACTCGACGAGAAAGGACAAAATTTGCCATTCAATGAGCAACGTAAGCTCATGATCGAAATGGACAAGTTCACCGCTAAACGTAATGATCTTTACAATTTCCACGTGCTAGTACGATTCCAATTTGAATTTTGCCACTAAATTGAAAATTCTATGCAGTAAAAAAGGGCCAGAACGTCATTGTTCGTAAGTCAACCGAGTCTTCCCTGACAATACCATACGAAGTGACATTTCAAGATTTGAATAATCAAAACACCCAGAGCCAAGAACAATTCGATAAATTCAACTACTGCGCATGCGGATGGCCACAGCATATGCTGGTACCCAGAGGAACCACCCAAGGCTATCCTATGGATCTCTTTGTGATGATAACGGATTATCAGATTGATAAGGTGAAGGATTACTATTATTATCATCATTATTCATGTATACAATTAGAAATGAACATCGAAATGGTTATCCAGAATGAGTGGGAATGTTGATTGGGATCACTCGTCATCCTGCTAGGACCAAATATTACATTGCGGCGGAGAACCAACTCACTTTTATTACTCAAGAGCTGTTGAAAAAATGATAGCAGACATGGTAGCCTAATATCAAACATAAAACTCGTTATAAGTCATATCATAGGATTCCGGTACCTCTTGCTCAAAGCTTCGACAGAGATGAAGTTTCGACAGTCATTGAGGAGATTTCTAAGGATTTGTTCTTATTCCACATAGAATATCTCCTCTGAATAGTTTGCAATAAGAGACGTGGCGAGAAATTTACTTAATAGATTGATCTAAAACGAGGGATGAGGCTAAATAAATACTTGGTGCATTGACATGTATCTGATACTCATTACTAAAAATATCGAGCTATTCATCGAACGCCTAAGTTCTGGACCCGCCAGTAAAACTGTGAATTTTTCCATCAAATGCCATCCAGTGGACCGCAATAATATGGAGTAGAATTCGTTCATCTATCTTAACTTGTTATTGTGGCTCCTTCAAATCCCATGGACATTGTTTATCAAAATTGTGTTAGTTTTCTCACATGCGGAGCCTTCCAGAGGTTTTTCATTCGGTGAAAACAAATCCAAAATGATTTATATCTCAATCCAACGAAGAACTCTCTTGTCATTTCGAGAGAGGTATAATAGAATCCTGAATTGATTGTAATTATTTGCCTTGTTATAGGTTAATCAAAAGGAGCCACAGGGATGTGTCAACTCAATTAGCTTCTGCGGTCTGAAGGACTTGAAGTACCCGGATACTCGCCCAATGGGATACCCATTCGACCGTATTGCACGACAGGGTGTCAAGATTCTGAATGAATTTCTCACTCCCAATATGAAGATGCAGCAGATTACCGTAAGATTCAACGATGCCGTCAAGCCAAGACAAAAAGATTCTTGAAAACTGGCGAAACATTTGCTTCCTGTTCATTTCGATCGCCAGTTCGAAAATACGATTTTAGATATTATAGGGTTTTGAAGTGTGAGGATGTCTTCAATGCCGTGACTTGGATATTCTCAGAGCCATCACATCCTTGGAGATCGAAATAATTGATGTAGAAAATCTTGTTTTACCACGAAGTTTTCAATAAAAATATCATGTACTTTCAAGCCATGTGTGATTTTTGTATTCTGGAAGAACCTTGCACCGTAGTTTTCCCTTTTGAGATACTACCAACTGTCCTATACAGTCTGATCGTACATTCCATAATGATCTTGGTTAGAAATAAAATATACTTGGTTACTTATGAAATTCATGCAAACACGTTCCGGTTGAGATAATGAGAGACTTCTCATCTTCCGTACAAGTCTCAAAAAATGGTCTTTAAAATCACTTTGTTCCTCGTATAAAATCATTGAATTGTGCTGATGATCGAACAATACTCACGGCTCAAATACGAAATCCTTAATTTCTAATGGTAGAATTTACTCGTTCGATCTCACCAAACCTACTCCACTTTGCTCCGCCAATTTTGGCACACGGTCATTCTACCCAGCAAATAAAATTAAAATGCAGAGATGTTGCCAATGGATCTGATAAGTCATTAGTCAAAGTTGATCCAAGATGTACTGACAAGGGGAGTCCGGATGGTCTGGGTCACCATATCTCATCGAACGTTTTGCACAGTCTCGTACCACCTAGAACATGAAGAATCTAGAGTCACTCCGTCAAATGGGCCTTCTGTTCAGAGCTACAAGCAAAAATTTCGGCATTGTCTCAGTGTATATCACTTTCTAACATGGGCCTATATTGGCAATGCTAGTGTCATAAGCTGTAACTCTAAACAGAAAACTTATTCGACGGAGTTACTCCGGAATCTTCATATTCTAGGGGATACGTGTCTGTGAAAAAAGTTTGGTGAGATTTTGTGAAGAAGACCCTCCGGACACCCCTTGTGAGTTTCACTGACTTGACACTGATTAACACGGAAAGAGTGAGATGTGAACCAGAGGCCTGGAAATGAATCCTAATATTTTTCACTCAGATCATGACATCTAAATGTGGGCCTTCTTGTGCTTTTGATCAATCGAACTTCGACTCGAGCTGTTCTTATGATGTTCTATTGTCAATCAATCTTCACTCTTCGTGAAATTTGTGATAATGAATAAGATGAAGATTTATAAAACCTAATGATGAAGAGATGTGAAAAAACCAGAAATATGCGTTTTTTTCGTTGGCCAACTAGAAGTTCTAGTTTGCTAGTGGTAAAAGTCGGAATGTTTGACAGAAAAATTGAGATAATACAATCATGATTTGATGAGAAACTGATCTCTGCATCGACCGTGAGAACTTCCGTTATCTTGAAAATGCCAGTTTCAACTTTAATCGTGGCATTGGACAATTTTGCACCAAAAATACTGATAAGACAAATTCTGTTGATCAGTATCTGATGCAAACAGGAACAAAGATATTTACCAATCAACTTGAATTTTGTGGTTCTCCCCGATGCGTTGGAACATCCTGTCGAAGATAATGTCGCACATGCAAATGACTATCTTGATTCAGATAATGAGTTTTGCGGGTTTGTACAACGCCCGCTGACCTTCTCACCAAAGTTCTCCTCTTCTGAGGTAACCACAAATTTCTCCTTGACATGATTATAAGTACTGAGAAATTCTGAGTATTGCTCTTTTTTCATATTTTTCGTGAAATCAATAGTTGCTCAACAAGCTCTGATCGATTTCTCGTGCTAATACTCAAGATGATGGCGAAATTAGGTATTTCCTGAGAAGGAGTACATTTTTCTCGAAATGGAGAAATATCTTCTGTTGATGTATGACCGGCCTGGCGAGCCTATTTTTGTCCCGAAAGGAGAGGATAAAATATCTTTTGACATTCCTATCAATTATGTGGTAATATAGACTTGCATGACATTCTAAATCTTACTTATAATATTATTGTACAAGTTTATACTTTACATCAAATTTCCATTACTTTCCTTGAGAAATTTTAAAGTTTGATTGGAAATGGTTCTCACGTACGAAGAAATTGAAAATAACTCTCAACTTACAGCCTGAGAAGTACCAAGGTGTTGCGTCGCATATTTTAAACCGTTTTTGCAATGAAGCTCAAACATCAGTGCCGGTGAAAGAAATTTCCATTCCAGATTTAAGTATTCCTTTGGGTAAATACATTTTTTCGTGAGTTTCTACTCACCCATTTCCGATTCTCAAGTTTTTTTTGGACTGACTTTCGTAAGAGTTGCAAAAAGATCTGAATCAAGAACTTTTATCATTAAAAAGATAAGATATCCGTTCAAAACATACAATTTTCTAAACGGATCGAAGTGATGAATGGAATTCTCACTACGAAACTGCAATTTCGACGAATTGCAAAAGAGTCTTTTTCACATGAATTTTCCACTTCCCCTTACAGCTCATTAAAAATTAGCATGCAATATACGCGGTCGCAAGCCTAGATACCCTATCCTCGCGACAGTTCCTTGTGGGTAAATCACTAGAGATTTGAAAATATCTTTCGCTTCCTTTCATCGTAATTCTATCTACAAAATCAGTCCAAGAAAGATTGTCAGTGCATGTGAAATCGTACCATTACCATTTCACATAACTCTTCTTACTATTTCCTCACAAAAAATGCATGAGTACAAGAAAAACCCATATTTATTCGAGGGCTGATCGCAAAGTCTAATATGATTTTTATCCAACTTTTCCTCAGCTCTTAATCGTCGTGATGCATTTTCTCTTTACATTCCATCTCATCAAAAGATGGCCGAGCACCTCATCAATTTGTTTTTAGGTAAGCTTTTGATACCAATTTGTTCATTGATTATCTATAGACGAGTGAGACTAAAAATAATCTCTTTGGTTTGAGCTTGTAACTTAGTCATCTGAATTCAAATGAAAAGACAACATGAATGAGCTCGAGTATAACGTTTGTAGTTCAAGTCTATCACAGTCAGAGTGTTTCTTTTTTGGTTGTTCTACCGATCAAAGATTTTGAGTCAATTTTCCAATTAAAATCTTGAGAACTTTGGTTTAGTGTTTGGATTGAGATTATAAAATAAACTTTGTGAACAATTTTTCTTGCAAAATCATTGATGAAAAGACGGATTTCCATCAATTCAGGTATGCGTACTGTGGAGGATTTGGTATCTTTCGCAGCTTATTGCCGTGACCGTATCAACATTAGGATGTTCATCTACTGCCTGACTGTCGCAATACTTCATCGAACGGATACCAATTATCTGCCCATACCATCACTCCTAGAAGTATTCCCAAGCGATTTTATCGATAGTGGATTTTTTGTGGATATCAAAGAGGAGGCCAATATTGTTCCAAGTGGATCACGTGTATGTCCACTGCTCCGTATAAAGTAATCTAAATATCGCACGTGAAACGCGTATATATTTGTGTGCTAAATCCTGTCGGGCGTGGGATGTTTACCAGCAGAATCAGAGAAATTTCCGTCATAACTTGGAATCTCCATAAATGGAAATGCTTGTGAAGTATAACTCTTGTTCGGAGGTTCATTTCATTTTAGCCAAAATCCGTGGGCTTTTTCGAGTGAGTCGCCGAAATGGTGTTCGTGAGAATTTGGTGAGAATTCAAAAAGCATTCCAATGAAGCCCACTGCCCAATTACACATAAAAATATTTAATGGCACGAGCAAATTTTCAGCATTACAAGGCTACTTTGCAAATGTAGCCTCGCACCCCTTTTGGATCAATCATTGCACAAAGACTGATTTCTCCATAGAGATTTAAGACGCTACTGATTTTTATGATATCAGTTTTTTTGTGACCAATTTATTAATCACATAGTTGTTCTGATGTTTATGAAAAGATGAAAAACATTGTCATGGAACTGCCTTCCTCGTTAAGAATAGCCATCATTGTTGATTTTAGGTTCCCATTGAAATACCGTTGGATTGGACGGCAACTGACGTTGATCCTGAACACAGAGTTGCGTATTGGCGCGAAGATGTAGGGGTCAATCTTCATCACTGGCACTGGCATGTCATATATCCATTTGCTGGTCCGTCAGTCGTCGTTAACAAGGATCGCAGAGGCGAGCTGTTTTACTATTTTCATCGTCAAATGATGGCTAGGTAAGCCACAAGTGAGAAAATGGCTAAAAAATACAGGAATGCTGATTGGAAGTATATTGTCTTCATCGATTTCTATCACGAAAAATTAAATAGTACAAAGCTGTCCCAAAAAAACAAACCTCGAAAGAGTAAGAATCGTAAATTCAGATGGAGAAGTCCTTTTGGAAAACGTTAGTGCGTTATCATTCAGATTGCTGGGTTTGAGAAACCAGTCTGAAAATGAAGGCATCCGGTTGAAGTGTTGAATTTACTTGAACTGAACAAAATATTCAACCCGAGACTTACATAACATTTAGTTTGTCATCATAGTTGGAAAACCAGCCCGTTCATTTTATTTCATGAAAATTTTTGCCTGAGTAATTACATCCCACGGAAACTGTACCATAGTTCTAGTTGGATATGCCGACTACTCTTTTATATTAAGGTAAGTGTACCCAACTTGCCTCCATTAAGCCATTTTCTTCATAACTTTGGCCCATCTCCATATTTTCCAACGTACTCTTGCTCATTTCAAAGCTTGTCTCAAGACCTTTAAAATGAGCTCAGATACGTCCAATTTGGATATAGTGGAGCCGAGCTGTTTGAATTCTCCCAAAAGGTGATTTTTGAGAGTTTACAAAAGTGTGTACCCAACTTGCCCCCATCATTTAAAACAATGTAAATCGGCGATAAAATGCGAAAAATGGCTTTGATCCGTTTCGATCACCGCGCAGCGGCATTTGTAGCTTTTAGTTGGCCCAAAACACTGTTTCCGACCTATTTTGACGTGATAAACACGTTCTGAGTGGTAAAAAAAGCCATACTGCACGCCTTTCCGAGATAACCATATGGGGGCATGTTAGGTACACTCCGATGTCGGCCTTCTTGATTCTCAAACCATCTTCGTGTTTTGTACATAAAATCGCTCGAAATCAGAGTTCTGCAACCCTGAAGAGCGGATTTTGAAGGTCTTGAGACAAGGAATCGAATGCGCTAAGGTACGTCAAGATTGGTCGAATAAAAATAAATTGGTACCGGTTCTAGTGAACGCGATTTCCTCGGTGATTTCTTAGCCGTGCAAACACGAAAAATGGAAAACTCACTTTATATTTTCTGGAGAACGCAGAAATGATCCGGGGTCGTTGAAAACTACGTATTTTCTCATATTTTAACATAACAAACGTGGAAAAAAATTGCCGGGAGGCCAAGGAGTGCCCATCCCCGAGATCGGCATACGGGGGCAAGTTGGGTACAGAGGCAAGTTGGGTACACTTACCTTATATAACTTTGTTCATGGGCACATTGGATTGTTGCACTTTTGATACAATTTTATTCATATTGATCTGAATACTTCTTTCTTCGATTCAGATACAACACAGAACGTCTGAGCAACAACATCGGCCGAACACGTGCACTAACCAATCTACGGGAGCCCTTAAAAGAAGGTTACTATCCAAAACTGGATCAAGTTGTTGCTAGTCGCGTTTACCCTTCAAGATCTCCCAATATGGTAATGTCAGATGTGCAAAGGAGCAAAGATCGCTTATCTATGCTTCTGTCAGATTTGGAACGATGGAGAGATGTGCTCTATGAAGTTATAAAAACACGTCAAATACGAAATGATAAAGGGCGTGTTATACAACTAGATGATGTTAAAGGTATCGATATCTTGGGTAACATGGTAGAATCTAGCATTCTTAGTCCAAATTCAGCACTTTATGGAAATCTGCACAATAGTGGTCACGTCATACTTTCACTGGTTCATGATCCCGATAACCGATATTTGGTGAGAAATTATCTTCGACTATTATTATTAGTTCTTTATGGCTTTTATTATGACGCTTTGATACTATGAAAGTTTCTGTTTACATTACAGGAATCCTTTGGAGTAATGGCTGACGACAAAACTGCAATGAGAGACCCAATTTTCTACGTATGGCATCAATTCATCGATGATATATTTGTACGTTTTAAAGACAGTTTAACTCCCTACACACTGGAACAAGTGAGTAATTCTTGTTTGTGATTCGAAGGATGTTCTAATAAGCTAGCACATGTCCAAATCAACGATCTCAAACTTGTCATCATTCGTAGCTCAATTTTCCCGGAGTCAAAGTCGTCGATATACGAGTAAGCGTACCTCGGGATAATCCCAACATCTTGAACACCCACTGGACAAAAAGTGACGTAGAACTGTCTCACGGGCTCGATTTTGTTCCAAGAGGTTCAATATTAGTTCGCCTTCAACATTTGAATCACGATGATTTCTCATACAGCTTTGTAGTGAGCAACACGAATAATCGAGAAGTTGTTGGTACATTACGAGTTTTCATGGCACCAAAACACGATGAAAAGGGTCAACTACTGCCTTTCAACGAGCAAAGGAAACTTATGATCGAAATGGATAGATTCATAACAAGACGTAATAAGCCATTTTCCCAATATAATGCTCGAATATACAGAATATTCCAGTTATCAAACTTTTCCTATACCACTAATTTTTTATAAATCATCAATTGGGTTCCAGTGAGAAGGGGTCAAAATGTCATTACTCGAAGGTCGACCGAATCATCCTTGACGATACCGTTTGAAGTAACTTTCCGAGATCTGAATAAACCGGTTGATCAGACTTCAAAAGATTTCAACTACTGTGGATGTGGATGGCCCCAACATATGTTGCTACCCAGAGGAACGACACAAGGTTATCCAATGGAGTTATTCGTGATGATAACTAACTATGATTTGGACAGAGTGAGTTACAGAATCATATAGTTTGGTTCATCCCTTTCATATTTTCTGAAAATATTTTGATCGTATTGAATTCTATCTGTCCGTCCAACATTTTCACAATCCTCGTTAGCATCATAATTGATTATTGTTTAATCTTTGGAAAATCTTATTGAGATCTTCAATTATGATATCACAGGTTAATCAGGCAGATCCAGTAGGCTGCACCAATTCCGTCAGTTTTTGTGGATTGAGAGACCGCAAATACCCGGATACTCGGGCAATGGGTTTCCCATTCGATAGAATGGGGCGACAAGGCGTGAAGACGTTGAGTGAATTCCTCACTCCAAATATGAAATTGCAGCAAGTTACAGTGAGATTCAACGATGTCATCAAGCCTAGGCAAAGAAAAGATGTACCATAGAACAATGTATTGAATATTTATATCGGAATAGCTCGTACACATCTCACAATAAAGATTTGTAGAGAGTGTGTCTTAGCTCAGTAACGAGATTTTTGAACCAAATAAATGTGTCTGAATATGGTACTTGATAAGGGTATTTCCTAAGACTGACTATCGATTAATTCATCCAGATTCACTTCTTCGATTTAAGCATGAAGCTCATCGATGAATTTAAAAAAAAACCAATCTAAGGATTAAGCTCGTTCATTCCTATCCAATGTCGATAAATTGCTTCCAAGATTGCTTCCAATGACAAATTCGTACTCGGTAAAGGATGAAGATGAGTTACTGCAAACTACACTTCTCTGCTCACATCGCTATGACAGTAAAACGTCCCAAAGGAAACACCTCTTATGTCCTGGAAAAATGCTCGAAACATAGACATATTTCACTTATGGAGAATGGAGCACTAAATGCACAATATCTGGCCCACGATAATGAGAAAATGAGCTGAAATCACAAAACACTGTTATGAGTTAAAAATCATTATATTTTGAGAAAATACATGGAAAAACTAGTGGGAATCATAAAAGGTCATCTCAATACACGTACATTCATGTTTTGATTTCACAGATGGTTTCATTGTTCCGTGTTTTGAATTATTGAAAGAATAAATTCTACCAACCGCTAAGCGAGAAGGGTTTCTTCTCACCATCACAACCAATGTGCCTATCAGAAACATTAGAAGCTAGAAAGTTGGTTGAACATACTGTCTACATCATCGAACGGGTTAACTTTGGAACACTCTTGATCATTTCCTATTGAAATTCCTCTGTGACTTTGTAGTTATACAGCATAGTTGATCTGAATCAGCTGTGGTCTATGGAAAATCTACAGTTTCAGCTTTCAATCGACGGGTATAATCTATTTGGACCATCCTAGTCGAAGCTATGGGTGATCAAAGTAGTGTTCCAAAGTTAGACCCCTACTTGGCTTCCTTTAGAATAGTAAAAGTGAAATGTGAGAGCTTTCGACATTGTTCTACTATACGGCTCTATATCCATTCCTAAATATCGGAATTTCGATTTAATATGCTTTCAGTTCATTGAGTCTCCCATGTTTTTTGGTAAATCTCGTGCAAAAAAATTTTGAATCTTATTATGGTCAACCATGAGGTGTCACAAAGTTACATCGCGCTTAATATCCAACAAGGCCTGATTCTCTTCGGTTTTCTGTTCCAGAGAAGCTGTTTCTAAAAAAATGGAATTGATCATTTTTGAAATGAAAAGTACCAATTACTGACAAAAGGGCATTCCAATAATACACATCTACAGTGTTCCTAAACCAACTTGTAATGAGTTTGGGAACCATTTTTGTTCTTCGTGGTAGCTTTTTTGGTGTCAAGAATAACAGACCATTGGAATTGAAATCATCCACGGAGGTTTTCAAAAAAATCGCATATTTTTGGACTTAGAAATCGCAGTCCACTCCTCGCCCTCAAGCATCAGAATTCTTTGAAAATGCTTAAAAGTGCTTTCTCAAAAATAGCATCATTCACATTTTCTGCGATGATCTCAAACTTACATTCCTGATCGAGAAGCTCTCTCTCGGGGAGACGAAAACTCGTCTAAATGAGGTTTTCTTGCGCATTTTGACCAGCAGAGTACCATGATCATGGTTTCATGAGGCTAGGATACATCCAATGTGAGAGAAGAGTCAGTTTTTTGAGTTCTCATCTGCAGTAAAGTTTCAATAATTCTACCACAAACCCGGTTCATGCACTATCCATGCAAGAGTTTAAAATCCAAACTTTGAAGTAGTTCGATTGGTGCCACGTTCAACGCAGAATAAGCCTAACGGAACCGTGGAAATTCGCGAGTGCTCGGGTTTTGATGAAATAGAGTAAATTTTACACAAGAGCAAAATAACAATCATTCTCATCTCTACAAATTTAGATATGGTTTCTGCGAGATGAAGTGATAACTGTTGTAGCTCTGCTGGCTCTCATCGAACTGGTGCAATTCAATCAAATAACGACCATGTAAACGGATCACAGGAGCAAACAAATGGAAGTTAATATCTCCTATGTTACTTACGATTATTCCACAAGATTTCATAAAATCTCATGGAATCTCAAGCCACCTGCTTTCTCGTCCCCTACCTCTTCAGGTGCAGATTTATCCAACACGACCAATCAATCATAATTTGTCGTTGACGCAAATATTCCGTTTCCTTCTTTTAAATCTTCTCAAGTTAAATCACACATATGGTATTGAGATGTTATGATTTGTTGATAGGAATCATGAGCGTTTAACGAAAATTCTCTAAAAAGTTGCTTTGTGTGATGAATACTCATTATCATAATGATAAAAATTAGGAGATGCAACTTTTGCTTGCTTGTGGTCATGCAGTTTTGCATCGCGGAACTAAGGTGCAATCCTCGCGAAATCTCAACCCGGAACAGACGAGATATCTCTAAACGCAGAAGAGCTCAAAATATAATTGTCCTTATATGGTTATAAAAAAAATACTACTGAATGAATATGTGCTGTGATTATAAGTCGGCCTATTATAGTTGCTGGTGAACTATCCTTGGCACGACCGCAAAAGTCCTTCAAAAATTGAATATAAATTCAAAGCCTGCATTGGATTTGAATCAATGTGCGCGAGCTGTTCAAAATCAAAACTCCAACTCTACGAAGATTTGAAGAACATGTTCAAATTCTACAATTGCATGCGTTGTAATCCGCAAAAATTTGATTGAATTGTAGTGTTAATAAAATTTTACTCAGTAAAGTTAGTTCCAAATCTGAATCATGGATAAATATCTCTTGTTGATGTACGATCGGCCTTCCGAGCCTCTGTTTGTTCCTAAAGGAAATGAGAAAGTCGCTTTCGATATTCCTCCTGAGTACTTGGTAATACTATTTTAAATATTTCATTAGGCTATCAATTCTAATAATAATAAAAAAAAATTCTTATTCAAATGAAATGCTGACTTCTTCCGAATATTGTGCTATCTTCAAAGTAGTTATCTAAAAATTCGAAAAATGGATTTGAGTAAAAAAAAACATTTTTAGAATCTCCTATGCACATGAAATGATATGAGTGCAGCCGTTTGTACCTTTTGTATAATCCTGAAAAAAGTACCATTTCTATTCTGAGATTAAAATCTGTCATCGATAAGATATCTTGGCCTTCATATTTCTTGATCAATGATGTCAATAACTCATCAAAGGCGGCATTCGGGGGATCCATAATGAGAAAACACATACGCCACCGTCAGAATGTATGCCAAGAAAATAGTTTTCGCAAGCATATGAATCGCTCATTTTGTCAACGTATAAGATCATTTACTCGTAGAACTTCAAAGTTCATCTCATAAAACAGTGAAAGAGTGACCACAATTTTGGCCCCTATATATTTGATATCATAAATTTCAACAATTACTCTTTTGCAGCTTGAAAAATACAGATCTGTAGCAGCAAATATTTTTAATCGTTTTGGCGATGGAACGGACAAATCTGTTCCTATAACACACATAGCAATACCGGATATGACGGTTCCCTTGAAAGTTGGTCGATATGATTTTTTCTCCCTCCACGTTCCTGCTCATCGGGAAGCAGCCGAATATCTGATCAAGCTATTCCTAGGTGAGTCAAAATCATCTGACCATTTTGCAGTATTCCTCCGTACTTTAATCAGTTATCTTAATATTTGATCATTCATTAATCGCACCTGGGATCTGGATGAAGAAAAAAGAACATGGAAATACTGCCATGTCAGAGCTGAATGCCTACAACGTGTAAATGACTGACAAGATCATTCATATACCAAGCTCGAGATGCTCTCATGTCGCAACTGAGTGTAATGTTATACTTCAGTAAACTTTTGCGAATTTATAAGGTCTTTGATTTTTTGGTTGCCGTGATCTATTTCATCTGGTAATGTGGCCTAATCTTTTCAAATTATGACTGTAAAACATTCATGGATCAGAGATGTCGAGTTGTTGAAAAAAAAAGAGAGCAGTAAGATTTTGAATGATTAGTGAGTATCCTAACGAATCCACTCATGTTTTGTAATCTTCAACCAAAACTCCGAGCATGGATATTTTTGTATGACTACTCCAGAAAATTTTGCAATGGGAGACTTTATTACCGAAATCTGTAGCCACGCCCAAAATTCATCTACAATCTTCTGCAGAATAACAAAATCACAATGGTGTTTGATAATCAACTAAGGTTTAATTTTGAGTCAGTTCTCCGCATCTTTCAGGAATTACAAATCCCTTCATTCGACTGATCGTAATAATACTTTTCGATACACTGTGCGTAAAAGTGCACTTTGCGCACAGTTTGTCGACTTTTACTCGCAGTTTATCGAAAAGTATAGTTAGACACACGGCCGTAAAACCTATTATTCGCATCCTCGTGATGATTCCGACCCTCACCTGCGGCTCGGGCCGGAAACCCATCACTCGGACGCGAATAAAACGTTTTACGCCCTTGTATCGAAATGTACTATTTAGAGACTATTGGGGTCATGAGGAAGCTGATTAAAATATCTTTCTTGTCATAGGAATGCGTACAATAGACGACTTGGTATCACTCACTGCTTATTGTCGGGACCGAGTCAATTCTCAAATGTTCATTTATTGCCTCTCCGTTGCAATAATCCACCGGCCAGATACGAAACATCTACAACTACCTCAACTCCACGAGGTACGAACCCATGAGACCTATGATTGCATTGAACAAGATATCTGCATTTTGAAGTCATCTATACCGATCGGTGATTGGTTCGACAAGATAAACCTTACTTCTTCATTTGAGTGATTCAAAAAATACTGCGTGAGGAGAATGTGTAATTCTGCACTTCAGGGAGCAAGTGAATCAAAGAACGGGACAGACTTTCACGAGTAACCTAAGGCAACAGTCTCTCAAATTCCAACCCATAGTATGAGACACAATTTTCGCCTCAAAAACTACCCATCAGTAGATGAATTTTAGTGTAACTGTTGGATAGAACTTCTAGAATCGAGATTGGCCTACGGCGTGTTTCTGCTCCTGGTTCCGCACTTTTGCGATAAATTCCATAGAGATTATAGTTTCTAATCATTTCGCGGAAGAGCCTTTTGTCATCTCTTTGCTCCAGTAAAATGCACATGAGTTGAATGTAAGTCTATGATGGGATATCCTCCCTTGTGCATGTTTTATCGAAATTTCGAAAAAATCTGTGTGCGATTTTTAGCGAAAAAGAAGTCTCTCGTAAAAACCACCGCCTCCCTGTAAGCGACACGAAAATCGAAATTTTCATAAAACTAAGTGTGAGATTCCATGCGTGTACGATGAGCTAAATTTACATACAATCATAATGTTTCCGGCTGAATATTCATGCCACGGGCATTTACCTTCCAGATATTTCCGGATAAATTCATTGATGGTGCAGCTATAGCACGAGCCAAAGAGGAAGCCAATATCATACCAGAAGGATCACGAGTATGTCCGTTATTCTGAGATCATGATCATGGATTTAATTGATGATAGTGCCTAATGCATGATTGATAATAGAAAGAATGGAGAATATTTTCAGTTTGCGATGACTCACACTGCCATGTATCGGTTCGGAATTGTGAGGATTGAACAGGCATAGATGTCTTTCCACTTCTTTCTGTTTACTTGAAGTTCGTTCAAATGACGATATTACTTTCTGGCCATTGGCACACTAAATTGATCAACAAGTCTGCTATTTTCTAGCAACGTAGATTGATATTGGAGGACATCAATTTAAGTTACGTACCTTCGAAACTCCTCAAAATCTCGAGGTCACATTCTGAAGGATTTTTGATAGAAATTACTGAGGGGAATTAGATAAGACTTTACGAAAAAATTTGGACTACGCTTGATGTTGGTGCGTTTTGCCTTTCCTCAACAGATCCGAATCTCCATAGGAACTTGAAATTGCCGCGCGCAATAAGGTCACGATCGTTCATATTGATCGAGTACCGAATTAATCCTGAGTGAAATTCATTTTTTAGTCTAATTTCTGACGGATAGAGATCGAGAATTTAGAATTTCCAGTAGACTACCCAATATTTTCTTCTATATTGCACTTGTGCAGTACCCGTTGAGACTAATAATCACGCACAGTGTCAGCAAACCGAAAACCTCCTCAGAACGCTTCGTGGTACGGAGCTTTTGAGTTTAAAGTTTTGAGAATCACAAGAGACTAATCGATTTGTGGATCCAAAAACTTTTTTCAGAATCCTTTTCCTGGTGATAATTGATGTCGGAAATCGGAAAAATCCTTCCAGCGAATCACCTATGTAATTTTGATGAGAGTTGCCCGATCACAAGAAGGGGATATTGTAAATCGTTCAAAAATCTTTAAGTTTGTCGTTTGAAGTTTTTTTCTACGACCTCTCTGATCCGAGCCACGAGCTTCGGAGGAAAACTTTTCAATACATGTCCGGTTCTAGAGATACAGAATCACGTCCCAACTCTATTTGCTCAAGCTCTATCCCACCATCAAAAACCATCCAAAAAATTAGTGACAAGCGTGGTTTGAACAGACAAATTTTCGGTTTTTTTGAGTATGCTATCAGATTCATTCTCACACGTGGCCTGGGACGGCTAGTTAAGAATTGAGTGTAAGCTTCGGGTGAAAATTATAAGAGCACTTGTTGTTCATCAAGGGAGAAATTTCATAGCATACTCGAAAAATACAGAAGACTATGTACCTAGAAAACTTTATCGCTAGGGACGGAGAAATCGTCATTTTCTTCGTTTCCAGCACTAAAATATATCAACCATCATTATTATTTGAAACAACCATCATTATTATTTGAAACAACCATCATTATTATTTGAAATATATCATGTACTATTACGTTGAGATCATGCTACACAACAATTTTTAGATTAGACTTTGGAGTTGGGATAGAACCTGAGCAAATACAGTTGGGGCGTGGTGCGGTATCTCCATAAGTTGCCATGTATTAGTTTTACCATTCGGAGCTCGTAGCTAAGGTCTGAGGTCGTGAAAAAATTTCAATAACAAACATGTAGGTTCTTGAACGATCCGCTATATACCGTTAGAGTTCTTGCGATCGAACCACTCCCATCAAAATTACAGGGAATTCGCTGGGAGGATTTTTTCGATTTTCAACATCTAATATCAGCAGAGAAAAAATTCTAAAGAAACATTTTTGAACTCGCAAATCGATACGCTTTTTTGTGATTTTCGAAACGTTACCTTCAAAATCTTCTTAGACCGAAGCGTTTGGAAGTAATAGTCGGCTTGCTCAAACTAGGCATAGTCCATCAACTTCGGCGGGTCACATATACATTCAGTAACTTGACTATTTTTGCTCAGTTCGCGAATGGCTCTCGTCTAAATTACTGTTAAATAATTTTAGACGCCCATTGAGATACCGTTGGATTGGACGGCAACTGATGTTGATCCTGAACATAAAGTCGCATACTGGCGCGAAGACATTGGCGTGAATCTTCATCACTGGCACTGGCATCTTATTTACCCTTTCTCTGGACCCCCCGAGATCATCGCCAAAGACCGAAGAGGCGAATTATTCCTTTATTACCATCATCAGATGATGGCGAGGTAAGCATGTATCGTGCAAAGATGATTGCACGACTGACTACTTCGTAGAGATTTTTTTCCACTCACCTAAAAGGAATGAAGATGAGAAGAGCAGTTTGCACAATTCATTATCTAAATGAGTCAATTTTCAACTATTTCAACTAATCTCATCAAGTTTGGAATCACTTTTTCATTCGAACAATGGGAAGGAGGAGTTGGAACCGCCCATCACTTGGATCATGAGCAGTTTCAATGATCTCTATTCGAATGGTACTTGTTAACACCTTCACTGCGCTGGGCCCCACCGGTGAGGCCCACGCGTTCAACTCTGTGTGCGGTGATGATCAAAATCCCATTAAATGGGCCCTACCGCTGGGGCCCATCGCACACAGGACCCGAACGCGGTTTTCGTCGTCGCAGTGAACATGTTAAAAACGAATCATTTCTTGATGATTCCTGATAATGCCGCAGAAAAAGACACAATTCTGAAAGAGCTCTATTAGGATCCCTTTAGACTTGAAGCCAATGATAACGGAGCTCTTTTGGAGCCCTGTTGGAATAGTGAAATTTGACATGCATTGGTTCTTAAAAAACCATAATTCGGAGATTCCGGAAGATTCTACTTCGCAGAGACGAAACAATACTTCGGAACGAGTCCCAACTGAATAATCATTCCTACTCTCGTAGGGGATGCTTGGTTTACTCAGTTGGTACTTTCAGAGCTTCGGGAGGATTGCGTTAGTTTTTTCCCTCCCACAGAAATCTTTCAAAATGAATAAAACTTTTCAAAGAGTGCGAAAAATCAATAAAATATTCAGGGGAATAGATTGTGCCCCAGTGGGTCTCAAACCCTGGACCCTCTGATCAATGGTTTTGCAGTTCCCCAGTCGGTTACTTAGGTTCTTACAAAAATTTGTTGAAGAATTGAACATATATTGTCAACAATCAAAGTCCTCCTTCTAAAAAAAGTATACTGACCGAGGATGACTGCCTCAAATACTCACAATATTATCTGATCCCATGGAAAATCATGGATCGGGATGATATGTCAAGTTTTACGAAAAATCATCATCTTCAATTTTTTGAGATAACCCTCAAAATGGACATACATATACATTTCTAGTGATAAATTGAGAAGTAGTAAATTTTTCTAGATTCAATTGAGTTTTATTGGAAGCTGTTTTTCTTCATTTTTACAATTAATCACATCACTGAACCAAAATTTTTTGTTCCAATATTACTAATATAGAAAACTTCATTTCGAAGAAGTTAACGGCGCTCAAAATTTTTGCTGATCTGTTGGGGTTCCAAATGAGCTCCAAAAACATTGTTTTCTAGTCCTGAATCGTACCCTTATAAGTACTTTCATGACTCTCATCATCTTCTGTTGGGGTCCAACGGAAGTCAAATTTCGCTACCCTGGTAGAAATTTGAGCATTCTTTCTGACCAACTATGCAACATATAGCTATAGTAACAATGCGTAACAATGCGATTTGGCCAGTTTTAGGTCAAATAAGAGCGATGAAAATGCTCACCGTTTCTACCATGGTACTCTAGCGGAACTCTTTCGGAGCTATTCTGAGATCGTGTACATATAGGACCCTATTCAGAATCCTGTTGGAGTCCGTTTGGAATGGTGTCATTGTCTGGAAACTATGTATAATGTAAAAGCTTCCAAATTTGGTGATATGATGGAAGGTCATAGAAGACCGGGCTCTGGAGGAGTATACCTCAGTAACCCACATTAAATTTCTCACAGATACAACACAGAGCGTTTATCTCATAATATTGGAAAAACGCGCCCTCTCGCAAACTTCCGCGAACCAATAAAAGAAGCATATTACCCGAAACTGGACTCAGTAGTCGCTGGACATGCCTGGCCCTCTCGACCTCCTAATATGACATTGTCAGATGTCAGCAGGGTTTCGGATGGAATATACGTGAGTGTATCAGACATCGAACGTTCAAGAGATGCAATACTTGATGCAGTTCGAGCTCGCCATGTCATTGACTCTCAAGGAAAAACCATACCACTAGATGACATCAAGGGTATCGATATTCTTGGTAACATGATAGAATCTAGTGAACTCAGTCCAAATCAGGCTCTTTATAAAGGTCTGCATAATGATGGTCACATACTTATGTCTCTGATACACGATCCTGATCACCGGTTTTTGGTGAGTAAGCGTACACACACTCGGGAACCACCTGAATTAGCCAAGCTTCGAAATCTGCTGTCTCGCTCGCGCTTACAGGTTTTAGGTAATCTAACCTATGTGCGTCGCTCGGCGAGACAGACGATTTTGAAGCTCGGACAGCCCAGGCGGTTCCCGGGTGTAATTTCGATGTATGGTCTTATAATGGAATAATTTGATCGACAGTAAAAAATGATTCTTTTCGTCTCTGATTTATTCGCAGGAACCTTTCGGTGTTATGTCGAGTAACGCGACAGCGATGCGAGATCCACTATTCTATCGTTGGCATCAATTCGTTGACGATATCGTCTACCAATTCTTGGACGGCTTAGCTCCCTACACAACTCAACAAGTAAATTACCTTTTCATCAAACTTGGCATAGCCTAAAATCAGTTGCGAAGATGAATTTACTGAGCTAAAGATGATTGGGCAAGTTTTATTGGCTTGCAATATGTCCATCCCACCTATCCAATTTATACGAGTTTCATAGAGGTTCTTGAAATTGGAGGTGGCTTTGCATCTTTTGAAGAAAGAGGTCTGCATTACGAATTATGACTTTGTGAAATCCTGAATTTAGCGGTCATTCTGGACATGGCTCATCTTCGGAATCATTGTGTAGGCACTCGTTGCGTCAGTCGATGCAAAAGCTTCCAATTGAAGGCCTGGATAAGATTCTGCAGAATGTTGCAAAGTCGACCCGATGCTCAAAGTGTCAACTCGGCTCACGGTAACTTTGAAACACCCATGAGAAAATGACTTGTGGGTCTAGATTGGGGTCCGAAATCGAATTTGAGATTCAAAAGCAATATTATTCACTCGGTGGTATGTGAAAATTATGTTTTTCATCTATTAGTTTCACTGTACTGACATGAGTCCCAAATCGAGTTATTAATATGTAGTTCAACGGATGTTTCGTAGGAAAACCTCTATTCTGATGATAATTTCTCGAAACTAATCAAACGGCCGCGAAAGCCCCCGCGTAAAAACCTGGAAAATCAGCAATTTATTATTGCAAACTCGGATATACTGACAATTTTCAAATTTCTAAGCGGACCGCTTTTATCAAAGGAAATTTTGATCGTAACACACCAAGCAGCGCTGACACCAAGGCTGACACCAAGAG
The DNA here is from genome assembly GCA_029851415.1 of Eretmocerus hayati. Lineage (NCBI taxonomy): Eukaryota > Metazoa > Arthropoda > Insecta > Hymenoptera > Aphelinidae > Eretmocerus > Eretmocerus hayati. Next base: position 133,658,237 of record CM056742.1, on the reverse strand, counting down.
TGGAGAAAATTAGTTTTTGAACCTCAACCATCAGAATATCTGGTTAAAATTCAAGTTCTCGAAGGTGTTTCTCAGTTACAACTATTTTCCAGAGTTACCTCAGTTGACGATGCGTCGTCGAATTGATGAGGAACTTGCGAGCGCTTGAGGAATGGGGGGGGGGTATCCCGTTCCTCGCTTTGAAATGACTAATTAAAACTCAAGAGATCAACATTTGTAATCAAATTTGGCTGAAATTAGCAATCGGATCCACTACAAATCTCACAGTCGCGCATTTAATCTGAAAATCTAAAATTTTGAATTCTTCACAATTCTCAATAGCTCAGCTTCCCCGGGATAACAGTCAAGGACGTACGAGTTGGAACATCACAAAGTAATCCAAATACTTTGAACACTCACTGGACGAAGAGTGACGTTGAAATGTCTCAGGGGCTAGATTTCTTCCCGCGAGGACCAGTCCTAGCTCGAATCCAGCACCTCAATCACGATGAATTCTCTTACAACATTGTAGTGAATAACTCCAACAATCGAGAAGTTATTGGTACAGCGAGAATCTTTATATCGTTGAAATTCGACGAGAAGGGCGAACCTTTGACTTTCAACGAGCAGCGAAAGTTTATGATCGAAATGGATAAATTCACCGTCAGACGTAAGATATAATACATATATATGTATATAATGGTTCTTATATATGTATATATGTATATAATATATGTCTATAATGGTTCTTTCTCAAATTTGCTTACTGATTCACATAATGAATTATTTTATTTAGTGAAGAAAGGACAAAACGTCATCGTACGAAAGTCTACCGAATCTTCTTTGACGATACCCTTCGAAGTAACTTTTCGAGATTTAAATAAATCAAGTAATCAGAATCCAGAGAAATCTACCTACTGTGAATGTGGATGGCCTCAGCACATGTTGTTGCCAAAGGGAACTACTCGTGGATATCCCATGGATCTTTTCGTTATGGTGTCTAATTATGAACTGGATAAGGTGAGCGTTGCTTTTATGGATTCATAATGATTGAAATTTGCTATCTGCGTAGAGTACAAAAATTATAAATGTTACCGTGAACAATAATAATAGTCAAAATATAGAGAGTTCTGTGAAATATGAGCCTTGATCTCTAATTAACTTTTATGGCAGGTTAATCAAGCCGAACCAGTGGGCTGTACCAACTCCGTCAGTTTCTGTGGATTAGAAGATCGCAAATATCCGGACATCCGTCCGATGGGATTTCCATTTGATCGCAAGGCACGCACAGGCGTGAAGTCGCTGACAGATTTCATTACTGGTAATATGAAAGTTCAGCCAATTACAATCAGGTTCAACGATACCATCAAGCCACGGCTAAGAAGTACTCGCAACAAACAAGGGTGAAAGCCTATTTACTAATGGGAAATTCAGATTTCATTATATTTGTATGGATTCGCCTCCCCAAAACATGTTGGATTAAATACAGATTGTCATATCTTCGTTAAGAGTTGATCATCCAATGAATTGGGATGTTGATAAAACTTGTTGAGGCCAATGAACTGTGTATTTTAATTTGTGTTGACTCTATACCTTTCTTATTATTCAAATAGAGAATTTCGGGCCACACAATGAAAACGCGAACAGGCATCTTGCATTTTTTCTGACCCCCTCAAGTAAAAGTTGTGCATTTTAGAGCAATTCTAGTTGAACATGGTGCTGCTTGAGAAAAAATGTTCCCATCTTGAGCAGATTGTTCCAAACTCGATCGGCTTCAGAGTGAGTTCAAGTGGTCAAGACCCAAATGACGTCATACCGACAAACGTTTCGGTATGCCCCATGCTATTAGCAAAGGAGAGTCGAAACTTTCATTCATCTGATGGACCAACTGTTCAGGAGCATATCATGATTCATACGGCGATTGACCTGAATCCTAGACTGATACTTAGAAAGGGTGCAACCGTTCTCACGTCTCAGGGAAATATATTACTTTATTGTCAATAACTAGATGAACCCATGTAAAAACGGGAACCCTATGATCATATATGAACAGGGGGTCCAAGGGCCCTGTGACCATATATGAACATCTATGAAATGGTTGCATTTTCAGGGAATATCACATCAAAAAGTTACGATGCTGATCTTGCATAACCGAGAAAATCTCCAAGATTTCATTAGGTAATTGAATTAAAACGATCTGTAAGTGATATCATTATATATCTTAATAAAAAAAATTTTTAATTTCCAAGATCAAAAACGTTTGGCAAATTGGTGACGAACCTGCTCAAATGTAATATTTCTCAAAATGATGATCTCAAGATATAACAAATTGTGCAGATTGGTCACCAATTTGCCAAACGACTGAAATCTTGGAAATTGAAAATTTTTTTTTTTCTACTAGGAGAATATTCTATCATATGATATCACTTACAGATCGTTTTAATTCAACCACCTAATGAACACTTGGAGATTTTCTCGGTTATACAAGATCAGCATCGTAACTTTTTGATGTAATATTCCCTGAAAATGCAACCATAACAACTTTTCGGATTTTAAAAAAATTTTGAAAATTGTTTCATAGATGTTCATATATGGTCATAGGGTCCTTGGACCACATGTTCATATATGATCATAGGGTTCCCATTTTTACATGGGAAACAATCAATTTTCTCAAGACCTGGGAACGGTCTGACCCTTTTTGGGTCTTAGTCTGGCATTCAGGTCAATCGCCATATGAACAGTTGGTCCGCCGGATGAAGAAAAGTTTGGAATTTCGTATGCTAGTAGCATGGGGCATAACGAGACGTGTGCCGGTATGGGGTCTCGACCCCTCGAAGTCATTCTGAAGCCACTCCACTTTGGAACAATTCGTTCAACATGGGGGAAGTTCTGTGAATTTTTCCTCAAATTGCACCACGTTCAACTGAAACTGCTCGAAAATGCACAGCCTTCACTTGAGGGGTTAGGAGGAATGCAGAATACCTACTGGAACATCTATATTATGTTGAAATTTCCGAAAACTTATGTTTCTATCCTCGAATTCCGGAGTAATTCGAGGGCCATTATGAAAGAAGCCACCCGCGACTTTGAGTTTTTTTTGGCTGTCCAAACAAAATCACCCGTTGAGATTTGAGCCAAAGAGATGCATAATCGGTGACCAAGTTTTTGTATAACTCCAGTTGATATTTCCGGTAAAAACTTTGTTTAGAGTAACACAATAATGGCTCGATAGTAACAGATCACGGTGGGACTGCACCAACCTTCGGAACCTGGCGATCAGGAATCACCTCAAGAATTCAAAAAAGGTCTCGAAGACCATATCAAACATCATCTATCAACATTTTTTGGCATAACTTTGCGACCGATTATTTTGCTTTTCGAGAAGAATGCTTTTTTGTTCCCCAAACCTTGAATTTTCGGTTTGAAGAGAATTTAAGGCGCAAACTATGGGAAGGAGTTTAGCTTTGATTCAATGACCGCATTTGAATCTTTGAGGTGATTTTTAGTCGCATTGAAAGGTGGTTAAGGCCCACAGTGAGATTTTAATTGAAAATTCAAGCATTATTTTTAGCTGTTCAAATCAAAGAAGGAAGCGATGAATCCCATTTTTTCAATTAGGCAACACAAATATTCCAATCCAAACGTGTTCAGTTCACACAACAGATAATAATTAGAATGGATCCTCTCGAAAGCGTGAAACATTCTCACTATGTACGGTTTCCATGTTGCCAACTATTTAGCAAATTACATGCAGCTAATGTATTATGAAGTGAAGTGTATTCTGCTGTCATAAACATGAGTTCAACTTTAATAATTTGGACTTCAAATTATAAGCCAGTTTTTGGATTAGCGATCTCATCAAACTCGTGTCCAAGAGCAATTAATAGTCAATAAGGATGTCAATTCGGTGGATACATTTAAAAATCATCGGAATGATGGCTTTACTTATCCTTTTGTACGAAAATTTTTCGATAAATCTTGCCGAATATGAAAAAGAATCAAGAAACTATAGTTCACACATCTCTGTAACTATTCTATTAGATCTTATGACGTGCAAGAGTACGCCTAATAAACCATTCATATTACCAGAATGTTGATAATTCTTTACTTCACCGTTGAACAATTGATTATTTCACCTGCAGGAATCCTGCAGATGTCACTGTCGGGTTGCCTGCATACAGGCATTTTTCTTCCAAAGTAGCCTTCCGGGCCTCATGCAGTTTGACGTTTAACGTCCGTCAAACGCGACAGTAAAAAAATCAAATTCCAACGTAAGTGCTCGGTCACTCGATGGAAAATGCGACGTGAATAGTGTGAAAGCCTTATGATACGACTTTGTCCATGCTAGAACTGTAGAAATATCATATGCTGGTATATCTTACGCCTGCACGCGGGCAACCTGACAACGACGTCTAATCCCTTCGCAATGCGACCGTGTTCGCATGCATAACAACTTCGGCAATGCTTTTCCGAACGAATAATCTCAATATTAATAGGCAATAGCAAGTTACACTCCGAGCAACCAATGTGGTAGACTTTTGGCACATCTCGTTGAATTTGTCCAATTTTTCAAACTGAGTATACAGTAAGTAACATAAAAAAATCATTTCCTCGAAGCTCAGTCTCGAGCTCAACCGTCTGAAAATCAGTAAAAACCTCGGTAAAAAACATTTTTCGATGGTGGGGGAATTCTTCAATGAGGTCAGTTTTGGAGGTAAGGCAGAAAATAACTTTTACAATTTTTGAAAAATTATTTCTCATGTTGCAAAATCTAATCTCGAAATGATTTTGTCATAATAAATAGTAAATGAACTTTTATACATTGGCGCTGAAATTGGGTGTACATTTCAAAGAATGGAAATTCTCTCTAAATTTTCACTCGTGTTGGCGATGGGTTTTTCATGATTTGTTTATTATTTAAAAAATAATTAATTCAAAAATTTAGGGAGGGTCACATCTGTAAGATAACATTGTAATATGAATTCACATCCAAGTCTCGAGAGTCCCGGAAAGGAAGTTTCAGCGTTTTAGACGCGAATGAAATTTTGAGTGCGCCAAAAGTCTATCATGCACGTTGGTAATTAAGGGTTATTTGCAATAGGCCGAGCGGCTTTGCCACGATCCCCGCAACTGATGTGCGCAATGATAAAATATATTGATACAAAAATCTTGACCATTGCGAGCAAGTTTTGTAAGAATACGTATTATGATGGTATTTCATATCCATAGTAATCACGGCTATAGTGCATGCATGAATTGTAGATCGGTATCAGCATAAATAGATTTCGACAAATTTGGAACCGTTTCTGCAATATTGCCCGATTTTACGCGTCAATTCTCTTGTTCGGGCAGTTAGAATTTCAATTCCGATCAATGCGATGAATGATGAGCGTCCCAACTTGTTCGACTTGGGAATAAGTAAGATATAGATCGAACACAACAAATGCCCAATCACGTTCGAATCTGCAACAATGGATGAAGATACATGAGCAACCCTGTCCACACCTTAGCCAGAACCGGTCCCAAGATGTAATTGCATTCAAACTATTTGTCTCGCGAGGAAACTCTGCGCCAAACTCGATTTACTTATTTGAGCAAGACGAGCCGGAGTTCTCCAGCAGAGCTCGTCATGGCTCGATCTGTCCAACACCTCGTTTTATACTCCTATATATATATGTATATACTGTAATCTACTTTCGTCTCCTTTTAGCTTTCTTCTTATCTCCATTTGCTTACACCGCAATTTTACGCAACGATAAAACGTGACCATCTCAAGAGCAGGCCCTTCAAGATTTTCTAACACTTCCTCGTCGTACAAATCTGCGACTCTTTAGAGTTTCTTTGATTATTTGAGTTGTAAGATTCAATGACTAAGCTGTTGGACGCGTCTCGTGAAATATAGTTTATTGTATGGAATATCAGATGGACAGTTTTATAAAAAAAATTCGTAAGGGTCAAGCGGAGTGCCTCGGACATTAGATGTCAAATGTTGAAAGTCTTGAAAAACTTATAAAACAAAATGAATATCGTCGCACATAAAATTTTTCGCATGCTTCATGTGCAACAACATGAAACTGGTGGGATCATATCTCTGAACATTTCATACTCAAACTCATTCTATACCGGACTGCGATATCGTTATACTTTCTCCAAATGCATTTGAAAATATGATACGTACACTTTTAACAGTTAGGTATTGCTGATCAAAAAAAAATTGCTGATCCAAATTTTCGCTCACAATCTATATTTTTTTTTCGTCTTACCATGAATGTTCATACATCAGATGCTCGCTTAGATCAAGTTTTCGAAGAGAGATTAGACCTAAGTACACGATCAGCGTGAAAATTGCAATAACATTCGAATTCGAATCATAATTATATGGTCATCCCCACGTGCTAATTCCTCAAACTTTTGAATTATTGTCTTGCCACCATCATTCAAAATCTGTATCCTTTTTTAAGAAGATGATCCATCTTTGATTCAGTAAATTCCATTTCATTGGGATTAGGCTTATTATGTTCATTTATTATGCGATTCAGTTTTCCTTAGCAACATTTAAGATAATGTAACATAACCGTGTATACTGCCTCTCCAGAAATCGCAAAATTGGGAATTTTCTGTTATCTGTGCTATGCGGTATGGGGGAAACCACCAATTTGCGTAGTTTTGCATTACCAGAATTTTACACGCAGTATTTATTACAGAAAACTTTCTACAGGTCGCGTAATAGTATGTATGTACATGAGTATTATACGCGAAAACTCACCCGCTTTGGTTCTCAAAATCCAGAAGTTGAAAATTGATGCCAATTGAACTCAAGGAGAGATTGTTCTAGAATGAGTTAGAATGGTATAAGTGATTGTTACATATGTATAATGACATAGGGATAGTAATACATGGAACTGACATTCCCGGTTTCTGACGTTTTATTGTCTAGCAAAAAATCCAGATGCGATGGGGACATATTACTTTGAAATTCGTGTTTAGATGGTTGATTCGAGTCGATAACATAAGGTCTGGGCCACATAATTCCATTTCTTCGTCTTTTTCGTGCCATTGAGTATCCAAGGAAACAGTATTTGAGTCTATATGAAAGTAACATACATAGAACTGACATTTCGATCTCAAAATCGATCGAAAAAATGATGGGATTGACATAGAAACGCCTCCGCGTGGATTTCATCTAATCCTATCATACTTTAATAGAAAAAATAGTTTCCGACCATCAGATGAATTGGCTTTTAGTAGTAGGGTAACGTGGTATACATGGAACTAACAAAATCGTGGAAAAGTTTATTACATGGCCAATTTTCGGCTATAAATGTTTATGCATCACTTGAAATCTTGATTATGGGCCTTTTCTCGCGCTGGGATTTGATTGTTTGACATGTTTCCTTGAAAATTTGTCCGCGACAAAATCCTTCAGAGTGGATTTGGGGTGCGCTGTTGTTACTCTAAGAAAATGTCTCATTTTTAGTTAAAATTCCATCACAAAAAAGAGGCACGTGGCTCGGGGACTGAACTAACCATTCTGTCCACAATACCTATGAAAAATATAGTTGGTTCAATATTGTATTTTGGGGGAAACATCTGAGCAAATCAACTGTATTGATCACCTCAACGCTAGCACTAAGGGTGTGCGTTAAACCCCAATTATCACAGCACATGGAACTGACATTCGACCCTTAATCCTTAAACATGAAAAAGATAAGTCGACAGATCCACCTGAAACTTTAATACCAGCTATATTTCAATAGAATATGTGTAGGAAATTTTGAATGAAGTGTTTGGGAGCTCATTAGTCGAAATGGGAGGCCATTACACGGTCCATGTAAGTTTCCGCGATAATACCCATATACATTGTGTAAGAGTAGTGTTCATGCACAGGGACAGATTGCAAGACAAGCGAAGCGAATTCTACAAATCTTCCTTGCCCAAATATGTAATTGCGTGCGATTGAATGGTTTTTTAATTAGGGGGCCTATTAATTATGATAAAAATCGCAAGAAGAGCCAAAAATCAGATTCTGATGTCGATCTGATGAAAAATAAGCACATACATATAGTACATTTGGCATGCACTGTGCGCATGCGGGAAACTTTAATCAGATTCGGAATTTATAGTAGGAGTTAGAGAATAATTTATCCTCTGAATAGAACGGGGAACATAAATAAGTTCTTGAATTATGAGTTAAGCATCGTGAAATCTCAAAAAGCGCGTATTCAAGCAGATGTTTTGAGTAAGAATATTGAGAAACTCTTACTATTCGGCAGAATTATATGGCAAAATAAATTCTACAAGTAGAAAACAAAGTACAAAATCAAATGAGGGCTCTAAAGATTATCACCATTTTCAATGCAATAAGATATTGAAAGTAAGATTCCAATTGCTACAAAATTTGATGATTTGTATGGCATTTCAAACGATAAATTTCAGACACTATGTGCAGACACTTGCGTGTATGATATCTTACTCATTCATGATTCACATATTTACTCAATGTTGCGCAACACTTGTGTCCGAGCTTGTGTCACAGTTATCAGCACAGAAATGTTACATGGCCACAACAAATACTATATAAATGTACAGCGTGCTAATCCGTAATATTGGGGTCGATAACTGCACGCGTATTCAAGTCTCATACTACACTCAATGCCGCCAGTCTTATACGCGTATGGCTGACGCATGAGCACGCCTAGGTAGCTCAGTCGGTAGAGCATCAGACTTTTAATCTGAGGGTCCAGGGTTCAAGTCCCTGTCTGGGCGATTTTTTTTGTTTGTTTTTCTTTTTTTTTTCTCCCATGATATCAACGGCCTCATCAAATTTTATCAAACGATATATCAACTTGGATGTTTTGTGATTTTTGCTAATTTCAAGAATCCGATGGCTAAAATGTGAGTTTACAATATTTCAAGAGTTCTAAAAGAATCATGAGTCTCAATAAGGACTATAAAATCGATGAATACTAGAAAAAAATTATCAATGCCGACCACGAAAGGTTATGTTGAACTATAATGATTTTATTTACCCGCACGTAGATGTATAATTTTTTCTTCTGTTCCGTAATTGAGGTCTTATTTTCCCATTTCCAGAACTTCAGATACGTAAACTGCCTGTATTACCCGCGCAATTTATCAATTTTTTTTTATATTAGTGAACGGAAGGTTGAATTAATTGATGTTTATTAGAGTTCATCCCTTACTCATAACAAACAAGTGAATTTTAATTTAGAACCCTTTCTTCTTACAAAGTTATTACTGTAAATTTTCACGCGTAGTTGTTAATTTCTTTCTTCTGTTGTACTCAAATGAATAAAAGCATTGTTAGATCTACGGAGATTCCACTCCGATCCGACTTACATGCTGATAACGAGTATAGGGGGCAATTGTTTATAGTCTGTCTCATGCTCGATCTTTAACTTGATCTTTGGAAATCTATACATTAAACTAAAATCACTCACCTATTTTTGCAAACGATGGCGGTAGTTTCGCCTAGTCTAAGTAGTTCCACGAGAAAACAAGATATCAAATAGATAGTAAACAAATTGTGTTCCAAGTAACCTTTTTTATTCTATATGTGTGAATTTGAACATCTACGCTAATAAAAAATTTGAAACAGTTTTTCGAAACCGCCACGCTAAATTAAAAATTTCTTTTGCAGTTTTTTTTTCACCACGGCACCCTATTTCTTACACACTAGCTTTTTCCTTTAAAATCGCTATTACTGTAAATTACAAATACATACCGAACTGCGGTTGAGTGCATTTGGAAGGTGAAACCCATCGAGGATTCTGTTCTGAGAATTACGCGACCACCTCGCACTTGTATAAAACAACTAGTATGGGCGATTCTATGAGAATTTTGGTTCATAATTTTTTTTTCAGGAAGCCATATTTTTTTACTCATTCACAAAGTGCATATTACCAGGATGCATTCTTGGGTTCCAAATATACGAATGATCTGTTAAATAATACTCATAATTCCAATGGCCTGCAATTACTAATTGTTGAAGGTTTGGTAAAGGACTTGGAAGCCCATAAGTTATTAGGATGAAATGAAATAAAATTCCATAAAATAAATAAAATAAGGTAGGTATATACCCAACATGACTCCCTCCATAAGCCGCTTTGCCAATAGTTTTGACCCACTTCAATATTTTTCAACTTACTTTATTGCGTTTTGAAGCTTGTCCCAAGGCCTTTGGAATGAGCTAAAGTGAGCTCTTCTTTGGCCAAACAGAGCTGAGCTATCACAGTTTTCCCAAAAAGTGACGTTTGCGAGTTTGCGAAAGGGTGTCCCCCATCAAGCCATTCTCTCAACAACATGGTTCACCCCAACATAATTCAATGTACTTGAGCTCATTTCAAAGAATCCAAATCTTGTTTCAAGACCTTCAAAATGAGCTGAAGTACGTTCAATTCTATCAACTGGAGTCGAACTATCCTAATTTTCCCAAAAAAAAACTCATGGTGAATGGATCATGAAGTACATAAAATCGTATTCACTCCGTGCAACGACATTCGCAGCTTTTGCCGATTCAGAACACTATATTTGATCTATTATGACGTTTTGAACACGTTCTGAATGGTAAAAAAGTCGTACTGCTCTTTCGAGATAACCACACGGGGGGCATGTTGTGTACAACCTCGTTCTCAACTCGCTTCTGTCACGAATCCGTAGAAGCGAGTCTGAATTCGTGATGCGGACCACCCACGAGATTATTGTGGGATATGTTCTTGGGGACTCCTGGGATCACACTCCAGTTAGAATGGAAATTGTCACTAGGTCCATTTTTGAAAAAAGTCGTAAATAGGTGATTTTCTGACAGTTTTCACTTTTCTATCCTCGACAACTCGACGGGAGCGCATTTTATTGAAAATGTATGGAGCATCCTTATGTAGATCTTGGGAAAACAGACAAAAAAAGTCTTCACATGTTTTTTCGCATGAGGCCTCCAATTTCCGTAGTGAACGTATTTCCATCCAAGATCCATATTTTTCACGGTCTCGACCCCATAAATCCTAAGAAATACATTTAATCGAAGAATATGTGGAGTAACTTTCTGTAGATCTTCAAAGAATGAACAAAAAAGATTTCAATACATTTTTCCAATCAAGGCCTCCTGTTCCCATAATTAACGTATTCTTGTCCAAGACCCATCTTAATATTTCTTGGACGAAAATACGTCCCTTTTTTGTTCATTATCTACAGAAAGTTACTTCACACATTTTTCGGTCCAATGTACTCCTTTGAATTTATGGGGTTGAGACCGTGAAAATATGGATCTTGGATGGAAATATGTTTACTACGGAAATTGGAGGCCTTTTGCCGAGAAAATGTGTGAAAAACTTATTTGATCATCTTCCCCCAAGATCTACAAAAAATGCTCCACATTTTTCTCAATAAAATGCGCTCCCGTCAAGTTATCGAGAATAGAAGAGTGAAAACTGTCAGAAAAACACCTATCTCCGGTTTTTTTTCAAAAACGGGTGAAATGACGATTTCGATCTTGGCTGGAATATGATCCCAGGTGAGATCCCAGGAGCCCCCAAAACATACCTAATCCCGTGGGCGGTCTGCATCACGAACTTAGACTTACTTCTAGAGACCCATGCCGTATTTTGCTCATGAAATCGCTCCAGATCTGTCTTTTACCTTTAACAAGTAATCAAATGCTTCAAAGTACGTTAAGATTGGTCAAGTTGAAAAAATTTGACAGTGGTTTGAGTGAAGGCGATTTCACTAAAAATGCAAAAAGTCACTTTATATTTTCTGGGAGATGCAGAAACCATCCGGGGTCGGTCCAAATCATTGATTTCCCCATATTTCTACATGGCAAATGTAAAAAAAAATTGCGCGAAGGTCAACGATTGCGTTATGCTGAGATCGGCATGTAGGGGCATCTTGGATACATCCACTTTAAAAGAAAAAGAGATAGAATTAAATAAAACGAAATAAAATATGAAAAAATGAAACAGAATACAATGCAGGGGAATTAAGTGACATTCTAACTATCTTTCCACCCAGATCAATTTTTTCATGTCAGAAAAATTCATTCCCATCCGTCAACGCAAACTGTAACACACCGAATCCCGCAATTCAGCATCAGGTGGTTGGACATTACTCTCCATCGTTTACAGCTGCCGACCGAGTGAGGGATTTGAACAAGCAGGAATTCTCTTGTCTAGTGACGTAGACGAAGTGCAGTTTGTAACCCGAAAACGCCAAGATCTCAGCCTTTGCTTGGGGGCTATGTATTTACCCTACTCCAAATCCCTAACCATGTCCCTCACAAGTAACTCCAATGTTACGCACGTATTGGTGAAAAGGAGACATTGGATAAGGGATCGAATCCACCCTTGTCAGAGGCCCAAGTTGCGAGCTCAATATTTGGCAACTAATTAAGATTAACGAGTTACTCGAACGTGGAAGCGCGGGCCAAGTTGTTAAACTAGACGCTTTCGCTGCTATATATAGCCTGGGGTGGCGAAAGTGCTTTGGGGGTGCGATCGCTTTGATAAGATAGCCGCATGCAAATGTTCGAAGATAGAGATAGAGAGCTACCATCACGAATATAGGTAGGTACATCGCGTCCGACTAATTGGAGTTGCAGACGTGGGAGCTGCTTGTGATGAGATAATCCTAAGGCGTTGTCAAGGTGGCTTTGCTTTCTGTAGATGAGCGGACAATGATTTGCCGAAACTTACATGCGACTGGCTTATCTTGGAGTCTATTTAGAGACAATTCAGCGACAGAGGTATAGTAGATCTGATGTAAAAAATTGATTGCCGTAAAAGTTTTGAATCAATCGGATTTTTGTGTCGACTTGATTGGTCACTCACAAATAAGCGAACCTCCTCTTTTTTAAGTTCTTACTGATTTCTAAACACCCGACTTCTGAATATTTTAAAATCGCGAGATACGTGGTTGAAAGTAGATTGTGATGTACAGAGGTGATTTTATAATGAATCAGTAACCCATAACCCATAATCCAGAATCAAACTCTAACGACGAGTTTCAATCGACTGCAGGATATGAAGCAGCGCTACACCCGACAATTTTGGTTTTTTTTTCTACCCAGTCGATCAAAACAGTACTTTTCGATTTGAAGGTGAGACGGTTGGTTTTTCTGTTCGGAAAGTTGGTTTCGATTCAAGCCCTGAAGCGAAGGTTGAGGTTATGTCAAGTAAAATAAAAGACTTCCCGCTTGAGGGTCGAAATACGTTTTTCAATTTTGAGTCAAAATGGACTAGCAACTTTTTCGAGTGAATCTGTCACCTTGAAACCCTTGAAACTGGAATTTTTCAGTAAGATTTTAGTAACCCAAATTTTTTCTAAACTGTGGCACAAGTCAAGAGGTGAATTTCTTTTCTCTCTTCTGAGAATTCACCTGCTTATTTTGAATCGTTTTGCACACGCTGTAGTTTTTCACCAGGAAAATTTTGTTTGAGTGATTTTCATCATCGTAGGCCCTCAATTTCAACTGAAACCTGATCAAATTTTATTGAATTTCCCGATGTCCAAGGAATTGAAAAGATAGGATTGCTAAATTTTAGTTGTTGCCCAACTGTCCAAAAACTGAGTCCAAAAAAAACCTGACTTGAGTTTTCTCGTCGAGCTCCTCGTTGGATGTGGCAAAAAATCGAATATTGGAAATATTTGCTATATGAATTTTCATCCATGCAGAAAAATGAACGAGGAATGGACAAAAAGTAAGGTTTCGAAGTCTATCCCAGCGCGTGTCAAAATCCATTCACCAGGCAAAAGAGCCCCTAGCAGAAAAGGAAGCCCCGACGCATTGTCGATATGCCTATGCCCTCTCGATTTTCATCCGGCTACCCACATCATGTCAAACCCGACAAATAAATCGATTTCGCTCCCATTTTTCTCTATTTTTTTCATGGTCGCTATTTTAGCGCCAAGACTAGAAACAGTACACAGGGGTAACCGGAACCTGCAGAATTCGCTCGCGAGGCGGGCATTTAGTTTGATTTTTTCTACGACTCGACATGTATGTACATCTAAAGCTTTTAAACTCAGGGTAAGCGGGTACCCGATACAATGCGGTATACACTGCATGGCAGGACAATCTGAAGAAGGAATTCTCTCGATTTTCTTGTATAGGTTTATTGTATCTTTTCGTATATACCAAGGGCTCTTTCAGGAAGATATCGGTGCGTTTATTCGACATTTCGATTCGAATGCTGGGCGAATCCACCACAAAATAGCGTTGCGAAAAAGCTCAAGCCTCGTGCAAGCTCTCGATCTCTCTGTCTGTTGAGGGTGAAGTATGGCCCTCGCGAGAGAGAAATCGACGATACTTCGTCTCTGCCCGTACCTGCTTACCTTTCTCCGGTGCTATTCTCTAGAGTTTTTGGGTATCTTCCTGCGTACACCAGCTGCTCCGATGGTATTTGGTTGAATACCGATAAAAATAGAGGAGTAGTATTGATCTATTATGAAGGCACTTGTGAATTGCCCCTGCAAATACCCTGGTAGAAATTTACTTCGATGTAGCACATTAATAGACATAAAATGGCTATTTTTGGCCAATTTTGGCTGAAAATGGCCATTTTATACCTAACATTGTGTTACATTAGGATGAATTTCTACCAGGGTAGTGCAGTGGTGATAGCGAGCTAGCTAAACAATATCTTACCGATAAAAATTGGATTCTAAGGTATAATCAAATTTCTGTCTTCCTAATATTCCTTAGATACGATCTAAAATGAATCGATGATTTTGAATCAACATCTAACCCTGGCACATTCCACCGAAATAGTTCTATTTTCAGAAATTTGCAGCAAAAGTGGTGCGGATTTCATAATCTCACTCGAGGTGGAATCAAAAATTTTCATCATAAATGAAAATGGTTCGGAATAATCAACATTGTTTACTTCAGATACTTATGAGTCACCGAGCGAGTCACTGTGAGAAAAAAAATCACAAAGTTCCTCATACGGGTTATGTCAAAAAATTGAAAATTATTCCAAATCTGATTCTGGTTATCGTATAAAACGATACTTTCAAAAACAATTTCGAAAAATTTTCAAATAAATACCTCAAACAAGGAAGGGTCAAATATGAGAGGACATACATAGATACCTCGAGATCCTGAAAGACGTTCTAATTATTTGGAATCTGGATCGCTTTCAGCGGGAGTCAAAATTCCAAAAACTCAAATTATTGTATTAGGATGGGTGCTACTAATCCAACACCTCCGCACGCTAAAAACAGTTTGGTTAAACTAGCAAATTTTTCTGCTCGACTAGCGATTTTCTGCTGCTGTTTCCGGACAGCAAAAATAATTTGCTGTCGTAACTAGATCTCAATCTACTAAGACCCAGCGCAAATCATGTCATTGTTATTGAATTTGCTTCGAAGATTATGAGGCGAAGGATCGCTTATGGATGGCCACATGTCATTGTACTTCAACGGGAACATACCTCCGTTGGAAAAAAATGAGTAAACTCACCTTCTAAATTCCCAATTAATTGTGGAGAGTGGGTGATGTGGGTGTAAACATTGATAAGAGGTTATACTTATTTTGGTTGCAAATTAGCCGCATCAACTAAACATGAAGCTCGCTCAGCACGCAGTTTGGTATCGTTTCACCCATTTCAAGCCGCTGCGATACCAAAATTCTTTGCAGCGCAGATCGCATAGCTGTTTTTGCAAAATTATTTGCTAGCTGAACTCAAAAATGTTTCTAGATTTGCAGAACGTCTTCTAGCAAAATCTGTTTGCTGATTTATCGAGGCAAACTCTGGCTAATTTGGCAGCAGAAACAGTAACAACAGATAAAAAAATTGCTGGATAAGCGAGGATCCTTACAGCAAATTCTGTTTTGCTGTTGTAGCTCGATCTCTTTTTAGCGTGCGCAATCAATTCACGTGCCGTCAGGCGGGGTAACTTTGGAACACTTTTGATCATTTCTGATTGAAATTCCTCCGTAACTCTTAAATGTTACAGCAAAAGTGCAGAGTATCTGTGGTCAATCGAGAGATTACAGTTCCAGCTTTCGATCGATGGGTGTAGTCTATTTGGACGTGCATGGGCGTAGCTATGGGTCTCCAAAGTAGTGTTCCAAAGTTAGACCCCTACTTGGCTTCCTTTGGAACAGTAGAATTGAAACATGAGAGCTCTCGACATTGTTTTGCTATACGGCTCTATATTCGTTTACAAACATCAAAAATCCGATTTAATATGCCTTATAGTGTCATTGAGTATCCTATTTTATATGTGGTGGATCTGGTGCAAAAGAATTTTGAATGTCATTATGGTCGATAGTCAAGTGTTCCAAAGTTACACCCGCGCTTGATATCCGAAAAGGCCTGATTCTCTTCGGTTTTCTGTGGTGTTCCAAAGTTACCCCATGCCTCGGAAAAGCGTGTATTTTCTCATTAAAGTGTTCAAAAGTTACCCCGGTTTGCAAAAAAACACGAACTTTCCACTTTTCAGACTAGAAAATTGAACCAGGGTGAAAGAACACCAATGTAACGATAAAATCGTCAAGGTATTGGTGTGGTTTGGTGAAATATAAGAGCCTCGACCCTGGATTTGGCCTGAAACAGCTGGGATAATACTGATTATTTTGAGCAATTTTTTGTCGCTTCAAAATGATATTTTCGAAAAAGTTCGTGATAAATGAATACACAGCTAATGGGGCCTTCCACACCGGTACAAAACATTGTTTATGCATGCCACCAAAGAGCAAAAGTAGTAGTAGACCCGGAGAGGAACCTGTTTTTCAGGTAGCGGAGATATACGAAGTTTTACTCGAGTGTTTCAAAGTTACCCCAGTTGACGGTACACAAAACTATGACTGAATCAGCTCTTTAATATCTTGTATTCCCTTCAATGCATCTCAGAACTGGAAAATATTCACTTTATGATAAATTAATCGCCGCGGATCATCAATATCCCTTACTAAATGATAGTGACTCTTCTTCACTCGCCCGTACAAACTATTATATACAATCACCGTATAGTGTTAAATGAATAATCGAGTACGTTCGATATGAGGCACAGGCAGCCTCTCGAGTAAGCCTATAAAAAAATAATGCGAGACAAAGCAGCTTACGCTATATATATCATCATACTACCTTCGAACCTTCGAAGCTCGTCGGCTTTTCAAGAGATGCAGAGCTGCGCAGCTTCGATCGAAAGAATTTCAATTTCCCAGAGCAATCGTCAATAATTGATTCAAACGATTCGGGCCTCGAGAGTGCGTACGCTTGTATCTAACGTCTTTGGGAGTCGATTTATCCTCGTGGGAGTCGCCACGAGTATATAGAACCGACAATTTCTACAAGTCTCAATAGCCCCAGAACTCATCGACTTGAGTGCACGATCCAATACTCGACGACAGGAATTTTCAACAGGATTGAGCGCAAATTGCTGGACGAATCGATTTGCTCATTTTCATACAATTTCATTCCCAGAATGCATCGGAAAGTACAAAAAATACTATGAATGAAATTGTCAACGAGATGATAGAATTTTACTCGAATCGACTTGTAGAGTATGGTGGATAGAGTCCGGTGGCTGAGCAGGGTTCGACAGCGTTTTTTACTAGCGCGAACAAATGTTGTTGCTTAAGTCTTGATTCTTTTTAAATTTTTTCTTTGCATAATTTATCGCACTTGAGTATAGATATTCTAAAAACTTCCAGATCATTTTGCTTCAATGTATATCGATTGATTGATTGAATGACTTTTTTGGTAGAAAAATCAAATTGATTAACTATGACGGGAAGTTAATGCAACAAAGCCAATTCACCATTATTGTGTGAAAGAAGAAAATCAGAAAAAATCCTACACGGATAACAGCCTCGAGAATATAAATCACTCTCTAGCGGTTCAAAGAGAATTTTTCGCGCGTACACGATGCGCACGAGCTAAAAGCTTTTTGCCTGCTCCGAAAGGCAAAAAAAAAATTACTCAGTCAATGGGAGCTTGCCCAAAATATCCCTGGTAAAATAGCTACCTTTCATGAAACGACGAACCTCGGGAGTAAAGTGAAAAGAGAATCAATAGCCAACAAAAGGAAAGGCTGCGGTAGCATTTGAAAACGCTGACGATTAATGTGCGCTTCCTCAGAATTCCGTAAAATTCCTCTCGATAATCCCAGTGGAAATCCTCCTGAGCTACAGCACGGATTTTTTTTCGTAGCCTTAACATTTAAAAGTCAAATTTTTCACCTTGAATAGAAAATTTACGGTGGTCAGTAACATGTAGAGTGAATGTAATAATACAGACGCATCCATTGAAAACAGCTCTGAAGGTAACAGATTTTCTTTTATTTCCACTATCGAATAGTGTGCAGTTTATTGGTTGATAAGAAATACGCCTCTACACTCTCTCAACACGAATCAGCTATTTTAGCTGATTTGCAACTAACGTGAACGGATTTTCGCTGAAAATCAGCTACAATAGCTGAAAATCAGCTATGTCAAAATCCGTTTGTGTTAGCTGATTCATGTTGAGAGAGCAGCTTGTCTTTTTCATTGATTCTCAATCAAATTTGGATCCTGGAATTCACGCATGCCATCCTCTAATCTGAATATATGTATCAATTTTCGAATACATCTTTTAGAATCGCTCAATCGATAGAGAGATCCAGTTTGCTCTCACGGCCAAATATATCTTATCGTGTGAAATAGAAATTTCATTGAACTCTCAGAGTATAACTAAACAGGAAATAAAATCTTTGAAGTAGAAATAACCAAGATTTGAAAGATTTATCAATTTATTTCGATTAATCATTTTTTTGTCGAGCGAGATAATTGATGGAAAATTGTTGTCCCTCTTAAACCCAAGAATCATTCCTTCAAAATTTCAAAACAAAGGCTATCAAGACAAAATATGTTCACTTCTCAAATGAAATTACGTGTAGAAATAACTTCAGATAAACTTTTCTTCAACCTGACGAATTGTTGTTATATTTGACATACTATTTTGACGGTGTTGCCTTCAGTATTGCTTGAAAATTGATTTCCAATCGAGTTTATTCATAAAAGGCTTCAAAATTCCCCAATCTCTTCACTCCTCGATGCAAGTTTACTAATTACATTTTTCGACATTCGAATAAAAAACTTATCACCGCTGTTAAAGTGATCCATTCGATAACCCAAAAATGATTAATCAAGTCGTTTCTGCGTGATATGCTTGGGAACATACGAATATTTGACAGGAAGTGTGGATGATCAGGAATTCATGATCGCGTATCCAATTATAATTCGGCCGTTGGAGTAAATTTATCTGAATTTGAGTTCAAACCAAGAAGTGACAGGGAATGGTGCGTGATGCACTATAGCCAATTCAACAATAATTGCGAATCAAATTACTGGAACGGTTACAAGACTGTCAATGCGCTTGATGCCATTTTTTTTTATCATGTATCCAAAGCATCTACTCAATTTACATATTTTGAAGTCGCACGCTCGTGGAAATTTTGAAATTCATAATCTTACTCGAATATATCAGGTATGACTCTGTAGCTTGGAAAACTCAACTAATATCCACTTTGAATGATTAAAAATTTAAAGTGATGGCATTACTTGGGGCAATTACAAAAAAAGTCGTTGAATCGTTAGTAGCACCGATTGAGTTGTCGTCCATCACCCGAGCGCTAATAGCCACCCACCCATTCATGTATTGTTACAGTGTTTTTTTTTTATATTCTTGTGGTTCGTAGGTGTCCTTTAAGCATTTATCCACCACATGAAAAAGGTTCTGCAATGATAAATACTTGCAATCTCTTCTACGACGAACATTTGAAAGGTAGTTTTACACAGACGTGCGTGGGGTAATGTGGCAAAGTGGATCAGGTTTTTACAATGATTTCAAAATGAGATCATCAAAATTAATTCGTCGCGTCAATTTTTATGGACTTTTTTGCATTGATCCCATACATGTTATGCCAAACAAAACTTTGTACACTTATATTATAATTAAATATACTGAAAGTTACTCAATTATTGCAATAACAGAGCGCCTATGGGGGGGGGGCTGCTACTGCCATCGTCCTAATCTCGTAAGTCATGACAGCGAATCACAATCAAAATGCCAATCAACATTCTTGACGAGATTTGAGTATTCCTTGTGAAAAGATCAGATAAAAGCTTGAGCAAATTGAAGATGCAATAGAGCAGTAACAACACACCGCAGACGAGGCGCTTAAGAAAGCGAGTGAAATATTCCAAGCGGAAGTGAATTCAAAAAAATCTCCCTTACTTTTATCCTCCTCCGTGCGTCGAGGCAGAAGCGCAAAAGCTCTAACGGAGGGGTATTTCAACAAAAGCTCAAGTATGAAGTACGCTCAAAGCGTTTTCAGACGACACAGCTTGGAGTGAAGACCCTGAAAAATTTTCAATTAAGACGAGATGACTGATATCCACGGATACTTACTGGGATGATTGAAGAAAATGAGATTCTGGTTTGGATTTAATTTTGGAAATTTTCGTAACTATTTCATTAGGAACACAACATTACGAATGAAAATGATGAATAGGTAGATAAAACCATCAGTTCAAAATTTGTTTATTTCAGATATATGCACTGACCGTCTGGCTCCACTAGATATATTTCATGATGCTCATGAGCTTCACATCAGACTTGATGACGTTCAAACTCTTGACCTGAATCTTATCCTTCTTGACTTTTTGAATGCTGACTACCGTGCCGTTAATGATGAGCTGGATCGAGTCAGTTAGAATTTTTCATCTGAGAAGTCAGTTGGTGTGAATGATGCTACAAGTCAATTCTATAAAATATTGAGCAACATTATAGTTTGTCATGTCCATGATAAAAACAGGCTCAGTTCCACATATCCCCATTAGTACAATTCAACTCTGGTACATGCCTTAAAATTTAAAAAAAAACTACATATTATTCTTAAATTCCGAAATGGACATCAGTCAAATGTTAATTTCTCAATCCAAAGATCTGTATGTAGAAAACTTTCAAGGACAGCGTAGTAAGATAGTATATTCTAAGTTCATTGAGAGTACTAACAGCAGTATAAAAAACCAGTCCACAGTATTTTTGGAAGTACTTCAACGAGAAGAAAGATTATAAATCCTTCTCAAGTTGTGTGAGCTTAGGTAAGGATACAGCTTCAAGTAGCTTAGAAATAGTAACTCTTTTTTCCAAACATTTCTCAAGTGAGTACAGTACAAATGTTTCCAATTGTAAATCCATAATTGGACTTCACTCACAACTTTCAAATACTATTGAATATCAAACCCTCAGATATGTTTGAGCACCTCGAGTCACTAAAGGATGATTGTAAACTGTGGCCCTGACAACATACTTCCTTTTTTCTTGAGAAAATGTACAGTAAACTTGAACAGGCCCCTGTCCTTGTTATTCAATAGTTCTATCCAAATAAACCAGTTTCCCGATATTTGGTAATGAAGTATCATCATACCAATATTTAAAAAAGGTGACCCCGTTCACTGTTCAGGTATAAGAAACTACCGACCTATTGCCAAACTGAGAGCACTATCACAAAAATTCTTGATGCACTAGTCAAATGTGAATCATCAGCTTTTTTAGACGCTTCATATCTGATAGGCAATTTGGACTTATGCTCAAACGGTCAACAGAATGTAACATAGCAGTGTAAAGTGATTATATTATAAGAGCACTCACTTCAGAAATCCAGACTGATTCCATCTATGGTAATCTGAAATCCGCGTTCGATTGTGTGAATCACGAAATTTTACTGCTGAAACTTGACGTATGTGGAACTACTGGGAAATCTGCTTCCACGGATTAAATCTTGTCTCTGCAAAGACTACTGAAAGTTAAAATCAATGATAAGCAGTCAAATAAGTTCATAGCAACTTCAAGTGTTCTACAAGGTTGCCACTGCGGGACACTTTTTAAAATGTATCTTACAATAATATTAAACTACTAATTCAATTTTCCCAAATCTTACTATTTCGCGACGACCTGAATCTTTGCAATAAAATTTCGACTCCCTTGGATACAATATATGTACCCTAGTAAAAATAAGTGCCTCGTGATCATATATGAACATGTTCCCAGCCAAACTGTGGTCATCTATGACCATGTATGACCTCAGAAAATATTATGTCTCCATGGTTAGTCATAGGTAGAAAAAGCCAACTCGTACATGGCCGTAGGATATTGTAATCAATTAGGTTGTACATGACATTTTCAATATCGGATGGAGGCCTAGCAGTTGGAGCCCCAAGCGCGCTTATTTTGAAGCTTCGGATTGAGAAACATTTCGAGTTGGTAATGAAGTGCTTCATTCCCAAAATGAATTCCTAAGATCAAGTATGGAGACCAATGACGACCTATGACTCCGGCCTCATGGTCATAGGTAGTCATGTATGCCCACAGTCCGGTCGGGAACATGTTCATATATGATCATGAGGCACTTATTTTTACTAGGGTATATCTACAAATGGATTTCTAAAATGTTTATAAATGTTGAGTGAGCAATGGATTTGAAATCAACCTGGCAAAGAGTTTCGTGATTTTATTCTACAAAACTATTCAAATATTATTTAGTCGGATCCAAAATTGGAAACCATACACTTGGTCCAGTTCAGGACTGTGATTTATGGGTTATTTTCGATTCTAACTTCACCCTTCAGCAACACGTGAATTACATAACAAATCGAGCTATGAGAACTTTGAATTTTATTACCAGAAATACCTCTGATTCTAAAAATCCACATACTATAAAAACTCTCTTCTTAACCATGGTCCGAGCTAATTATGCATCTATGGAATCTTTTGTTTATTATTGATTCTAACAAAATAGAAAAAGTGCAGCGTGAATTTTTCTGAATCATCTCGTATCGTTTTGGCACTGGAATTCCGTCCGATTGTCACGACTATTCACTGAAATTGTCACAAAACTTGGTAAATCCTCGCTTCCTTCGTATAAGACGAAAATAGGCCTCGTTTTCCTTTGCAAACTAATTCGAAGTCAAATTGATTCTCCCGTTTGACTATATCCAATACCAATTTTCATGGCCCACTTAGATCGCTGCGGTCTCACAACAAAAATTATTTCTACACCCATCAATTAAGGGGCTCATTGAATGACCGTTCTGCGTTGAACAGATGCTGCTTTCTAATGAATGATTCATGAGAATGGCTCGATTTTTTTATATTTGACACATCTAAATTGAGAAGTCAAGTATACGAAAACATCCTAGAACTGTCTTGACGCGATGTATCGTGAATACCCCCAGAAGAATTTCTAGCGATAGAAATCTCTAAAGAGACTTGGTATTCATTCTTCCAAACAATCGCCGTTAGGTAATGACCATGTCAACAGATTATATGATACTACTTATTATTCATTCATTCGATCGCAAAATTTTGTAATTTTATAGTATAAAATAAAAAAAGTATGAAAAGACCGGGTCTTGCACCTGTCAATAAATAAATAAACAAATATACAAACATGTCAATTTTGTTGATAAGGAAATAAATTTCTCGATAGTCTCACATAATTTATTCAAGAAGATTCGTGTATTTGATGACTCTCACCCCTTTGTCTCAGTTCTTTGTTATGCAAATCCTCAGATTATTCTCTCAACATAACGTACACCTATTTCATGCACCAACTGCTCATGCAAACTCTTTGTCTTGTGATGATTTTTATTTCAAACGAGCAAACTCACGAGGGAAACTTGAAAACAAACATTGTAGGATTCGATCTAATGAATTGGGAAATTTTTAAAGAACAATAAGACTTTCACACGATAGTATCAAAAACCGAACTATCTCTTATTGACACAATGACGCATAACCAAAAGTTTCATTGGATCAGATAGTCTGTTCGAATAGATCTATTTTTCCAATTACTTTCCTCGTTTGACTTGGACAAAGTTAATATTAGGAGCCTCAACGATATCGCATCTGGTCACATATTTAACCAACTGTATTGAATCTGACCATACGGCCGTGATCCGACCAGATGAACGTATCCTCACAAAGGATACACTTTACATCTAATAAGAAAACTGCGTTTCCTCTAGAACTCGTTTGTAAGCTACCAATTTGGCAAGCTTTTGAGATACAACTGAAACAAGGATCGACAGCAAACGAGCGTCGGCTAGTTAATATTCGCAAATGGTCTAATACAGCCTGAAGAGCTGTGTAAAGTTAACCGAGATGATGACGATGGCCGGCGGCATTTTACCAACTATATACTTTGAACCTTCGAAAGCTGCACGACGAGCTTGCAGCTTTCCACTTTAATTATTTTCACGAGTTCATTTGTTACGCTGTACGAACTGTTGGAAGGAGGCAAAAGGGTGCTTTTCTTGATCCTTCCAAAGCAGTCGAGACTCTATTTTCAAAGTTTTGAATTGTCTTCGACTGAAGAGCTTGGCTGTTGAATCTTTGGTGAATGCGATATGACGTTTGTAACATTGGTGCATACTTTTGTTCACTGTACCTGAAACTTCGTTCAACTAGAATATGAGAAATGAGGAGTCTTTCATTATTATTATTATTACCGTCGAATAGAGTAATTTTGGTACAGTTTTAGTACTTTTCATTTTGTTTGGCTCCGCATTCCAACATACATCGACAAAACCGACTTCTATTAGTAGTCAATCGAAAGTTTACAGTCTCAGCTTTCGATTGACGGGCTCCAAAGTTCAATTTGATATGTCTGAGTTGGAGCTATTAGCAGTTTTGTAAGTGTACCAAAGTTAGACCCCGATGGGGCAACTTTGGTACACTTACAGAATATTTCAACTCTACCCATCACCATGTGAGTGAACTAATTTTAATCGTTCAAATGTCTTATTTTAAGCTGTTTGAAACATTTTAAAACGTCATAGACCATCACTCGACTCAAGATGCGATGAAAAGAAGCAACCATAGGAAGGTGTACTGAAGTTATCCTATCCTCACGCTTCTTACCTAGAGTGGGGTAACTTTGGTACGCTTTTTCATGGGGGTTTTCGCGGTTTTTCATTCATAAAAATTTTAAATGCTGTCAATACTCTAATGTAACGATGGTTCCTTCAATATGGTGACATATGTGGTCGAAATGTAGTATTATTCACCCGTAGTTCGTCTCGGAACACTTCTTGCCAGATACACTAACAAGGGGGACCCATGAAGTGCGGGTCACCAAAGCTCACTAGACTTTTTTCACAGTCTTGTACCACCTAGAATATGAAGAATCCAGAGTCACTCCGTCAAATGGGCCCTCTGTCCGAAGTTACAGCCTATGACATTAGCATTGCCCATATAAGCCCATGTTAGCAAATGATATATATAGATATACTGGCAATGCAAACATTTCTACTCGTAGCTCTGAGCAGGGAGCCCATTTGACGGAGTTACTCTGGATTCTTCATATTCTAGGTGGTACGAGACCGTGAAAAAAGTTTGGTGAGAATTGGTGACCCGCACTTCGTGGGTCCCCCTTGTAAGTGGACCACTAGCGTATCGCTGCTAAATCGCCCTTTTTGGAAAAAACTTTGATAAACGACTACAATCATTCACACGAGATCTACGGTGGCTTAACACATTGTTTATTTATGTGTGTCAAGGAGGGAGAACAGGTTTCAGAGCGATGGGATTATTTACCTTGCCGAACTCAGCTCTGAGAGTCATTTCTCAGGGGTGTACCAAAGTTGCACCCGCTGTACCAAAGTTACCCAATTTGACGGTATTAATTCCTAATTCATAAATTTCGAATGCTTTCGGTCCCTTATTTATACTAAAAAATGAAACATACGCATAAAGTCAAAATTGATTCCCAAATGAACTTCGCGTTATGATGTGTATTATCGCAGTTCTTCAATGTCCAATTCTGAGTTAGTTTTGACAGAGAAGCAGCGTGAAAAAACTGTTCGTACTTCGAAATAATAAGACAAACTTCAGCACAAAATTTTGTGCACATTTTTGATGATATGTCGAATCATACCTAAATTTAAACTGATGAAGAAATAAAATGATTCTCGGATGGAATTCTGCGATACTCTCGACCACCTGAACAGTTTTGTCCAGAATAAGTATTCACCAAGATACATTCTGAGCAAATAACCAATGAAAATTTTTCGTTTCGAAAACACTATTTGGAAGTTAATTTTGTTGTTCAAGGCATGGATATTGAAAGCCAATGAGACATTTGTTCCATTGTTATTCTCATGGGACTGATTTAAAAGTCTGCCATAAATCTCGGCTCCCATCAGTCCCTTGCAGATTAACATCCGTTAACATCGAAGTTTACTCCTGTAACGTACGTCACTACGCGCCGAGACTCGAGTATGCGCAACGCTGGCATCTTCGGGAACCGTCTCCTAATAAAGTCGATGAGACGACGGAAAAATAGGTGCTTAGGACACATAGAAGGCCCCGGGTTCGAATCTTCGCGGTTTCCATGTAAAATCGATCGCCTACTTTCTCACGAGTCTATCGACTTTCCATGAATTCCGACATGGCACTCCTATTAGTTTACAAATCTCGCTGGTATGAGATGATTGGAATATTTTTTAATTGTGAGTTTGATAACTTGGTCCAGCGAACAAGATAAAATTATCATATCACATGGCCGGTGTGACTCGAAAAAATTGCACTTTCCTGGGACTGACAATTTTCTGACCTCCTCATCAACGAAAAGCAAGTTAGGACAATTGCTTAGATAAAACAATTGCTCATAACCTGCTCTTGAAGACAGGTGAATTCATTCCCCCAAATCAGTTTCCCGCGCTAACGCAAATTGTCTACTTCTCGGTCTACATTTTAAGAGTAATTAGACTGTGAATAATTTCAAGATCTCACTCATTAAATTTACCGAAATAAAGACGGCTCTAGTAACACAAGTAAAAACCACGAAGAACGATTTTTTTATAAACAAAGTTGGGATTATTCCTGATTAGCACTGATTCATCACGAGACTCCAATCCTACAAGATCACGTGACAATTTTCCAGCACAGCCCTCTAAACTTGAAACTAAAAAAATATTCCGTTAAGCAGTCTGTGTCGACAATAGCATCCTTCCACTAGCCATTCATTATGGAATAATGTACATTGAGCCAGGATAGTACCGGAAATTGTGCAGCTCATCGCAGAGTAGTTGGATGCAGCGTCAGGCTCATTGAGCGAGTGTAGCATGTATTATATAGGTATACGTACTGGAGATGTACTAGAACCCAAGCCACCCAACCGCAAAACGAGCAAGGCCTGTCGAGTCCGAAATTTGTGTCTAATCTGCGGCTTGCGCGCGCGAAACATCACGAGGACATAAATCAGAGATATACAAGCCTAACGGTGTTTCGGGCTGATGTGCATAGACAAAGCCAGACCATAATGCGCACGATCACAGCTGTCTGTATTTGATTATTGATTGAGCGGAAAGTAGGTGAAACCTAATGTAGTTTCGGGACATACCGATTATTCACTATGAGAGATGAATATGCACACCTGTAACATTCCAAAATTTTGATTTTTAATGACTAGTTGTCGATACATTGCTAATGTATCATTTTTGCTCAAATCCAAGGATAACTTTTTTCATTCCTGTTATCCAAAAGTTTGAGGATACCGTCAGAGTCTGAGATAATCTAAAAAATTCACTGTTATTTGTTGGATTTAACTGAACAAAAGATGAAAATGATTAATACATCCTAGTTTGATCAGATAATTCATAATTAGAGTCTATGTTCGAGCACCTGGTTGCACCATTTGTGAAATTTGAATCAATGGCAATTTAATACTTCATTCAATGTCTACGCAAGTTGTCCTCTATACTCTTACACAAAATGAAGTCAATCAAAACGATCAAAAGCTCTTGAATCCGGCTGAAAAAATTTAGTTCCACACATGATTGACTTCGGTGAATAGAATATCTGATATTTTTGAAAAAACCAGACTTTTGAACACTTGCCACCGGAAATCGATCTTATTCTGAAAAACTTGATGTTGAAGGAATCTCTAATTTCCAAATGTCTCCCTCAAGTCGTGCTATTTGTCCGATATTACTAAAATCTACCCATCTTTTCTATTCCCATGAAACTAGAAATAAAATTCACCACACGAGGACCAAGTTGTGTTTTTCAAAAACATACGCACCGCATACAATTTAACGACGACTTTTTGGAACAGGATGTAAAATATTTTATCGATCTCGTATCAGTTGTTAAATGATTATTCAGCCATCTGTGATTCTAAAATTGAATAGGTAGCGCTATTGATAGATGGTAATATATTTAATCATGAACTACTTTGGATTTTGGTCCGAGTCCGTCAAAATCAAACAAATTAGAGTTAGCTCTCATACATATAATGGCACACTACACTTGAATAACCTTGAAATCCTGGTGCCCAATCGAACAACAATATTTTTTTTCTTTCATACAAACGAGTTGCAGACAGGGCTCACAGCTCTCAAAGACTCTTCCAATCCAGTGCTCACATTGGAGGAAAGGTGGTTTCGATAGAGGTTAACATGTAGGCATTGGGACCAAAAGAAAATGGGATATTGCCTGTGAAAAAAAAATCTTATCTCTTACGTAAAAGTAAAGAAACGTGGACGAAAGGTATAAATTCAGCTAAATTAGTCGCGACTCGTCATTCAGTTTCACTCGATCCATACGAAATAGTTGAAAAATTCAAGATAGAGCTGAGTAGTGGGTCTCTCTCAGACAGCTGCAAAGATGTCGGCGGAAGGTTTTGGTTTGATTATGCGTAATGTTGGTCAACCTGTTTGTTTCCCGACAGGAGAGGGTTTTTCCCTCGGGTGTCCAGATAATTATCTGGTAAGACTGATTTTTTCGAAATTTATTACCGGTTTTCCGTATTAACTTGCATGAATTTGCGCACACCACTAATTTCATCAATATCCTATTTCATCTGATGATTATACGCGTGCGATGAAAATGAAAAAGGTGCTCTTCTCAACTATCGTGAACTAAATATATCTGTCGTCATATCAACCAGAAATGACATGCCCGTGGATAGAATTACAGAAATTTATGAGGAAGTTCGAATGATAGCGCATGAGTCCTCTAAAACCAATCTCGATAAAGAAAAATGGTATCATTTATGATGAGCTCTTGGAGTTCAATGATTTGAGTCAGTTCTATGATCAATATTGAACGTGATTCTGCAGAGAAAAGTTAACTCTAAAATCGCGTATTGTTGAGACAATTCTAGTTTTTTGCACGTTAAATCCTTGGGTCTCGTGGAGCCTGTTGGATGATCTGAGGAATGCTCCTGACCCGAACAATATACAAACAAAATAGTTCCATCATAGTTGAGCACTCTCAACACTTTCACTGCGAAGGCGAAATCGCGATTCCGATCTAGTTGCGAGAGAGTACAAATGTGCTTTTCAGCACTTTCCGAAGCCAAACCTTTTGGAAAATCATCAGTTTGGCATCTACTTACAGTATTTCTATGAATTTGAGTGGGCCCCACCGGTGGGGCCCAAAAAATTGTCTACAACGCGGGATATATTCACGAGGATGATCACTAGTATCGACGACTCGTCAAAGTCATAATGTTATCAGCCTCCAGAAGGACCTGTGTATATTCTAGGCATACAATAACTCATACTTCAAATGTCTGCAGCGTGTGCAATCAGAGACTCAAATAGACCTATCTCTGCTTTACTTTCAATTCCTAGACGGGACAGAGACTGTACTTGGAAGAACCCCGTTGGAGAGATGCTCTAATCAAAGACGTTCTTCGAGTCAGCCTAAACCTTTTCCCTCGCGTAAATTGAAGATTCCTCAAGTGAGATTCAATACTTTCCAACGTACTCTGACTCAGTTTGTAGGTCTTGAAGTGAGCTTTCAAATGAGCTAAGATACGTTTAATACTTCGAGGTGGGAATTAATAATACTTATTCACTCTTACTTTCGTGTGATTGATGAGTTATTGTGTGTAAAACGGTAATCGTGCGAAACTCATCAAAATCAAGTCCGATACCGAAACTGCTGCGTACACGTGTTCATTACAACATGAATAAGGAAGAATGGCCATGACATAAGCCGTTGGATGTGTCTCCGTTGTTTTATAGAAGCTGAAACTCAATAAAAAGTGAACCCCACCGGTGCGGCCCATCGCATTGAACGCGTTGAAAATTGATGTAGTAAGGAGACCTCATTAACACTTTAATTTTGAAAAGAACTCTCAGCAACGATGTTCAGTGTCCTTCTCAGAAGCATGTCTTCCTCCTTGATATTTTTTCTACTCGAATGATTTTTCATGGTGAAATTCAAACACACTATCGATTGTGACGCAGCACGGGTACCTATTCCAATATTTGTGTTTATTTGTGCCAAGGACAGGAAAGATCGGTTTGATCAAAAGTGCTCCGACAAACCAGTTTTCTTCTCTCTGAATTTATTGTGGTAATCAGTAGTCCGGCTTAAGTGGTCGTCGACTGGGCAAACTTGTACACAGATTTCTTCATCATTTCTAATAAAAATATGAGAATCACATGGCTATTGCTCTCACGCGTAATTTTCATTCATTTCAAGTTACAACTACAATAAGGTAATTCCACATTCTCGCAAGAAAAAAAATTATAGCTGATGAAGAAAAAACCTCATTTCGTACAACCAGTCTCACTTGCCATTAAAATTTATTTCACAGCCGGAGCATTATAAGCCTTTTGCCAACCAAATCGCTAATCGCTTTGGCGATTCTTCGGAAAGAGTGACGACTGTCAAACAAATAGCGATTCCCGACCTTTCCATACCACTACAATTGCCGAGAAGAGAGACTTTTTCAGTATTTATACCAGCTCAACAGAAAATGGCTGCATATCTGATCATGCTCTTTATAGGTGAGTTTTCTATGACGTCACTTTGAAAGTAAAGTGGTACTCGAATGTGCTTACTGACAAGGGGAGTCCGGAGTCTCCGGGTCCTGAAATCTCACCAAAATTTTTTTACAGTTTCGTAGCACCTAGAATATTAGGAATCCAGAGTAACTCCGTCAAATGGGCCCTCTGTCCCAAGTTACAGCCTATGACATTAGCATTGCCCATATAGGCCCATGTTAAAAAGTGATATATATAGATATACTGGCAACGCTAACATTTTTGCTTGTAGCTCTGGACAGAAGGCCCATTTGACGGAGTTGCTTTAGATACTTCATATTCTAGGTGGTACGAAACTGTGGAAAAATTTTGGTGAGATTTCAGGACCCGGAGACTTCGGACTCCCCTTGTGAGTTTGAAAGGTCTGAATCAAGAATTTGGTTTAATTCACGAGGTAGAGATTGTGATATTTAACTTTAATGAGTATCTAATATTTTGGATTGATGCATATGGACATTCTGAAGCCACATTCTCGATCGAGGAAGTCTTGTTTACATTATTGAAGAACGTTCGTGGACTGAAACCTCATTGGCCAACTCAGAAAGCGTAGAATTGGGTAGTCATTTTACCAATTTGAAAATTTGGTCGTATTGGCGGTATCTTAGAAACTTTTAGATCGTCAGTAAACCTCAAATAACATAAAAACTTGTTAGGCAGGATCCAAAATAAGATGTTCCACCCCTGAAAATCCTGACATATCTTCACAGATATATCGTCGCCCCCGACGAAGAAAAACACGTCCCCATTCAAAAATGCATTGGGAGAACAATGGGAGGTGTTTTTCTTCTTCGGGGGCGACGATATGATACTCAATTTCTGGTCAATGGATATCCTGCGGGGCTCATCACGTTATAAAGTGTTAGTTATATAATGGCGTAAGTCAGAAGAACAATAGAGAACTTTTACAAGAAAAGCATAGTCCCCAGACGATTTTCTTTTGCTCCACCAAGAACGCGGAACCAAAAGATGACCCATAATAATAACTCTAAAACCCCACTCGAAACATGAAAATGACTACTTATTGCACAGGTATGCGCACACCGGAAGATTTACTGTCACTGGCTGCTTACTGTCGCAATCGACTCAACCCGCAGATGTTGATCTACGCGCTGTCAGTTGCGATGCTTCATCGTCAGGATACTAGGGATATAGATTTACCTCATTTTAATGAGATATTTCCGGATAAGTTCATGGACAGTCGAATATTTTCTCAAGCCCGAGAACAATTCAGCGTATTACCAAACGGTGTACAGGTAACTTTTATTCATCAGAGTAGGACATATCCATTCAAAGTGATTTTATAATATGATTTTTTGATGGATTGTTGACAACCTTGATTCATTCGTGTTCAGAATCACTACTACTACCTCTCATTTTTATATCGCTTATAAATCTTATCTGGCTGGGATATACGACTCGTTTTCAATTTTGTCCAGTCAATAACCGACAGGATTTCATCTTTCATTTGAAATGTCGCCCTGAAAAAAGCCACTCTATGTACAAAACCACGCAGGCTGTTTGTATTATCGAAGTTGATAGGTGATTACGTCAGTGCTCAAGCTGATTCATACTTCTTTCATCAACTCACGCATGAGTCGCTGTAGAACATAAGATAGAGTCTTAGAAGAATGGCCATAAAGCAATTTTAGTCAGATTTATCACCCAGTTCATTCAACCTTCTTCCGGTCAACTTCTAGTTTATTAAATGTAAGCAGAAATTTTGATATAAAACGAACAACACTGAGTACCATCTTGAAAAAAAAACTGAGCGTGAAATAGTGTTATCTAAGTAACTTCATGATCAGATTGTAATTTGCGTCAATGTACAGATACCTCTCGAAATACCGCTGGATTTCACCGGATCAGATGCTGAGGCTGAACATCGCGTTGCATACTGGCGCGAAGATATTGGCGTTAATCTTCATCATTGGCATTGGCATCTTGTCTACCCTTTCGAAGGACCTCAAGTAGTAGTCAATAAAGATAGGCGAGGCGAACTATTCTACTACATGCATCATCAGCTGCTGTCCAGGTAAACTTAAAAAAGAACTATGACGGGTTGTGTTTTCCCTCTTAGCTATTTTGGAAATTTTTCTGATAATGATAACACCAGTAGTGAGTAAAAAAATCATCGTAAGAGCTGTTAATACTGTTTCAGATACTGCATGAAAATTTGGCTCACCAGCTCATTTTATTAAAATCACAAAAATACAATTCCAGTCCAAAACTCATCCAACTTCAAGATACAACCTAATTCTTTTTTATTACCCGACCAATTTACAAAACTGATGACTTCAATTTTAAATCACAACCTGGTGTGCTGTTTGAAGGTTCAATACGGAACGTCTGTGTAACAATCTCGCTAGATCAAAGCCCCTGGATAATTTACGAGAGACGATACCCGAGGGATACTTTCCAAAGCTGGATCAGATTATTGCTGGACGTGCCTGGCCATCGAGGCCATCAAACATGAAATTATCCAACGTCAATAGGACAGCTGATGGTTTTGCAGTTACATTATCACAAATGGAAAGTTGGAGAGATGCTCTAATCAAAGCCATGATTTCGAGACGAATGAGAGACCCAAAGGGTTCAGAGGTGTATCTCGATGATACCCGCGGAATAGATATACTTGGCAATGCGATGGAGGCCAGTATTATCAGTATAAATAGGGACTTTTATGGAAGTTACCATAATTTGGGACATATCATGATATCGACTGTGCACGATCCAGATCATCGTCACTTGGTCTGTGTAATTCAGATAATGGGACAAATCTGACAGAGTTTCTAAATTTTGATTTTTTGGTGTTTTTTTCAGGAATCGGTGTCTGTGATGGGCGATTCAACGACAGCTATGAGGGATCCTATATTCTACAGATGGCATCAACACATCGATGACTTGTTCTCTATATTCAAGGACAGAATAAATCCCTACTCTCAGCAAGAGGTTAGCATTGATTCGGTATTCTCAGTTTTATGAGAAAATGTATATTCAGACAATCCTTTATCTTCGTGGTTCATCGAAGTAAAAAAAAATTCGAATATTCGGTTGCTTCGGTTTTTTGATGATGTTTCCGTTGATTGGCCAGTCTCACATGATAACATTCACAGAGATAATACTTGAAAAAAATACTACGCAGTATCAATTCATCACGTTGAAGATTCTCCATAATAATGACTCTCAAAACGTCATAAAAAATCATTTGACATTCAATCACGTGGTTAAGTTCGAGTACAATTCATATAGTATACTGAGATTTGACAGCTGGCATCAGTTACTCATGTGAACTTATTCTGTCCATAGTTGAACTACCCTGGAATATCTGTGACCGATGTCCGTGTTAACTCACCAAATGCAAGCCCGAACACCTTCAACACTTACTGGACTAAAAGCGACATAGATTTATCTCGTGGCTTAGATTTTTCTGCAAGAGGACCGATTCTGGCTCGTGTGCAACATCTCAATCACGACGAATTCAAATACACGATTGTTGTGAACAATGCCAATAACAAGGAGATGGTGGGGACAGTCCGAATCTTTCTGGCACCGAAATTCAACGAACAAGGACGACCTCTACCTATCAACGAACAGAGGAAGATGATGATTGAGATGGACAAGTTCTTTGCTCGACGTGAGTCAATTTGAGATTCACAACAGAAACTCTTCATTTCAGGAGCATATGATCATTATTTAAGAATTTAAATATTTTGCGTAGTTTTTTAATGGAGATTCTACAGGGAATGGAATACCCGTTATTCAATACTCAAACTAGACCATCTTTGATACTTCCTTGCAAGGACTTTGGTTCTGGGAACATAGGGAATAGAGCCCATTGCTGCGAATGACAGCAATCACGGCTTTTGAGGATTCCACGTATTAGTTGGACTCATCCAGCTTGTGTACCTATTTTCAAAAAGTGATCCCAGAACCAGATTCAGCAAACCTGTTCAAGCTCATGTTCAAGTCCTCGAAATTCTGTTTAGAAATGTCATATTTTGTAAAACTGATAACTAAAACCTTGTATTCAAGAAGCTGGCCACCATCGACGGTAATTTGTACCTGATATATCTATTCAAATCGTCAGACCTACGGTTTAATATTCATGAACCTACGGATCACATTGAATGTAATATAAAATTCCTTTCTCGCAGTGAAAAGAGGATCGAACGTCCTTGAAAGGTCTTCAACTGAGTCCAGTGTAACAATCCCGTATGAGGCGACCTTCCGCAATGTAGACAAAGGCCGACCAAGTTCTGATAATACCTCAGCATCGCTGGCGTTCAACTTCTGCGGTTGCGGATGGCCTCATCACATGCTTTTGCCCAGAGGTACACCTCAGGGTTATCCAATGGAGTTGTTTGTCATGGTTTCTGATTTCGAATTGGACCGGGTAAGTTAATCATACAGTGATTTGGTTCTGAAACACGATGTAACATCTACATTTAATTAATAACGTCGAGCTAATTGTATTATGAGCAGGTCGATCAGAAAGATCCAAGTGGTTGCTCCGAAAGCATTAGCTTCTGTGGATTGAGAGATCGCAAATACCCGGATGCTCGTGCTATGGGATTCCCATTCGACCGCACTGCAAGAGCTGGCGTAAAATCCTTGAGCGAGTTTCTCACTCCCAACATGAAAGTGCAACAAGTTAATATTAGATTTAGTAATGTAATCAAGCCAAGGCAGCAGCAACGGCCCAATCGCAGTTCTCCACGCTAAAATTCATTGAAAATTCAATGTACAAAACGAATTGTAAATCAGCAAACAATTCTCAATAGTACTATTCTTCAAGACAATACACGTATGTAAGACTCCGGAACTCTCTAGAAATTGTTGAATTGTTATGTTTACAAGTTATCATGAAATTTCATAAACGTTGCACGAAAGTGTGAGAAACGAGTAGGATTCGTCGTCTAAAATTGATGCAGAACAACTTCATACTTGGTAAGTCATGAAGTCCATAGAATATTCTCGACACATTGGCAGAGTAATTCCAAATGAAAATCACGCTAGGAGCAAGCAAAGCTCTTCTGGCGTCGCTATGATGAAACTTCCGGCTACTCAAGAGAATGCTCAGAGATGTGTCCAGAAGTCTGGTCCTGGTAAGTTTAGTGAAGAAAGGTTTTCAGCAAGGTTTCTAGATTTATATTTACATACAATAAACGACAAAGTCAGATCTTGCCGGAAAAACAATGAATTTTTTTACAGAAGGTTAAAATACACAATAAGCAAACACAGAAGTTCCTCACGAACGAGTATATTTGTATAGACATAAGACCACGAATTCTCGTGACATTGTCTGTGGGAGATAACGATGGGGTCCTCTCTGTATATAAATGCATTAGCGGACGTTGCGGTGTCAAATGGACGATGCTCAATTCATCGCCAAGATGACCGCAGTTGGCGCGTTCGCATGGTTCAGAGAATTTTCGCGTGCTATCACTGAACAATCCCCCCGATGCTCTCCGGGCCAGAAGCCGCAGATCTGCTGATTCATGCAGGCAGATCCTTGGCTCTTGACAGTTTGACGGCACGATGCATCGTTGAGGGTTTCGAAGTGAACCTCCATGCTTGTAAATACATGTATGGCGAATGGCTAGCCCTTCGTGGACCAGCGTGATGAAAAGCTCGCGCATAGCCCATCAGTTACTCCTTGGCCACTCAGAACCTTCGGCCAGCAAAAAAATGGATTATATGTTTCGAGGAATCTTGGAGCCCACCATTCTAAACAACTAGTTTTAATGAATGTGTAAATTAACCATCGCAGTGCTGATTCAATCACTCATCATGCATTTTGAATATATTTTCTCGCGTCAGTGTGTTAGTTGACTTCTATTCGCTGGAAGTTTCATGTTATATCACATCGTTGGATCTAATTGAAAACATGAGCTATACTTAAAATCTACCAGGCTAAAGGTCAGATCTCCC
Organism: Eretmocerus hayati; assembly: GCA_029851415.1. NCBI lineage: Eukaryota > Metazoa > Arthropoda > Insecta > Hymenoptera > Aphelinidae > Eretmocerus > Eretmocerus hayati. Next base: position 133,621,480 of record CM056742.1, on the reverse strand, counting down.
TCAATGCAAATTTCAGAGGTTATTGACTCACCTATTAGTCATGAAGAGCTGAGAGGATTCATCAATAACTACCCTGATGAAAATAAGCACATTATTTCCATATTCTAATGAACAAGTCCCCAGTTGAACTACCGGCATATATGACCACTCATGACCATGAGGATGAGGATGAAGTCATGATAGTCTTCATTGGACTCCATACTGAGCCATAGGTATTCATGTCGGGAATGAAGCGTTTCATTCGCGGATTCATTGCCGACTCAAAATATTTGTCACGTTAAAACTTCGGAATAAGTATGCTCATGGCTTTGTAACTGCTAGGCTCCCATCCAAAATTGAGGAAAGCTCGTACACCTGCCCGAATATGACAACTCGGGACCATGTATGAGCTGCCTTTGTATACGTTTGACTAACAAGGGGAGGACCAAACCTTTGGATCAGCAACGCGCTTGTCCAAAATTTTTTACAGTTTTGTATTACCTATAGAATATGAAGAATCCAGAGTAACTCCGTCAAATTGGCCTCCTGTTCAGAGCTATGGTCGAAAATGTTAGCATTGTCTTTGGCCTATGTTATGTTAACATAGGCCTATATGAGCAATGCTAATCTCAGTGGCTGTTTCTCTGGACAGGAGGCCCATTGGACGGAGTTACTCTAGATTCTTTATATTCTGGGTGACACAAAACTGTAAAAAAATTTTGGGAAGGATTGGTGATTCAAAGGTCTGGTCCTCCCCTTGTAAGTTTCGAGACCTAAGAATTTTATAAGTCATAGGTAGTCATATCTGACCACTGATCTTACGGGAATATGTTTTTATATGATCATAGAGCACTCATTTTTACCAGAGTAAGAATAACCCAGTTCAATTTGAATTCCATTCGAACGATTTTTCATGTTTTAAATCCAACTATCAGGAACTATCTGCGCCCGATAATTCAAAAGTGAAGACAAAATATCACATCCATGATTTACTTCCAGAATCACGGTCGAAGTGTTCGTTTTAATCGATACCAAAAAAGATTACGCTAATTTTATATTGCCGTATGTAGAGTTTTACATGGCAATCAGAAACTTTTTCGTTCATTATCATCAAATGCCACATTGAATGCATCCAGGTGCATAGTTTTTTCCTTGTTGAGATCTCACAGTTCAAAAAAAATTTGCGACTCAACCACATGTGAATCGCGTATCTCGGACGGAATTTCCATAGTCGGAGTAGATCCTTGAATAGACTGGGGTGGCATGATTGATTACTACTATATATTAAACACAGCGCCAGGCAAACACGCTAGAGATCATTGTTTGAAAGCTCCATCCACGTCACATGGACACTATGATACAACAAATGCACTCACGCAACTCGATTAACGCGTCGCTGCGTACCAGTGACAGAGCCAACATCAATACCATCACAATGAATTCACTCTGTATTAATTTTCCGCTTCGTGATGTAAAGTCGGCCCACCTAATCGACCCCGTTCAATCGCGAGATCATAAAGTCACCCCCTGTGTGTATTTCAATACTCTCAAATCCGATTGAAAATTTACAACTATCCATGTGATTGTAGAAAAAAAAAGCCCCCTACTACTCGGGATGCTCCTTTGACCATCGTGCCATCTTGTTCAAACTACTTTTGGGTTGATGAGATGATTCACGGATTTATTTCATGATTGTTGAAGTGTATCATGAGAGCATACAGCTAATTTTAAATACCGTGTACCATCCTTACTTCCCACAAATCAGTTTCGAAGACAGAACTCATTGCATAGATAAGATTTGTCAAAAAAAAAAATGGCCAACGTAAGATCCAAACACTTTTTGTTGATATAAAAAATTTCCTGACACCTGGATACTTTTAGAATAATCTCGTCAGACTGATCCAAGCACTTGAGATATCCGGCATACTCATCTGTCGGTATCGATGCAGTAAAATACTCATTTTCACGAGTCTAAGTATTGCCCATGTTCAAATCTTGTTTCGACACAAGGAAGAACATCTCAAAGAACATAAACACTCCTCCAGTCACAGCAATCGATATCTCATACAACCTTTCGTCAAGCTGACAGGATATTTTGTAAATATATTCAAGATGCGCAACAATTACCGGCTACCCTTGAACTTTTTGTGGGCGAGCAAGTTCATAGAAGTTGGTGCAGGAAACTTATTCAACGATGTTCAAGGCTACCTCAGCAATGTACACTACATAAATACGCCGAATAATTGTCCTGCTCCCATATTCATGAAGAAATCTCATATTATAATTTGGTCGGTTATGATGACATGAATTGTTTTTCACGGGTAAACATTGGGAAGCTAGTTTGATTTGAGTAGACATGGTCAAATATCAATGAAGGAACTTGCATGACACAAGATTTTCATAAACTGACAGAATGAGCTCAAAAATATGATTAGATTAGTTTAATCGCGGTGTGATAAAGACTCAAATTGAGTGTAAGCAATTCTGATGTGATAGAAAGCATACATGATTTACCTTCTTCGAATCAGTACTGGAATCCTCACAGTCTTTGGTACAAAAAGAGACACATGAAATAATGGATCATACTTACAAGTTTTGTGGTAAGAATAGGGTTTCCTAAGATTCAGGATAAGATTTTGGGCATCAGTTTTCCAATTTCATGAACAAACGACATGTAATTCCTTAGTCATATTTTTATTACAAAAATATCCACTGTACAAGCTCTTTGTCAAGAGAAGAAAAATAAGTGATGGTCATCTTGTAAAAAGTGAGAAATTCGTATCATATAATGTCTAGTTCTCGTCAGTATCTATGTCATTTAATTTCAACACAGGAATTAAACTTTGTTAGCCCAAGTATAGGCCCATTGTCTTCTGTTGCTTCCCATAGCTACGGAAGACTTACGAATGATCTCTTGCTTAAAAAATCTGGACATATGCAACATTTACCTTTCTACAACCATGTAATGGGTCAGGATTTTTTTATAGTTTAATGGCACATAGTGTTTGAGAGAGTAGAAAAATATTTGGAATCTAATCGCTTGATTGACCGACAAAGATTGATAGTGAAATTGTTTGGTACAAATTGGTTAAAAAACTTATCACGAGTATTTTGTGATTATCATGGAATCATGATGTCTCATATGTGATTGAGCACTATGATATGACTTTGGCAGTTCAAGAAAGATGATAAAACATGATGATAGTCATCTATACTAAAGACTATCACGCATCTTGTCGATTGACGTTCGAATCGTTTGCTTGGCAACATTTGGTCTGTTTCTCAGATACCCTGAAAGGGCGTAGATCACCAAGGATCTCTTGAATTTCATGAAAAGTCTTGCATTTAGTTTCAGGTATGAATCCATAAATGAATATGAACAAAATAAAACATGATCCAGAGAAAATTAGGAACATGGTTCCTTGTGCAACACTGGGAAATAGTTTGGTCACTGTAAAACTCATCAAACCATCGAAAATCGTAATTATGGCTCCAGCAATACCCTTGACATTGGTAGGAAACAGTTCTCCAATGAGTAAATTAGGCATAGTCCCAAGACCAATCTGGTAGACAACTTGAAAAATAGTCAAATCAATTAATGGTATGAGATTAACAGATTTCATGTCTGCTCCTTCTGAGCTCACAGTCATATAAATTCCCAATGCTGCAAGTGTAATTGCACATGCAAAACTAGAAAAGAGTAGTAGCCGCCTTCTTCCTGCTTCTTCCACAGTTAATGTAGAAAGAGTACCTGCCGCTAAGCCAACAGCAATAACAATAATTGTAGCCACGTGCGAATTGATCACAGCGTTATCTTTAGGGAATACGTCTTCAACATACTGCATGGTGGCAAAATTTCCACTCATTTGTTGACCAAGAATCAGTCCCATAACAATACAAAGAGCTCTCAGATTCCGAACTTTCTTCAACAGGAGAATATCTTGCAATTTGAATTTAAGTTCGCTGTCAGTGTCATCGCCGATGTTACGACGCACTTCGTCAAGTTCTTTTTGCAACTCATCTTGATTACTTATACCTTTAAAAAAGCCAATGGCCTTTTCTGCTTGAGCATCTCTGCCCTTGTTAACCAGAAAGTACGGTGTTTCCGGAAACCATGCAAACGTCAGAATAAAAAGCAGTGGAATTGATAAGAGTGAGAAATTCAAAACTTGATATGAGAACCATGGACCGATGCTGCATGCTATTAGAGAACCAGCAAAGACATTGACAGCTGTCAGAGTACTGAGAGCTCCTCGAATATTTACATCGGCAACTTCTGATATGTACGTTGGATTGGCTGTGTAAGACATTCCAACACCTATACCCAAGATGAAACGAGAAACGTACAAGAACCAAACCCTTTGAGCAGTGATGACCAATAACCAACCAGCTATGTAGAAGATCGAAGTCATCAGTAAACATGTCCGTCGCCCTAATCTGAAATGCGAAGAATTTGTAGTTATCGTCTAATCAGAACAATGTACCAAATATTCTTGTACTTACGAAGTAGTTACATAAGCCCCGTAAAGTGCGCCGACCATTGAACCTATCACAGTTATCGATATGACCCATGAAAATTCGTCTTCGGAAACGTCGAAAGATGCATACGACTTCGTCTTATTCACGAACTGCGGCTTTGTTGTGGTGGTCCAGCCGTATACTGTTCCAGCAGCTACCATTGATAGAGTTGCTGATGGGGACGAATAAAAGTATAATTCGAGTACCAGATTCAGATAAAAATTCAGATAAAAATCAAACAAGTCCAATGAGTGAACAGCTTTTACATATCGAAGCCTGGAAACTCAACCATCCCCAACTCTGCATACCTAACTGAATCCATGTCTGGGGCGTTTGGTGCATGCTCTCGAGGTAACCCCCATAATGTACAGATTAGGGTGTCCGTTATTTCCCACTATTTTTTAATAGACTTCACCCCCTGAAGAGCAACTTCATTACCGGGAATTAAGGTGAGAACTTCGAGTGTAGGCAAAAAATATTTTCTACCCCCCCCCCCCTCCCCTCCGTAGAGCCATTTCCGTGATTTTTGAGTCAAATTTTTTCCTCAGTACTTGGTTTCTCCTGCGCATGCGCTTGATTCAATGCGTGGGAGATCTTTAGTCGATAGCTAATAAAATTCCCTCTAAAACGACCCCTTGATGGAGTTGATTTGATGCATCTTCACCTGGTAATGGCAAGAGGGCAGCATGTGGCAGCCCGTCGCCACTCAAGAGAAGAAGAGAAGAAGAAGAAGATTTGATGCATGCCAACCAGAGTTGTGACTGGATTCGGAAAGTGAAGGAGTCCAAGGTGTCAAATCCGTCAGTTCAGCGACGGCAGACTTCGACCCACAGACTTGACACCTTGAACTTTTCCACTTTTCAAAACCAGTCACAGCTTTAGTTGTTATGCACAAAGCCGACCCCATCGTCTCCTTTGAAAGGAATTTGATCAGCTATCAAGTGAAAATAATGTCATAATGTCAGAGGCACTAGTCTAAGTTAATCACGCGCATGTGCACAAAAGACCAATAAACTGAGGTAAACATTTGGCCCAAAAATCACGATCCATAGCTCTACGGGAGGGGGGGAGGGAGTTTGGACCTTTTTCAGCCTACCCTTGAAGTTTTTACTATCATTTCTGGCCATAAAGAGGCTCTTTAAGGGGTGAAGAAGTCTATATAAAAGTATTGGGGAATAATGGACACTCTTACAGAGATATTTTGTAAAATTTGAAAGTGCTCACATGTGAATCTCACTCACAATAGAGCCCAAGACTTAAGCGATCAGAGTTAATGAGACTTCAAATTTACCTATAATTCTTACGATCGTCTTTGGTATAGCACTGTTTGATTCATTAGGTATATTTCGATCAGGGCAAGGCAGACTTGTTTTTTTTCTAAATTTTATTTCATTTAGAAGGCAGCCTTGTGCGTTAATGTACTTTTTGGGGAAAAACTTGTTGTCAAAACAGTAATAATCCACAGACTCTTCTATTAGCGGTAAGATAATTTTTGTGACGGGTTTATGACTAGATAGATTTTTCAATTACTTGGTTGTAATTTGTTCTTTAAAATTTCGGAAAGATATGAGCTATATTCCGTTGTAGACAGCGCACACCATCGAATGTGACATTCAAAATAGTGAATAGTGCATTTTTTACCAGAAATACATGCAGCCCATTGTTTCCATTGCGTCCTTGTAGTGTTTCGTTTGACATTGTCACCATCCATGTTTTGGGCATCCAAAATTTTTTTATCGTCCGTCAACTGGAATTATGATTGTTATTAGTCCAAGCTAGATACCGGAGATGGGCGGAATCTGATGAGTCATTTTTAAAAAGATCTCAGCCCGAAATCAAATTCATCTAATACGAACGTCTTCTCTTATTCGTGAGGGTTCCGACAAGACACTCCAAATACAAAAATTGTTAATGAAGACACATTGGTTCTCTGGGAAAGGGGAGATTGTATGAGAGCTTCAACAAAATAAGAAAGTTCTTTGAGAATTGATGATAAATTAATGATAGTAGCCTCTCTTGTCATCGCCCATTTACTTGTCAATGTTCCAGTGATTTTGCAGTTCAGGAAAGATATTTAAGGAATATTGAGTATTGATCAATTGATGTCAGTGAAAACCCAACCAGTATATCTACCTCGCCTATACTCGTCCACTCACTCACCCCCATCTATTTATCCATCCACCAACCCGTTTACCCTGGACCCACCCAACCACCTATACCCACTCACCTACTCATCTACCAGCTCACCAACCCACCTGACTGCCACAGGTGCATCGTCAATATCTTGACGTGGCTATGCAACCCACAACCCCTGTTTGCTCTAAACACTGCTAAAATAAAGAGCAGAAATATTCGTATCATATTGAGAGCGTTTTGTACTGCATACGAATAAATCAACATTCAATTACTTAGACGCATAAAACGACGGATAAAATATGGATCGAAATTCAACTACTCGGTCAAATCCTCCATTGTCTCGTTTGTTGGACATAACCGGCGTAACGATACACAAACAATATTCCTTTTTTTATGTTGATTCCGAGAGTATCTTTTATCAAAATTTTCCAGATGTCTGAAGTTAAGAGGTACCCCGTTTTGGTTGGGTTAAAACTCACGACTCCTTGTGTGCCTATCTCGATCTCATGGAAACGATCATACTTTTCGAAATAACTTTTTGTGTTGGTATAAACTTTAACACCCGTGTCATGGAAAATTGTTATAATGGCGAAGCAACTCCGCCTTGAACTCCCGGACCACCACATTGTTTCTTTGAGATTCAACCAGTTGATGGTTTGAGCACAGTAGTTATCAGGGTACCAACTCAAAGCATTACTTATATTTTGTTTTTTGATCGAACAGAGTATGAAACCAAGACAATTTTCATTATAGATCGTGTACCGAAAAACTTTTCAGCCCCATGAATCGAGAGGTCTTTCCAAGATCTCAAAAGTGCTCTTTCAAACGTCCTCGTGAATCCAAGGAGATTAGATATATCGAATCAAATTAGTGCGTGCATGTATGATCTAGAAATTATATAGATGGTATTGTAATTATTGTATGTATGTGCATCGTGCATTAATAGCGCGATCATAAAAGTTGCTACCCATCTTTGTTTGCCATATTACGATTTACATAATGTTAGGGGCGAGTTATGAGACAATTGTACCCAACGTGCCGTATATCCTGATCTCAGGAATGCACTCTCAAGCCTTCCTCCAAATCTACGTGTGTGATGTTAAGGTATGAGGAGTTGAGACGAGAGTTGATGAGTGGTGGTTGATACTGACCCAAAATGATTTCTGCATGCCCTGGAAAATTTGGAGTGAGTTTTCAATTTATCTCTGCACAACCAAGGAATTACCGATGAAATCGTGTTCACTTATAAACCGGCGCCAAAATTTTTTGGTTCGACCATAATCTCAATGGACTTGAAGGCATTCAGTTTTTTTCAAAGACTATCAAATTCCTCTACTGGATTTTGAGCGATTCTATGAACAAAGTACGGAGAACGTTTGCAGAACATGAAGGCCAAAATTGGTGTGTACCCAACATGCCCCCATCTGGTGATCTCGAAAAGGTGCGGATTATGGCCTTTTTAACGACTTAGGGTGTATTTTTACCTTCAAAATAAATCGAAAATAGGGATCCGGATTAATGAGAACGCTTCAAATGTGGTTGCAGAGAAACGAAAACAATTCTTTACCTCTCGGGCCCAAAATCGGTATCAACAGGGGCGATTTGAGGCCCTGAAGACGACAAGAAAGAGTTCTGCACCGTATTTGCACGGATATTTCGGGGTCGGGGGGCTGGTTTTGCTGGCTCCGCTCGGGAATTCAATGGACCAATAAGAGCCTGATAAAAATTTAATATTATCCACTTCATGGCCGGTTTACATTTTTTTTTTTTTTTTTTTTTTTTCAAGAATAAGGGCATGTTGGGGACACTTGTCTTCATTAATTTTACCAGATATGTATTCCTGCATGATTCTTAAATCTTTATTGAATTCAAGATAACCAATCAGATAGACTTTGCAATAGTCGGAATCCATCGACTACCATCTTATTTGTCTGTATGTACATGATTTCATTTGTAGAACTACTGATCCCTAAATCAAGTTCTGAATAAAATATTAATAGCCGAGTGCAGTGAGGAAAGCAAACTACGCTTATGAAAGATTCAAAAGTCAGCCCAACAATTTTCGTTTACCCCGCGATTACTTTTTATCTTTATCACGGAAAGTGTAGCTGCAGGCTAAGTAAATGTCATGCTTTCTTTGCGACTCATCCCACGCGACGACCACGCTTTCTCCTCAAAAATATCGTTGCTTATCTAAAGATACTCTGCCAGACCAGACAATCTTGAGTATCACCGTCTCACACGGATACGAAACAACCTAATCTCATTAAAGAAGAGAATAGTTATAATAATAATGGAACTCCGCTCTGAATATAATACCGCACTCACAAAACAACTCATCAAGCTCATCATTCGACCATATTCCATTCTCAAATCCATCACAACACGATTCATGCATCATATCACATTATCATATCTCTTTCTATGCCTATCTCTCGATTCAAAAAGAGCTTGCTAGCGGGGTTGCAAGGGGCGCAGGCGCACGTTGCGTCAGACGCGCTCGCGTGCGTCGCCGCACCGCTCTGATGTGCATGCGGCGTATTACCGCAGACACGTTGAGGTTTTCCCATGCCTCAAATTTTTTTCAATAGATACTCCATATCGCACAAATATCTACACCATAATAGTACCGAGATCGATAATAAAAAAAACTCACCAGGGAATCCGAGGCGGCAGCTCCGTTACTGGCCTGCGAATCGGTGCTCATCCTGCGGCTGTTTCTGCTGATCCTCGCGCAAATTTCGGAAGCTGCAAGCGCATAGATTCTTCTATACGTTCAAACCAAAACTGCGCAAATTTGATTTATTGAAAAAGGATAAAAACACTAAGGCCGCACGTGGGTGAACGAACGCCATTCCCTGAAGTTATGATGACTTTGCGGCATGCGTTCGCGTTGTTGCTTTATTGTGAGCACGCGACATTTGAGAGAAGACGATATTTGGGGGGGTCGTATAGCCGGTACATCATCCAGTAGCGCCGCACAGCGGGTGCTTGCGAGGAAACGTGAGAACTAAGCTGTCGCGCAAGCGCACTTTAAAACCAAATAGCCGGTTGATCTATATTTGTGCATCGCTATATATACGTATATTTACGAAAAAATCACTTTTTCAAAGTGCGCGCGCGCGCATATCATAATGAAGATGCGATGACAGAATTGCGGTTCCTGTACGGCTCGAGCGATGAGTCGCTTTGAGTCTGTGTCGAGAACACGATGTAAACATGATTTGCCTTATCTGGAAGAGCAGACTGTTTTTACTTCCACAAGTTGCTAGTATTATTATTCTTCAAACGAGTCAACCCAGACCGGTCACGGTTTTTGCGTCGTTTCTCTCTCGCAGATTATAGGCTATACTTACAAGTATTTTCTGCTGCGCTGAGAACTCATCGTGACTTTGATGGCAATTTTGGCTGATAAAAGCTAGTATATTATCGAATGTGACGATCGTGATTTGTAAGCATTTCAAAACCCACGAATCTCATTGACAAAACGCATTATCCACGAAAAGAAACTCTGGAAAATCGGATTTACTGGGATAAAATTCTTTCTTTCCTTCCGCAAAAATTGGTCCGTCAGCGTCATAAAACGATTATGTCCCCGCAAGTTTGACTCTTCTGTACATACCCAAGTGAAAATCGAATTTATCATCAAGATATTTTTCAAAGTTTTTTACAAGGTGTTTGTGAGGCATGCCCGAGACAGCAACGATAATGGAAAGAAATATTTTCCCATGACGAGCGTGGGTGGAAGTTGCGGGAAGGCCAGGGGCTTGCAAAAAATGCCTGATGGGCTCAGAATCTGTTCTAACAAAGTTGCCGTTGTCATTGGGCCCCGATTTCATTGCTCCGCCTCGGAAGCCGGTGCCTCCGCTCATATACCATGCATGCGTGGGTGGAGGTTGCAAAGCAGGAACAAACTCGCAAAATTCGTTTCAAATGTTCCCGCAAATCTGTCACTGTTGTTCGGCCCAGTACGCGCCCAGTGCGGTCTTGCATGAAAACTTGGGGATTCTCCCTCGCACATTCCGCCCACGTGCGAGGGAGAACAAAAATTGGAGGAAATTAGTGTACGAGCTCAAAACGGATCTTCCCTCGCGAGGTTGACCCATTCCAAAGTCAGAGCACTCAGGCTCTGCAACAACAATCTCATTGATACATTCCACAGACTTATCCATCCAACAACTTGTCGATAGTGAATGACTCGTCAGACGTTCTCTATCTCTGTGTATTAGTCACAAACTATTCAGAAGCCACACGAATAACTCCAAAGCTCATCGAAATACGTTTGCCACGCATTTTTAAACTATCTTAGACTTTTTTTGAGATTTTATGATTAGAATGTCCTCAGACTATTTGAAGGTCATTGAGCTAACTGATACATGTCCTTCTGATGGAAAACTAGAAAAATATGTTGATAATACATTCGATTTTCACCAGGGTAATTGCAACGTTGCTCATCAGAAAAGCTAGGGCGGTGCGGGTCACGAATTTAGATGGAATTTTTTAGCACCAAAAAATGTTAACTGAAGACGCGCTTGCGCCAGCACTCAAGCATTCCCTCGCTACAGCTCATGAAATTAGCATTGCCCATATATGGGCCATTGTTAAGAAATGAAATAATTAATGCACAGGCCTGTGACTCGAAAACGCTTGGTATTATTCTTTGGTGCTGGGAATATCATCTTTTGGTGCTGAAGGAACTATTATGTTCACGAATCTGTAACCCGTACTCTCTGCGCTATCATGACCAATGCAAATGTCACGACTTAGACTAAAAGCTTAACAACTCTTCCACCATATCGTCCGGAAAATTATTAGACAAAGTTCGACAAAATAAATAAATGCTACATTTCATAAATTATTTATATAATATGTTATGAGTGCTATCTTCCATATCGACATTATATTTGATTCCAATATCAAAATATAAACACCGAATAAGACCGACTAATTCAGTTGTTTGAACTTGCATGATTGATTGATGATATCGATACGGACGAGGATTCGGATTGTTATCTAATGACGAGCGCTTACAATCAAATAAGCAGCTCAATGTAGATTCGGAATTCAAGAAAAGCGGCTAAAGGTGCAGCTTGCTAAAGGTCCGAAATATTCGAGGGAATATTTGGTCTTTTTTGCAGTCTCTACTTCTCAGAGGAGAAGGACCATCAAACTTTTATTTCTACCAAAAATTTCTTACATCAGTTTAGCGCTGATCATCCAAAATATGAAGAATCTACAGAACAGAATAATCAGGTGGGTCTCCTCTCAGAAGGTCCAACCAATGACATTATTTAAATTCTATCTAATTTATAATACAAGCCGATCCGAATAACGGCATTTATCTCAATCAATTACAAATGCGTGTTCCATTGAATCTGTTTACACTCGTGCGGAATATTACCCTATAACCTAAAATACACATGGAGAAAAATAATACACAGCAGACACATCCCCAAAACGGTTTTCCAAAGCAGGTATTTCTCATCAATTCTCTCCATACTAAGCAGAATTCAAGCTCCCAAATGAAGTAGGCCAAAGAACCACTGTATACACATCATTCATCGCATCGCTCATCCAGAGGGTCACCGGGAAACGCTCCTGTACTGGCCAAAAACTAATCCTCAAGCAAACTGTCTATCTAGCTCATTTCAAACACATGTCATCATCAGACTGTAGCATGTCACCCCGTCGACGACCCCGATAAACAGTCTCAACGGGAAAACGAGAACAGAGTATAGAGACCGAAAAGCCCGAAGCTTATGTACGAGAGGGTTGAAACGCGTGTCAATGTTTACCCCTCGTTTCCCAAGGGTAAGCTTTACTCTATCTATCTTGAGGCAACCTAGTACATACACACTTTTGGGTGCTCACCTGTTTGCCAAAATGAGAGCAGCAGCAGCAGCGTTGACGATGTTGTACACTATGTAGGTACAGGTGCAAACCTCAGCCACAGAGACTGTGATGGTATGTAGACAACCTGCTGGTGGATGCATCTGGAAACAAAGGATTTAAAACTGATGTGGTCCATGCGGCGGTGTTTCGGTAAGGTTCTCTGTGAAGCGACTAACTGTGCGGGTGGCGAGACCATTAGTTCGCGCGGGGGCGCCCGATCGGGATGGTACAATTGGCCTTAATCTCGTTACATTGTAATTGCTTTGATGCCGCGTGCATAATGACGACCACGATTCTGTCGAGGCAATACGCGACTGTTGATCATGATGATCCACTAGGTGAACAGTCGATTGTTGGTCCTCTTGAGTAAAATGCTGCTTTTGTTCCCGAGGTCGTCTAAAATTTACAGGATGATATGTGTACGATTACGGTAGTTTGACACACGCCTTGAATGTTGGATGGCTGATTGTCTTGCATTCAGACAGCCCGGTAAATTGCGTTTGACGAGAATGGAACAGCGGACGCGTTCTCGGGTGCGCTTGTGTCTATTATCTCTGATGTATAACAGACGAGTCGACGCATCCTTATCAGTCAAACAAGAATCGAGTTACGTGCATTGATGAAGTGGGACTACTCTAGAATGGCTTCTGCGAGATAACTGTTTTGACGAAAATGTATTCTACTCATTCAATTCTATAAAATCCTTGTAAAAGTGGAACCCTGAAGATTTCTCGTCTTTTCTTTCACTTTTTTCTTCTACAAAGAGATAATTCAGCCTCGTCCTGGGGTTTTATTCTTTCATTGTATCCGTGGGACCTTCGAAATGTATTAAAAATCGGTCCAAAGACATTTAGACAACGTGAGTGGTTGATAGATTGCAAGCATTTCTTGCAGTACTTGTTTTGAGCCTGCGGATCCCAGTCTACGAAAAGAATCTACAGCTAGGTGCTTCAGCCTAATAATAAGACAGGCCCACAAGAAGTACACTTTTCCAGAGACTAGCCCTGTGAACTCCCACGTAATATCGTGCGCTGAATCCAAAAATCGCACCAGTTTTGTCCGGACAATCCCAAATTTGCGAGTTAATCGAGAAACACTTTTTGAAAGCCAGGTATTCGATTTTTGACCTCGGGTTCCGGAAAAGAAGGAAATTTTGCGCATGAATATTGGTTGTTAGAAATTTTCATCTTCGGTTGTGATCCTTATCCCATACCATGGGCGACACCCGTGATTGAGAATCTCGATGTGATGCTCATGATCCAGGAATAAATCTGGTACTCGTGATCCAGAACTCAATGGGGCACTCGTGATCCAGATCTCCACGATTGAGAACTCGAAGTCGTACTTGTGATTGAAAACATAATTTGGTTATCGTAACCGAAAACTCGATGTAGTACTCGAGATCGAGAGCTCAATGTCCCGCTCGTGATCCAAAACTCAATGTGATACTCATAATCGAGTAGCCAATGTGGTACTCGTGACCCCGAGCTCAATGTGGTACTCGTGATCGAGAACTGAATGTGATACTGGTGATCAAGAACTGAATGTGGTACTCGTGATCGAGAACTGAATGTGATACTGGTGATCAAGAACTGAATGTGGTACTCGTGATCGAGAACTCAATGTAGTACTCGTGATCCAGAACTCAATTTGGTACGCGAGATCGAGAACTCAATGTCGAACACGTGATCCAGAACTCAATGTGATACTCATGATCGAGTAGCCAATGTGGTACTCGTGACCCCGAACTCAATTGAATGTGATACTGGTGATCAAGAACTGAATGTGATACTAGTGATCAAGAACTCAATGTGGTACTCGTGATCCAGAACTCAATTTGGTACTTGAGATCGAAAATTCTATGAGGTACTCATGACCGAGAACTAGTACTCGTGATCGAGTAGCCAATGTAATACTCGTGATCCAGAACTCAATGTGGTACTTGTGATCGAGAACTCGATGTGGCACTCATGGTGGAGAATTCAATGTAGTACTCGTGATCCAGAACTCCATGTGGTATTCGTGATCGAGAACTCAATGTGATACTTGTGATTGAGAACTCATACTCGTGATCAAAAACTGAATGTGGTACTTGTGATCGAGAACTCAATGTGGCACTCGTGATCAAAAACTCAATGTAGTACTCGTGATCGAGAACTCAATGCAATACTCGGGATTCAGTAGCCAATGTGGTACTCGTGATTCAGAACTCTATTTGGTAGTCGAGATCGAGAACTCAATGTCGTACACGTGATCCAGAACTCAGTGTAATACTCGTGATCCAGAATCCAAGTTGGTACTCGTGATCGAGTAGCCAATGTAGTACTCGTGATCCAGAACTCAATGTGGTACTCGTAATCGAGAACTCAATGTAGCATTCATGGTGGAGAATTCAATGTGGTACTCGTGATCCAGAACTCCATGTGGTATTCGTGATCGAGAACTCAATTTGGTACTTGTGATTGAGAACTCAGAGGGGCACTCGCGATCATATTCAACACTATATCAGAATCATCATCACAAGTTCTCGATCACGAGTCCGACATTGAGTTCTGGATGACGAGTACCACATTGAGTTCTCGATCACGAGTATCATCCTGAATACTGGATCAGGATCACAATCGAAATAGTACATTGTTGCCCTGGGCGCGTACGCCCAGTTTGGGCGCTAGGACAGCTCTGAGTAAAATTTTTATCTCCCTCAGAGTTCGAGGTCAATAATTATTATAATCCAATATTTGGTTTTAAAATTTTTTTTTCTTTCATTTTCTAGAAAATCTGGGGGTGTACGGGAAAAAGGAGTGTTTATTTCGGACTCAGCTCAGGATTTTACATATAGATATACCTAGGAGTAGTTTCGTGGAAACTTTAAAATAATAAGTGCCTCTTTGTACCAACCCTTGTAACGCTTGGGGAAAAATTCGTACCAGTCATGTTCCACGTTTCCTTTGGTGCTCTCATCGCTGCAATCATTAGTTTTACCATCCAGCGTCGCCCAAAAAAATTACGACTGAAACTGGGGTCCAAATGTGAGTTCCGTGCGCTGTGGCTCTTCTTTATTTCGGACTTGGTGAGTGTAAAGCACCGTAATTGAGCTCGTTCGAGATTCAGTCGGGCAAATACATCAAAAATAATTTTTTAAGCACCAGATCCCCTCGCTACCACTTTTTGTGTGTGCGCTGAGCACGTACATTCTGTGACACAATTCTACTTAAAATCATACTTCCTAGGCTCTCCCCCATACAAGTGGATTTGTTCCATTTGAAATAAATTAATTTTCGACCTTAGCGGAATACTTTTCCACGAAAATCTACTTTTGCTAAATTTCCATGTCAGTTTTGTGCGGTACCAGTGCGACCCTTCAACGCGAGATAACGGAGGTCCTACTCAGTTGTTTTCAAAGTATCTGATGACCAAATCAAAGCTCCGAAGTCTCAAGACTGTAGGTTGAACCTTTCGGCCGTGAGATCTATTTTAATGTCAAATGTCAAGTTTTCGTGTGTTGCTCAAAATGTCAGATTCCGTGCGACGCTATCGTATCATATATATTGTTCTTATGGTACCGAGGAGTGAAAAATTTACATTCGTGAGCGAGCTCACTCGTGCTTTATATGTTTCAAAAAGTATAAAAATACATCTGAGAACCTTTGGAAGTGAAATTTGGGGTTGGCACATTTTCGGCCTCCGAATACCTACGTTTTAATGGAACTATTCCTATAGGTTCAATCTTTGGAGAAGGGCACTTTATTTCGTGGGCCTGTGCAATTTATGTTTTATTCAATGTTTTTCATCTACACATTCTATGTTACCTATGGAATATTTTTGTGAAAGATCCATGTGTCAAAGTCCAATCGATGATTCGCGATATCAAAATACGCTCAAAGTTATACGCACATTGGACTCTCGGAGGCCTTTGAAGATTCAGAACCAATTTTAAAATCTTCAGATAGACAATGTACCCACCTATTGTGAGTAGAATCTCCTACGAAAGGAAATACTCCGCGAAAATTGGGTCATCGGAAGCTTACGGCAATATTCTTGTTTATATTCACGACTCCTTTTGAAATCGAGTTGTTTATCCCCACGAGTTAGGGTTTTGGTTTTACCGAGCGCCTCGATAGGTTCCATAACTTTAGCGGTGGGACGTTGGGTACCCATCGCATCTGACATCTTGAAATGCCCTGTCTGACCAAATCTATATTTGACTACTGAATCAAAATGTATTACGCAGATGTAGCAGATAGCAGCGATAAACATGACCCGAAAAATTTTCTAAGGATGCTTTTGATATTCCTGACATACTTAAGGGTGTATTAGAAGGCTTAGATAGAAATCTATACCCTCTCGCCCTCCAGTTGACCTCACTTTTAAAAATTGTTTGTGCTCCTCACATGCCGTGCGCGCAAAGCCCAGTTCCACCAAAAAGATGATCACCATAAGAATCACAAAGTTAGCATAGATGGGATGCCAATGCGAAACATTAATTCCTCTTCACTGATGACTGATAGACACAAACGTAACATAAATTTTCAGGTTTTTATTTTCCAAAAATTGACTATATCATAATACGAAACATGATCAATTCTTTATTTTAAGTAACTGTCACATTCTGGATAGCTGCAGAGATGTGGAATTCCCATTCCACAATCATCAAATTCCATGCAAAATGACCAGCGCGAGCAGACGCAAAAAATTATTCTCTAGGTACTTGATTAGTTCGATCAGTTCTTAGCATATTTAAAAATAATTATATCTCCTGCTCTGTTGCTTTTTTTTATTTGGTTTGCAGAGCATTTCTTCTTTTCAATCCCGATCACAACAACTCCAGATTCAAGGAAGCCGAGACTTTCCATCTCACCATCAACACCTAAGATCCCCAGATATCCTAGGTTTTAGTCAAATGTAGGATATTCATCAAAGGATAGCAGATAAAAAAAGGAAATTACGCTTGCAGCATCTCAAACTCATCGCAGCGATGGGAAAGCGTTTCAATATGTATAGCGACGCAAACAGACAGAGCGATGAACGCTCGAAATTGCTACCTATACCTACGTGCAGCACATCAGATGAAAAAGCTCCATATCACACTGGCAGGCTTTGCACATCACCTCTTTTTGGATCCATATACCAAGCATTCAAAGTGCGGACGCCTAGCAAATACATCCTCTTGAGAAGGAAAGAGGTTGGCTTTTACTCGAGACACTCATTGAGCAGCGATCACTCGAGATGAGATAGAGACTCGTTGAAATTGAGACCCGTATAGAAGTAAACTCCGACGAGTAGCTTCTCAATCTTCTTGAGAGCATCGAAGTGTATCTATGATGCGGTCTTCGAGCAGGTGTACTAGGAAAGCAATCGTTGAGATGCGGTATACCTCTCAGCACTTGACAAATGTCCACAAATGTAGAAAAGCATCTCTTCAAACCGAACGATAAAAGTTATTTTAAGCCTTTCACCGTCTTCAAAAATTGATATCAATGTAGATATTTATGTTCGTTGTATATTACTTGAGTGACTCGAAGAAAAAGTCGGAAAAGAGGGATGGAATTGTGATCTAAAATCTTTATTTTAACGAGTAATGTGAGGGTCGGTCGGGAACATGCAGAAATGTAAATGAAATATCATAAATGAACGATAATCTGCCAATTGAACGCAGGGCCGAATTGACAAATCGTGATCCATAGCTGACTTTAACCGCCTGAGGGGGATATTTTTAAGCTTCAACGAGCAAAACATACCAATATAACTCTCTCTATCATGAGAGGGCGAGACTCTTTACTCGAAAAATGACACCATTGATGCACCCCAAATCCCCCTTTAGTCATCTGAGAATCAAAACTTCACACTCAGAAATTCGCAATCTTGATTTATGCATTACGTGATCCTGTGAAATCTCACGCATTTGAGCCCACAGTTAACAAATCCCTATGGGCACGTTCTCTATAAACATCTTCTATTTTGATAGGGGAACATGTTGGAAAAAAATCATTCATTTTTATTCTTGACCATTGATTTAATTTTTGTGTACCCAAATGAGCTGGATTACCAAAGCTACCATCAATCTGCACAATGAATGGGAGTAAAAGAGCAGAAAATAAAAGTCATGAAAGGGCTTGGAAATCTAATGGCTGTAGCTTGCTGCAGATTTACTTTAATCCTACCCTCGTATTTTACTTAAATCTGTTTCGATTGTTTCGTTTGGTTCTTTGTTCAAACGCAGGGGATTTTCTCGTCGACTCTGATAGCTTCCAACTTCCATCACATGCTCAATGCCAATTCCGTGTGACCACTAAAGTGTAGAAAGAGTGCATTCGATTCCCGAATGGTGTGTGTATCACTTGTTTCCAAAATGCTTTGTCTGGCATACTATGGAAGGGTATGGTCCTTAATTAATTACACATCAATAGATCATAATTACTACTGCAATATATCAACGTGGTTCTGATATGGTCTGTTGCACGAGGAAGATACAATGGAACTCATGAAGCTCCGATGATTTGATCGTCAATGATCGATCAAACGGACTCGGTTTATTAAGTTTGTGAAAATTGGTCCATCAAATGGGTCAGTGAAATTGTCCAAGCAGTAACAAGGATATATTCATTTGCGATCCGAGGCCAATATCTGATTTCTATCTACAGCTTATTATGCAAGCTTGCAAATAAATGGAATTACAAATGAAATTGTGGCGCAGATATCAAATATTGTCTAGATCAAGATTTTTTCATCTTTCACTCGATTTTGATATTTTCATGCCCTGTCGAGATCTTACTGTTTTGATTGTGCAAAGTAAATATTTCTGTGAACTCGATTATATGAGCCACCAACCATCATGCTTCATTAAAAATGACATCGAAATGACATCAGTCATCATGACTTCACAAGGTCAGCAAAATACGAGATCATAACTTTTTTCTCTCTTTTATTTACATATTATTATTATCTCATAGATATGATTTTTGGTAGCACTGTGATAAGAGTCTCCGCATGTGGAGAATAGTATATGTTATCCTTCATTTACAAAGATCAGCCCAGGCAAAATTGGTAAAGTCTCAAATGGAGTTGCGTATTTTTGACAAATTTGTAACTCGGCAGTTTTATGCTGGCGACTTGTATATTGCATCGTTGACACCATAATATGCGAAGAGTTGATATTTTGAATGAAGCTAAAAGGGCTTTTTTTCTAGATCGAGCAACAAAAACCCTACTGTGATGCCTTGACTTATTGACGAATCTCTCAGAGATCTGGGGGATGAAGTAAAAATCCAGAGGGGACCATTCCAACCTTGCAGGATGAGAAGTATGACCTAATCAAACTCGGCTCTTATTGAGAGCCCCATATCGACATCTCACCAATCGACATAACCTATTTTCGCTAGATCTCACTCTACCTATGCCATTCTCGAATTTCCATCCTCGCTGTGGCATACCATCCGAATGAATAGTATGAATCGACTATACTCGGTATCGATGAAGCGGTTTCAAGCTGTCGATGCGAAACGCCCGGCTACATCCAGCAATCCCCCGTAAATCAGTATTAATCCCGTCTACCGTTCGGCGTTCGCTTCGCGTGCGCTCACCGTGCGAATAAAATCCACGCCCGAATCGAATACCTATCCGCTCGCAATCCCGGCCTTACGCTTTTACGCAATTTTCAAGCGAGCGTCTGCGTATACCTTTTACTGCAACCCACGTCCTTTCCTTTCAACAAAGATACAGGACTGTACCTGAACATAGATATGGACCGATAGAGTGATGAACACATCGCTATCTGCACGATCCGCATTGTACCGAGATTTTCACACTTCCAAAGAGGTCCAAGCGATTCCGCAGCTTAGTTATAACCAAAGTAGCTTTTACTTGGGTGTTGGAACGTATGAAAAACGGATGAGGTAGAGTCTATAGAGGTGTAGAGTTTGTACGAAGGATATGCAGATCTATAAAAATTCACATATGATGGGTGTTGAGGTTATGTGAGACAACGTGCTACACCGCGCTACGACACGAATCTCACGACACGACACCACCTGATACAGGAACCCCAACCATCGATGAATTTGATACTATTTCATATTTCATGACTGGTACCGTGGAAATAAATCCAATCCACCCATAGCTGGCTTCGCAAGAATGAATTTTGGGTCGTGGCGTGGCGCGACAGTCTTGTCGTGGCGCGTTGTCTGTTATCTATCACGACGGAAACTGGATATGGGCGAATTGAACTGAGGACAAATTGTATTCAGTACCGTTCAAGTGAGGTGCCAATAGACTCCCCTTTCCATTGATTGGATTAAACCACGTGCGAATTACACATGAGGTTGGATCCATTTCTCGGTACGGTCACCCAAGCGATTACTGATCACACGGAAAAAATAGTTTTGTTGGACCAACAAATACATACTGGCAAAACAAACACGTGTTTGTAAGGTTTGTATTTGTTGGATTTACAAACTAAGTTGTAAAGTTTGTAACCAGAACAAACTCCTTCTCGTAACGATTGGATTTCACAAACTCGGAATTCTTTTGCATATTTTCGGATTCGCGGTAAATTTTTCCGGAACAACTCCCCCGCGGATACGTTGGCACTCGCGTCAGTATTCGCGGATTTCCGTACTCACGGCAAATTTTTTCGGGCCGTATCCCCCGCGGATACGGAGTTTTGACCGGTGTTTATACATTCGTGAATATCAACTCGATGAGGTACTATATGCAATGATAACTATTGAAATTTCTCAGATTGTGGGCCAGATCCATCGATAATTGCCACGGGTACCAGCACAAACCTGCACGTGGGTGGCGGGGAACACACATTTGTCAATTTACAAATTAGTTTGTAAATCTTACAAACTAGTTTGTAAATCTAACAAATTAGTTTGTCAATCCAACAAATACAAATTTTACAAACAGACGTTTGTGAATCCAACAAACTGTTCTTTCCGTGCTACAAATCGATAAATCATGAATCGACGGCACGGATTGTACCTGTCCATTCGACTTCTTTTCATTTTTCCCGCCTTAGCTCGTATTGAGGATCAGCTATTGCAGCAATAAACTAGATATGTGATGAGATTTCATATTCTATATAGTGAAATTTGGTGTCCCATTTCAGAGATCTGTACGGAAATCTCATTGAGATCTTGTTACCCACGAAAAATGAGACGGATTTATGGGTAAAATGCGCAAAAAATTGCAAAAGTTGTATTGCACATGAAATTTCCAACTGAACTCGCGCGTGAACCATCAAGACCTCGATTGTGATTAAAAGAATTTACTGGAGTGAGAGGAGGTTCTGACGTCGCGATCTCATCGTAAATGATTGCGATTGCATACCAAATCATCAAAGAAACACTTCTAGCTTTGGAGAAATTGAATTGGTTCTATGGTATAAACATTTTTTTAATATCTTAACGGAGCTGAAAAGTACAATACATACTTCAGTCTACAAAGGTATACTTGGTTTCCCCGAAAATCAGAATACACGCGTTAACTACAGGTGGACATATCGTTTTAGTATACAATTGGGCAAATGGTGGATATACGGTAACGGTCCAACCAGTAAGGTAATAATCATAAGTCTTATCACTTTTATCAACATTTTGAGGATTAGAGTTGAACGAGCAAGCTCATAGACTCTACAACTAGCTATCGACTGCCTGACTCACCAGGAGGGGCCAGGGAGTGCGGGTCACGAATTCAGCTGAAACTCTGGAACAAGTCTTCTTTTAGCACCAAAAAATGATATCCAAAGTCGCAGACTCTAACGCTCAAGCGTTTTTGAACTGCAGCCCATAGCATTAGCATTACCCATATGGGCCCATGTTAAAGAGATGATATATATCGATATACTGGCAACGCATATAAGGATCCAGGCTGTAGCTTGAAAACGCTTGAGCGTTAGACTCTGAGGCTTTGGATATCGTGAGAGAGAATCTTGAGATGATAATCTTTTGGCACTAAAAAAAGTCTATTCCTAGGGTTTCATCAAAATCCGTAACCCGCACTCCTTGGCCTCTCTTTGTCAGGTCAAATCTTTACCAGATTGATGCAACTCTTTTGCGTTTCATATTGCTCCCTCGCTATCCACGTGCTTACTAAATTTGGAATTAATTTCGACCTGAAAGTCATTTCAATCTTCAAATAAGTAGATCCTAATTATAAACCTCAAGGCCGAACCAAAACCATCAGAAGTAGCGTGTGCATCGGGTACCCCAGAGTGGCAAAGGGTGGTGAGAAATAAAGTA